>JAYKKO010000020.1:1252500-2502500 GCA_037074685.1 Glyphodes pyloalis
AAAGACATAAAATTAAATTTACTCCGGTACATTATGGATTATAGAAATTCGGTCCATACCACCACGGGTTTGTCGCCGGCGGAAATGGTTTTTGGTCACAAATTAAGATCTAGATTAGACCTGATCGATCCGAAACCGTCGTCACCCTCATCTCCGCCAACCGTTTATACTCGTGTTTTGAATAAACAGTGTTCGCAATCTAAATTAAATGGATGTAATAAAACTACAATATTTAGTATAAAGGACCATGTTCTATTTAAAAAAATTATTAACAAAAATGTTTATAAATGGGGTAAAGGAACAATTACGAAAAGATTGGGAAAGGTTACTTATATGGTAAAAGATTCAAACAGTTCAGAATGTTTTAAAAGACACAAGAATCAATTAGTACTTGATAAGGGCATCCGTAACAATATAGTAATAGGAACTAATAATACTGACTTACCTGGTCCGGGTCCATCATCTGAGAATTCGCTGCCTCTCCAGTCACCGCCGCCCCTGGCGCCGGCACCGCTCCAGACTCCGCCACCGCTCCAGTCACCACTTCAGCGCCGGCCGCTCATGTCGCCGGTATTAAGCTCTGCATCTCCAACGGTTACAACTCGCTGGACTACTCACCGGATAGGGGCTTAGCCAGAGGAAGGAGGGCAGAGTTATATGTTCCAGTTACATCACCACTATTGGAACAAAGCGTTAGAGATGGTTCCAGTATTGACAAACCTGGCGTTCCCGATATAACCGTAGACAGTGCTACAGCAACAGACCCAGATGAAGAATTCAAGGATGCAGTCGACTTGAATAGGACCCAGACGGACGTACGGGTTGAAGAGCAGGTCTCTAGTAGATTGTTACGGAATCGGCCAAGAGTAGACTTTAAGAGGTTCTTTTAATGTTTATTAATGTCAGTTCTCATTTAAGATACGAACTAGTTGGAGGAGTGTTATGTATAAAGGTGTGGCAGCGGCTGCGCCGCGCCCCGCGCCCCTGTATAGCGCCCGCAAATTTGTCTAAATAATAAATCAGTGTGCTAACTGTCAGCAAGCGTTTTACTTGTGCGCCCCGCGTCTGTCCTAGAGCTTCATATCTAACAAAGTCAAAGACAATCTTTTCTATTCATATTGATTACATTAGTAATACTTACGAATAGTCTTTATGGAAAGCAAATGAAGCTACCTCCGGTTCGGAACCTATAACTAAAGAGAAGATACCGGCAACTATTTTCATTACTAATTTTGCACACTAAGACACACAGTTTTTTCGATCGACAATTGACAAATTAGTAAAGAGAGGTAGGGCATAGCGATTTATCTCTCGAACTGGAGCAGCCCGACTGGTGAACCACCTTCCACCTCACCACTTAACATCAGGTGAGATGAGGTCAATCTTGAAGTGCAATATAAGACCTCATCCCACCTGATGTTAAATGGTAATGAGGTCCTAGCTTAAGGGTGACAAGTACAGCATAATAAAGCTGTTACTGGACTTGTCGCCCTTACCTTGAAGACTTGACCCCTGCTACTAATGTAGCACCCCCCAAGAGTTCTGGAAACCTTACTCAAACGCAGGAACACAACAACACAGAAGTTATTGTTATTTGGCTGCGGTCTTTCGGTAGGTATTTCGGTAGGTATTTCACCGTCGGGCTGCTCCAGTTCGAGCGATAAATCGCCATGCCCTACCTCTCTTGTTTGATTATTGAACAATAATTAATAAGTAATAAATAAAGTTTTTAAACATTGTTCATTCATCCAACAAAAAAAAACTCTATCATGTATTAATAACTAAGTAGCTGTTTTAAAAATCTGTTTTTGAAAGCAAAATAAGGTCGTATCTTAGAAAACAAAGCTTGGCATATAGATATATATATGTTATCATATATACGGAACACATAGCTTGCTGGCGCGGCTCCAGCTCGCTTCGGCGACACGTGAGTTGCATTTACTAGTGATGCTAACTGTCGATAAAACTGTCGATAATTGTATTTAATAATATTTATCTACACTGTCTTCTTAAATAATAAAATATTTTCTTTTCTATTTTAAATAACTGTTTTATATTATTAGGAATAAATTAACTTGTAAGGAACGTATGTTTTTTACTAAAAGTGGAAGTACTTCCGCCGAGCTAGGTGTTATCTGCTCGGGGACCAAGGCGCAACTATCAATCTTGGTTTGTTGTATATATCTACTTAGTGGCGACGAAAACTCTGACATCGCGATGTAGGTCCGATGTATTAATTGGCTAATCGTGCATTACGTATGGAGCGTTGTTTACTATGCCAATTCTGCTGACGCCGTATTTGTGTCGACTTGTAGGTCATGTCGTAGGTCGGTACAAACTGTTAATTTTTTATGTATTCTAGATCACACAAAAAATATAATAGATAGATCATATTTTTATAAGGAACAATGTAACAACCACTCGATATTCAAATAAATAAATAGTATAAATTGAGTTTTGGATCGATTTTGTAAAAATACTTTTCAATCAAACCTATTCAGTGTTTTCGGCGTGAAAGAGTAACAAAAGTCTATACACCCACATTTCCAAATATACAATCTTTCATGTAGGTATGTATTTTATCTTAATACTTACACTACATGAAAGATTGTATAAAATCATCCCAAGAAGGGGGTAAAAAGGTGTATGAAAGTTCTTCGATCTTCAAAGTTATACTTTAATAATAAATTTACAGTGCCATATAATTAATAGCTTAGAATAGAAAAGATCTTTTTTCATAATTCTAAGCTATATAATTCATAAGTGCTTTTGTGAACAAATTAAGTATTCTACTGCCGTGTATGGAATGTTTATCAATTGGAATGCTTTTCAAAGTATTTATATTTATGTGTCGTACTCATACAGCTTAATAATTTAAAAGTCATTATTAAAAAGCTAAATGTATACAAAGTAAAACAAATGTTCACTAGAATGTTTATCTTGGATGGGATCGAGCCCTTGCTTCAACTTTTAAGGTATCTGTCAGTGTGTCAGTAAGGTAGAGGGGCTTATCGATAAAACGATCGTGTCGATTACGTGAGCGAAATCTCGATACGTAGGGTCAAGGGGCGCTCGATGTTTTGTCGCGATTAGAAAGTGCTTATTACAGGTTAGTGATGCGATTATTTATTTTTTGATGTTTTATTAATAATTTGTATATTGCATGCCGCACTTTACAAAATGGTTACGTATAATGAGACCCATAAGGCCACACCAATGTATTATCAACGCCTGAAATACGGTTGAAAGCAAGTCAGACTACACACTTTGAACTTTGTATCGTCCTTATATCGTAGGTATAAGAACTATAGTCCAACTGCAAGTCTTTACTTTGATGTGCGTATGTGGCGCGGAAAATCAGAGGATTGAGTGAGAATTTGTTAATAAACAATACTAGAAAATGCAAATATTAAATCATTCTATGTTTTACAAAAACAGTTTTAGAGTTTACATGAACAAGGGATATGATTGAATGCGCTTCTGTTGTTATTTCAAAAAATATTGGGAGTTAAATTAGCGTGAGGATTGAGTAAGCATAAGCAATCATCTGTAAATATTTATTAAGGGTTCAATGACTGTCTTAAAAGAGTGAACCTAGTTTTTAAGAGTTTTTACAAAAAATATAACCTTACATGGTATTTGTAAACTTATTATAAACGGTGATCTAACTACCCCTCTGTGAAGCCTGAATGAGCATACGTTAACCTATTTATGTAAGCTTGTATCGTTTTACAAATTCTGTGATTGGTTTTACATATTATTTTTACTAAATGATAGGCGTATCATTATTTTTTTATAGAAGGTTCTCACTCAATCTAGACGCACATTAAATAATAATGTTTCATTATATCGACAATCGATGAACTCGAGGCACAGCACTAGAAGACTCGTCGGCAATAATCGACAGCCGACCGCAGAGGCTCAGCCTTATCTCAATGGAGCTGCATCGGCCAATTTTATACTGCATCGAAGATATTCCGTAATGACATGCATTTTCGTGAAATGAAAAAATCACTTTAATAGAGTCAGCTAACATGTATTAACCATACTTACCAGATTCAAATGTAAGTATCTTAAGCATTTGCGCTACAGAAATAACTACACTATCACAACACCAAGACTCGACACAATTGAGAAAAGATCGTGATCTCAGATATTGACCCGACCGGGAACCAAATCATGTAATTAAAAATGTAGGCAAAATCAAATTAATGGCCACATCAATCCCTACTAATATTATAAATGCGAAAAAGTAACTCTGTCTGTCTGTCTGTTACGCTTTCCCGCTTAAACCTCTCAACCGATTTTGATGAAAATTTGCCATAGGTATACGTTGAACCTCAAGAACGGACATAGGCTACTTTTTGTTAGAAAGTAAGGGGGGGGGGGGTAATGCCACCTTTGAAAGTTTATATGGGATAATGTTTATTTTTTAAGTTAGAGATATGAAAGTTGGCACAAATATAGCTCTATTAAAATAAAGACTACTTTTTGTTACGAATATCAGGGGAGATAGGGGTAAAACCGACCATGAAAGGATGTAGTCCACGCGAACGAAGTCGCGGGCACAATTAGTATTACATAAATTAGTATCGGTAAATGCATTAAACTGAACGTTATGTAGTAAATAGTAAACTTATGTTACTAACTGCACATTACAGAAATTGGCTTAACAGACAAAACTATTGTTAAATTTAGGCGGTCTTATCGCTAGAAAGCAATCTATTCCACACATCTTCTAGATAGAGGAAATAGTAGATGACGAGAAAATACATTAATTAAGATTTGTTGAAAAACGTTTATTGACTGAATTTTTTAAAATAAATTATTTACAATACTACTTAAGCTATTTATAAGACATATTCTTAAATAAAACCATTATTGCACTTATAATAATTATGTAAACTTACCTCAACAGCATCAATAATTAGTATTTCGATGCTAAAATAGGAAAGTATACAGAATAACATATTTTAAACGTTTTATAAATGTTGGCCTAATTTAATTAGACAAGTAATATCAATTAAGATTTTGCTAATGGTTTTACAAATAAAATTTTACAATGTAAAATAAACACTTTGAATGTGTACATCGACTTTAAACAAACGGTAAATTTCAGTAAATGACATGAAGAAACACAATTTTATATCGTAAATTAATGTCCCGGATGGAGGTCGAATCCACGACCGTACAGAACAGAGACACTTTCAAAAACTCCATCACACCAACAGTAAAGTAAATGTATTGTTTTTCACATACATTGCTTTGATTCTGTGGAAAGTAACTAAAGCACTTTTGTGTTACAGGAATCTGGAACAACGACGACACCACAACACCCAGACTCGAGAAAAGAAAAAGTGCGTTTTCCACATTGACCCGAGCGGGATTCGAGCCCTAAACTTCAGAATTGGCTCGATACTAAAGTCAGACCCGCTCGCGTTTTAGCTAAGGAGGTCATAAAAGAAGTACTTTAAAAGGTCTCTTAATAAAATTTAAATAAAGATGCTTTGTATATACATCGTAAGTGTACAAACAAAAGCACATCAGACACTTTGAACTTTATATCGTAAACATAAGATCTAATATCGCTTACCTTGACGTACTATTGACCTTTATAAAATAAGTGCTTTTAATAAAAGCGTTACATTAATTAAAAGTTAAATACTTATTAATCCTATCTATGTAACTGTTGGACAAAATTGGTTTCGGTCCAGACAAATCCACTTTATTCCTTAAACTATTAATTGTCGATACTAAATAGTTCATCGGAGTTGGTGATACAGAAAAATCACCACTCGTCACGTATTTAACGGGTGATGGCGTCACTATTATTGGATCAGGGCTTACTAAAGGCACATTTCTGATATTAGTGTAGAAACTTGATTTTTTACCTCCTATTAATACTACTCTTTCGGTTGTACCTTCAAAAGTGTGGGGTGTTGTTGAAGGAACACTTATAGTAACAGGTATTTTGTGATCATATGGAGGTTGTACAGTATTATATGCTTTCTTTGTAACTAGTAAGTCCTTGAGTTCCTCAAAAGACGGCTTTACAGTAGATCTTGCAATGTAGTCTTTTGGAGAAATTCTATCATTCTGATTATGATCAACGAAATCAGTATATTTACTTCTGTGGGGGGCGTAATCGTAACTTTTGCTTTCAAATTCTTTGGAAAAGTCATCGTTGTAATATTCCTTTGAATTGTCGGCGTATTGGTTAAAATAATCGTTGTAAGCAGGACTTTTGTGTTCGTTGTTATCATCAAGTTTGTAGTTCTTTTGTTGAGCGTAATCGTTTCTGTAATCAATTTTATCGTTGTACTGATATTGGTTATGTTCCTTAAATTGGTTGTTATTGTAAGGATCATGATTTTCATTATATTCGTTAAGACTGCTGTCTAAATGGTTATTGTTTCCGTTAAAATTATTATGATTGTAATCATAATTATCATTATTATGATGATCAATTTTATTATTGGTAGTTTTATCATCATCGGCGTATCTGACATCAGCTTGGTAACCGTTTTCATCAGCAGTGTACGAGACTATCTGCATACGACCGTCGGGAAGTCGAACCCGGTACTCTCCGTTGGTGGCCGAGCCACTGCTCTGTTGGGTGTGTGAGAAGTCATCTCCAGTTGCTTTGTCGTTGACTCTGTATGAGAATGCGTAGTTCTTTCCCTGAAATGAAAAGAAATGGATTTCGTGAATTTTAATACTGCCAATAATTTAGTATGTATTAACATAAACTAGACATCATTTTTACTCACTTCTTCATCATCGCTGTTGCCATTGTCTTTGGTGTTACGGTGATGATAATATTCAGGTCCTTTGGACTAAAAAATAAAAATATAACATAAAAAATCACGCTCCCAATATAGTTTGAAGTGCAATATATTTTTTTTAAGATTAAGATTATATTTGTTTTTGCAAATTTAAGAAGTTTGGAATTTAAGTGTCTAGTAGTAACATCATTGCGGGATCATCTTAAATGACGCTTATCGGCTGAAATGCAAGTAGTTTAAGCCAGAATCATCATATCGAATACTAATTAACTAGATATTACCCGCGAATTTGCTCGCGTTATTTCAGAATGAAAATCCTAAATGGTAAATGAACCAGAAAGTTAAGATGTAAATAAGACAACAAAATTCATCGCCCACCATAACTTGCGCTAAGCTCTGTTGGAAGTGCAGCAGCAGGCTTTACGTGAAGGTCGTGGGTTCGAATTCCGCACCGCAAAAGAAGAAGTCAGTTTTCTATTTCTTTAAAATAACTGTATACTTGTTTACCTGATAATCATGGCGGCTTTTATCTCTGTGCTGTTTTATTTTAGCAACTTTTTGCTTCGCGTGATTGGCTAGAACTTTATATATTGGCGGTAGGACTGATGGTTGCTGAAACAAACAAAACATACTAATGTGAAAACGTTTTACCATTGTTTAAAAGAGGGAGAAAATGCATTTTCGCACCATACTGCTGCCTTGGAGACGTCCAGCGGCGTGTATGGGACTCTCCAGCCCAGAAAAGGCGGGGACTACCCGAACTAAAACTCCCCCCACACTCTCATGGCCGTTGGTTGGCGCCATAGGAAAACGGTAAAATACATAACAGCCACAGCCATATTAGCTCATCTTGGATTTTAAATTTGTCATTCATAATATATTATACTCAAGTCTTAAAAAAATATTGCATACGCTGGTTACCTATCATTTTACCGAATTATATTTGCCGATGCTACGTTTCATCGAAAATCGTTTCCCCTAATAATATAACTTTGTATGATTCGGCGAAACGTTGTTCACTTTTTCTAATAAACTTTTTTGTTACTTTTATTTTGCGCCATTCACCACAAGGTCTAGCCTGAAAACCAGTGCTGATGCTGCTTTGTGCTGCAGTTCATGCTTAGGCTGGGACCTTTTGGTACATAATGTACCTTATCTATGTACCTACTATATGCTTAAAAGTCTGTGTGAGTCTATGTGTGCGAATAAATGTTTTTCTTATTTACTTTCTTTCTCTTACCACCTCGCAGTTAAAGTAAAATAGCGTGTCTCCTTAAACCAATGGTTCTTAACCTTTTTGTCATGAAGGACCATTTTACCAAATATCAGTCTTGCCGGGGACCACCTAGTAACTACAAGTGACGATGGATCTCTTTCGGCACGGTAGAGTAGGTATCAACCTACTTCTTTTGATGTTGCGGAAGCCGTGCCAGCATACGACGCTTGTCGATTGTTTGTGTTCTTTATGTTGCGGATTTGTAAAGATGTCAGAAAGGTCGCTCGTGCTTAAAATAATCTGTTTTTGTCCTAATTACTATTGTTTATTTCGTATACTAAATGTCCGCCAAATAATCGAGAAGAGCAGGGAGTTTAACTGTCCCCTCGTACTATGCTTTATCGATTATACCAAGGCCTTTGACTGCGTAAAATGGGATAAGCTGTGGAATGTGCTGCTTGAAATGGGAGCTCCTAAACACCTGGTTGCCTTAATCCAGAGTCTTTATACACAAAATCGCTCGTTCATCAAAATAGGTACGGACTGTTCCAATATGTTCCACGCTAAAAAAGGAGTGAGATAGGGTTGCATACTGTCTCCCGCTCTTTTCAACATATATGGAGAGTACATTATCCGAAAGGCTATGGAAAACTGGGAGAAGGGTTTCCCTATAGGGGGAAAGAGACTATCAAATCTCCGGTATGCTGACGACACCATTCTTCTAGCAACATCTACAGAAGATATGAGTGAGCTTTTCCAGAGACTCGAGTTAGAAAGTGGCAACATCGGTCTTACAGTAAACAGAGCAAAAAGTAAAATGATGATAGTGGACCGAGCCGGAAAGCTTACAAATGTCAACGGTAACATTCCTGGTATCGATAACGTCGACCACTATATATATTGGGGCTCTCAAATCAACAATAATGGCAGCTGCTTTCCCGAGATAAAAAGGAGAATCGGTATGGCTAAAGATGCTATGACCCGACTGAACAATATTTGGAAAAAAAGAGGAATCAGCATCAAAACCAAGATCAGACTGATACGAGCCCTTGTATTCCCTATCTTCCTATATGGCGTTGAAACGTGGACAATTTTAGCCCGAGAAAGACAGCGGATTGATGCATTTGAGATGTGGTGCTGGAGGCGAATGCTGAGAATACCCTGCACCGCGAAACGTACCATTGCATCGATCCTGAGCCAGCTTCATATAAAAACTCGCTTGTCCATTATATGCCAACAACGCATCCTATCGTATTTCGGCCATACCGTGCGCAGAGGCGACGACAATTTGGAAAAGTTGATTGTTGTTGGGAACACCGAAGGCAAAAGATCGCGCGGTCGCTCACCAACTAGATGGACCGATCAAATAAAAAGAAAGTCGTCGTCCAAATTGTATACGGTTGTGAGAGACGCACTGGATAGAAACCGGTGGAGGCAGATCGTCCGTTCCAGATGCAACCAACATGCTGACCACGATCCTCAGATATGAGGGACCGACCAAAGAGAGAGATTTCGTATGTGAAATATTGAAAATACACCGTTTTGTGCGCAAAGTGTGTGTGTTGGATTTATTCCCGCCCGGAGTCTCGTACAGAACAAATGGGACGAAACTACCACCCCCACCCCTGTGCACCGCGTTTCGCCTTCGGACTCGTGCCGCGCGCGGCTTCGCGATGTTTCTATTCGACTCATTACGTAACGTCACATATTATTAGGATGGCTTCGCGGACCACTTGGAATCCCTCCAGGGACCACCAATGGTCCGCGGACCACCAGTAAAGGACCACTGCTCTAAACGCTTGACATTGGCGGAATCACTCCGTTGTCTAAAACATTTGAGTCCATTACAAAAAAATGTACACGCATGGCGTTTCCTAGGTGGACAGCTCCTCAATTTCTCCCCAGCCTAATCCATAAAACATCGAAACAACAAACTAGGCTAATCATTTATAATCACGAGAACACCTGTTATGTGCCAGGCTTTCAGAGCCAGCTCAATCAATCACAGGTTGAATAGGTGGGGAAAAAATAATATCATACAATCGTTTGAGGCCACGAGAATGGGGGAGTGGAATGTGTGCGAGTTTTTATTCGGAGGATATTTCCTGAATGCGGTTGGTTTTAGTTGAAATTCTTTTGGCGTGTATAATAGAATAGAAAATGTATTTATTAATGTTTATTTACAAGCTTCATTTTGATTTAAACAGAGACTACTGATGAAATCTATACATGAATAAATAAATATGACGACCTCCGTAGCCGAAAGGCGTGCGGGCCAGACTCTGGCGTCGCGCCATCTCTGGTGTCCTGGGTTCGATCCCCGATCGGGTCAATATTGGTAACCAACTTTTCTCGGTCTGGTCTGGGTGTTGTGGTACCGTCGTTGTTTCTGATTTCTGTAACACAAGTGCTTAAGCTACTTACCACTTAATCAGAGCAATGTATGTAATGTTGTCCATTATAAAAAAAAAGATTTGATTATTGACATGTTAATAAAAGCATTTCAGGCAAATAGGACCTGCAAAGTTTAATATAAAACTGAGAAGAAAATACATATTTGTAACAGGAATCAATTTTATTTTATGATTCACCCTTAACACGTATGAAGGTCGGAAAGTTCGAGAAAATGCAACAAAAGAATGGCTGTTATTTTCAAGATGAAAATACTATAAGTAAGCACAATTAATTAAATATAAATAACAATTTGGTTAAGTTTTTACACGTCTATATGTTTTACTTTTCTTTTTTCTTTTACTTATGTTTAATAGTCATAAGGTGTGTGTACATATCTCTCTTGTTGTTTATGTACTATATCGTAAGAGCATAGAATGAGTTAACATATAATATATAATACAATATTGAACAACATCACATACATTGCTCTGATTCTGTCGTAAGTAGCTTAAGCAATTGTATTACAGAAATCAGAAACAATGACGGTACCACAACATCCAGACTCGAGACAATATAGAAAAGTTAGTTTCCCATATTGACGGAACCGGGGATCGAACTCGGATTTATTTATTTATAATTCCCGAAATTCCCACGGGAACGGGAATTAGCGGGAAAATCCTTTTGTGTCAAAAATCTAAACCGCTTAAGTTAGACGCTTGAAATTTGGCATACAGGTAACTTAGTAAACTTAAAGCTTAGTTGCAACAGGATATTGCAAAATTCGTACGGGAACGGGAGTTAGCGGTAAAAAATTGGAAACTGGAACCCTGTAGTCCACGCGAATAAAGTCGCGGGCAGAGCTAGTGTATTTATAATTTCAATTGTACTGTTTTCTGTTATTCTACCTCATAGCCCAAACATATCGCAAGTCACCAATTAGACAGAGCTGATTACTGCAGACGAGGAAGCCTTTGTGATGCCATATTGCGTATTGCTGCTATTCTGTTAGCTATTGTGCTGGTAATGATTGATTCTTAATAACCTTATTGTGTAATCTTCGACATTAAAGAAACTGTGGCGAACCTGCTTACTGCCCTTTTTTAATTCATTTTTCTATAATAATAATTATAAAGGGCAAAGATTAAATTTTTTATTTAGCACTACAAGATTGACTTTGTCACACCTGATGGTAAGTGGTAATGAGGTCCTTTTTTTTTTTTTTGTCGAGGGGGAAATGCCTACCGCACCGTCACTCTCAGCGGGGAACAGAGAGTGGTGTGTCGGGCTCGCACCGACTAAAACCCCCTTGGTGGCCAACGCTGCGCCATTGTGGGGGAGTCGGGATTCCTTGCGATTCTACACAGGCTCCCCCACAGCGCCTACCGCCAAGCGGCCCATCTCGCCGCGCAAATACGCAGCTGGAGCGTGTCAGGCCACCTGACACGCCCCACCCCCTCGGGACCGAGGTAACGGACGCCAGGCTTACCCCACGCCTGGCATCTCCGGTCCCAGCAGCGGATCTGCTGTGCGGCTCCGCTGCCTACCGCCTCTGCGGACACCCGAGACTCTCAATCCAGCTCTCCCTCCGAGAGCCAGATGAAGTCCCGAGACCCACCGGCTGCGGAGGATAGGGAGACCGGCAAACGTAATACCGTATCCTCCTCTTCCTCCGCAACCCCACCACGACGCGATTCGCGCCTCGCGCCCACAGGGAGGCCGGCAACGAAACACCGAGGTCCTCCTCTTCCTCCACGATCCACCTCTGCCCTTGCGGGCTTGCCGCAGAGAGCCACCTTCTCTCCGCGGCCCAGCTCGGGATCCGTCTTGGCTTCACCCTGTGCGGTATTGGAGGCTGGGTGACAAGGCCAGCCTCAACGTCCCGGACCACAGGGTTACTGAGCCCCCCCATCGCGACAAGATGCGGAACCCAGCGGGGGGGGGGGGGGGGGGAATGAGGTCCTAGCTGAAGGGCGACAAGTACAGCATAATAAAGCTGTTAATTGACTTGTCGCCCTTACCTTGAAGGCATGACGCCTGCTACTAAGTAGCACCTCCTCAGGACCTCTGGAAACCTTACTCACACGCAGGAACACAACAACACCGAAGTGATTGTTATTTGGCTGCGTTCTTCTGTAAGGCGGAGGTTTTCACCAGTCGCGCTGCTCCACCGAATTCAAAAATTCTTTCACCATGGGATAGCGATATTCACCCTGGCAACATAGGCTATATTCATTGCTAGAAAAGACTAAAGTCCACCTGTACGATATTGATTTTTTTTACAGTGCTTCACGCCGAACTAGGGAATTTTAAATATTTTAAAGGAACAGGAAACTTTCATCTTCCCTTGTGGTATGGGATTCGAACCCACGACCTCCATGTATCGCATGTGCTCCTCTTCCTTGGTTGCTTGTGAGCTAACCGCAAGTAACTAGTCTGTTCGCCTTCACATGACAATTTCACTAATTCTATTTACTTACCTATTTGTATTTATACAAATTCTGCAAGAGGTACAGTTTGTTTATTTGTTGGTCCTAAATATATAAATGTTTTCAAATTTTTGTTATTACTTTGAATCATATGCTTGATATCGATTTTATTATTTTTATAGTACTATGCGCCGTACTAGCGAACTTTAAATAATAGAAACAGACAATTTTTATCTCCCCTTGCGGTGCGGGAATTGAACCCACGACCTTCACGTATCGCGCAAGAGCAGCACGCGCGATACGTGAAGGTCGTGGGTTCAAGTCCGCAAGGGGAGATAAAAATTGTCTGTTTCTAATATATGCTTGATATCACTGAGGCATCTGTTGCAATGTTTCTACTTCTGGGGAGCAGTGGGCTTCTCTGGTGGATTTAATTCGATAATGAATGTATGTACAGCCAGCATGATTAGTTCGTACCTTATCATTCCAAATCAACGCGTAACTGAGCAAGTCAGATAAAACTAAAGCTACTGAGTGTACCCTTGACTTGATGCAAGAAAACATCTATTCTGAGAATCAATCAAATTACGAACACAATAGACGTAGCAATTCCCTGTAGAATATTACAAGGGTTTCCTTGTTCGTCGTAATTAGATCTGTGCAATAGTTAACTGACAATTTTGAAACATTGTTATGAATTTCTTCGGTACATCCTACTATCAGGTGCCACCTTTAGGGACTGGTCTACTCCAACTTATCTCTTAATATAAAATTATTCTTAATGCTCACTCATCAAAATAAAACTAAATGACTTAGCCCAAAGTGTTCTACACATAGCTACAAGTAAGATACTGCTACTGTAACTGATCTGCTGAGTTTCTTACCGGTGTCTTCTCGGTAGATATAGGTTCCGAACCGGAAGTAGAATCACTTTGCATTGTATTCAATGACGATTCAAAAGTGTTATATGTAACCTACTTGAATAAAGAGATATTTGAGCTTTGAGTTTTTTTACATAACAACGAATTTTTAACTTTAACGAAGCGTTAATCTTATAACTGAAAATCCACACTAATAATTATTATAAATGCGAATGTAACTCTGTCTGTCTGTCTAACCGGCTTTCACGCCCAAACCACAGAAACGATTTTGATGAAATTTATATATATATTTTTTTTATTATTTTTATTTTAAGAGGTAAGCTGGAGCAGACCAGTCCCCAAAGGTGGCACCTGTTCACTAGCATGACGTATGTACCAGCCACTAATAGGTATATTGTGATGTACCGAGCCTGTTTCGTTTTTATACAAGCGGTATTTCTGCAAAATGACTGATGGGAAAAGTGGGATGTACCGAATTTATTTTAGGCTAACGCTGTTATTTTATTTACACTCTAAATTAACAACGAAATCCTTTATTCAGCAAAATCTAGCAATATCAACTTGTCGGCTAAAATGCTAAATAGGCAGCTCTGAATATGAATTTTAATAGCACAAAATAGGGTTACATTTTGATGGGCCCTAAATTGGTGTCTATGAATTTTTAATGAACGCGAATTTCTACCTTAATATTGTATGATTTCAAACAAATCTGCATCAGTCAGTTTTACGTTTATTTGTTTATTTATTAAAATAAGTAAGTGTATGAAAATTGGCAGAGTCCCACGTAACTTAGAGAGGTCGGGCATAGCGATTTATCGCTCGAACTGGAGCAGCCCGACGGTGAAATACCTCCACCTTACAGAAGACCGTAGCCAAATAACAATCACTGGTGTTGTTGTGTTCCTACGTGTGAGTAAGGTTTTCAGTGCTCCTGGGGGGTGCTACATTAGTAGCAGGGGTCAAGCCTTGAAGGTAACGGCGACAAGTTCAGTAACCGATTTATTATGCTGTCATAATAAAGCTGTTATTGGCGACAAGGACAGCATTGTCGCCCTTAAGCTAGGACCTCATTACCACTTAACATAAAGTGGGATGAGGTCAATCTTCAAGTGGAATATAAAAAAAGCCTCTTGAATCGCTGTTGCTATTGCTCTACAAAAGAGAGTAAGTATACTTTATAACTGAATGGAATAAGGCTGGCTGAAGATCGAGCCTGACAAAATGCTTGTCTCCAGTGGACTGATAGGCCTCTATCAGTTTTAAATATTAATCTACCTTAACTTACCTCATAATCCTCGTATCTGTCCCTTCCACTCTTGGCTTCATAGGCCCCATAATCGTAATCAGGCGCCGGCGTGGCCACGAAGCCAAAAGGCCTGTAGTCTTTCACCCTCGCCAGGAATGGCTTGATGACGTTGTTGATCTGGGTCGACTGGGGTATGGTGTTGTTGCCGTCTTGATTCAGCTCGCTCCTGGCTATGGACTCGAGGAGGGGGCGTGACGTCACGATGAGAGGAGGCCGCGGAGGCGGCGGCGCGTCGTTAGGGAAGAGGACCGGGCCTTGTCTGGGGAGGAAGAGGGATTTTTAATCAATATTAAGACGGTTTTAGTAGTTATTTATTATAAAAACCGTTTTATAATACAAATGGTATTTCTTTACTGTAGTAAAAAATATGAAATATGATGATTAGATTATTTAGTCAATTGTTAAACGTTTAATAATAATAAAATACAATATAATACATAATATAAGACGAGGCGAGGCGAGAGTGCCGAACTATGGCGTCGCGCCATATCTGAGGTCCCGGGTTCGAACGCCGGTCGGGTCAATATGGGAAAAACTTTTCTATATTGCCTCGGCTCTGTGCGAGGTTATACCGTCGTTGTTTTTGATTTCTGTAACACAAGTGCTTAAGTTACTTACCACAGAATCAGAGCAATGTACGTGATATGATCCAATATTTATATTATTTATATTTATTTATATTTTCTATATATCGGGTCTGGGCGTTGTGTTACCGTCGTTGTTTAAGATTTCTGTAACACAAGTGCTTAAGCTACTTACCACAGAATCAGAGCAATGTACGTGATATGGTCCAATATTTATATTATTTATATTTATTTATATTTTCTATGTATCGGGTCTGGGCGTTGTGTTACCGTCGTTGTTTATGATTTCTGTAACACAAGTGCTTAAGCTACTTACCACAGAATCAGAGCAATGTACGTGATGTTGTCCAATGGTAAATATTGCATTTTGAATCTGCCCTATTCTATTGGGATCAAAATCATTTCGACAACGTCAGCTAATTCCGTATCGCGTTGTAGTTCGTACCATACAAATAGTATTTCGATAACTATTAAACAGAGCGAACTGAAACAACAAAATTACACCGAACCCCATTTACTAGACCGGTAAGTACCTACTACCGCGTCCATTTGATTCGGTAAGTACCATCATCGATTTTCCATTAGACTCCGTTCGGTTGGACGTGACATGAGATTCTGGGTTCAATTCCCGGTTGGGAATAGATAAATCATTCATTTGCATTATGATAAATGGCAAACGTTGTGTGCAGTGTTTTCTTTATTTAAATTTTTAATTTTAAGAAGAAAATTAAGAGGATATTGATTTTAATACGTTGACAATTGGCTTATTGACAGTTTTTGAAAAATAATTGTAAAATGTGCGCCCGTTTATTTTATATCCCAAGCAATTCGATTTATCTGGAAAAAATGTAAATAAACAGAGAAAAATACTGCCGTACTAATGAAGAGTGCAGTAAGTCCGTGTTTTTGGGCAGGTTGACTTAAGACCATAAATGTAATTAGATATGGTCTTAAGTCAATTTGCCTAAAAACGCGACTTAATGCAATATTCGTTAGTACGGCAGAATAAGAATTTGTGCAACACATTTAAAAAGCGCCCAAAAACGGTGAAAGCGATGGTTTCCGTTTCGGTTATTATGTTCCACGGATAAAAAAAAGTAAAATTTATTTTGCTATAAATAGGTTAAAAAATAAAAATGTTTAATTATTACTTAACTAATAAGCTAACATATTTAACACTTTTCATATTTTATTGTTAACACTGTTAAGTAGCCTATTACGTTTTTGTATTTATTAAGTCTTTTACAGATTTGTATTTAAAAAATAAAACTTAACCTAAGTACTATGGAAACGTTTGGGTGCCATATTGACCCAATCTGGAATAGAATGCGGGACCTTATTAATCTATCTAGGTACTAAATTCCATCAAAATTGAATGAGTTTTATTTCACGTTCGTAAGGATAGAGACGTTTAGAAATACACTAATGCATTGATTTTTTGTTAAATACTCGTTAAAATGAAGAAGTCGATAAAGTTACCTATGAGGTGTGTGATTTTAGAACGTCACAAGTAATTATGATAACATCTATACCTACATAAAATTGGAGTGTCTGTTTGTAATAAAGAAATAACCGCTTTGTAGTTAATGTTTACGTTATGTATTTATCATCAAAATATCATTTTACAATATTTGTCTGTCTTTCTGTCGGTTTGTTCCAGCTAATCTCTAAAATGTGCTGGAACAATTTTGACGGGACTTTTATTAGCAGGTAACTGTTGTTGGAAGAAGTAGCTTAGGCTATATATTTAAGAAATTATTAATTATAAATCCTGTAAACATATATGAACCTGATTGTCTGCTCGCTCACACACCATAATTTCAAGCTCTAGCTCTAAATATTGTAAAGATTAGGATAATTACTGAGTTTCTTGCCGGATTCTTTTCGGTAGAATTAGGTTCCGAACCGGCTGTAGCTTCAATTTCGGTTTGTATTCATTTTGATGATGCATAAGTGTTACTTGTAACCTACATGTACCCAGCTAGTTAAAATAAGTCGCATTTCACATTGTACGCGTTTTATTTCTTATCTGGCAATTAAAAAATCCAGCCCTTTATTAAGCTGTCTGTTCCAGATGTTACATTGTTTTCCAAGTTTCCAAATATTTAAATAATACCCGATTTTCGATAATGACGTTGCATCCGTGGTGAATGCACATCCGAACTGCATACCTCATCAAGAAAGTTTCCGAGTCGACGCTAACATTCGAAACGGTGATGCGAAATCAGTTAATTCAGTAATTTAGTTCCATAGTCTTATTAGATAACTAGCTGCCGCCCGCGACTTTGTTCATGCTGAGTTACTAATTAGAACTAAAAATTACTTTTTGTATTTGCTAATGTCAGCCGGTTCTAATGAAAGAAAAAAATTGCGCGGTAAATTAGAAAATTACTTCTAGAAGCAAAATGTGAAACCAAGACTTTTAATTATTTTCCTTGAGTGAAGTTCTGTACAAGTTTTCTCGGTGTAGTAAAATAAATAAATAAAATGGGCAGATGCAGTGTTGTTAGAGTTTTAACGAGATAATAATTAGTTATGGATAACTTACGACCCATCCTGGCTTTGCATGAATATAATATAGATATTATGGAATTTTACGTTTTTCTGAACTTAAGTAGGTATGTACCTATATATGTATTATTTGGGAGCTCAGTAGTGTTTAGTAATTTGAGCAATATTCTCGAAGCAATTCAGACCATTTTTAACCAACATGTTTTCTCTTCTCTATGACTTTAATGTGCGAGTTTCTTTTTTATTGAAAAACCAAAATCCGTTGCGTAGCTACGCTTTATATTGACATATAGTTACAGGACAGACAGCGGTAAGCGTCTTTCTTTTATGATTATAAATGGCGTTAGTAAACAGTTTCAGTACCTGCTGGAAAACATTATTAAATGCGAAAGTTATCGGCTAAAATCAAATGCGAAAATTTAAAACAAAATAAAAGCAAAAAAATTCACTAGCCACATTAATTAAAAACAAATTTTTAGAACGATGAAAACAATAACAAAAATAAAAAAACGGTCACATTTTTTTAAATATTGGACAACATCACATACATTGCTCTGATTCTGTTGGAAGTAGCTAATCACTTGTGTTACAGAAATCAGAAACAACGACGGTACTACTACACCCCGACCCGAGTCAATATAGAAAAGATCGTTTCCCATATTGACCCAACCAGGGATCGAACCCAGGACCTCAGACATGGCGCGACGCTAAAGTCAGGCCCCTGCGCCTCTCGGCTGCGGAGGTCGTCATTGTTATTAAGTAAAGAACGAATCGTTATGGAGAGCGAGGTACATAATTACCTAAAAGAAATCCTCAATCATATCACAGAAATGTCAAAAAATATGGTATTTGTTTTTTTTATAACGCACTTCAAGATTGACCTCGTCCCACCTGATGTTAAGTGGTAATGAGTTTCTAGCTTGAGGGCGAAAAGTATAGCATTGTAAAACTGTTACTACACTTGTCGTCCTTACCTTGAAGGCTTGACCCCTGCTACTAATGTAGCACCTCCCAAACCTTACTCACACGCAGGAACACAACAACACAGAAGTGATTGTTAATTGGCTGCGGTCTTCTGTAAGGTGGATGTATTTCACCAGTCGGGCTGATCCAGTTCGAGCGATAAGTCGATTTGCCCTGGCTCTCTTAAAATTTGTATTTTTATTTGCTATTTGTACTGTCAACGTGCACTCTGAACTTATATTTTTTTAAATACTTTTTTTTTAAATTGAGTAACACCGATATTTGAACTCCCAATTAACATTCCAGTCACGGGTAGCCTGATGCATTGGTAGCACACAAGACCGAACCAAGTGTGGTACAGTCAACATAACACACAGAATTGACTTGATAGTTCAATATTCATTCTTATGTAAACGTCATAAGGTCGTTACAAAGTCCTAAGTGTATAGCCTGACGTGCTTTCGACTGTACAATATGTATACTATATACTGTATGTACAAAGTGTAAACCACAGCCAGGGCCGGATTTGGAGTGTGGAGGCCCAGGGGCTAAGAAGTTACCGAGATGTTTGTTCAAAATAATATTGTAATATCAGCTATTGCCCGCGAATTCGCTTCCGTTAATCCCTAATAATATTATAAATGCGAAAGTAACTCTGTCTGTCTGTCTGTCCGTCTGTTACGCTTTCCCTCTTAAACCTCTTAACCGATTTTGATGAAATTTGGCATAGGCATACGTTGAACCTCAAGAACGGACATTGGCTACTTTTGGTTAGAAAGTAAGGGGGGGGGGTAATGCCACCTTTGAAAGTTTATATGGGAAAATGTTTATATTTTAAGTTAGAGATTTGAAAGTTGGCACAAATACTACTTTTTTTTTTCGATTATTAGGGGAGATAGGGGTAAAACCGACCATGAAAGGATGTAGTCCACGCGAACGAAGTCGCGGGCACAGCTAGTTCCGTATAAAATCTTGTATACTTCTAGGATCTAATTTGTCTAACTATCAAATTATTTTAAATCCATTAAACAGTGTTCGCGTAAAAATGTAACTAACATCTATACAATCATATCTTAGCGGTTAAATGATCGCGTGGTAACTTGCAACTATGACTCTCTGATTATTTAATACGAATATTTCAATATTAAAGGATTATGAAGTAAACAAAGTCAAAGTCAATTTTTTTATTCACGTAGATTACATTAGTAATACTTATGAATAGTCTCTATATAAAGCAAATGAAGCTACCTCCGGTTCGGAACCTATAACTAAAGAGAAGATACCGGCATGAAACTCAGTAGTTTTTTTTACAAATGTGAGATGCGACTGTTAAGATGTTAATTTCCTTAAATAATTCTTTCAGCGAGTCACGCGGTCCTAGCTTGTAAATGGCTCGGATGGCCCTCTTTTGTAATACAAAGATAGTTTGAATATCGGCCGCAGATCCCCATAACAGCATACCATATGACATAACGCTGTGAAAATAGCTAAAATAAACCAATCTCGCTGTTTCCACATCTGTTAAATGCTTTATCTTTCTGACCGCATTAGCAGCCGTACTCAGTCTTCCAGCCAGGTTCGATATGTGGGGTGACCACTGTAATTTTGAGTCTAAAGTTACGCCAAGAAATATTGTGGAGTTAATAAGTTCAATGTGTTCATCATTCATTTTTATTATAGTATTGACCTACCTTACATAAACAAAAGTGTAGTCTTCAATATTCATGGGCAAACTTATATGATTTGTCATACTATTAAATAAAAAAACAGAACTCATGTAAATAAATGTACGCAGACCCAAGACAATATAGAAAAGTTAGTTTCCCATATTGACCCGACCGGGGGATCGAATACGGGACCTCAGAGATGGCCGACGCCAAAGTCTGGCCCACTCACCTCTGGAGGTCATTTTTTATAATTTAAGTTGTCGGTACCCCTTGCTTGGGGCCCCTACTTTTCCTTAATCCGGCTCTGTCCTAAACTGGCAACGGCTCCTACTAACGGCCAGATGGCGATCACGCATCGGTTATACCAAGGGTATCAGTTTGGTATGTGGGACAATTGATTGAAACCAGAAATTAAATACGCCTGTATCGACTGGTCCATAGCAGTTATTGACCTATTCATAAGTATTACTAATGTAATCTATATGAATAAAAATATTGACTTTGTCCTTTGATATCGTTTCTAAATTTCATCAAAATCGGTTTCGTGGTTTAGGCGTGAGAGTCGGAGAGACAAACAAACAGACTACAGAGCTACTTTTGCATTTATTATATTAGTAAGGATGCTTTTAGGCCTTTTTAGGGTTCCGTACCTCAAAAGGAAAAAACGGAACCCTCTATAGGATTGCGTGTCTGTCTGTCCGTCAAATTCACACGTCGTAAATCACAATATTAAAAAAAAACAATTCGCTAACCATATCGTGTGATCTTGCTGTAAGGATTGCAAATATGTATCATTTATAATCTTTAAATAAATAGTTTTTAAGTTTTTTTAGAAAATAGGCGAAAATTTACCATTCCCCCCCCCCCCCCCCCCCTTATCTCCGAAACTACTAGCTCTTTACCTATAGATTACAGGAAAACCTATAAGAAGTACATGGATTTAAAAAAAAGGGTTGTTTTGTTAAATTTACGTTTTTTTTTATTGTTACCTGCCTGTGCCATGTGATTATTTTCAGCCATATATAGTTTTTTCATGCGAGTACTTACCAGGTTCTAGAAGTATTTAATTATCTAATAACCTTTTACCATGAACACGTTTCAAAGCAAAGTAAATTAGCTAAAAAATAAGAAGAATTAATTATCTACTTTAAAAATCGACGTCAACAACTGTAACTTATTTACCTACATCTGATAAATTATTGTTTAGTTTATTGTGACCTTTGAGCCCAACGTACGGAACCAACCAACCGTTCAACCGGTTCCGGTTTAACCGGTTCAACAAAAAAAACGTGGCTCTCCACGCGAGTCCTACTCGCACTTGACCGGTTTTTTTGTTTATTTGTACATTTTATGTACAGTTAACAGCACAGCAAGGTAAGCACCTGCTGTTCGATTTTAGTGCTTATGCTCTCGACATAAGGGTGGGATAAAGTGCAAAGTGTTTATTCTGACGTCTGACGTATTTAGTTTAAATTAATCGAAGTCAAAGTCAATATATTTTATTCATATTTAATTTTTTTATTAGATAAACAAAACAAATAAACTTAAGATAGATAACACTAGCTTACAAAAAATTCAAACTAAAATTAATAAAAAAATTAATATTTTAAATAAACAAAGAAGGGCCCTGTGGTAAGGTACCCAAAATGCTGGCTGCATTACCTCGCTGTATAGCGATTGAAAGACGCTGGGCGAGGTAGCAGTCAGCCTATGGGTCTCCTGTAACGTCGATAAGTCTTTTTGAAATATCTTTAAAAAAAGACAATGCGTCAGGACCCCACGGACCTAGAGTTTCCACTCCAAAGGCGACAAAATTATAATTTTCTTTTATTTCTTTATATTTTGTGCTTTTCAGTTTTTCAGCCGCCTCTGCTGCTGCGCCAGCGCTCCTAATAGTCCCTTTATTCATATAGTTTAGTACTTCATATAATATAGTTATGTACTCATGAATAGTCTCTATATAAAACAAATTAAGCTACCTCCGGTTCGGAACCTATAACTACCGAGAAGATACCGGCAAGAAACCCAGTAGTTTGCATTTTTTTGTTTGTAACTTCATAATTCCAAAGGACAGTGGTGGGGAGGCTGGATGTAGACAGTGCTATAATGCAGCACTGGACACGTGTCCACCAAAACAGCGACACTTCTATCACGTACAATCTATGTGCGTGATAGTACGTGTGCAGTTTTACTCATTTACTGTTGTTTTATTACTAACATATTCTAAGGTTAATTGTTACTAATACTATGGCTGTATATGTCTGAAATAAAGGATTTTTATTTTTATTTTTTTATTTTATTATTTGTTAAATGATATCGAAGATGGCTTCCTGCCATATGCTTAGGCTCCCTTTAACGTCAAAAGATACTCTGTATGTTGGGACACAGTAGTGGGAGCTCGAAAGTCGCCCCCAAATTCGATTTTACAAGCTTTTATTTAACTAACAATGTATATTTTTTTAATTTATATGGAACAACAAACAATTACACTTAGTAATTATTCTAACAAAAAAATATATAAATACGACTTATTATTTTTAAAACGTTAAATTGTCTTAATAATTTCAACAATATTAATCTTGTTAATACGGTAAAATCTGTCTAAGATGAAATGGGGGGCTTCTTAAAACAGATACTCTCGTAAATGTTTTTGCGACCAATTTTAAAAGCTAGCAATTAGTTTTAAATGTTTGAAAAACATAATCTCCTTTCTGAATAACGAAATACTGAAGTTGGGCTAACGCTTCATTATTTAATCAATGTTTCTTTCTAATCAACAAACGATTCCGAAAACGAAACGAGAAAGACAAAAAAAGACGTAAAAAAGAAGTAAAGCGATGAACGAACTCAAATGTGTCTGAAGCCTACTCCCAAAAACGAAATATGTCGGATCCCATCACTAGTTGTCCTTGCGAACGTCTACACGTCTATTTTTTTCCAAATTTCTTACCTTCTAAACATTTCCTTAACCTCCATAATTATTTTAAAATGAGCATTAGCCAAATCAGTCTAGCCGTTGTCGAGCTTTAGCGAGACAAACGAACAGCGATTTTTATATATAAGAAAGAGAGAGAAGATAATCTTACCCAATTAGAATGCAAATTAAGCTCATTTAAAAACCCATTATTAGTACGTAAATTAAAAACCAGGTATTAATACCCAAACTTTTGATTAACCTTCATAAACGTTATTGTGTTCTTAGTTATCTTCGTTTTTGAGAGTACACGCCTGACGTTTTCCACCCGAACTTCAGCATCCCTTAATCTATTAGGTCGTCTTCTAAGCCTAATCTAAGTGTCCGGTCTAGGTCTGACGTAGCCGGGACTTGACGGGGTAATCCCCGCTGTCTCCCACGCAGATTACTCGATAAACCTGGACTAGCAGTAGGTATTTACTTTTCTATTTTGTTTTAAGTTTTTAGTATTTTCTTTATTTAATCTATAACTAAACCTTACTTGCTAAGATTACTGTGCAGAACGCACGAGTAGTTGTAACCTGTTTGTAAAGATTGGGTACTATTTATGAGCGTACCGGGGGGAGGGGGGGGGGGGGCAGAGAATGACAGTTGCCTGACTAATCAATAACAATATTTTTTATATTGCACTTCAAGTTTGACCTCATCCCACCTGATGTTAAGTGGTAATGAGGTCCTAGCTTAAAGGTGACAAGTACAACATAATAAATCTATTACTTGACTTATCGCCCTTGACTGGAAGGCTTAACCCCTGCTACTAATGTAGCACCCACCAGGAGCTCTGGAAACCTTATTCACATGCAGGAACACAACAACACAAAAGTAATTGTTATTTGGCTGCGGTCTTCTCTAAGGTGGAGGTATTTCACCAGTCGGGCTGCTCCAGTTGGAGCGATAAATCGCTATGCCTTACCTCTCTTTAAAAATTATGTACTATGCAGCCGTATGAGCTGACCTAAAAAAAAACAGATTTCATCTGATCTCTAATTATGCCCGGTTTTATTAATTTACAATTCGTATAGTGTCAAAAATGACTATCCATTTTCCTCCAACCGACTACGAGTCGTTAATATCGTTCCATAATTTACTTTCCATATTAGCTGTCAACAGTCGTCCGTCAGTCGGTTTTAGCTTACGCCTCGTATAGTTTATTTTTGTCAGTAACTAGAACGAATAATTATTAAATAATTGAAATACGATCAAAAGTAAATCTCCCATCCCCTTCACATCCAGAACAGAGACCATTAACAAAAAATTGTTTTCCAAATTGACCTAAACGATATCAAACTGAATACCTTACGCTGTTAGCGTCTTCCTTAGCTACTACACCGGCGTGTGCTACTACTACTGGTGGCGCTATGTGGCGGGTCGTTACATTCCCTACAATATGGTTGAGTGAAGCGATGGCTGGCACATACGTCATGCTTGTGAACAGGTGCCACCTTTGGGGACTGGTCTGCTCCAGCTTATCTCTCGAAAGTAAAAACTTACTTGAGTACTTATTTGTTTCATCACTCATCAAAACCAAAACTATATGACTTGGTCCAAAGTGAGCTACACATAGCAATAAGTTAGATACTGATACTGTAAATGATCTGCTGAGTTTCTTACCGGTGTCTTCTCGGTAGATATAGGTTCCGAACCGGAAGTAGAATCACTTTGCATTGTATTCAATGACGATTCAAAAGTATTATATGTAACCTACTTGAATAAAGAAATATTTGAGTTGAGAATTTGAGTTGAGACACCATCGAGGTGCTCAAGCCAGTGACATCAAAATATTTGGTCCAGGTTTGGGGTTTAAGCATAGTCAATGGTACTTACTTGGTAGCCTCAGGGTTCTCCAGAGCCTGGAGGTACTTGGAAGAAAAGACGTGGTGGTTGAAGTTCCTCGGCCCCAGCAGAGAGGAAGGCGTGGAAACTTCTTCAGCTAACACTCTCGCTACGAAAAAAAGTGAGAAGAGGATCGCAGCCATCTTGTTTCAACTCTTTTGTTCTTCTGCGGAAAGAAACATGAGGGTATACTTTTATGGGCCGTGTTTAGTTCTAGGTTTATTTTGTTAGGGAAATTACATTGAGTGTTATATTTCAAAATGGTTTATCAGGATGACATTTAAAAATGTAATTATTTTTTTTGTTACAGAAAAATACTCTATTTAGATGAATAAATATTGATTTTTTTTGGTAAGTAGCTTAAGCACTTGTGTTACAGAAATCAGAAACAACGACGGTACCACAACAACCAGACCCATTAAACTACCACACACTATTTTAAAGTAGGTTTAGTAGGAGTAAAACTGTGGTCCGCGGACTTCTGGGGGTCCGTGACAGTACGCGTTATGAATCATTATGTCGGGTAAGAACGATTGTTCTAAACGTTCTTTTTTCGACCAAAATTTGCTTAAATCCGTTCCGAAAATATAGATAAATTACAATTAAATTAGAATTTATCTATCTATCTTTTAGCGATAAGACCGCCTAAATTGTAATATAATTTATCTGTAAAACCAATTTCTGCAAAGTTTTTGTGCAATAAACTATATTTATCTATCTGAGTACTAAACCTCTCGGTTTTAGGCAGACAGACATATGGGAGACAGAGTTACATTCGTATTTATAATATCCTTAAGGGAATACATATCAGTTCCATTAGGCCCTAAGGTCACAGTTCACACCGTCTAGTTAGCCAACATCCCACAAATTGCTTTTGCCTTTTCCCACACCATCAAACACTTCAGAAGTAAAACACCATGATAGCAATCTTAACACTAATACCGCTTATTAATCTTTGCAATGGCGCCAATTCGGCATCCATCTCACTCAACCGATCATTACCATAAAATTGCCTAATGAAGGAACAGAGGGGGTCCGTGTGAAAATTAAGCCATACTGTCACTGTCTAAATGATTGTACAGTACGGAAGCTAAGAAGAATAGTAGATAACAAATCAGTTATCAGTTTAAGTTCAGCACCAAATAATGTTTGACGACAGTGGCCGAGAGGCGAGCGGGCCGGATTTTGGCGTCGCGTCATCTTTAAGGTACCGGGTTAGATTTGCGGTCGGGTCAATATAGAAAACGAACTTTTCTATATTGTCTCGGGTCTGGGTAGTGTGGTACCGTCGTTGTTTCTGAAATCTGTAGCACAAGTGCTTTAGCTACTTATCACAGAATTAAAACAAATGATTTTGTCCAATGTCACATATTTATTTAAAACGGTCAATAGATGGCGTTGAGCACAATTTAGCGAATGCCGATTGGAAATTAATATAATTTCACGATAGGAGACTCGGGTGTTAGATGTCTTAAAGCTTTCAGATGATTTTGTGGTTATTAAGTAAGAGCAATTGCCGTCGGATTGGATTTAACTAGGGATCGAACCTCAGATGGTGCGACACCAAAATATGGCCCTCTTCCTCTTTAAGGAGGTCATCAAGTAACAATTAACGTTTTTAACTTTACAAATTTCTTATTGTTTCCAGACTGGACAAATTTCTTATTTAGACTGTGGCAGCGGCTTGGGCAATCAACACAGTTGCATTTTGAGATTTGCGTCTTAAGCTCGTCAAACTGAAAGAGGTATAACTGTGATAATGGTTTTGTGGTTATTAAGATGGTGATGGTGATGGTACTTTAAGGCTTCGTAACTCTGCCAAAAAATACGTTCTTTATAGGATATACAGGAATATATTTTCTTCTTATTTATTTTATAGCACATACTGCTATATAACTTAAGCCTTGGGTTAAACCTGGCCAATGTAATTAGCCAACAAAGAAGGAAAGTTAAATACGATATGACATCAGTTAACAAAGTCATATTTTTAATTAAAACGGTTTTATAAGCTGTTTTATTAAATAATAAGAGGTCTTAAAAATTTTCATTCAAATTGCTGTCATTTAATATTTTTTTACATTCTGTTTAACTTCAGACTTAAAAAAAAATAGTTTTTTTAATTAAGACCGTACACTATTTAAGCAAACGATCAACATATTATGTTTGTAAGGAATTCTACAACGCGAATCTGACTCATACTTAACTAATTGCCAATCTGTTTCTGTATATGTACATAGTTAAAGCGCATAAACAGTAATATAAATTAAATATACCTACTTTCTTCTTAGGTAACGTCATTTGTTTTACTTAGCAATTAACAATTATTACTGATGTAATTTACATGAATAAAAATATTTCATATTAATTTTAAGACTTTCGCGTTCCATTTTAAACATTTACAGTAATTTAACGGGTCAAAACGCGACTCCATTTTTATTTAGTAGTTAATACTTATGTCAAAAATTATGTCAAAGTTTAAATTATTTTAAAAATATAAAAAACAGCATTTAGGTTCGGTTGGCCTCACTCTTATTTCGACATTCAAAACGCGGATGCTTTTTAACGACTATTATTTAATCGTTAGAAGCTTTACAATTTCAGTAAAAAATAATATTTCGCATTAAAAAAATCATTAGAAATTTATTAGTCGCATTTCAATTCCATTCCAGAATTTTATTGTGAAAATCTCACAGCGCGCGTAATTTGCTAAATCCATACCATAGATCCCAGTAGCACAAAGACCGCAGGTACGAGTTCCCGCCATTCACACGGGCGCGAGAAACAATCGCGTTGCCATGACTACGGGAACATGGCCGCCGGGCAGGGCTGTCACTCCCATAGACATTATATTCCCTAGCATGCGCCACGCGAGTAAATAGTATCGAGCTCTTAAAAAAATTCAAAATCAATGCGTCAACTGCTGATTGGCTAAAAATACGAGTACGGTGTATCACCCAATCTACGGATAGAAACTTCTGTCGTCTCATGCGAGAAATTTGACGTATTGCGCATGGTAGGCCTAAGACACTAAAAACAGCCGCCTTTGCCTTGAAAGCTTGATCCCTGCTGCTAATGTAGCACCCCCCAGGAGCTCTGGAAACCTTACTCACACGCAGGAACACAACAACACAGAAGTGATTGTTATTTGGCTGCGGTCTTCTGTAAGGCTGTATCACCAGTCGGGCTGCTCCAGTTCGAGTGATAAATAGCTATGCCTACCTCTCTCAAAGATCTTAAAGACGTTTTAACAAAAGTCTAAAGGTACACCTATGTACGCATTATGTCAATACTTATTGTTCTATTTATTGGTGTTGCTGCAATCATTTTTTTATTCATTTCGAAGAAAGTTACGGTATTATACACGTGGAAGTTAGAATGTGTAGACCACTGGATGTGTGAATGTTCACTGCTCTTTCACGCAAAAACTACAGAACAAATTTCGACGAAATTCTTAAACTAGTCAGATAAGATACTGAAATAACATATCGGATACATTTTATCCCGGCAAAGCGCGAAGAACATTGTCGGAAACCCCCCTTTTTTAACGAGGGTAAATACATTAATGTACCGTACCGTCAGCATACTACCCACTACTACCCACTAAAACCCTCATTGGACCTCATCGCTGGTCATGGTGATGCTATAGGAAACTTGGCTCAGCCATAACTACACAGATTTCTCGGACACTCCTTGTAAAATTGTGATATCAAAATAATATTTCAGACAATAGCAGCCCTACTGTGTATCAGTGACACTATTCACACAAGACAATGATGCAATCACGGTAATAACTGCATTGTGCATGGCGTTTTTAGCGCCACAAAAACTTGCATCGATCACCCATCTATTATATACGCCGCGGGTGTGGCGCGTCATGTTTGGTTTTTGAGTGATGGGAATTGAGCTTCTGAAATGTATATTCGCAAGTTAAACAAACGCAAAATACTGAAGTCACGCAATTTTTTTGTATTTTGTCTTCATTTTCATGAAATTAGCTGTCTGATGTTTTTTTTATTTATTGCTGTCTCTGTAAACGTCGTATTGCCTATTTTAACAACCTTTTATTAGCTTCACTTGTAACTATGTGTAAGAGATATGTTTTTATGTTGCCGCTCAAAATAACAAATACCGAAAACGACATAAAAAAAAATTTAAAGGGGATTGCATACAACTTTGTAATATTAAAAACACGAAAGTTTGTAAGAATTGATGCGTGTTAGGATGTTTGTTTGTTACTCTATCACGTTAAAATTACCCAATACATTTGATACAAAGATAAATTTTCAACACAGCATTTTAAAAAAATACGTATAGACCATATTTTTATAAGGAACAATGTAACAACCACTGGATGTCCAAATAAATAAATAAATGAGAATAAATTATTAACACAAATATGAAATCCAATTTCGAAGTGCTTAAGCACTTAAAAATAAATAAAATATCTTTAAAATAAAATGTTTAAGTTTGTGAAGTTTTTAAAGTTATATAAAAATACGTAAAAATGGGTCCTAATCCTTTTACCACCTATTTTTATATCAATATTTCTATGTCGACAATTTAACTACCTGTGACCCATCTAAGGGAAGTATTTAACTAGTTATTTTTTTAAGGCTATTTCACCTAAGCGCTAAAAGTGAAAGATCGTCGGTTCGATTTACGTTTAGAAAAATTTGGAAATTTGGTGTGATGGTCTGGTGCATTCATTATTTTATTTTTAGATATACATATAGATACACTTTATTGTACAGAAAATTTAGACAAATTAGTTTTACAGACACACTATACTACGATTCAGGCGGTCTAGTTGCTTATTTTCAATATATATAAAACGCAAACCACAAAAAATTTAATTCTACAAAAGTTAGTTATTAAAAATATCGATAAAAAATCTGCCATAACTAATAATCATGTTATTGTTTAGGAGAACACACGGACGGAATAGCGGGCAATAAAACTAGTAGTATAAAAACGAAACTCACCTCAAAACTCCCAGTACAATAACGCAAAAAACTAAGCAACAGTTTTGAGCTCACATAATTTTCAACACAGCATTTAAAAAAAAATAATTAACAACATACAAAAACCACGAACACTTAAAAAAATACTCTTCAATCAAAAAAATAAAAACTAATTAAATAACAAAAGAGAACGCACGTAGATCGAAAAACTTTTCGAAATCTGAATATTCTACAAAATACTTTTTAAATCTTTAAAAATATGACGTCACTTTTAAAAAGATTGCACAAAAAGTTTCCTTTGTCAAATAAGTACGACAATTTTCTTTTTAAATCAAAACAAGCTCCAAGCCTCGCAATCTAAGAGGAAATGACTGCACTTCGCCCGCACGCAGTTATATATATTACAAAAGATCTTTTCATAGAAAGCTAACTCCCTATTATAACTTTTGAAACCTTGTCGCATTGCAATTCCGCGCAGACCCTCCATTGTAGCCCCGCCGTCACGACTTGTGTTAGTTTGACACGGTGCTAACAGTTGTTCATCTATTGTTGTAGGATTATTTCGTATTTACGACTTGTTTTATAATAATGTTATTTAATTTGCGATTCGTTGTTGTTTGTTCGTTGCGTCACTCGGTTGTACAATATTATTTTCGTGGTGTATTTGACTCGGCAAGTAGAGAATAAAGATTTAAGCTAGATAGATTTTAAACTTTTTTCATTACAAGCTGCGGTCAAAATTGAGTTTCGCTCTCATTCGAATTAAGAATCCATATTATACTGGTGCGAAATTAGCTTTTTTTGTAAAACAAACTACTGAGTTTCTTGTCGGTATCTTCTCTTTAGTTATAGGTTCCGAACCGGAGGTAGCTTCATTTGCTTTATATAGAGACTGACTATTCATAAAAATTACTAATGTAATCTATATGAATAAAAAATATTCATTTTTATAGTACTAAACGCCGGTACTTACCGGAGGCTAACGGTTGATACAGTAGAAAAATTTCATCGCCTACGATAACTTGCGGTTAGCTCAGTTGGAAGAGCAGCACGCGCGATACTTGAGGGTCGTGGGTTCGATTGCCGCATCGCAAGGGGAGATAATTTTTTTCTGTTTCTAATATAAATAACGGTTATTTGAATATTGCTCACAGACCAACTAATTTAAATGAATAGTTTAGGAATACATAAGCGACTTATCTAAGTCTATTTCCTGGAGTTCTACAATTCGTTCGCCTGTTATTTGAAAGGTTTGAAGCTCTGTTTTGACTTACAAAGGTTATTGTTTGAATGTTTTGGTTAGATGACAAAAATACGTGACAAAATGATTATCAAACTTTCAATTCAGAAGACTTGTTGGGAGTATTATCTAAAAATTGGATCAGACTGGTCACGATTCGTCAAATCACGATATTATTGTCATAAAATGCTTAGATAGTTCACTGGCGATCTTATTCGATTTGAAGGGTTCCGTTAAGATTAAGGTAACAACATGACATCATAATAGAACCTTTTAATTCAATGTCACAGAGTCAAGTTGTTTTTTTATATATTACACTTCAAGATTGACCTCATCCTTCTTGATATTAAGTCCTCATTACCACTTAATACCAGGAAGGATAATAAACTAGAAAGTTTAAGGGCGAGATGCAAAATAAAGATGTTACTAGAGTTGTCGGCCTTACCTTGAAGGCTTGACCCCTCCTACTAATGTAGCACCCCCAGGAGCTCTGGAAACCTTACTCACACGTAGGAACTAGTGTTGCCGGATAATCGATTATCGATTAATCGATTATCCCCCCCTCAAATAATCGATATGACAATCGGTAGTATCGATACTATCGATATAATCGATTATATCGATACCTATTTTTATTAGATATAATCGATTGTAATCGATTATAATCGTAGTCAAATACAATATAATTTATTATATCGATATCAAGTTGAAAGCAATACTATCGATTTGCAATTATTTTTAGATTTAATCGTCATTCATATAATGTCTTCTTAGACATAACACATTCAAAATGAAACCGTGAAAAAGTTATTTATACCCTACTTTTTATTCATAAAACGTGATAGCTAAGTTTCTTGGTACCTACCTGAACTGTACCATCATGGCGATACTATCTAAAAATAATTGCAAATTAATCGATTAATCGATATAATCGATTATATCGATAGTATCGCTGTCAACTTTATATCGATATAATCGATTATATCGATTATATTGTATTAGACTACGATTATAATCGATTAATCGATTATATCTAATAAAAATAGGTATCGATATAATCGATTATATCGATAGTATCGATACAATCGATTCTCATATCGATTATTAGATTATTTAGGCCTCTTTTGGAATAATCGATTATAATCGATATACAATCGAATCGACGGCAACACTAGTAGGAACACAACAGCACAGAAGTGATTGTTATTTGGATGTGGTCTTCTGTAAGGTGGAGGTAATAGACCAATTGCTTTGCTCTACCACTGTAAGCTGTTTTATTTTTAAACCCCAAAGCAGAAACGACCGATGTTCAAGTTCAACATACTGGCTTTAGGCGGATGAACCGATTTAGATTATTTTCGTTTCAAAGGTGAATTAGTCGGTGTTTTTAGCTATGTTAAATGGAAATCATCTCGAGATAATGGCTCTCAAAATGTTAGATTACCTACATATTTTAAAACCACTCTCTCAATCTAAAAAGCAAATGAGAGGGCTTGATTAGCACTAATCCAAGATGGTCGCTTTCACAAAATGGCGTAATTATACAAATATGCAATCAATAGAATAGAATAGAAAATGTTTTTATTTATGTAAACGTGTGCTGCTCTTCCAACTAAGCTAACGGTAAGTTTTCATAGGCGATAAATTTTTCTGTTCTGTTAATATCTTGTATTAGGGTAATGTTTTATCAGCCTCCGGTAAGTGCCCTCTGCCGTATGAGTTTAGAACTCAGTTTTCAGTTGAAGGAGCAACACGCATGATACGTGAAGGTCATGGGTTCGAACTTCACACCGTTAGGGGAGATGACATTTTTCTGTTTAAAGTTCGCTAGTTCGGCGTAACGCCCAATTAAAAAATTTATTAAAAATGTCAAGGTTATATATATCCACTAGCAGGATATAGGTACAACAAATACAAACAGAGCTCTTGGGGGATGCTACATTAGTAGCAGGGATCAAGCCTTCAAGGTAAGAGCGACAAGTCCAGTAACAGCCTTATTATGCTGTACTGGTCGCCCTTAAGCTAGGACCTTATTACTACTTAACATCAGGTGGGATGAGGTCAATCTTGAAGTGTAATATAAAAAAAATCAAATTAACCTCCATGCTTATAAGGTGTATAATTTGTGGCCACTCGGTTGTACTGCCAAAAATCACATCATTTTTTTACAATACAATAGCACGTTAAGGTACTGACTTCCAGTTCAAAATTAGACCTTCTGCGCACGAAATAACGGCAGTGCAAGGACTAAAGTGCTTTTGTACAACCTGCCTTTACCTATCTCCATAAAGTCGAGATTGCAAAGTTAATCCACACGGAACCCGTCAACCGCACTCGGATCGTCGTTGTCGCGGCTCTTTCGTCGATACATCTCGTTACGGGGTTATAATGCTTCCGCTTTAGATCTTAAGGTCTTATCGTCCAGTGTAGAGCTGAACTGAAGCTAAAGCAGCTCCAAGTTTTCCATTGAACAAATAACAAGCTTCAGGTACTGAGCCTGCGTTATTTTTGTGAATATGTGAATTCGGACCATAAAGAAGTGGAACTCGTTGCCGGCTCATGTGTTTCCTCCTTCCTTTGACATGGATTCCTTCAAAAGGAGCGTGAAGAAACATCTTGCGGGCCAGTATGGCGATGCTAACGGATAGGATATTTTGATATCAAATCCGTTGTCATCGCGATGTGGGTTCCTCTCTTGCTTACCATCAGGCTGGGAGGAGCCAATATACTGCGCTGCTATAAAAAAAAAATGTAAGATATGTAACATGACTGTTTGTTGTCAAAATAAACAAAATATTTTTTTGCATCACCATTGAAAATGTAGGTTCTGCTAAAATTGCAATAAAAACGTTAATGTCTATTGATTTTAAATAAAAAGTACCAAACTGTGACAGTCTAAGTGCAACCTAAACAGTATTGTTAACATATTCAATAAGTAAACGTTGGGTAATTATTGATTTTAATAAGATTGATGATTGAGGTAACCGCCAACACGGGACTTTTGACTTCAGGCGCCAACTTTACCACTTCGCCACTAAGGTAATTATAATTATCATCGAGGTATATGTTTAAGCAGTTATATTTCTATTCTGTGTTTCAGGGTTTTAAATAGGTACCTATGAAGTGTATTATTTATTGAAATACATTAAACTAATACAAACAGGAACAAATAAACTTAAGAGAATTTAACATAGTAAACTACAACTAAGTAACAAAATATTAAAACTGAAATAAATAAAAAATAATATTTTAAATAAACAAAGATGGTCCCTGTGGTAAGGTACCCAAAATGCTGGCTGCATTACCTCGCTGAATGGCGATTGAAAGACGCCGGGCGAAGTAGCAGCCAGTCTTTGGGTCTCCTGTAACGTTGACTAGTCTTTTTGAAATATCTTTAAAAAAAGACAATGCGTCAGGGCCCCACGGACCTAGGGTTTCCACTGCAAAAGGATTATAAATATGTATTTAGGTAAATATTTTGGTACCGCTATTAGTTCTGGATTCTATATTAAGTATTTAAGCTTACTGTGCGATTTGAATTTGAGTTGATTTTATACTAGAATATCAGTGTTGTTTGAACTAATTCAGTAGCTGCATTTGCTAAGGTAGAATCCAACTGACCATAATATTATGTAATGTTCGTTGCGTGTGTTATTTGGTTTTTACATTATGTTGTTGGATCAATATTTTTTTTTATTATTTTATTCTGTTTGGTGAATGTAAGTGACACTGTGTATTTTATATCGCCTAGCTTAGTCAGTGGATGCCAATCTGCAGAAGCGGAAATTACAAAATCTGGCCCCCTCACCGGGTCGGGCCGAAAACTTTGAGAACCTGTGACTTTGAAGGCTTCGTCGATTATAATTATTACTTACAGGAAAATTGTTTATTGTGAAGTTAATGAAAGGAAATTTATCAGTTCGCTTGTTTTTGTAGGGGGGTCGGATGGTTGTGAAGCCATTTTGGAAATTAGATTGTCGAGTGAAGATTTTAGAGATGATTGCCTAAACGTTTTCCAATCGCTTTTGGATTGGATTATAATGATTGTTTCAAAAACAGTAAATGTTTATAACAAAAATTTACATACTAAATAAAAAGAAATTAACCCCCTACTTTTTGATAACGGCATAAGGTATTATTGAAGAAATGAATGTTCAGATATTAATGGTACTTGTGGTGTATGGAACTTTTTGACATTTTAACTGTTCAGAAGAATTTGGTGCACCCGTACGCTATAAAAGGAACCCCTGTGCAAAATTTTAAGTATTTAATCATTACGCGTTTAGGCCGCGTTGATAGATCAGTAAGACGTTGTAAGCTCTATAATATAAAAATTCAACGAATACTTACACATTCACAGGGACTCTATTCACCGATTCGTTAAGCCCGTAACGTGAATGATTAAATAGTCTTTTTATTTTTATTTCAAACAAAATTATTTAATAACACCCGAAAACTTGTGCACTTTTTTAAATATGTACTGTGTTAAGCTTTAGATATAATTTAATTAATAAGTATTTATGTTTGTAACTGTGCATCATATGGACCAAGTCGACTTTATCAGTAAACCTATCAGGGAATTATCTGAGTCCTTTCCCATTTTCAAATCAAAAGTAAAATCTTTCTTTCTCTCTCTTTACTAAACGCGAACTTGTATCCTTTATTAAAGTATTTAAATAAAGCTAAGCATTTGTTAGTATTTAATTTGATTTCATTTTATTATATATGTTTGTTTAAACCTAATTATTGTTAACATATGTATATTTCAAGTATGTATTTATTTATTTAGTTTTATTTATTTTCATTTTTTTTGCATTAATCTCGTTATGGTATTTATGTTTTCTGTTAGTATTTTCTCAATAAACATTTTCCCGTTTCTCGATATCTACTATTTCTTCTACCTAAAGGTTGTCTAGAAGATATTGCTTTCTAGCAATAAGACCGTCTAAATTATACTTAAATATGTCTGTTAAACCAATTTCTGTGAATTTTTCTGTGCAATAAAGTGTATCTATCTAACCTGTTGTACATTAACGTAAATTACACAACGCACGTTCATAAAGTAAGAAATATTGTCACAATTGTTTGATAAGCCTTATAAATAAATAAATAAAGTCACGACCTTCACGTATCGTGCCTGCTGCTCTTCCAACTGATAACTGATAAGTAAGGTAGTTCTAAACATATTCGGCAGAGGGCACTTACCGGAGGCTAACGGTTGATACAGCAGAAAAATTTGGTCGCCTACGATAACTCCGTATGATAACTACGACGACCATCGCAGCCGAGAGGCGAGCGTGCCGGCCATGGCGTTGCCTTCTCTGAGGTTCCGGGTTCGATCCCCGGTCGGGTCATTATGGGAAACGAACTTTTCTGTATTGTCTCGGGTCTGGGTGTTGTAGTACTGTCGTTGTTTCTGACTTCTGTAACACAAGTGCTTTAGCGACTTACCACAGGATCAGAGCAATGTATGTGATGTTGTCCAATATTTATTATTATTATTTTAACTTGCGGCTAGCTCAGTCGGAAAAGTAGCACGCGCGATACGTGAAGGTCGTGGGTTCGATGCCCGCACTGCAAGGGGAGATATTTTTTTCTATTTCTAATATTTAAAGTTCGCTAGTTCGGCGTAAAGTACTATAAAATTATAAAGTCAGTCAGCTTTCGCTTAAATAGATTGAGATAAAGATCGAATAAGGCTGAATGTACAATAGTTCTATGTATATACTTGTGCCGACACTTTCGACAGAGAGTGCCTCTGCCAAAAGTTGCATCAAAAGCATGATACATTCTACATCATAAAGAGTGTAAGCTGCCAGTGTAAATAGTTCGATAGGTTATGAGTTTGAAGAGATTGGGCGGAAGCCAAGTCTGTAATTGAGATGTATGCATGTCGATACTTCCACAACTGGCTAGAGCTGGTACGGATACAGAGAAAGCGTTATCAGAAAATTTAATAAAATTTTCGTCATCCCTTTGAGTTAATTAATTTGTTTTTCAATTTACACCGAAGGAGACACCCCTGACACAGGCTTATTTAAGCTTAAAAGGAGACATCGGTCGCTCATAGTTTAAAATAACTGCATGTTAAAGTAAATAAATAAATTATTATTATTATTATAACACCAGATTTAATACAAAACTAGCTATTTGTACCTAGCCGTGCCCACGACCTCGTTCGCGTGGACTACATACTTTTATGGACGTTTTTACCCCTATGTTCCCCTTTTATTCGAAACAAAAAGTAGTCCAAATTTTTATTCATGTCTTGAACTATAATTGAGCCAAATTTCATATCTCTAACTTACAAAATTACCATTTTCTTAATTGACTTTAATTTCTTATGCCCGATTCCAATATTTTACGATTTGTAATGTGTCTAAATTTTGCTATCCGTTTGTCTACGAGTCTGTAATTCTTACTTCAAATAAAATTTCCGTATCAGCTGTCATCAGTCGTCTGATGGTCGTCTAAGGTTACGCCTCGTATAACTAATTACTATCCGTAACTAGAATTATTGGAACCGGGCATTACTCTATTCTCTTCTCAGCTCCACAGTTGTTAGTTCTTAGTACAATGGAAACTTGCCAACTGGATATTGGCGTCCTTTTGATGAACTTAATCTTGGGTTGATGCACGTAGGTCTCAACCTTACCGGCTTGCACATAAGATCGGAATTGCATTCGAACGGGGTCGATAGCGTGCTGGTTTGGGAAACTATGGTTATCTGTTTTTATTATGGGTGCGGTCTTATGCTTTTGAAACTGTAGCTATATCTTTGAATGTGCATGTTAATAATTAGGATAGATAGTTAGGTGTTGAAAAACTATTGTTCTAAATCCCTACTAATATTATAAATGCGAAAGTAACTCTGTCTGTCTGTATGTCTGTCCGTCTGTTACGCTTTCCTGCTTAAACCTCTCAACCGATTTTGATGAAATTTGGTATAGGTATACGTTGAATCTCAAGAACGGACATAGGCTACTTTTTATTAGAAAATAAGGGGGGGATGGGGGTAATACCACCTTTGAAAGTTTATATGGAAAAATGTTTATTTTTGAAGTAAGAGATATGAAATTTGGCACAAATATAGCTCGAAACTTGGATTAAAATATAGACTACTTTTTGTTTCGAATATTCGGGGAGATAGGGGTAAAACCGACCATGAAAGGATGTAGTCCACGCGAACGAAGTCGCGGGCACAGCTAGTCTATAATATCTTTATGACAAAACGAAGTTTGTCGGGTCCGCTAGTAACAAAATAAAATTAACTATTTTTAAATATTTTGTCTGAGGTAATATTTAACTATTTAAAAAAGCGGTTGAATTGAGCTTAAAGTAAATATTCTCTAATAAATTTTTAAAAATTAATCAGTAATTTTGTGAAAAAAACTACAGGATGCAATATGTTACAATGACAATATTACACAATAAATTATAAATTGAAAAAATCTTTAAATTTCAATGAATGGAATCATTAATTGAATAAGAATGTTTTTTTTATTTAAAACATTTTTGATGACATGGCGTCGCGCCATGTCCGAGGTCCCTGGCTCGATCCCCGGTCGGGTCAAAATAGTAAAAAATATTTTCTATACCGTCTCGGTTCTGGGTGTTGTGGTACCGTGGTTGTTTCTGATTTCTGTAACACAAGTGATTTAGCTACTTATCACAGAATCAGAGCAACTTATATGATGTTCAATATTTCAATTTATACTAGCGACCCACCCGGTAAATATTGGTTTCTTTATTGCAAATAAAAACCTTCCTCTTGAATCACTCTATATATTAAAAAAAACCGCATCAAAATCCGTTGCGTAGTTATAAAGATTTAAGCGTACATAGGGATATAGGGGCAGAAAAAGCGACTTTGTTTTATACTATGTAGTGATTTTTATTTTAAACTAGCTGTCCCGGCGAACTTCGTAACGCCTATTTTTTTAGTTTCTAACCTTTTAAACCTTCCCTGGACCTCCACAATTATTTCAAAAACAACATTAGCCAAATCGGTCTAGCTGTTCTCGAGTTTTAGCGGGACTAATGAACAGCGATTCATTTTTATATATAAGACTAGCTGTCCCGGCGAACTTCGTAACGCCTATTTTTTTAGTTTCTAACCTTTTAAACCTTCCCTGGACCTCCACAATTATGTCCGTTCTTGAGTTTCAACGTATACCTATACCAAATTTCATCAAAATCCGTTCAGCCGTTTAGGCGTGAAAGAGTAACAGACGGACAGACAGACAGACAGACAGACAGAGTTACTTTCGCATTTATAATATTAGTATGGATTAATGCAACAATCTAGGTGTATGTTCTATCACCACGACATTGGCCTATCACGCCCGGACACGGTCATACTTGCTATGTTACGATTAACATAATATGGTAATTATGTACTAGACCTATGTGCCGAGTAGTTTCGCGCAGAAAGTTTAATAATATTTTTTAATAATAATCATTTATTTATCACCCAAAAAAAAAATGTTTACAAGGAAAGCTTATACATGGTGTGAGCCGGGTTAGCTATAAATTTGCATTAGAAAGGTTGAATCCCTGAATTTGAGACTAGTAAAAACTGTATTATCAATGTCAGTTTGACATTCGACGCCCGGTTAAATTGACTTAAATTTTTAATTACTTACTAATCTTAATCATTTCATTTATTAATGTTGGTTATATATATTAGTTACATTATATATATATATGTATATATATATACATAGGTATATCCGTTGTATCTACAAAATATGTCAGGTCATCTTCCTCTTCTTTTACCAAGGCCTCGTAATTCAACCTCACCTCATTTGGGTATCACCAATGAACAGCCGCACGTGTACAAAGTGTCGCGTCAGATACACGTAATGAGGCACACGTCAGCCGCTGAGTGTGATTTTTTCCACATATTTCGTAAAAAAAAATTATTTCATTTGAAAGTCAAGTATATCATCTCTCTGTTTACTAAATTTCAGCCAAATCCGTTCAGAAGTTTTTGTATGAATGAGAGACAAAAATACATTCAGATATACATCTCCACTCCGTTCCGCAAGATTGACCGCATCCCACCTAATATTAATTGGTAATGAGGTCCTAGCTTAAGAGCGACAAGTACAGCATAATGAATCTGTTACTGAACTTGTCCCTTACCTTGAAGGCTTGACCCCTGCTACTAATGTAGCACCCCCCAGAAGCTCTGGAAACTTTACTCACACGCAGGAACACAGCAACACCGAAGCGATTGTTATTTGGCTGCGGTCTTCTGTAAGGTGGAGAAATTTCACCAGTCGGGCTGCTCCAGTTCCAGTGATAAATCGCTATGCCCTACCTCTCTCAAAACCACCCATGAACAGCGGCACGTGTACAAAGTGTCGCGTCAGATACACGTAATGAGCCGCGCGTCAGCCGCTGAGAGTGATTCGCCCGTGTTAGGCTCCTAAACCCGCTTAAATTCGCGCAAACAAAGATAATATTAAAATTATTGTTTATTCGATGCTCGGGGGTAGGGAGTTTTGTTTACTAGATGTGACTTTCTCAGTAGAAAGCGCTTTAGTCACATCTTTAGTTGTAGAGCTGTCGACTGCGGTGGAGTGTTTGATTACCACAGATGTCGATTTATTTTCGTTGGATCCCATTTTTTGATCCCAATTTAATATTTTTGCCGTTGGATCCCACAAATAATTACTTTTTATTGCCGTTGGATCCCATATTTAGAAAATTTTGTTTTTTTGTCGTTGAATCCCAAAAACTATTTTCGTTGGATCCCAAAAGCTAATAAACATTTGAATGCGGGTACTTTCAACATGAAAATTGTATCTAACACAAGCACAGTTCAAGATCTGACCTCAGCTAAAAATATTACGCAATAACAATTATGCTAGCATAAAAAGCACGCAAAGTCATGAGCACACGCTTATGTATTTATTATGAATCAATGTAAGCTCGGTGATGATGATAAGATTTCGCAGCCATCATTGATATTCAAGAAGGAAAAAATGTTTGCTAACGATGGCTTTTCATTTCGAGATACTGGTGAGAGTCATCTCAAAATAAGGTGTCAACCGTATTTATAAATACATGCTTTTTAATTTAGTAGCTATGCGAGAACAGATAGACATCCGAACATAATATATTATGTACTGGGAAAAATTATAGCTGCCTTTTTTTCTTCGTCAAAGTCGAGTGAAAAAATGACTGGAGAAACTAAATCTTGTAACAATATAAAAACAAATCGAAATTTCTATAGGACTCTAGAAAAACTTGAAGTATAAAATATTAATTATTTTGTACACAAAGTGAAATCAAACCACGCATCACTTTCTTTGACCACAGAGATTTGAATGTTCATGGTGTGAGGCAGCAAAAAATAACCTCTTCTTAGTCCTGTTACCCTAGTAGCCGTTACCTATCACGCAATTCAATATTTAAATATTTAATCGCTTATCCATTACTTAGAAAATTATACTTTTATCAAAATATCAAACGCTGGTGTGCTGAATGAAGAGAGGTACGGTATAGCGATTTATGGCTCTAACTGAAGCAGCCCAACTGATGAAATACCTACACCTTACAGAAGACCGCAGCCAAGTAACAATCACTTCTGTGTTGTTGTGTTCCTGCGTGTGATAAGGTTTCGAGAGCTCCTGGGGGGTGTTACATAAGTAACAGGGGCTCCTGCCTGCAAGGCAAGGGCGTCAAGTCCAGTAACAGATTTATTATATTTTTTATACTGTACTTGTTGCCCTTAAGCTAGAATCTCATTACCACTTAACATCTGGTGGGATGAGGTAAATCTTTAAGTGGAATATAAAAAAAAATCCACATATCACAGATAAATAACAGATTGTGATGGCCAATTACGGGAACCTACTCCGAATAGCACAAATCTTGGCACACAAAACCTCAATTAAATAATGAACAAGGGTAAATCACACACAATCACACAAAGTACACATGTTGTCTTAACATGGGATCCAACGAAAATAGAAAATGGGATCAATCGTAAATACTTAAAAAATGGGATCAAAAATTGGGATCCAACGAAAATAAACCCAGATGTCGATCAAAGATTTTGTAGATATATACAAAGTTGCGGCCAAAATACCTCGATGCTCAGCGATCTTAAGTGCGTCGGTACTTGCATATTATATAATAATAATATTTATTTGATCTTATTCCTAAAAGTTTTTTAAATTAAAACATAAGTACTAGATAAGGTAATGGTATTTAGAACACAACATCAATCAGCAGCCCTCCATAAAACTAGGAATGAACCTGTATATCGAAGGATGTGAAGCGTCTTGAAAATATGCGAAATAAATTGATACAGTTCTTGTGCTATACTTTACGTCAAAATAAACAGTAAAAAATAATACTTAATTTATATAAACGTCATACATGTGATGCCATAAGTATATTTAGTTTATGTATCTTTAGCCTCTGAATATTATATTGTGAATATCTATAGTGCTTGCTTTATTTCTATTTATAATTTTTCTTTTTTGTAATCCATACACTCATTCTTACTGTTACCGCACCTTTAAAATAACTATCTGCTTGACCCAAGGGTTGACTGGTAGAGGATGCTCCTAGTTAAGTCCAATAAATTTTATAAATAAATTAATACAAGAAATCATCACCAGCCCCGATTTTCAAACAACGAGTGTACCACGTGCCGATAAGTATGTAGTTCTAAACATATTCGGCAGAGGGCACTTACCGAAGACCTACGATAACTTGCTCTTCCAACTGAGTTTAACGAGCGATACGTGAAGGTCGTGGGTTCGAGCCCCCCATCTTAAGGGGGGATTATTTTTTTTCTGTTTCCTTAAAATATTTCAAGTTCACTAGTGCGGCGTAAAGATTTTTTTTAAATAGATTCTTCGTTATGCTTGTCACATCCAGCGCGACTAATTCCTCTTGTGCTGTTATGCGAAAGCACGTATAGCCTCTAAACAGTTCAGTATCTCTTACGAGGCGGCTCCGCGGTTATTTTTGTGTAAGTTTATGCGAGAGACATGTGGGTGTTTCACTTAGTTTACCCACAAAAGGGGGATGTTTTTAATAACGCGTTTAAGCGTGTATCAGTCAGCGTGTAAAATGTATTGTTAATTTTTTTAGGACGGTTATCGGAGCATGTTTGGAACGCGGTTTCCGGTACAGTCAAAAGCGCAAGGCTTCACTCTTTGTCAAAGTCAATGTTTTTTTATTCACATAGACTATTCTTAAGTCCTACTACTATTCATAAGTATTTAAATTTTTCATAAAGCAAATGAAGCTACCTACCTTTGGATTTTGTACCAACATTATGTCGTTGGGAATAGAACTAATAACAAACTGTAAGTCGTTTTTTTTATTGTTATAGTGCTTTATGCAGCACTAGCGAACTTTAAATATTTAAAAGGAAAAAAAAAATATCTCCCCTTGCGGTGCGGGAATCGAATCCCCGACCTTCACGTATCGCGCGCTGCTCTTCTAACTGAGCTAACCGCAAGTTATCGTAGGCGATGACATTTTTCTGCTGTATCAACCGTTAGCCTCCGGTAAGTGCCCTCTGCCGAATATGTTTAGAACTACATACTTATCGGCCCGTGGTACATTCGTTGCAGAAATGTTTGAAAAACACTGAATCGAAGATATCTTGGCATTTTAATCGATTTATCGATAATTTAAAATATCACTCTTATATTCACATCACATATGACATACATTGCTCTGATTCTGTGGTAAGTAGCTTAAGCACTTGTGTTACAGAAATCTGAAACTACGACGGTAACACAACACCCAGACCCGAGACAAGATAGAAAAGTTCGTTTCCCGTATTGACCCGACCGGCGATCGAACCCGGGACCTCAGAGATGGCGCGACACCAAAGTCAGGCCCGCTCGCCTCTCAGCTACGGAGGTCGTCAAATCATATTATATTCACGCTTTGAATATTGTACCGACCTTATGTCGGGCGTATAAGAACTATTATCGAATTGCAAGTGTTTACCTTGCTGTAGACCGTACATTTATGCAATTTCGTACCCAACTTTGACTTTGACGACCTCGGTGGCGCAGTAGCTAAGGTAGGCGGCCAAAGCGCGAAAGGTCCCGGGTTCGATTCCTGGTCAGGTCAATTTGGAAAACTAACTTTTCTAAAATTGACTTGGGTCTGGGTGTACTGGGATGACGCCCCCAGTTAGTATCAGTCGTCTGGTTCTCATAGTACAAGGGCAAAACCTTAGTTTGAGACCAGGTGATTGGTGTGATTGTCAGGCGCATTTCTGGCACCTGGCAGAAGGGTCTACTGAACTTGATGCGATACAATTTTAATTTTTACTGTTGATACAAAAATACGTTGTATTTGTATCTTTTAATGTAACTGACGGACTTAATATTTGTTTTTTTTACTATTGAATTATATATATTTTTTTACATTACACTTCAAGATTGACCTTATATCTTAAGCTTCGCTTAAGGTCGACAAGTACTACATAAATCTGTTAGTGGACTTGTTGCCCTTACCTTGAAGGCTTGACCCCTGCTTCTAATGTAGCATCCCCCAGGAGCTCTGGAAACCTTACTCACACGCAGGAACACAACAACACCGTAGCGATTGTTTTGGCTGCGGTCTTATGTAAGGTGGAGGTATTTCACCAGACGGTTATTATCAGTCTTTTCTAATATCTCGGGACAACAGAGTCCCAGACTTTTGGGATGCGTACATGCGGCCGAAGCCAAAACGTAGAGACCCTTTAAATGACATGTATGATCTTAATGTAATGTGTTCTGTTTACACTATAAAATACAGCCAAGGACAACCGGTCAGTGCAGGACTATGGAAAGGAGTGGTAAAACAAGGAATCTGGGCTATTGTGATGAGTTGTCAGTGGACTCGGTAACCGGGATTATGGGAAGGACTATGGCACCTGCCCTATCTATGTTTAAAAACACAAATAAAATGGGCAGGTGACTCACCATCTCACTGTCATGGGACCTACATTGGTCGCACATACAAGACACGAAGCAGGAGCGACGGGGAGCAATATTGTGTGAGCGGCTCAGGGTGTGGAGAGGTGTACACCGCTTTCTACCCAGTGGCTTACGCCTACTGTGCCAAATCGCGACTAAGGCATGTTACACTTCCACCCTGCGAGCATATAGCTCTGACGCCCCACTCTGGACGGCCTGCTAAGGCAAGCCAGAGGTGAGAGTCCTGCGGCCTGTATTGTATCGGATTGTTGTTTTCACTCATCAAACTAAAACAGAAATGACTTTGAAGTAATTTCTCATAAAATTCTAATAGTCTTATGAGATACTGCTACTGTAACATCCATTGAGATTTATAACGGTAGAAATAGGTTTTGAACCGGTGGAAAATAGGGGGGGGGGGGGTCTTGAATAACTGAGAATTCTATTATATTGATTAAAATGAATGCACTGATAATAGAGATGCCAGAATTATTCGATTTAATCCGAGTGAATCGACGCATCCTTATGAAAATAAAATTAACATATTATCCGACCTTGAACTTCGACATACACAGTTCAGCAAAGCTACCCCTCCTTCCCCTCCCATGTTTTAAGCGAATACAAGTTTAGCATATCAATCACAATCCATATGATGTACAACAGCCCGGTAAATAAGTATAATCAATTAACATACATTCCGTTTTTTTTTATATTGCACCTCAAGATTGACCTCATCCCACCTGTTATTAAGTGGTAATGAGGTCCTAGCTTAAGGGCGACCAGTATAGCACAATATAGCTGTTACTGGACTTGACTTGCCTTCAACCTTGAAGATTTGACCTCTGCTAATCTAGCACCCAGGAGTTCTGGAAATCTTACTTTCTATGGAGGTAGCTTCATTTGTTTTATGTAGAGACTATTCATAAGTATTACTTACCTATGTAATCTATATGATTTAAAAAATTGACTTTGACTTTACTCACACGCAGGAACACGACAACACCAAATTTATTGTTGTTTAGTTGCGGTCTTCTGTAAGGTGGAGGTATTTCATCGGTTGGGCTGCTCCAGTTCAAGCGATAAATCGCTATGCCCTACCTCTCTCTTAGCTTCCGGACTGTGTCACCATTTATAGTAAGTACCACCCGTAGCAGGCGACTTAATATATGCACTTTACGCCCCGACTGCTCCAGCATACATCCCGATCATGAATTATGCATATTTATGCATGCACTTGTAAACTGGGTCCTGTAAGTCAGACACAAGACATGCTCTGAGTTATACTGACCTAAGCCCTTACAATCTTCTTATGAGTCAAATAGTTATAAATAAGTAATAAATGTAGACAACATCACATACATTGTTCTGGTTCCGTGGTAAGTTTAAGCACTTGTGTTACAGATACCTACAACGACGGTACTACAACACCCAGACCCGAGACAATATAGCAAAGTTCGTTTCCCATATTGACCCGACTGGGGGCTACGGAGGTCATAAACTCGTGATCAGGAGCTTTAGCAGAAAAATTTCATTTCCTCATATGGGATGAATAGCACTTATAGGTACCGCAGAGTGCACTTACTTAGCAAAGGCTAAAGCAAATAAATAAATAAAATAAAAATGCATTAATTTCCGTATTTTAAATACAACAGGTATTGGAGAATTCCCTGTAAGTAATCAAAAGTTACTTGTGGTGGGCATATCCCGCTGCTTCCCTTTAAGATTACAGTAGAATAAACAACACATTTTAAAAATAAGGGATACATAATTATAGGTAAAACAAAAGACATACGTATCAACAGCATTACAAAAGAGTTGACCTTGGAAATAAAAACTAAGAGGTAATACAGAAGACAAATGTATCGCCTACGATACGATAACTTGCGGTTAGCTCAGTTGGTAAGAGCAGCATGCGTGATACGTGAAGGTCGAGGCTCCGAATCCCATCCCGCAAAGAGAGACGAAATCTTTCTGTTTCTTTAAAATATATGCAGTTCGCTAACACGGCAAAAAGCATTACAAAAATGTATAAGATATTAATTGTCAATATCTATTACTGATAGCTTTCTTTCATGGCGATTCCTGTTTACAACCATGAAGTATTTGCCAGCCATCGGCATATTATAGGGAATATAATATGTATGTGTTCTGCAGGTAACAACATAAGGCTGAATTGGCTACTTGATAGTTTTTGAAAAAGTATTGTTGAATGTGCGCCCGTTCATTTTATATCCCATGCAATTCGATTTATCTGGAAAAAATGTAAGCAACCAGAGAAAAATAAGATTTTGTTTAACACGTCATTTAAAAAGTGTGGGAAAACGCCAAGTCACGTCACTGTTGCCATTATGACGTCAACGTTCTAGACATCGAACCGACACGCATAGGAACGACTTAATTTAGAAAACGGAAAATGTTTAAATAAATACACAGGTAACAGACACAGTAATTCAATTTTATCGGTAAAATAATCATTGTTTCGCCACATAAAAATAAATAATTTTCGCCAACAGCTTTCATTTCCGAATTGCAATGGTGGTTTCCGTTTCGGTTCTATTGTTCCACAGGTAATAAATGTAAAATTTATTTTGCAAAAATAAAATACTAACTATACTTTTAATTAAAAAATAAAAATGTTAAATTATTACATAACTAATAAGCTAACATATCTAACACTTTACATATTTTATTGTTAACACTGTCAAGTAGCCAATTTTAGGGGTGAGAACTTTGTAGACGATGGATCTCTTTCGGCACGGGAGAGTATCAACTAACCTCTTTTGATGTTGCGGAAGCCGTGCTAGCATACGACGCTTGTCGCTTGTTTGTCTTCTTTATGTCGCTGATTTGTAAAGATGTCAGAAAGGTCGCTCGTGCTTAGAATAATCTGTTTTTTGTCCTAATTACTATTGTTTATTTCGTGTGTGAACTATTGAAAATACACCGTTTTGTGCGCAAAGTGTGTGTTTAATTTCTTCCTGCCCGGAGTCTCGTAGCCTGCTGCGTTCCCTTCAAAGTCAGGGGAAGATGATAAAGCTGCACACCCATCATCGAGTAACAGGTAGAAAAAAATAGAGCTGAAATAATAAAGATCCCACAAAGTCAAAAAATTAGTGAGTTTAAAATTTGACATTCTTTACAAAAGGCAGATCAATACTTTTTTCGTACTAGGCAAAGGAAATAATGATGACATTGAGAAGTGTTATACTAGTTTCAGGTCTCAGTATAGAATAAATTAATTTCCATATCTCGTAGTGAGGAGACGGCAATTATGCAAACTGCCCGGGCCGGCGCTCGCTTATTTGTCAGGTTTTCTCGAGAGGCTAGTGAGGGGAAAATGGTGGAAATGTATCGATAAACTGTTGACTTTTTCTTTCTCTTAACTAAACACGAACTTTATCAAAGTATTTCAATAAAGCTAAGCATTTGTTGGTATTTAATCTGATTTCAGATTTGTCTAAAACGTAAATACATTATGGATATGTATATATTTATTGACATATATATAAGTATGTACTTCTTTATTTATATGTATTATTAATTTTTATGTATTTATCATGTTATGGTATTTATTTTTCCTGTTAATATTGTCTCAATAAATATTTTGCACGCACGCACCCGTTTCTCAATATCTACTATTTCCTCTACCTAAAGGTTGTCTGGAAGAGATTGCTTTCTAGCAATAAGACCGCATAAATTGTACTTGAAAATCAATTTCTGTAAATTTTCTGTGCAATAAAGTGTATCTATCTATCTATCTATAGGAAAATCATTCCCACCTCAAACGAAACCTTATATCCTTGAATTAACTGCAAAAACCAATGAAACGTTTAATAGCCTTTTTACTTTACGATCAAGTCAACGTGAGTGATGTTGTTTGATTCTAATATATTATATGAAAGTATAAAATTTCATCGACATCTTCCCATCACTAGTGCTCTCGCCCTCTATCGAAGTCGCATTGGAATCGACTGTTTTCCCGATATCGCCGCGCCAGCACTATCTCTTTGTGTTATAATTTTCTTTGTTTCAATAATTGAGTGTTTCAACCTTACTGCATTGGAAAACAGTCTAGTTTCAGTTTATTTTCAGTTTATCAAACTCTTGTGGATATAATCAGTACATGCAATCTGTTGGAATTTCCATTTTCATATTGAAAAATTTCTTTCAGCTATGTGATGTCAAAACTCAAAAGCATACAAGTATTACGGTAAATACTCGCAGTTTTATATTCGTTCATATGTATAAGACATAGGGACGGCATTTTTGCTTGTAAGTCAGAGCATAGAAATTAAATAAACCTCCACAGACTACAAAATGCCTTCTCATTGGACAATCAGTAGATTCAAGCCTGTAATTTCTTAACCTACCTGAGAAAACCTCACTCACTAAAAGTGTTCCCACGGGAATCGAAACCCCCTTCCCTTGTTTCTGGAGTCCAACAATCTAACACCAAAACCAAAGAGGCAATTAAGTAAATTGTAATTGAATGTTTGTATAATTGTATGTAATTAAGAACATCACTAAATAATTTTGCTAAACGTTACTATGATACATTTAAAATCAGTCGTATCATACTTTCTTTCACTGTTATTGTGAGGAATGCTTAATCATGGGTAAAATCAAACGTTTGCCATAATTATTAACGTCGTTGCTATAAAATACGACTTTTACCAGCACTGCTGCTACAAAACGCACATTTGGAAAATAAAAACAACATTGCCAGTAAACCAATCCACTCTAAACAGTAATTAATGATAAAATAAAACAAAAGGCACACAGTACAGGCAGCTAACGCGCGTAACGACTTCGCACCAACTAGAAGATACGGTTATGCCCCGCCATTTTGAAAATTAACAAAATGGCCGCCTCCCGCTCTGTTTAGCGCGGGAACGTGTTGATTCTAGAAAATTAAAAGTAGCAATTGCAACAGGTTGCAATGTAACTGCTTTTGGGTCAAATGGATTCTGTTTGTTTTGTTTTAATTGGATTTTTTGTAAGGTGTCTTTAAAAGTAAATCCTATTAATAGTACAAACCTGAAACTTCGTTTGTATGAGTGTATGTTTGTTAGTCTTTTACGTAAAATAATCTTAATGGATTTGAATTCTGGTTGGGATTTCTTATAGAAACAATTTTTAAGGTCCCAAAATAACGCAAACTTATTCACGTGCAATCAATCAATCATTCATATATTTTTTCAAATAGGTTACATGCAGTGAACGGACAATGTGGATTTATTACGATCGTTGTAGAATTTCAAAATCATGTTTTTCAAGACGTACAGAAATACAATAGAATTTTTTGTTGTAAATTTTTGCTTGTCGTATTCAAATATTTTTTATTTCTTTAGGTTACCTACTTTAGTAACACTATGAATAGTCTCTACATAAACTAAATTATGCCACCTATATTACCGAGTGTACTTAAAAAACCTTAACTTTGTTCAACAAGTAGGCAAGTAACGGATAATTCATAATAATATTTCCACATTTAAAGGGAGAAATAGAAATTTATTTCTTGGCAGAACATTTGCAAACTTATGTTCAATGCCGAACAAGTAAGCGACTATGGAAATTAAAGATGGGTAACTCAGCAAAATTTCTTGCGCTAACTCAGTTTAAATAGCTCAAAAATCCGTCGTGACAAAATAGAATTAAACGCGCGTACTACTGTAACTAACCTGCTGAGTTTCTTACCGGTGTCTTCTCGGTAGATGTAGGTTCCGAACCGGAAGTAGAGTCACTTTGAATTGTATTCAATGACGATGTTTTATTGATTGATTGATTGACTCTCCACAGATTATCAGAATAGACTAGTTATAAAGAGAGGTAGGGCATAGCGATTTATCGCTCGAACTGGAGCAGCCCGACTGGTGTAATACCTCCACCTTACAGAAGACCGCAGCCAAATAACAATCACTTCGGTGTTGTTGTATTCCTGCGTGTGAGTAAGGTTTCCAGAGCTTCTGGGGGATGCTACATTAGTAGCAGGGGTCAAGCCTTCAAGGTAAGGGCGACAAGTTCAGTAACAGATTTATTATGCTGTACTTGTCGCTCTTAAGCTAGGACCTCATTACCACTTAACATCAGGTGGGATGAGGTCAATCTTGAAGTGTAATATAAAAAAAAAACTGTGAATTTAATCATAATCATAATGAATTCGTTTTTTCATATAGGTTACAAGCAACATTTATGCATCGTCAAAATGAATACAAACTAAAATTTAAGCTACAGCCGGTTCGGAACCTAATTCTACCGAGAATCCGGCAAGAAATACAATATCTTCGTATATTTCAACGACTGGGAACTTCAGCTGCCAATTGATAATCGTTTATCGATAGTAACGATAGTAAGGGTAGTATGAATACAGGCAATACATAAAATATCCTTATATCAATGGAAGGTATTGTTTCTTAAGAAGTAAACAATTTAAAACCTTTGAAAAAAAAACCCGATATAAAAAAGTGTGAAAAAAAGTTTTATTTGATACCTATATGAGGGAGTCGTGACAAAAAAAAATAGGAAAATCCGTCATTTCCTGGCGGCGGCCATCTTGGATTTGTAATTTGTTATTTTGAATATATTCTGCGTGTCAAGACCTTTTATACGATACCCATACTGTGGGAGTTGTGATAAAACATGCAATCCATAATTGTGTGACGGCAGCCATCTTGGATTTATCAAACATAGTTAAGAACACTCCCGACTTATTTATCTTTCAAACAATAAATCAAAATCAAAATCGGTTCATTTGTTCGGGAGCTGCGTTGCCATCGACAGATAAACACACCAACACGTTAAACTTATAACGCCCCGTCGTTTTTGCGTTGGGGTTTAAAAAACAAAACTACAGGCAAAACATAAAATATCCATATATCTGTATAAATCAGTAAACAAAAATTGAGAAATTTGGATCTATAAAAAACTCACAAAAAATTGAGTTAGCGCATCCAGGGAACTGAGTTAGCGCGAACAAACGTGAATTGAGTTAGCGCACCTAAGGGACTGAGTTAGCGCAAACTCGTGGCGCACCTTTCAACATGTCTACAGAGATGGGCTCAGCACTCACCAGATGACTTCAGCCCTTAGATGTAACTACCTCTATAGTACTCCGTGTCGACGATTAGGTTGGTCTTAACATAACAGTTACCTTCGTAAGAAATTAGAGTTGGATGGGATAAAATGGTGCGGTAAGCCAAAATGCTGTTTGTTTTAGGACCTTAATGGATCTTGGCTTGCCTTTAGTTTAATTTCAGTAAGCCTTAGGTAATGCTACAACAAAGATGATAAAAGTATATGGTCATGATAATTCGATCACTTACCTACATTTTTTATGTACAGTCGCCGTCAGATGTATCGGAGCAGACAAAGTGACCAAATAATTCTGAACAGTTAAAAATGTCAATAAGTTCCATACATCACTAGTTACCATTAATATCTGAACATTTACTACTTCAGTAATGTCTGAGCAGATGCTGGTCAATAACTTCTACACACACCTAACCAATAATATCTGAACACTCATCTACACAGGTAGCTAAATGAGATACATGACGTGCGTGACACATATTGACGTTATAAGTGTTGAGATAATAATATTGGCATCTGCTCAGATATTACTGAAGTAATGAATGTTCAGATATTAATGGTTACTTGTGGTGTATAGACCTTTTTGATATTTTTAACTGTTCAGAAGTATTTGGTCACTTTGTCTGCTCCGATATATCTGACGGCGACTGTACACTAATATTTTAAAGTGGATTTTTTTTGGATTTTTTAATGTGTGATAGATAGAGACACTTTATTGCACAAAAAATTTACAGACATTAGTTAAAGGAAATTTAAAGTACAATTGAGAAATACTAGAAAGAAATCTCTTCCAGCTAACCTTTAGGTAAAGGAAATAGTGTGTGTATGTTAGTGATGAATAAACTCAAAAACAAGTCTGATAATTTCAAAACTTATTTCTCTATTGGAAAGCTACATTCAGCTTTAGTAACTTAAGCTATACTTAAAGCTAGATAATATTAAATTAAGTAAACGTTCCTTAATTTTTAGTAAATACCTAAGGTGTAAATAAGTGCCCTAAAACATACAAAGTTGCGGGCAGCCGTGATAAGTAGAAAGAGGTTATTTTTACCAAGTTTTGCTACAATTAGTTAATTACTAGCTGTGCCCGCGACTTCGTTCGCGTGGACTACATCCTTTCATGGTCGGTTTTACCCCTTTCTCCCCTAATATTCGAAACAAAAAGTAGTCTATATTTTAATCCAAGTTTCGACCTATATTTGTGCCAAATTTCATATCTCTAACTTCAAAAATAAACATTTTTCCATATAAACTTTCAAAGGTGGTATTACCCCCATCCCCCCTTATTTTCTAATAAAAAGTAGCCTATGTCTGTTCTTGAGATTCAACGTATACCCAAATTTCATCAAAATCCGTTCAGCCGTTTAGGCGTGAAAGAGTAATAGACGGACAGACAGACAGACAGACAGACAGAGTTACTTTCGCATTTATAATATTAGTATGGATTAGTTTGCAACATTAGTTTTGCTTTTTAACATATGAACACTAAACAGAAAACATAACTGTTTATTATTTCTTCTCAATGGCGATTCGTTATATAAACACAAAGATATGAATCTTAATACAACGAATTTAACCCTTATAATTGAGTGGCATCTAAACTAGGGTAATCCCTGTGTGATAAATTACTAGGTTCATTACCCATTTGAACAATACATTTTACCATGGTATATTCGTTAGTCGGGACTTAATAATATTATGAGGAGTACACACACCCACGTGAGTGTGTGTGTGTGAGTATGTGTAAGTGGGTGCGAGGGTTTGTGTGGGTGTGTAGAGAGGTAGGGCATAGAGATTTATCGCTCGAACTGGAGCAGCCCGACTGGTGAAATACCTCCACCTTACAGAAGACCGCAGCCAAATAACAATCACTTCTGTGTTGTTGTGTTCCTGCGTGTGAGTAAGGTTTCCAGAGCTCTTGGGGGGTGCTACATTAGTAGCAGGGGCCAAGCCTTCAAGGTAAGGCTGACAAGTCCAGTAACAGTCGCCTTTAAGCTAGGCCCTCAAACCTTAAGTAAGTAGTTAAGTAAGTGGCCTTAAAATCTGGTGGGATGAAGTCAATATTTAAGTGTAATTTAATATTTTTTTTATAAATCTCCAAAAAAAAAGATATATTTAAGTGTAATATAAAAAAAATGTGCAAGTGAGTGTTTGTGCAAGAGTTTAAGTTGTTAGGAAGCCGTGTGTCAAGAGTATGTGTGGTAAATAGTAAATTAATTAGTGCACCAGACAGCATGGTTGCAGTTAATTTATTGGTCGTTATATCAGCACATCTAGACGCAAGCCAATTAAGAAAATATCGTTTCCCAAATAGACCTAACCGAGAATCAACTCCAAAGACTACGAGCCTACGCCACCGAGGTCGTCAATAAATAATACAAAACATTCTCTCAGCCTTAAACTGTGGCTTCAAGAAACACTCAATTTCATATTCCCTCGAAGCCTATATTACGCTATTTTATTATGACAAAAATCACACAAGCATCGAATAATTTTCTCTGGCATTCAATTTTGTTCAACGAAAAAAGATGTATGTGAGGGGGCGGAAACAATATTGCTATCAGGCATTGCCGTCTTGTCAGCAAGAAAACAGTTTTAATCTACCTAATGCGGTGCTTTTATATCTTACGATTGAATTTATGCCCAGTTCCTGTAGTATAAACTTACAATCAAAGAGATGTGTAAACTATAAAAAAGAACAGTTGCCACGACGACTTTTAAGCTTGTCAAATTATAACGCTTATTTACAAAGCGACAATCTTTTAATTTGTTATTTTATTTTACTTTAGTTCCAATACTTGAAAAATATTATATTTAGGTACGGATAGTTATAAATTATACAAGGTGTAAGCAAAAAACGACCGACAGACGACTGATGACAGGTGAAATAGAAAGTAAATTTAAAATTAGAATTAACGACTCGTAGAAAACCGGAGAGTCCTTTTTGACGCATTACGAATCGTAAAATTTTGGAACCGGGCATGAATTAATTTTTAAGTTTTACCTAGATGTTGAAAGATATACTAACAGAGAAGCTATAAAAAGATGCAGAGGTGCAGGATTGGGGCTTGTTCTGTCACTGGTGAGGGAAAAATGAACCCACAAATGACGTCATACGACAATTCAATTCGATGTAGCGCTCTCAGCTTTTAATTTTTGACTAACCCAGGTATAGACTTAAAGTACATAATAAATCATGTTTAATGAATACAGGACAAATTTGATGAATATTCAAACGATAAACATTTAAAGATATGATATTGTCTCGGGACTGGATGTTGTGGTACTGCAGTAGTATCTGAACAGAGATGTGATGTAGAATCAGAGCAATATGATGTTGTAAAATGTTTATAATTATTTATTTAAAGTCGGTTAAGCCGACGGCACGTGTGTTATTTTAAATGCCGGCGGCATGCGGCTTCGAGACGTGGTGGTAGGGCAAAGAGCCGGCGGCAAAGTAATTTAAAACCCAGTGATATATATGAACGTACATTGAAGGTAGAAGAACTGAATGACTGACTGACTGACATATCAACGTACAGCCTAAACGGCTAAACGTAGGCACTTGAAATTTTAAAAGGGACGTAGCTTAGGTATCGTTGAGGTGCACTAAGAAAGGAATTTTCGAAATTCCCACGGGAACGGGAATTAGCGGGAAAATCTTTTTCTTTTCTCAATTTAAACCGCGCTTGAAATTTGGCATGCAGGTACCTCAGTAAACTTAAAGCTTAGTTGCAAGGATATTGTAAAATTCTTACGGGAACGGGAGTTAGCGGGAAAAAACTTAAGTTTGAAAAAATCTACACCGCGTAAGGTACCTAGATGTTTTCAATCTTTCATTCACACATTACACACACAAAGATATCTCTTTTATAACACACCACGCGGACGAAGTCGCAAGCAAAAGCTAGTTTAATATATTGATATAAATTACTCATAAATTAAACCGTCACGATTCCAAACGTCGCTAAAATTGACGAAAACGATTACGACACGATCCCGCGACGATTATAATCGCCTCGTGTAAGCAGGCCGCCATTTCTCATTCACGACACACGCCTCTGTGCGCATTATGTGTATCAAATTGGATGTTTTCCCCAATTCTGAACCCCAGAGTCGTATAAACAATAGATATGTATCTGCGGTACTGGGTGTTATGGCAGGATATTGGGACGTTGTTGTTTTAAACTGGGTCGCAAACTTTCGCGATTTTGCAATTACTGGTTATTGCATGCGACTCCGCTTACGTTTTTTGAGGATGAAAAGTATTATATACGTTCAGTATGACATCTCTATTTCGAACAAATTTTATTTAAATCCGTCCAGTATTTCTTTTTTAATATTACACTTTAAGATTGACCGAATCCCACCTGATGTTAAGTGGTAATGAGGTCCTAGCTTAAGGGTGACAAGTACAGCATAATAAATCTGTTACTGGTCTTGTCGCCCTTACCTTGAAGGCTTGACCCCTGCTACTAATGTAGCACCCCCCAGGAGCTCTGGAAACCATACTCACACGCAGGAACACAACAACACAGAAGTGATTGCTATTTAGCTGCACTCTTGCGCACCGTTGGGGAAGGCAGCGGGTGCGGGACTTCCCCGCTCTGAAAAGAGCGGCTATCCGTTGAAATCACTTGGCACTTCTCATCGCCTAGTGACGGTGCCAAAGGAACAAAACAGATTAGTAGCTGATGCCTGTACTTCACTTGCTTTATTTAGTTTTATGGAATCTTCTATATATTAATGTAGTATTTCTCTTGCCTCCAAATTTCATCCAAATCTGTCCCGTAATCATTGCTTAAGAGTCACAAACAAACATTCGCGATGATAAACTTAAGTTCGATTATATTAATAGGCATATCCTTCTTTCGTATCTAATAACATATAAATAAAATAAAAACATAAATATTGGACAACATTACATACATTTCTCTGATTCTGTGGTAAGTAGCTAAAGCACTTGTGTTACAGAAATCAGAAACAACGACGGTACCACAACACCCAGACCCGAGACAATATAGAAAAGTTCGTTTGCCATATTGACCCGACAGGGGATCGAACCCGGAACCTCAGAGATGGCGCGACGCCAAAGCCCGGCACGCTTGCCTCTCGGCTACGGAGGTCGTCATCCCATTTTATCCTATTTTGTATTATATCCTATTTTAATTATTAGTTCTACTCCAAAAATTATAGGTTCCGAACCGGAGGTAGCGTCATTTGCATTATACGTATGTATACACGTTTCAAAAATATTACTGATGTAATTTACATGAATAAAAGAATATTGAATTGAATTGAATTTTACAATCAAAACCACGCAATTGGACTACGCACCATTATCTCGGAGAAATAAGAACTAATTTTGAACTGCAAGGGTGCCGAGACAAACTGTTGACTGTACAATTCGTGACACCGAAATAAACAATAAAACTGACCCTTACACTATTGTTCAGAGTTAAGAATCGAGCAAAAATCGAGCAAATCGATTACCGCCAAACCATCAGGCGAGCGTTTCACTCGATTCTCAAACCCGACCTACTCCTAATTGAGTTTCTCCCTCGTATAATTCCGTCACTAATTGCGCGCTTTTAAAGTTCATTAGCGCATGATTTTTTTTTACTGCCCGCCACTCTTTGCTCTAAGTATGATTAATCCCTGTGTAGACTAAGAGTCTTTGAAAAAAACGAGTCTTTTGGATTCATTCGAGGGTAGGGCAAGAAAGCACGGTAAGTCCGACTTATCAAAATATACGTATTAAAAGTATATTATATAAATAGAATATCACGTGTTTTTACAAATTTTCATATATATCCATTCGGTAGCTTTTGCTTCCTTTTTTTTTAAATTACACTTCAAGAATGATCTCATCCCACCTGATGTTAAGTGGTAATGTGGTCCTAGTTTAAAGGTGACCAATACAGCATAATAAAGCTGTTACTGAACTTGGTATCTTTATCTAGAAGGCCTGACCCCTGCTACTAATGTAGCACCCCTCAGGAGCTCTGGAAACCTTACTCACACGCAACACAACAACACCGAAGTGATTGTTATTTGGCTGCGGTCTCCTGTAAGGTTGAGGTATTTTACCAGTCGGGCTGCTCCAGTCCTAGCAATAAATCGCTATGCCCTACCTATCTTAAAAAACTTCCTTTAAAGATATAAAATCTTGTTTGTCCCAAGTTATCATACGAATGATGATTCCGGCTTTGGAGGGGATATTACGCCGTCGATTCATACAAGTCTGGCTCCCTTTGTAAGGTTTGCAGGTCAAAAGGCATTTGCTCCACTGCCAGGCTCGTCAAATCCGGATCAAAACGGTCAAATTGTCAAAACGGCGGGGTCCATAAATAAAAAAAATAAAACTAGATAGTTGAACCCGGAAATAGAAAGATAGTCGCAGGATATACAGGTTAAAGCAAATTTTAAACTTGCTTTTTACTGCCTTGTTTAATATTGGAATCCCCAATTTCATCAAGGTCAAGGTTTTAATTGCTTGTAGAAGTTAGAACAAAGAAGTAAGTTCATAAAGTAAACACTACAAACTTGCAATTCATTAGGAAATTTGACATAGAATCCTTCAAAAGGAGCGTGAAGAAACATCTTGCGGGCCAGTATGGCGATGCTAATGAATTGGATATGACGGTATCAAATCCGTTTTCATCGCGATATGGATTCCTCTATTGCTTACCATTAGGCTGAGAGGAGCCAATATAGGTACTGACCTACTATAAAAATTTACAATTTTTTATTCTTTTTTGTCTACTATACGTGCACCACCCAGACTATAAACTACTTGTAAAATTGACGTCCGTTTTTTACCTTGATTTATGATTCGAATTATGTAATTGGTAGTCTAGTGGAATTATTTAATGTTATGCTGACGCTGTATTTGTGCCGACCTATGACTTTACCTACAAGTCGACACAAATACAGCTTCATCAGACTGGCATAGTAAACAACGCTCCACACGTAATGCACCATTCGCCAATCAATAGGTACATCGATCCTACATCGCGATGTCAGAGTTTTTGTCGCCATAACTCGACCTTGACCTCGGTGGTGCAGTGGCTAAGGTAGGCGCCCAAAGCGCGTAAGGTCCCGGGTTCGATTCCCGGTCAGGTCAATTTGGAAATCGAACTTTTCTCAATTGACTTGGGTCTGGGTGTGCTGAGATGATGCCCCCAGTTAGTATCCGTCGTCTGGTACTCATAGTACAAGGGAAAACCTTAGTTTGAGACCAGGTGATTGGTGTGATTGTCTGGCGCATTTATTATTTATTATTATTTATAACTATACATATAAACAACAAACCAAGATTGGTAGTTGGACCCTTGGTCCAGGAGCAGGTAACACCTAGCTCGGCGGAAGTACTTCCTTTTTTAATAAAGAACATACGTTATGTCGAAATACTTGATAGTAAAGATATGTCAAACTATTTGATTACAAATAAAAACGTGTTAAAAATGTAGACTGCTTTTGATGTTCACTTACTGGTGTAGTAGTTCAAGCCTTGGGCTCCAAAAAACAAGTCTTTGGTCAAAAAAGTAAAACAAAAGGTCAAAAAAAGGTCTTAGGTTTGAAACCAGCGTGGAACACTTTCATAATGTGAAATGATATCTTTGGTTTGAATCACATGATTGCTCGAAAATAATACTTATTCTGCGATATGTTTTTATCTAATACATACTAATATTATAAATGCGAAAGTAACTCTGTCTGTCTGTCCTGCTTTCACGCCTAAACCACTGAACCGATTTTTATGAAATTTGGTATAGGTATTCGTTGAACCTACAGAACGGACATAGGTTACTTTTTGTTTCGAAATTAAGGGGGGATGGGGTAACACCATCCTTGAAAGATTATATTGCAAATTTTTATGATTTTTATTTCGAAATATCAAATTTAGCACAAATATAGCGCGAAACTTGGATTAAAATATATACTATTTTATGTTTAGTATTCAAAAATTCAAAATCCAAAATTATTTATTCAGTAACACAAATTACATACAACAAATTGTGGTTGGAGCTTCCTTTTAAGCAACAAGTTTGCTTGTATTAGGAAACTCCGTTCTTTCTTAAAAACGTTGTGTTTGAATATTATTAAGTCTAGTGAAATAATAATATTTGTGCGTTTGTGAGAATGTGTGAGTATATGTGTGTGTGTGTGTGTGTTTATGTGTGAGAATGGATGTGTATAGTGAGTGATGTTTTTATGTGTGGCCGTTGCATTATGATCGGAAGTTTTTTTTTTTGTAGTAATATTTTGTAAAACAAGGTATTTATTTAAATTAACTAACAAGTGTTAAAACGAATAAAATGTAGTATTGTTCCTTTATTTTGAAATTTCGTTTATAAGGGGATATAGGGGTAAAACCGACCGTACATTTATTGCTACAAAAGACTAAGTCCACGCGTAAAGTCGCGAGCGGCCACTTGTATTGTATAACTGCACAGTTGCGACCTAAAAATGGATAAAACAAGGCTTAAACAGTATAAAACCTTCTTCATCTCTCATTCGTTTCAAGGCCACGCGCGTGACAGGACGTCAATAATAATAATAAATAATAAATAAATATTGGACAACATCACATACATTGCACTGATTCTGTGGTAAGTAGCTAAAGCACTTGTGTTACAGAAATCAGAAACAACGACGGTACCACAACACCCAGACCCGAGACAATATAGAAAAGTTCGTTTCCCATATTGACAAGACCGGGGATCGAACCCAGAACCTCAGTGATGGCGTGAAGTCAAAGTCCGGCTTGCTCGCCTCTCGGCTACGGAGGTCGTCCGTAATGATTAAACTTCATACTTATGTCAGTTATACTACGTTAGAATATGTTCTTGTCAAGAAACTTAATTTTCCTAGTAAGTAAATTAGCTTCAGACCGTCCGTTAGATAGTCCAAAAAACTTGGACACGCATTAATGTATTTTCATTGAATTGACTTCTCGCGTGACGTCATCAGTGAATACATTTTTACCAACCAGTGACGTAATGAGCCCCAACCCAGGAACTTATCATCGTTTTATCTCAGTATTCATCTATTTAGCGAAGGAACTTATACTTAGGAAGATTTTTACTGGAGCAGCCCAACTGGTGAAACACCTCTACCTTACAGAAGACCGCAACCAAATAACAATCACTTCTGTGTTGTTGTGTTCGTGCGTGTGAGTAACGTTTCCAGAGCTCCTGGGGGGTGCTACGTTAGTAGCAGGGGTCAGGCCTACAAGATAAGGCGACAAGTCTAATAACATATTTATTATGCTGTACTTGTGGCTCTTCAGCTACGACCTCATTACCACTTAGCATCAGGTGGGGTGAGGTCAATCTTGAAGTGCATTATAAAAAAAAGTGTGCATTATTTTTTTAATTACTTTTTAATGGACTATATAAAGTGTGGTATTTTTGATCCAGTCTGCTTCTCTATTGCTGTCTATGGTTGTAAACAAATTTAAATATTTTTTTGTAATAACAAGCAAATTATACCTAAAGATTTAAGCTTCAAACGATCCGAAACGAAACGTCGCCCTTTAAATTGATGACGTCACTTCCCCCAATTATGTCGCCCCTGGAAATTAAAAAAGTTCCTCAATGTCCGCTTCCGGGCACTCCGAAATGGCGGCAAGTTACAAACGAATTGAGAAAGAAACTCGCCCCGTTTTAAGATGGTTCAACTTGCTTTTTAAACGTTTGAAAGTACTTAAGAGATCTTTGAGTTTTATTACTGAGAGATTTTTATGGTTTAAAGACGTTCAGATCAAACGTGGAAGTTTTACCTCAAAGATACATAAGATAATTATATAAAGCCAATGTGAAATTACCACAAGAGCCGGCCAACGATGTCATCGCTTTACCCTGGAAAATATTACATCGCGAACCAAAAAGTTTGGTAACTCCTATCTTTGATCACCATTGAAAAGTGGAACTCGTTGCCAGCTCATGTGTTTCCTCCTTACTTTGTCATGGATTCCTTCAAAAGGAGCATGAAGAAACATCTTGCGGGCCAGTATGGCGATGCTAACGGATAGGATATTTCGGTATCAAATCCGTTGTCATCGCGATGTGGGTCCCTTTCTTGATTACCATCAGGCTGGGAGGAGCCAATAAACTGCGCTTTTGTAAAAAAAATAAATTATAAACGACAACAAACTAAGAAGCATTTTAAACAACATTACGGTATCTATACATATACATAAACATACATTATTATATAAAATATATTATATATAAAGGTATACATATATCTTCATTTTTATGTACGCATATATATATCTCTAAAGTTTAAAGTTAGTAAAGTACATCGATTCAGCAATAGACAAGTTCATAACTACGATTTATGACGACCTCCGTGGCCGAAGGGCAAGCGTGCCGGACTTAGGCGTCGCGCCATCTCAGAGGTTCCGGGTTCAAAGTCAAAGTCAATATTTTTTTATTCACATAGATTACATTAGTAATACTTATGAATAGTCTCTATATAAAGCAAATGAAGCTACCTCCGGTTCGGAACCTATAACTAAAGAGAAGATACCGGCAAGAAACTCAGTAGTTTTTTTTACAAATGAAAGCTACACTTATTACTAATTTTGCACTAAGACACACAGTTAGTTTGTCAATTGTAAAATAAAATTTTTAAATCAATTATTAAAATAATAATAATAATAATAATAAAGCAAAGGTATTTGTAAATTAAATTAACTGTATGACTCACATGCGTCATCGAGGCCCAATTCTGATATTGATTGAGAAAATGCGTTACATATATATTTGTAAAATTATATAAAACACGTAGGTACAGGCGAGCACACTAGTCACTGATCCACACGTTCCTGTCATTCAAATACTCTTCCACTTTGTAGTAGCCTTTTTTCAAAAGACAACGTTTGACAAATGTCTTAAATTTGTACAAAGGTAACTCAACAATAACTTGAGGGAGTTTATTAAACATTTTTATGCTTAAAGCAACAAATGAATTACCTATTTTATGTAGTCTACGCTTAGGAACAGCAAGCTTATTTTTATTTCTGGTGTTAATGCTATGATTGTCTGATTTTTTAGGAAATGTATGCAAGTTTTTGTATACATGCATTAAACAGTCGAGAATGTATTGAGATGCGACTGTTAAGATGTTAATTTCCTTAAACAATTCTCTCAGCAAGTCAAGTGGTCCTAGCTTGTAAATGGCTCGGATGGCCCTCTTTTGTAAAACAAATATAGTTTGAATATCGGCCGCAGATCCCCATAATAGCAGACCGTAAGACATGACGCTGTGAAAATAGCTAAAATAAACCAATCTTGCTGTTTCCATATCTGTTAGGTACCTTATCTTTCTGACCGCATAAGCAGCCGAACTCAGTCTTCCAGCCAGGTTAGATATGTGGGGAGACCACTGTAAATTTGAGTCTAAAGTTCGATCCCCGGTCGGGGCAATATGGGAAACGATTTTTTCTGTATTGTCTTGGGTCTGGGTGTTGTGGTACCGTCGTTGTTTCTGATTTCTGTAACACAAGTGCTTTAGCTACTTACCACAGAATCAGTGCAATGTATATGATGTTGTCCAATATTTATTTATTTATTTATGTCTCCGAGAAGAAACTAGTACGAAACTTAGTAGATTAGTTACAGTTGCAGTATATATTTTATTGCTATGTGTGGCTCACTTTGGACTTAGTCACATAACATACATATATACATATATAAAAAGGTTTATTTTGAGGATTGAAGAAACATTAGTATTTATTTTTAAGAGGCGATCTGGAGCAGACTAGTCTGCATAAAATAAATATTGGACAACATCACAAACATTAACACCTGTGGCAAGTAGCTAAAATTTATGTTATATTAATCAGATATGATAACCGTATTATAAAACTCAGACCCGAGACTATTGACAAAAGTACGTTTTCAAAATATTTTAAAGAAACGGAAAATGTTCATCTCCCTTGCAAGTATGTAGCTCTGAATATATAAGGCAGAGGGCACATGTAACATAATACATTCATCGCCTGCAATAACTTGCAGTTAGCTCAGTTGGAAGAGCAGCACGCGCGATACGTAAAGGTCGTGGGTTCGGGGCCCACACCCAAAGGGGGGATGATTTTTTTCCGTTTATTTAAAATAAGCTAGTGCACCGTGAATCATTTTAAAATTGTAAAAATCTTTAAAGTTCATTTTCCATATAAGTAATCGAACCCAGGACCTCAAAGACAGCGCTACGCCAAAATCCGGCCCGCCCACCTCTCGGATCGAGTTTAAAGAAAGCAATTTCTTTTTATAGTTATCTTAATTTTCTTAATTAACAAAAATCACAAGAGCGCCGTCCCGAAATCATTGCCTCTCTCCGCTAAAACAATTAACCGAAGAGGTATTATTTTGAATTCAGTCCTGATTATGCCTTGTTTTTTTTTCTTTTCACAGCGTCCATTACAACAGATACAATAGAAACTCCCTTGATGAGCGCCAAGAAACTACGACGAGCTTTGTGGTGGATGCGGTAATTTAGGTCTTTAGTTATCCACATGCAAAAGAATCTGTGATTGGTAAACATAATTGTACCTCCAAAGGAAAACTAACAATGTCACTCAAATGGTTTAATTACGACAATTATTGCATGAGTCACTTTATTTTTACACATTTTAAGGGGAAAAAATACTTTTACGTACCGTTTCGCAGCCGTGGGGACGAAATGAGTGGGGCTTCCCCGCTCCGTAGAAGCGACCTCCCTCACCTTCAACAATCTATGGCAAATTATATTACATACTTTTAAAACATTGTACACAGCTCAACGAAATAATTTTTAATTTTATGACAATGCTTGTTTTTCATAATATGTGCCCGTAAATTGAATTTATGCCTGTAAGTGTTTTAAGCACTGTTTATGTAATTGTAAACTGTTTGATTATGATGTCACCCTTTCAAAAGCTATGAATATTTGTATTAAATTCAATGTAAAAAGACACGACTAATATTTCGTAAAGATCACTTTATGAAACGTAGCAGCCAAATAAACGAGAATTTAAAAAAGGCAATAGTTTGGTTTCACAGTTGACTAGCAAGTCAACGCTCCTTCTGTAAATGTTTTGTGTAATATAAAATACTGGCTGTGCCCGCGACTACGTTCGCGTGGACTACATACTTTCATGGGCAAAACAGAAAGTAGCCAAGTTTTATTAATTCAAGTTTCGAGCTATTTTTGTGCCAAAATTCATATCTTCAACTTAAAAATTAAATATTTGGCCATATAAATTTTCAAGGGCGGTTTCTCCTTATTTTCAAAACAAAAAGTAGCTTATGTCCGTCCGTTCAAGAGATTCAACGTATGCCTACACGAAATTTCATCAACATCGGTTCAGTAGCTTAGGCGTGTAAGCCGGACAGACAAAAAGACAGACAGACAGTGTGACTTTCGCATTTATAACATTAGTATGGTTAGTGTTGATTTTATATAGAGTGTTAAGAACTGTAAGTATTTTTTTATATAACACAGTGACACCTTAATTGCCGCATCCACCCCACCCCCTCTCTACCTCCAAGGCAGAAACCATTCATTAACTCTGGAACGGTTTAATTCCGTCAGAAGAACCTAATGAGGCAGCCCGGCCGTTTTTAATTTTATGCCTTCATTTGAACGCGCCCTAACCTACGTTTTATTGGTTAATTTTTATGGTTTGTTTGTCTTGAGGGATGATGCTGGGATGAAACGTCGAAGGGCGTATTATATCTCCTCCCTCCTTAGAAATGAAATGGTTTAGTGCGTATACTGTTGACTTCGATTTCGTTCATGTTTTTTTGGGAATCAAAATATCCTGTGTTGTTCTAATATCGAATTTATTTAGGAATCAAATTTCATTCTTGGTCTAAGGTCTATGTTAAATCATGTTTAATGAAAAAAGGGTACTACAAACTTGATGAATATTTTAATAATAAACATATGTACATGATTATTTGCTCGCTCGCACACCATACTTTTAAGTTCTCTAGCCCAAAATATTGTAAAGATTAGGACAACTACTGAGTTTCTTGCCGGGTTCTTCTCGATAGGATTAGGTTCCGAACCAGCTGTAGCTTCAATTTTGATTTGTATTCATTTTGACGATGCATAAGTGTTACTTGCAACCAACATGAATAAATGAATTGATTATGATTATTATGATTATGATTATTATTAGAATTAATTTAGTCGTTTTTGCGTATTAAGTAAGATAATTCCTGTGATACATAAAAAAGAAATAATATATTGGACAACATCACATACATTGGACAGTCTAATTCTGTGGTAAGTAGCCAGCTGCAATAGCATCCTGAAAACTGTGGCTGACAGATATACATCACCTATCTGGACCTGTATGACGCGAAGGGTGATATAAACAATTATGTTTCGTATTATTTATATTTTTTTAAATTAATTACTTACTAATACATAGAGGAACAAATAAACTTAAGAGAACATGATATAGTAAACTATAACTAACTTACAAAATATTAAATTGACTTTTTTTAAAGATATTTCAAAAAACTTGTCAACGTTACAGGAGACCCAAAGGCTGGCTGCTACCTCGCCCAGCGTCTTTCAATCGCCATTCAGCGAGGTAATGCAGCCAGCAGTTTGGGGACCTTATACCACAGGGACCATCTTTGTTTATTTAAAATATTCATTTTTTAATAATTTCAGTATTCCCACTTAACGTCAGGTGATACGATGCCTCTTGAAGTGCGTTATAAAAAATACATATATATTTAATTAGTCAGTTACATTTTTTAAGACAGCACGTGACTATACGTGCATTGCATGTGTGTTCATCACATTAAGCAATGTTTCCACTCCGCACACTCTCTCGTTTCAGACAAAAGGCTTCAAATCAGCAGCCATCGTCAAACAGATTGCACCGAGCTTTTATTTGAGCTTCGTAATTTAATCAAGGCTAGAAACGCTGCTTTCAATTGTATTTTTCTGAGCTGTTGTCAAATTTGTTGTAACCAACTTATTTGATACACATAATGTTGAACTATATTATAAAGAGGAAAACCTTGTTTCTTTGTAATAAATAGGCTCAAAAACAACTGTGCCGTTTTTAAAGCTTCTTTCAACATTCGAAAGCTACATTATCTATAAGAAAAATAGGCAATTTTATTTTGAAAAAAAATTTGGCGAAATTAAAACGCAGCGGTCGTGCGCGATGTCTAATAATTTTCGTGGGATTTTATTTATATTTCGTTCGTAAAAATACACCAATGCAAAAGTTCTTCTCAGAGCTAAACAACATTTCTGGCTTCTATTTGTTTTGGAAATAAGGGGGGATGTGGTCGCATTGGGAATAAGTTATAGAAAAAATGGCATTCTTTAAGATAAGAGATACGGAAATTGGCAAAAATATAGCTCGACACTTGGATTAAATTGTTGTTTCGAATATAAGAGGAAAAACCGACAATGAAACTATGTAGTCCTCGCGAATGAAGTCGCGGGCACTCATTTACAGATTGATTATTCGAATCAAAAATTTTTTTGTGCTTTTTATAATTTCTATGTTCATCTCAGGGATTTAATATAATTATTACTTTATAATGATTACAGAAAATAAGTCTAATAATTCTAAAGGTCGTACTCATTACACGTAGAGAAAATTAATTACAATTTCAAAAGGTCCGCTAATAATCCCCTAAAAAGGTTTCCAGTCGTGTAAGTATTTCGTTAATGTGAAATAAACATTGATAATACCTAATGTTTATGTTAAAAATACAATTTAACACACACAATTTCATATACTTAATCAACTTTCAATGACGGAAACGAACTTATCTATATTGTCTCGGGTCTGGGTGTTGTAGTACCGTCATTGTTTTTGATTTCTGATACACAAGTGCTTAAAAAAATAGATTTCGGGCCACTTTGCTCATACATAGTGTGTTAGTATTTAGGATAGAACTTATCAAAACTAGTGTTAGAAAGTGGTAATGAGTTTCTAGCTTAAAACAAGTAGGTACAGCCTATTAAAACTGTTACTAGACTTGTCACCCTTACCTTGAAGGCTTGACCCCTGCTTTTAATGCTACTTAAACTACCTACTTACTTACCTGCCCCAGAGCAACACAAACAACTAGTTTGTTGTATTCAAGGGTTTATTGCTTCAAGCTAAGGGCGACAAGTGGACTTGTCGTCTTGTATCAGTTATTATTATGTTGAACTTGTCGCCCTTAAGCTGGCACTTGACATCTTGATGTGCAATGTATACAAAATAAAAAAAGGGCTTCACATGAGGTACACGTGGCAAGGTACCGTAAATTAGGGATTGCAAGCCGGAAAACCTGATCCGGTAATCCGGCGGATCTGGTATTACTACACGTAACGGATCCAATACAGTAGTTCCGAATCCGGAACAGAATTATTATGCTGTACTTGTTGCTCTTACGCTAGGACCTCATTGCGACTTAAAATGAGGTGGGATGAGGTCAATCAAAAAAATAAAAAAATTGAAGTGCAGTATAAAAAAGTTACATTGTTATTAAAAAACTAGTGTAAAGATTATTACATTAAACTAGCAATCCCTACTAATATTATAAATGTGAAAGTAACTCTGTCTGTCTGTCTGTTACGCTTTCCCGCTTAAACCTCTCAACCGATTTTGATGAAATTTGGCATAGGTATACGTTGAACCTCAAGAACGGACATAGGCTACTTTTTGTTAGAAAGTAAGGGAGGGGGGGGGGGGGGTTAATGCCACCTTTGAAAATTTATATGGGAAAATGTTTATTTTTTAAGTTAGGGATATGAAAGTTACAAATATAGCTCTATTAAAATATAGACTACTTTTTGTTTCGAATATTAGGGGAGATTGGTGTAAAACCGACCATGAAAGGATGTAGTCCACGCGAACGAAGTCGCGGGCACAGCTAGTGTATTTATATTTTGCTTTACAAGAACAAGTGTACGGATGCACCAATATATAAAACTAGCAAAGGAAAACAGTTTACAAAATAACTGAAACAAAATAGTGGAGCAAGGCCTCATGACGTCAACACCAAATTGATTGATGTTACCGCCGCAACGACTGGGGTGACCATATTTTACTGAGTAAAACTGTATTTTCTTGGTTTTTTCCAATGTAAATCCCTTTAAATGTTGATAATATTAGAACCGAGGTCTCAAACCTCTGACAAACACACAAAAATGTGAATGTTATAGATTTTACTAGTACCTATAGATTATATTTGTTCAATTGATATCGAAGCTCGATATGACAACTAAATGTCCAGATGTATATTTGTTAACCTTGCATGCTTGCGATGTTGATGTTGCATTACGGGTGCAATAGATATTATTTGGTAAATATGAAAATCAAATCAAAAAATTTTCGTTGGTATTCGGTCGTCTTACTTTTCAATTAACAAACTATAAAAAATGAACGAAAAAGTCTGAATGTGATACGGTCTAGCATGCGCAACGCGACTAAATTTTATCGCGCTCTTAACAAACGTCAAAATCGATTGAAGTCAGTGCGTCAGCTGCTGATTGGCTGAAATACGAGTACAGTGTGCTATTAGCCAATCAACAGTATCAAAACTTTTGTCGTTTCATGCGATAAATTTGACATATTGCGTATGCTAGGCCTGCATGTCTTCAGACAAATTCAAACTCAAACTCAAATATTTCTTTATTCAAGTAGGACTTAACACTTTTGAATCGTCATTGAATACAATGCAAAGTGATTCTACTTCCGGTTCGGAACCTATATCTACCGAGAAGACACCGGTAAGAAACTCAGCAGATAAGTTATAAGCTACTGAAAGGAAATGGATAAATTTTTAAATCAAATATAAATGAAATACTCTAGTATTATATATAGTATGGACATTAGAATACTAATTGTCCTGAAATAGCGCAATCAAAAAAACTTTTTGTGGAATAAATCAATAAAATATGAAAATGGGCCTATTTTTAGTTGTCGCATTAAACAATTTGTCTAAAACGTCCTTAAAACTTTTTTGTTTAGAGACATACTACAAACGGAAAAAATGTTTCCGAGTAGTTTTGGCTAAAGTCAAGTGGAGGTAACAGGCTCTCACCGGTCACGGGAACTACCGTCTTCTCCAAACTTACCGAACTGTGAAATAATAGGAGGGTAGATATACATCTAAGTATATATAAAAGGAGAATCTGACTGACTGACTGACTGACATATCAACGTACAGCCTAAACGGCTAAACGTAGTCACTTGAAATTTGGGAGGGACGTAGCTTAGGTACCGTAGAGGTGCACTAAGAAAGGAATTCCCGAAATTCCCACGGAAACGGGAATTAGCGGAAAAAACCTTTTGTATGAAAAATCTAAAACGCTTAAGTTAGACGCTTCAAATTTGATATGCAGGTACCTTAGTAAACTTAAACCTTAGTTGCAACAGGATATTGCAAAATTTCCACGGGAACGGGAGTAAGCGGGAAAAAACTGGGAAAACCCTGAAGTCCACGCGAACGAAGTCGCGGGCACAGCTAGTATATTATTTTTATTTAACAACATCACATACATTGCACTGACTATGTGGTAGTAGCTTAAGCACTTGTATTACAGAAATCAGAAACGACGACGGTACCACAACACCCAGACCCGAAACAATATAGAAAAGTTCGTTTCCCATATCAATCCGACCAGCCATTGAACTCGGGACCTTAGAGATAGGGTGACGTCAAAGTTCGGCCCTTTGCCTCTCGTCTTGAAAGAAGACCGGACTTAGCTGCACGCCTCTATCAGGTCTCGAGTTCGATTCCCGGTCGGGTCAATATAGAACACTGACTTTTTTTATATTGTCACGGGTCTAGGTGCTGTGATACCCGTCGTAATGTCGGATTTCTGTAACACAAATGCTGAAGCTACTAACCACTAAATCAGAGCAAGGTGTGCAATGTTGTACATTATAATATTATTATATGATGTACTATATTTTTTTACTTACAGAAGACCGCAGCCAAATAACAATCACTCCGGTGTTGTTGTGTTCCTGCATGTGAGTAAGGTTTCCGGAGCTCTTGAGGGGTGCTACATTAGTAGCTGGGTTCAAGGTAAGGGCGACAAGTCTAGTAACAGTTTTACTATGCTGTACTTTTCGCCCTTAAGCTGGGAACTCATTACAACTTAACATCAGGTGGGATGAGGTCAATCTTAGAGTGCATTATAAAAAAAAATTAAATATTAGAAACAGAAAAATTGTATCTCCACTTGCGGTGCGGGAATCGAACCCACGACCTTCACGTATCGCGCGTGCTGCTCTTACCAACTGAGCTAACCGCAAGTTATCGTGATGATGAAATTTTTCTGCTGTATCAACCGTTAGCCTCCGGTAAGTGCCCTCTGCCAAATATGTTTAGAACTACATACTTACCGATAAGTATAAATTTACTATTCGTAACTAGAACAAGATCGTTTTACAAATATTGGGACCGGGCATTATAGTATTTACGTAATCAGGATAAAAATAATTGGAAAAGCTGTTTTTTAATAAAAATATACGTTATTTACGTAATCACGATAAAAATAATTGGGAAAGCGGCTTTTCAATATTTACTGGAACACGTTATCAACTTTTTCAATCTATCGAAGTAGGCGCGAAAAAAGTCGCCATTTTTAAATGAAACAAAAAAACTATCACAAACTCGAGAGCGCGCGTCAAGCGATTCGTTATCGTGTGACGTCACTACACGTCACTCTCACGACTTCAGAGGAGCTGTGTCCATTGACACACGACAAAAATAATATAGTTTTAAATATTTTAAAGAAACAGAGAAATTTCATCTCCCGATAAGTATGTTCGAAACATATTCGGCAGAGGGCGCTTACCGCTAGCTAACGGTTGATACAGCAGAAAAATTCATCGCACACGATAGTTTGCGGTTAGCTTAGTTAGAAGAACAGCATGCGCGATACGTGAAGGTCGTGGGTTTGAGAGCATCGTGGGATCCAAAAACGAGACTTTAGGCCGAAACGTACCCAACCGATCATCAAGAACAAAATAAAATGCCATTTTTATGTCAATAAACAAGTCATTATTACAACGATTCATTTGTTTTCCCAAATGTTAGATCACAAATCCAAGCTTATTTTAATAAAATGTAACTAAATATCGAGACCAAAAACTAGTATTTCAAACCACTTTAATTTAATTAAGCTTATCGAAACGTTCACTCATAAATGTACCAAACTGTAGTGAGGTAGGGCACAGCGATTTATCACTCGAACTAGAGCAGCCCGACTAGTGAAATACCTCCACCTTACAGGAGACCGCAGCCAAATAACAATCACTACTGTGTTGTTGTGTTCCTGCATGTGAGTAAGGTTTCCAGAGCTCCTGGGGGGTGCTACATTAGTAGCAGGGGTAAAGCCTTCAAGGTAAGGGCGACAAGTCCAGTTACAGATTTATTATGCTGTACTTGTCACCCTTAAGCTAGGACCTCATTACCACTTAACATCAGGTGGCATAAGGTCAATCTTGAAGTGCAATATAAAAAAACGGAACGACGAAAACTAATATTAAATTTGTATAACAGAATGATAATATTTAAATAAACATTTACCAAGACTTTTTATTTAAGATTGCGCCAAACGCAACATAATAATATAAGTATTTAGCGCGAATTCCTTGAAATATTGACGTAAACACATCCCTCCATTGAACATTGATGCGCCGTATCATCATAAATGTTTATTTCAGCGTTAAATCCAAAATTAAGTTTATTAACGACTCGTAGATTATTGTTGTATTGGAATCGGGCATAAGTCATGATCCCTGTTTTATTCCAAAAGAGTAATTGTCAAGTTTCTTACCAGTTCTTCTAGACATCACCATCATTCCGAGCGCGGCGGAAGAATTCCGTAATAGTACTGTAGATTCGTAAGTGCTTTTGTAAAGCTTACACGAATAAAGATATTTTCTATTCCATTCCTATTAAAACTAAAGATCGTTTTACAATAGAAACACGCTGTCGCCCGTCACCCGCAACTAGCACCACAGCAAACTGTCGCGCGTCACGCGAAAGATTTTAAATTGATACGGCAAGTGTGTCGCGCCACAGTCGATCGACAATCTCTATACGTCACAGTAATACTCGAGTATTGAAATAGTGGCGACTGATATTTTAGATTGATTCATTTTTTTAAGAGGTGGGGTATAGCGATGTATCGCTCGAACTGGAGCAGGATGGCTGGTGAAATACCTCCTCCTTACAGAAGACCGCAGCCAAATAACAACCACATCGGTGTTGTTGTGTTCCTGCGTGAGAGTAAGGTTTGTAGAGCTTCTGTGGGGTGCTATATTAGTAGCAGGGGTTGACCCCTTACCTTAAAGGCCTGATCCTTAAAGCCTTCAGAATAGAATAGAATAATTGTTTACTTAGCACACAAAATAAGAAAGTACAAATTAAAAGAAAATAAACAAAATATGTGCTGAAAAGGCTCCCAACTCAGCAATATGTCGGGACACCCATGATTGAGTCTCGCGACGCTGATTCTCAGTGGTCGCCTGTCATATAAATATTGATTATGCTGTACTTGTCAAGCTTTTTCATCATCATCATTATTAGCCTATTTAATTGTTAGTCGACTATAAGACATAGACCTCTCCAATAGTTCGCTTTGATCAATAATACTAAATCGTCTAATACTTGAACAATAAATACTAAATCTCAAATTATTACTCCAAACGTCATTTCACGGGTTTATTTAATTTAAATCGACACAGCTGATACTTGGGACAATGAATAATTCAGAATCATTATCTTCAACTCGTAAGATGAAACAAATAATCCCAGTCCGATATAGATTAAGAAACGACGAATTTGGAGCGAAACAATACAGGCGCGTTATCGAAGAAAGAAAGAAAATTCATTTATTGACGATCACATAATTACCGAACACACACAATATTAGACAGTCTAAATAAAACATAAGGTATCTTGTGAGGCCAGCTTGGGTTTCACCTCAGCAAATACAGCTACGGCATGTATAGCACCGCTGCAGCGCTGGTATTCTGGTGGAAACCAACTGCCCGGGAAAATAGCAAGAGCCCTGGCTCCTGCTAGTACCCCACGCTTAAGAGTTGCGTTAGAATCTTGATTGTGGCGGTGTCGAATTATTGCCTGTAGTGTGGCTTGATTGGTTTGCTCGAGTAGATTATTTGCTGTTTCCTAGCACGCTTTACTTATGCAAGATGGTGTGTAAATGCTACCATTTATCTAATTATTGTTTTACACTTTTAATGGCGCCTACCTCTCCGTCATCATCAGGCGACCACTGAAAACCAGCGTCGTGGTGCCATGCAGTGGTATCACGGCATAATGCTGAGATGGTTGCCTTTTTAGCACACTATTAGGGTAAGCAGAATTAGATGTAAGCTGTTACCTGTTTAGTTTAATTTGTAGTTCTTAAATAATTCCTTGTAACATTGGTTTTTTTTTATATATCGTTTTTTGTGTGCTGAATAAATACTTTCACTTTCACTTTCACTTTAGAATGTTAACAGTTAGTATATAAAATACAAAGCAAAATATTAGTTCTCTCTAATCTCCTTTTTAAGTAAAGGTTAATTTATTTTAGGAGATCTCACTTTTTATTAATAATGCGTTGAAGCAGTCTTAATATATATTTTATATAGTCACAGGTATATAACAATATTGAAATAAGAAATATGATTTACTATGCAACAATAGAGAAGTTGACTGGGTCAAAAATATTCGGTTTTTAACTCCCGACGCAAAAACGACGGCGTGTTATAAGTTTGACGTGTCTGTGTGTGTGTATATGTCAATGGCATCACAGCCCCCGAACAAATGAGCCGATTTCGATTTAATAGATTTTTGAAATATAAATAAGTCGAAAGTGTATGTTTGATAAAAATCAATCAAAGATGGCCGCCGTCACAAAATTATGGATTGCATGTTTTAACACACATCCTACAATATTTGTATCATATTAAAGGGCTTGACTAGGAAAATACATTCATACTAACAAATTGCAAATCCATGATGGCCGCCGCCAGAAAATGACGGATTCCCTATTTTTTTCTGTCAGAACTCCCTCAACATAGGTATCAAATAAAAGGGCTTGAGTAGCAGAATTCTGCACACTATAACAAATTTTAAATCTAATATGGCCGCCATTATTGTTTTCGTTACGAAATTTCTTGAATCAGTCACCACGCTCAAAGCTCACTATAAAATCTATGCAATAGCTTTAGAAAGTACTTCACATTACCCATCTATATGCTTTTCTATATGGTCTGGGGTTTGGATGTTGTGGTACCGTCCCTGTTTCTGATTTCTGTAACACAAATGATTAAGCGACTTACCACTGAATCAGAGCAGTAATATGTGATGTTGTCCAATTTAGTCAAATCTTCATATACAGTATGTATTTTACTTTTAAGCTTAAGCTTTTAAATTTAATTTAGTTATTAATTTCTTTATTTTGGCGCACAACTTTTTCTCTTTCCTTTCAAAAATAATAACTAAAAAATTAAAAAAAAATAGCCAGCCGTTCTGTCATATAAGCATAAAATATTTATCTTCAGATATTTTACTAGCAAGGATACCTCAGCTTCAGTATTTCTCGACCCACAAATAATCTAAGTCGTCTATATTTAATATTTACCTCAGCCAAGCCAGCATAAGTTTGAAAGCTCTCAAGTGAGACGCCAAAATGCGAAGTGACAAATGTCAAAACAAGCGAAACGTCAAAATGTACTCGTAGTTCTAGAAAATATTCCACATTTGTGAGGTGGTGTAATAGGTTCGGAGCTGGACGCGAAAATACTGGAATAATCCACACGTCAGTTTCTAAAATGATTTCAAAAGTAACCTTTTTTAAAAAAAAGTTTAAATCAAAATAAATTCAATTACTATGCCATAATTGGTACCGCCAACTCCGAATGATAATTTAAAAATACAATATTCTTATTTAAAAAACATAACATTTTATTGATTTGGATAAAATCTTCACTGCCAGGTCAAAATGTGGTAAAAGATTAGTGGATTATTATATATAGCTCCCCCAATTTCCTCCAAGACTGTAAACACGCCTTTAATTAAGATTAATTTTGTACGTACTAACACTGTTTTGTACATTTTGTTACTTAAAAAATAAGTCAAGTCTGGTGATTATGGGATCTTGATCTATATTTAAAGGTAGTATAGTAAAAAAAAAGTTAATAGAGTTGTACCTTCCATTTAGTACCTTCAAATATACTTAAACTAGCGACCCGCCCGGGCTTCGCACGGATGTAATGTAAATACTTAGAAATATTGACTTTTTCATTCCTTATTGCAGATAAAAACCTTCCTCTTAAATCACTCTATCTATTAAAAAACCGCATCAAAATCCGTTGCGTAGTTTTAAAGATTTAAGCGTACAAAGGGATATAGGGACAGAGAAAGCGACTTTGTTTTATACTATGTAGTGATAAAAAACCCGTGCCTTTTTTTGTTCAGTGATTCATCGATCATTTTCCAATAGAAGCAAAATTTTATCACCCAGCCCATAGTCTATACAACTTGCACTCTGTTTATACCTTTGCTTGCAATACACGTATCAATGTGTAGGGTTGCCTCAAATAAAAAATGACAATTCACTAGATATTTTTAAATCTTTATCTTTAGCAGGTTAGAACTCATAATAATCATACAGTATTTAAAACTAACTAGCTGTTACCTGCGACTTCCTTCGCATTATTTCGGGATAAAAAGTATCCTACATGTTAATCTATCATTCTACCAATTTTTGTCTCAAACTCAAACTCAAATATTTCTTTATTCAAGTAGGCTACATATAAAACTTTCGAATCGTCCTTGAATACAATGCAAAGTGATTCTACTTCCGGTTTGGAACCCATATCTACCAAAAAGACACCGGTAAGAAACTCAGCAGATCAGTTACAGTAGCAGTATCTAACTTATTGCTATGTGTTGCTCATTTTGTACCGAGTCTTATACTTTTGTTTTGATGAGTGATAAAACAATTAAGTACTCAAGTAAGTATTTACTTTCGAGTGATAAGCTGGAGCAGACCAGTCCCTAAAGGTGGCACCTGTTCACAAGCATGACGTATGTGCCAGTCATCGCTTAACTCAAATCATCATCAAAAGTCATTCAGTAGTTTTTCGTGAAGGAGTAACAATATACACCCAGATATGCAGACGTAATACTTCTAAGCATTCTTACAAAATATCACAATTTTCGATTTTTTATTTTTATAGTACTTTACGCCGTACTAGTGAACTTTAAATATCAAACAGACATTTTTCGTGAAGGTCGTGGGTTCGGTTCCCGCACCGCAAGGGGAGATAAAAAATTTATTTTTCTAATAATATATCACAAATGTATTAGTTTTCCGAGACAGTTTAGTTTTAGTTTGCTAACTGTAAACATTGAATATTTAAACGAACATATATATATAAAATAAATTTGAAGACTTAAAATTGTTATTCGATCATTTAGAATTTATAAATACGTACCAGTCAAAAATGTAACCCTTCCTTTTACTTTGCTCTAGTCGGGTAATGAACGACAAACAACAATAAACTTTATTATCTACATAATTAACATTAAGCTTACAGATTAGGGTAGTTAAGTACCTGAGATAGACAAGGCTATAATAATACACATGTGTTTAATTACGGTCGGTCAACATGTGGTCCAGACTATTGATTTTAAGCAAACACGTTGACGGAGCTTGTTTTGAAAGTGTTTAGGCGAGAATGTTGATTGATTAAATATACTAGCCTCATATTTGAATGGTTGGATTTAGTCTTGAAGCAAAGGTCGTGGGTTCGATTTCCTTCAAACGTAGTTATGAATTTATCTACTTTGACTTTTTATAATGGAAATAAAAGTTTACTTCCATATGGTGTGCTGGGATGACGCCCCCAGTTAGCATCCGTCGTCTGGTACTCATAGTACAATGGAAAACCTTAGTTTGAGACTAGGTGATTGGTGTGATTGTCTGGGACATTTATTTATTTATTTATTTATATTCCAAATGATCATTTTATTTAATTATATATATTTAGGTATGTTTATTTGGTATTTATAGTGTATAGTTAGTTGTAGTTTTTATTGTGTTTTTATCAACAGATACTTTCACTTTTTCCGCACACATAGATTAACTCACTGCATGACCCAAAGATTGACTTTTTGGTATGTTTTTAAATCAAGAAAACATTTTTGTAGCTGATACGACGACATATTTAATAGGAAAAATCTTGGTTCACTTTGAACTTACAGAGTAAAATATTGTGTTTAAAATTTAAATCCTCTAAAGTACGTTCTGTAGACTGCGGCAGCCCTGACATCGTGGCGCGTCAACTAGGTACAGTCGCGGGAATTTCCCCGTCATACTTGACACGACTCGTGGACTGATGGTTCGGGTTGCTTAGTAGTTCCAATTGGTTTGGTAAAAGACCAACAATGAAGGCTACTGAAATCTTCCAAACTGCAAATTCTTTGATTCTATTTTGGTTGACACTTACTTACCTATGCATAGATTTAAAGTCCATATTTAATCATGTTTAATACGAAATATAAACTTGATGAATATTTAAATGATAAACATATATGGACATGATTGTCTGCTCGCTCGCACACCATAATTTTATAAGTTCTCTAGCTCTAAATATTGTAAAGATAACTATTGAGTTTCTTGCCGGATTCTTCTCTGTAGGATTAGGTTCCGAACCGGCTGTAGCTTCAACTTTGGTTTATGTTCATTCTGACGATGCATAAGTGTTACTTGTACTCTACACAAATAAATGAATTGAATTTGACTTTGACATCCTCATATCTTAAAAATTTTACTCTTTTTTTATTGATTTACGTCACTAATCCCTAAATACTGATAGCAAGGGCACATAACACCGCTAGTTGATTATAATGTTCAGAAAGTTTTTATATTAAAAATACTTTTTAGTGTTTTTTTAATCTATTAATTTTCCGCATCCCTAATAGAAGCCAAAACGCGAATACCATTATATATACTTGTGCACATTATTATTTTTAGTTTTTTATCATTTCTTTGAATTAAATCTTTGAAATTGACAAACCACACTTGACTAATCGATTTTATTATTTTTATAGTACTATACGCCGTACTAGCGAACTTTAAATATTAGAAACAGAAAATTTTTATCTCCCCTTGCGGTGCGGGAATTGGTGTATAACTTGCGGTTAGCTCAGTTGGTAAGAGCAGCACGCGCGATACGTGAAGGTCGTGGGTTCAATTCCCGCACCGCAAGGGGAGATAAAAATTCACACTTGACTATGTCTTGATGCAAAATTAGTAAAACATGATAAATTAATTTGGTCCCTCAGAGACCTAGAAAAACGTTTGTAATACTTTATTATCTATACACATTAGGTTTTTTAATGTTGTGTATCTTTATTCATGTTTTACTAAAGGTCTATAACCAAAATTTGTTGGTGAACTCATTCTATCTAGATTTTGGAGCTTATGTGTGTGAACTGAGGAACCAATTAAGACCCTTTAGTAGTGGATTAGAGGTTATATTTAAGCAAGTTAAGTGATCAGAAGTTGCGCATTCCAAGAACACGCAGCATTCGCTTCCTCATCAAATAATTTTACTGAATATGAGGGTTCCGCTGCGATTTCGCAGGCGTACCTACTAACGCCGTTTTTTCCATATTTTCACCTGACTCTTCGCTCTTATTGTCGTTGTAAGTCGTCCTCGATAGATGGAAAAAGTCTTCAGAGGGTCAGATGTTCCTTTCATTGAAGATGGTTTAAGGCTATATAAAACCACTCTGCGACTAATTCAGTAGGAAATGTGGAAAAAAAACAGAGATACTATTAGCATTTATTATTTACATTATAAAAATAATTTAAATTAAAAGTTCGTGAATTCTTTTATTCCTCCCCCTCTACATAAAATTTCGTTTGCTCAATTGATTTGCTTTATTTATTCACTTGTTTGCATATATTTATATATATTATTTTGTTTTATTTATATATATTATATTGTTTAATTATTATATTTATTTATCATGAACTTATGTATGAATATTCTATTCTCGTGTGTAATTTTCTGCTATTTATGATTATTAATTTTGTTGTTATCCATACTCACATTTTTACTGTTACCGCACCCATAAACGTACTATCTGCATGACCCAACGGTTGACTGGTAGAGAATGCTCCTAGCATTAAGTCCACCTTTTGTACTTTTTTTGTGCAATAAAGTTTTTAAATAAATAAAATAAAATAATTTAGTTTTCGTCTGTCTGTTTGTAAGAGTGTAACACAATCGCAGAGGCGCGTGCGGCATCAGTCACACTCGTGCTGATGACGCGCGCAGTAACGACGCACTCGCCCGCACTTATTACACGCGCCGTAATGAGAGCACTGCGCGACTGTGGAGACGCGCAGTGAACGGACTAAAAAAAGTTTGTTATTAGTTAACAATATTGCCTCGAAGTAGCGATGTTTGAAAGCGCCGTACTTTTGTACCAAATAATTTTACTAAATACCCGCCGCAGCTTCGCACGCGTCCCATTATTGTCTTATCCACATTCCCGACTGATTCTTCGCTTGTTTTAGTCGCAGCAAGATGTTATCCAGCCTAAAGCCTTTTTGGGTTGATGGACTAACCAACACAAACGATTTTTTATTGGAACCAGTAGTTTTGAAGGTGAGCGCTTTCAAACAAAGAAACAAAGCTGTACTAATCAAGCGAATAATCAGCAGAAAATGTAGAAAAAACATTAATTCTTTACATTATTAAAATAATGTTGTGTTTTTCTGTTTTTAAGAGTGTAACACAATCACAGCGGTGCGTGCGGCATCAGTCTCTGCGCGCGTCCAATCGTGCTGATGACGCGCGCAGTAACAACGCACTTATTACACGCGCCGTAATGAGAGCACTGCGCGACTGTGGAGACGCGCAGTGAACGGACAAAGAATAATTTAATTAGTTAACAATATTGCCTTGAAGTAGTGGATTATAGCTTCTATTTAAACAAGTAAAGTGGTTGAAAGTTCCGGACTTTCTTCCCAAATAATTTTATTGAATACCTGCCGCACGTGTACTTAAATTAAATTGGACAACACCACAAACATTGCTCTGATTCATTCGGAGCACCGCACTTCCTTTTCGATATTATATTAATAAAAAAAATGAGACACTTAGGGCAAGTGATGATGGTATAAATTTATATGATAAAGTATTTTTATGCATAAGCGCATATGTATGAATGTACGTGCATAAAATGTGAAAATGATATGATTTATTTATTAATTTATTTTTATACATTTGCTTGTAAAGTATATTAAAATAATCAGAGTCCCAATACACTTATAACGCATTTTGTCTGCTGGATGAAATAACATAAACATTAACATAATGTGTTTCATTAACAAATCGATAGAGATTTGAAATGTGTAACTAGGGGAAAAATGACCTATTAAAAAATTGTTTTAAGAAAACAAGAGAGGTAGGGCAAAGCAATTTACCGCTTTTTTTATATCGCACTTCAAGATTGACCTCATCCCTCTTGATGTTAAGTGATTATAAGGTCCTAGCTTAATGGCGACAAGTACAGCCCAATACTAACTGTTACTGGACTTGTCGCCCTAACCATGAATCCTTGACCTCTGCTACTAATGTAGCACTCACCAGGAGCTCTGGAAACCTTACTCACACGCAGGAACACAACAACACAGAAGTGATTGTTATTTGGCTGGGGTCTTCTGTAAGTTGTAGGTATTTCACCACTCGGGCTGCTCCAGTTCGAGCGATAAATCGCTTGAACTGTAGCAGCTGGAAAGGGTGACAATTCTGCTTTATTATGTTGTTTTTGTCACCCTTAAGCTACGACCTCATTACCACTTACCATCAGGAGGGATGAGGTCAATCTTGAAGTGCAATATAAAAAATAATTGAAGTTTCTATTTCAGATTTTATATTTAAAAAAATCGCTTAGTTACAATACTCCACAGCCTCCTCTGTCCAACGCATTACAGAACACATACAACGTAGTGTAATACACGCCACAGTTATAACCGGCGATATGATATTAGCTGTGAACCAAGCCTGGTACACCCTAATTTCGACCTTATTGCTTACGTTTTATGACTTGTCGGTAGGTGTATACGAGACGTTATTTGGTTAAGATGAAGGCGCTTTGTTTGTGAAATTAAATGAATTAGTTCCTCTATGTGTTAGTGTCATTCAGATCACAGTTAGTATGTATAAATACCTGTTAGACACACTCATATACTTCACAATAATATATTCTCTCTAGCTAATACATAAATCGTAGACATTATTTTGTCAATTGCTGAATCCATTTCTTGTCGTTATTTACTTTATATTATTATTTACGTATGTTTATATTGACATTATGTAAATATAAGTAAGCTTTACTAATATTATAAATGCGAAAGTAACTCTGTCTGTCTGTGTGTCTGTTACGCTTTCCTGCTTAAACCTCTCAACCGATTTTGATGAAATTTGGTATAGGTATACGTTGAATCTCAAGATAAGGGCTACTAAACTAGAAAATAAGGGGGGAGGGGGTAATACCTATACCTTTGGAAGTTTATATGGAAAAATGTTTATTTTTGAAGTTAGAGATATGAAATTTTCCACAAATATAGCTCGAAACTTGGATGAAAATATAGACTACTTTTTGTTTCGAATATTAGGGGAGAAAGGGGTAAAACCGACCGTGAAAGGATGTAGTCCACGCGAACGAAGTCGCGGGCACAGCTAGTATTTTATATATGTACATGTTCTATTTATTAATGTATGTTTATGTATATTTAATAGTTTCCGTAATGACTTTTGTAACGCTTGGTAGTTACTATTCTTGTTTATTATGTTTTCTTTAGATTACTTATGCACTTTTTCAATATTACCGCACCCATAAACTAACTCTCCGCATGACCCAAAGGTTGACTAGTAGAGAATGCCCCTAGCATTAAGTCCACCTGTTGTACTTTTTTGTGCAATAAAGTTTTTAAATAAATATAGATTTTATCTCAGGGAATGATGACTAATTAGTAAATAAATTATTCTATTTAGTCCATCAATTAGATCAACAAATAGAAAGGAACATTTAAAAAGAAAGAATTCTTTCTTCTACATGTATTACTTAAAGGTATTACAATACAGCCATAAAAGTAAGCAAATAAGTAATAAACAAAATTGAAAACTTAAAAAACCCCCGAAACAAAAAAGTGTGAAAAAAGCCCTTTTATTTTATACTTGAGGGAGTTGTGACAAAAAAATTCATTCCGTCATTTTCTGCCGGCGGCCATCTTGGATTTGAAATTTGAACATTAAAGAGATTGCTGGGAACCTTGAACCTCTTCAGTTACGTAGAGACATTGGTTCATTAAGTGTCTTTTATCGGCTTTATCATGGGGAGTGTTCCGAGGAACTATTTTCCCTTATCGTGGGATAAGGGAAAACAGTTCCTCTCCTTTCCTACACAAAACCACAAGAGCTGGCCAACGATGTCATCGCTTCACCGTGGAAAATATTCCATCACGAACAAAAAAGTTCGGTAACTCTTATCTTTACCGGACCATAAAGAAGTCCTTTGACATGGATTCCTTCAAAAGAAGCGTGAAGAAACATCTTGCGGGCCAGTATGGCGATGCTAACGGATTAGGATATTTTGATATCAAATCCGTTGTCATCGTGATGTGGGTTCCTCTTTTGCTTACCATCAGGCTGGGAGGAGCCAATATACAGCGCTACAATAAAAAAAAAATTGAATTGGTGAAGTCGCGCCGAAATGTAACGCAATGCATAAAATGAAAAATACATCTCTTATAAATTTTAGTACAAACTGTTGGTCTGAACAGAAATCCTAACTCGGGGAAGATGAAGAAAAATATACTACCCTCTTTCGGTCGGAGACGGCAGTATTTCGAGGAGCCTGGACCGCATTTGTGAATGGTATACGGGTGTATACCATTCACAAACAGACAAACGGATAGATAACTGATATTAGTATCCTCTGATCTGATTAATACCAATTAGGAAAAAACACTTAATCACTCCATTTCCCAAAATGAACCGTAAAACATAATGGGGTAAATGAATATTAGACTGGAGGACAAGACGAGACGAGGAATGCCGGGACAATGGGGGACGGCTGCGCTTTTCACGGGGAGTGGGGAAATTAATTTGCTCAAGAAACAGACAGTGGACGGCGTTATGCAGACGAAAGAATTGAGGCAGTTACATTTTTACTAACAAATTACAGAGTTACAGTTTATATCATTTGTAGTTTCAAGACTTGCGGGTTCCATTTGAAACATTTAAAATAATTTAACGGGTCAAAACGCACACCATTTTTATTTAGTAGTTAATACGAATTACGTAAAACTACGTACTAGTAACTAGTTCGTACTAACTACTAAATAAAAATGGTGTCGCGTTTTGACCCATTAATAAAAGTATAAACTTTTATTAATGGGTCAAAACGGTATGGTATAACATAGCTGTTATTTAATAGTTTCACAAAAGTATAAAAAAATCAATGCAATAGTTCTCTTAAGATTAAGTACATGTAAAGCCCTGTATCATCATCATCATGATCATCCGTAACGAAACGGTGTTGCAGGGAATGGGCAAAGATACAGAGATTCTCACCACAATAAAGACTCGGAAATTCCAATATCTCGGCCACCTAATGAGAAAAAACAAGTATGACCTTCTTCAACTAATCATGCAAGGGAAAATCCAGGGCAGAAGAAGGCCTGGTAGAAGAATAATCTCTTGGTTAAGAAATCTTCGGGATTGGTACGGCAAGAGTACTAGATTGCTCTTCCATGCGGCGGTGTCCAGAATGCAAATAGCCTTAATGATCGCCAACCTTCGAAAGGAGACGGCACCATAAGAAGAAGAAGCCCTGTGGAGGGCGTTGCAGTGATTCTATATAATGTTTTTATAAAATGTATTAGAGGTTAACACTTTTTAAACTAGGGAGGTACTCTAAGATAACATTAAATAAATCTAATAACTTTATATCAACAATCTATTAACTTTATATTCCACGGTTAAGAAGGAAAATATCGCTGTCTGTAGATAAATTATTATATTCTGTCCTCAAAAAAGTCTGAAATTTTATAGTAACTTTTTGTTATTAAAAATTGTTTTAACTTCTCCTTTAATATTGGCATTGATTCTATTTGTTTAAGATTATTTGGAATATGGTTGTAAATTTTGATTAACATTGCATGCGGCAAAGAAGAATAAATTTTTAATTTAGAAAATGGGATTTTGAGTTTGTTTTCGTAGCGATTATTACGTCCGATCATTTTTACTGTGTTAGGTGATTATTTGAAGAACTAAGTACTTAACGCTGGTTTCCAGCATTACCTTTACAGTTAACCACTGAGGAAAAAAATTGTAGGGAGATAAGTGTAAATAATCAATTAAAAGTGTACTTTAGGTGCGTTGTATATGATGGTTTATGTGTTGATTTAGTTAGTACGAACAGCGACCAAAAGATGGCGCTGCACGTAGTTACAATGCGCAAGCGATATTTTTCTGCAGTTCCTTAAGTTGATTTATGTTTCAAAATTTGTTAGTCTTAAATACATGTACATGTACATACAAAACGGTGTTTAATTTATTGTGCGGTGCTTGAGACGGCCAGATTGGATGAAAGTTAATCATAAAAGTTTTAAAATTTCTTTGTGTGGTTATTTGTTACTCTTTAACGAAAATACTACTAATTAGTTAAAAAAAAATATATTTTAAAAACATATAGGATACTACATATCTAAAAAAATTAAAGAATTCATAAGCAGCTAGTATCTTATAAAAAGCACTGGATTTTAAAAATCTAAAACCAAACGAAAAAATAAAGTCTAATTGAATCACATTGCATACCGTCATCCATTTGAAAGCTCATCTTTGTAAGAGAGGAAATATCATTAAAGACAGAGGTGCCGCGTGAAGGCTTCCATTCAGAGTGCACCAATGAGGTACGTTTATAATTATTCCTCCCGGGACCCTTCGTGATGAACTGGCCACTAGGGATGCGCAGAATTAAAGGGTTCTATGGAAAAAGAGGGTTTCATATTTTTATATTTAATTAAATTGCCCAGTTTATATTTAAATACGGTTAGTGTATATTATATGTATGAAAGAAAGAAAGAAAAGAAAAAAAATCAAATATGTATTTTATGATAATGTTACGCGCCACGATCGATGGTGTTCTAGTAAACAGCGCCATCTAGTTTGGAATGCGGAACTTCAGAGAGTCGAGACGTCAACGCCAGAACTTACTAGAGCGTACGGCCGGTCAAGGCCGGACTGCGCGAATGTTCCGGATGTTTCTGCGTTGGAAGGTTCGGGGCCGCGGCAATATAAAAGGCCGGGATTCACCGCGACCGGGACAGTATTGAATTAGCGATACAAGTGATTACTTTGAAAGCGATTTTGAAGTGCGACTTGGGAGCGATTGTTGTTTTAATTAGTGCGTTTTAAGGTTATAATTAGTGGCGTTCAATTAAAGTGTGACTTTTGGTAATTTTTATCGGCTGTTTTTATTGTCACGAACCCGAAGCTCGTAACAATAATATTGTTTTAATCCATACACACATTACTACTGTTACTGTATCACTTATAATTTAACAATTGACTGATTGGTAGAGAATACGTCTAGCATTCGTTCACCTCCAAGAGAGGTTTTAAGAGAGGTAGGGTGCAGCGATTTATCGCTCGAACTGGAGCAGCCCGACTGGTGAAATACCTCCACCTTACAGAAGACCGCAGCCAAATAACAATCACTTCTGTGTTGTTGTGTTCCTGCGTGTGAGTAAGGTTTCCAGAGCTCCTGGGGGGGGTGTACATTAGTAGCAGGGGTCAAGCCTTCAAGGTAAGGGCGACAAGTCCAGTAACATATTTATTATGCTGTACTTGTCACCCTTAAGCTAGGACCTCATTACCACTTAACATCAGGTGGCATAAGGTCAATCTTGAAGTGTAATATAAAAAAAAAACCTTTTGATTTTTTTTGTATAATTAATTTCATAAATAATTATTCATAACACATACAAGTGCTCTTTCGTATGTGGTTTGTTGGGTCTTACAACCACGCACGCATTTAAACATTTAAATGGTTAAAATATTTAAAGAAGATATTTTATCGACGGCCAACAACACATCAAGGCAAACATGACGACCTCCGTAGCCGAGAGGTGAGCGGGCCTGACTTTGGCGAGCGCCATCTCTGAGGTTCCGTGTTCGATCCCCGGTCGGGTCAATATGGGAAACGAACTTTTCCATATTGTCTTGGGTCTGGGTGTTGTGGTACCGTCGTTGTTTCTGATTTCTGTAACACAAGTGCTTAAGCTACTTACCGCAGAATCGGAGCGATGTATGTGATGTTGTCCAATATTTATATATTTTATATACAAAAATGAATCGCTGTTCGTTAGTCTCGCTAAAACTCGACAACAGCTAGACCGATTTGGCGAATATTGGTTTTGAAATAACCGTGAAAGTCCAGGGAAGGTTTAAATGGTTAGAAAATCTGGAAAAATAGGCGGAACTACGTTCGCCGGGACAGCTAGTTTATATATATATTTGTACCTTGATATTAGTTCTTATATATATATTTGTACCTTGATATTAGTTCTTATGCCCACGAAATAAAAGCGATGCAAAGTCAAAAATGTAGTCTGACAAGCTTTTAATCATACCATACGTAAACTGATGATGGTACCAAAGAAAAAAATCAACTGGATATTTGTTTTGTATAAAAATATTTTTATCAAAACTCCATATGATTTTGCCACCCCTATTTGTATGATAAGATACGCCATATTAGATAAGAAAATTTCTCATTACCCCTAATGAGTGATGGCCGGATACTGGCTTTGTCGAAAGGCACTTTTGTCAACATCCCCTTTTCAGAATAAGCTGATGGGGTAGTATTTTTTGCAGAACGAATGGTCCATATTGCAAATGAGATTTGAAATTGAAGTTTCATCTAGGTAGGTCTAGGTTTCAAAATAAAAACGAATTTTCATTTAAACATTAATCGCTTATTATGACTTTTCTACTGTTTTTACTTTTTGTTATCCAATAACAAATGTGAGTACGTTTTAACCGACTTCAAAAAAAGGAGGGGGTTCTCAATTCGACCGTATATTTTTTTTTACAAATTTTTAATGTAATATTGCTTATTAAAAATAAGTTTTAACATTATATATCTAAATTTCCCCTTTCAATGCCTTACAACCCTTATTTTGCATTGCATCAAATATGAAGCCTTTTCTAGTTCTAGACCATTTATATTCCAAATACTCGTATCATTTAAATCGATTAATCAGTTTGTTTATTCAATCAATAAATCATGCAAAAATCGTAGACAGTCAGACGGACAGAAATACATTATTTTCGCTTAAATAACATTAGCAAGGTTTCAGATTTATCAAAGCCAAAGTTTTATACGTTTTTGTTGCTAATATTCCCGGCCGAAAGTACACATCGTAGAGAGTTTAACAAAAAATGCGAAAAGTCCTTTTAAAATGCTGAAAAAATTGTGTTTCGTGCCAGCCGCTGAATAATGATCGCATTTTATTTACCGCTTAAAAGTTTACTCGAGACGAGTGACTCACTAACAAACATTGGGGGAAAATGGTCAAGTGTGAATCTGGATACATATAATAAGGTTCCCGTTGTATGTACTTTTATCATAAACTAGCTGTTGCCAGACTTTGTCCGCAAAATTTTGGTGTAAAAAGTAAGTTCTTCTTTTTTTATGTTTGTTTGTTCATTTTACTGTTTATCTTTTGTTCGTGTTACTTTAATGTGTATGTACCGTGTATTGATTGTGTGTGCTAATAAAATAATTTTAGATTCTGATTCTGAAGTTCGGTGCAAAATTTGTTATTATAAGGACAGCTTTTTATGTAATATATACTAGCTATGCCCGTGATTTCGTTCGCGTGGACTACATCCTTTCATGGTCGGTTTTACCCCTATCTCCCCTAATATTCGAAACAAAAAGTAGTCTATATTTTAATAGAGCTATATTTGTGCCAACTTTCATATCTCCAACTTAAAAAATAAGCATTTTCCCATATAAACTTTCAAAGGTGGCATTACCTACTTTCTAACAAAAAGTAGCCTATGTCCGTTCTTGAGGTTCAACGTATACTTATGCCAAATTTCATCAAAATCGGTTGAGAGGTTTAAGCAGGAAAGCGTAACAGATAGACAGACAGACAGACAGAGTTATAATATTAGTAGGGACATATGCACTACAGAGTTTCTTGTCTGGATCCTCTCTGTAAGTTATAGATTCCGAACCGAAGGTAGCGTCATTTGCATTAAATAGACGTTTCATAAATATAACTTTATTTTTATTTATTCAAAAACAATACAGTACTTCATGACACTTTCTGCCAAACTAGAAGACAGGAGCTCTCGTGGATGCTATACAGTTTATAAGCACTTATCCGCTAGATACTTAGTATGCAATGTAATGTTTATATAAATGTTCTAATATAATCTTAATAAACTGTGTATACATTGTTAAAAATATCTATCTATCATGTAATTAGTTTATACACACACATTTATATATATTTATACAATTTATTTATGTATTAACTATCTTGTAACAAGATATTTCTTGAACCAAAGTGGGAAAGAGGTGGACCAAAGTGAGCTACACATAGCAATAAGTTAGATACTGCTACTGTAACTTATCTGCTGAGTTTCTTACCGGTGTCCTCTCGGTAGATATAGGTTCCGAACCGGAAGTAGAATCACTTTGCATTGTATTCAATGACGATTCAAAAGTGTTATATGTAACTTACTTGGATAAAGAAATATTTGAGTTTGAGTTTGAACTGATGTAACGTCTATGAATAAAATAATATTTAAGTAAATTGAATCCTTTCAATGACACTATACGTTGTAATTTTACAACTCAAGAACGAGCTCACCTATGTAAACAAAATGTTTAGGCTTTGTTTTGACTACATAGTAGATGGTTTATGTAAAATATGCGGTCGAACAGTTCTTGTTTATCACATTTTTGTAAGCGGAGCCGCCGCGGATCGCCTGTATGTTATATAGTTGAATCCTAAAATAGGATTAAATATAATTTTCATTTGCACACCTTTTGCCATTGAATAGATATCAAAAATAAAAACCAATATCTTTTAATTAATAAATATACGCGTTTAAGTACCACCGGTTCTAAATAAAAATAAAGTAGGTACCTACGCTTCTCAAAAACTTGACCTAGAATCGAATTCAGGATCTAACGTTTTCATCGAAAACGATAAAGGTACCTTTATCTGTGATGCTATGTTTCTTGAAAATCTTTAAGGTTTAATAGTTTATGTAAAATGGAAAAACCATAGAGTATGTAAGCTATTGAAATACTATTCACCTCGAGATTTTGTAAACCGACTTCAAAAAAGAAGAAAGTCCTTTAATTAATATAAATGTATAATATTGTATTTCTGACACATTAAATTGACATTAAATATTCATGATACAACTAAAAAGAAGAGGTTTAAGCTTAACGGTATTTAAGTACTTAAACATAAACCCCTAAAACGAATAAAAAATTGTCCAAAACTCTTAAAAGAAGTATTTGTGCGCAATGTTAGTTATTTCCCAAGCGGTTTCAGCCTTAAAACAAAACCTTAGTAAATACTAAGGGCGTCGACCGTCTGAAGCTTTGTGGAAACACACGGGATGAATATATAGGCGGGCCCGCAGCGGTTCACGAGAAAGACATGGTAATTAAAATTAGAATCATTGGATGGAGTAGTATTACCCTAAAATCCATTCGATCTATCACTGTCGACGACAGGTTGTATAGGTTTACAAACCTCGTTATATTATTTTATACTTTTTTATGCACATGTCATTTATGACACAATTCGATTGTCTGTTGTTATTTTTCCGTCTGGTCACGTAAGCTTGTGGTTTTTAAGTTTCGTTATTTTATTTCATTTTTAATATACTTTTACCATCTAAACCAGTTTTTATTACATACAGTCCACAATTACCACTTTTATATATCAAACAAAGATATATTTGTTTTTTTCCTAACTGACTATCGATTATGGCTGCAAAGCCTTATCATCTTCAACGAGCTTTCGGGCGAGCGCAGATGGCCCTCACCCCTTATATTTAAGCAACAATTGAAGGTGCCCCCTAACAAAGCTCGAACTTCGGCTCGGACTGCTACTGGGACTTTGTAACCTAACGTACGTTTGGGGGAAAAACGACCCTACACGAGCCTAACGTGAAAAGGACCCTTACAATACGAGAATCGTAGGTGAAGCTATTAAAATAGATAAAATACAAAAATGTCAATAGAAAAGACGGATATTAGTCATCATCAGCATATAATTAAGTGCTTAACGAATGTTTACTGCGGTTAGAACGATCTAAAATAATTTCGTCGTATACTGTCAGTGTAGTGTGTCAAAGTGACCTCAATAATATTTCTTTATGTGAAAATGTGAGGGTGGATGAAGTTGTCCGAAGAGGCCCGTCAATTTATTTAATTGGTAATGGAATGCAAAAGTCTTGCATTCAATATTTTAATAACAGATTATATGCTTTTATCTCAGTTTCATACCTGAAAGGTGTCAAATGGAGTCTCTCTCCATTATAACCATTAATAGTTGGTTTTAAAAGATGATTCTTAAAAAAACGATTGATTCTATGTCCTTAAACAATGAACCTGCACTTTTTAATCGATGTTTGAACTTACAAATGATTAATACCCAAGTATATAAATAACGCAGCTTTTCATAAAACAATTTTTCTGCATAACCCGTATTTTAACCCGTATACAACTCATCCCTATGACCTTATTCATAGGTACAATCGACAAATAATTGAATCTTTTAATATAGGATTGATAGCTCAGAAGCATTAACAAATAAGGATTCCTTTAGATAAAAAATGTATTAAAGATTTGGAGAGGCTTTTCAAGTCACAATTGATGTTGCGTAAAGACTTGAAACATATGTAGTAAGGTACAGTGAGCAGCACATTAAAGTAAACTTGTAGATCGATTATAGATACATATATATATATATATATACTAATATTATAAATGCGAAAGTAACTCTGTCTGTCTGTCTGTGTGTCTGTTACGCTTTCCTGCTTAAACCATACAACCGATTTTGATGAAATTTGGTATGGGTATACGTTGCATCTCAAGAACGGACATAGGTTACTTTTTATTAGAAAATAAGGGGGGGAGGGGAATAATACCACCTTTGGAAGTTTATATGGAAAATTTTTGATTTTTGAAGTTAGAGATATGAAATTTGGCACAAATATAGCTCAAAACTTGGATTAAAATATAGACTACTTTTTGTTTCGAATATTAGGGAAAAAAGGGGTAAAACCGACCATGAAAGAATGTAGTCCACGCGAACGAAGTCGCGGGCACAGCTAGTATTATATAAAAGTATTCTATGTCCTCCTCCTGGTTCTACACTACCTCCCCACCAATTTACTTATAAATAGTGTAACTAACACAACTTCCTTTTATATACAGATATAATTTTATAAATATACGCGTAAAATAAAACAAGTGGATAAATGAAGTACAATCGTTATCCAATTGAAATTCTATGTAGAAGAGGAAGAATAGAAGAATTCACGAACCCACATCTTGTGTGGGTAATACATGTCTATTTTACTAAGTTAAGAAAATGTATTATAAACCATAGTCGAGGGAGAGAGCGTTGCTTATTCTATTAGGGGTGAGAGCCATCTGTGCACTTCCGAAAGCTTGGTGAAGATGATAAGGCTTCGCAGCCATCATCGATTGTCAGGTAGGAAAAAAAAAAGCTTATCCCATAACACATGGTGTCTCCCTATCTTAGGAAGCAAAGCTACCTCAGTGTTATCTAAATAATTTTAAGATACATTTGTGTTTTTGTTTAGATTTTACGATTAGTTTCCTGAATAAAAATTATTAAGTAATATCTTAAAAATTCCCTATTATATTTGAAAAAAATATCCGTTCTAATGACGGAGAGTTATAAATTAAACGAGATGTAAGCTTAAAAACGACTAACGGATGACTAATGACCACTAAAATGGAAAGTATATTATGGAAAGGTATTAATGACTCGTAGTCGGTTGAAGAAAAACGAATTGTCATTTTTGATACATTACGAATTGTAAAATATTCGGCATAAGTCACGGACTATAGAATATTACATTATAGAACCATGATTTTTGAAGTTAAATAAAAATCTACATAATAGTTAAGGTATATTCTATTAAAAGCATTTTCATTCGTGAAAAACGTAAAACAAAGCCAGTTAGACAAGACGAATGCTCGCCAGGAACGGTTTATAGAGCGGCACGCCTTTAAAGAGTAGAGTTCGCAGTTGTTGTTTCAATAATATCGGCTCAAGTGCGAACGATACAAGAATTGTGGCATTTGAGAAATAATAAATACATATTTCCGAGACAACCACATCAGTTGATCTCAAACTAAGGGTTTTCCTTGTACTATGAGCATCAGACGAATACTAACTGGGGGTGTCATCCCATCACACCCTAACTCAGTCAATTTAGAAAAGTTCGTTTTCCAAATTGACCTGACCGGGAATTGACGGAAATTTAAGAGAGGTAGGGCATAGCGATTTATCGCTCGAACTGGAGCAGCCCGACTGGTGAAATACCTCCACCTTACAGAAGACCGCAGCCAAATGACAATCACTTCTGTGTTGTTGTGTTCCTGCGTGTGAGTAAGGTTTCCAGAGCTCCTGGGGGGTGCTGCATTAGTAGCAGGGGTCAAGCCTTCAAGGTAAGGGCGACAAGTCCAGTAACAGATTTGTTATGCTGTACTTGTCACCCTTAAGCTAGGACCTCATTACCACTTAACATCAGGTGGGACGAGGTCAATTTTGAAGTGCAATAAAAAAAAAAAAGAACCCTGGACCTGTCGCACTTTGACCGCCTATCTTAGCCACTGCGTTATCGAAGTCGTCAATATAATAATAATCAATCTTGGACAACATTACAAACATTGCTCAGATTCTGTGGGAAGCTTAAGCACTTGTGTTATAGAAATGAGAAGCAACGACGGTACCACAACATCCAGACCCGAATTCATATAGTATTCTATATCTCGTTTAATAATTTCCCCAGATTGAACCGAAGGGGGATTGAACCCGAGGGCTTAGAGATGACACGATGCCAAAGTCCGGCCGTCTCGCCTCTCTGCCACGGAGGTCGTAAAAAACATTTAAGAAATATGTTTATAAAAAATTGTGACCACTGAAAGAAGTTATCTACTTAGTGATTTAAAACTGCTAGATAATTGTGTTATGTTTTAATGGCATATTTATACTAACTGCGTGAAGAAACATCTTGCGGGTCAGTATGGCGATGCTAACGGGTAGGATATTTCGATATCAAATCCGTTGTCATCGCGATGTGGGTTCCTCTCTTGCTTACCATCAGGCTGGGAGGAGCCAATATACTGCGCTACTATAAAAAAAAAAACATTATCACAGAATCAAAGCGATGTATGTGATTGTCCAATTTTGTTTTTAAGTTAAAGGTATGTACGGTTAGTCTCAAGGTCCTCTACTCTTGTACCGCGGGACGTTGAAGGGCGCAATTTAAGGGCCAATAAAGTTAAACCGTTCGAAAAACGGGCACCCCTAGAGTTAATCGCTCGGAATATCACTTAGTGATGCACCAGCTAGGGATTTCGTAGTGAAAGTGGCGGATGATCCTGAGAGCCCTTCAACTGGATTTGGAGGGACTAAATTATGCTAAGATGATTCCTTGCTACTCCCTTTTTCTTGTATTTTATAATGAAACTTGAAGGAAATTGTGGATACAAAATAGCCAGGATACCTTCCAATCCTTCCCACCTGTTCTATTGAATAGTTTCATGGTAGAAAAATTAGTACTTTTTTTCTCATTAGTCCTAGGCTTCTAAATAATAGAAAAATCGAAACTCTGACATCGCGATGTAGGATCGATGTATTGATTGGCTAATCATGCATTACGTATGGAGCGTTGTATACTACGCCAATTCTGTTGTCGCTGTATTTTGTGTCGACTTGTATGCAATGTCGTACGTCGGAACAATGGAAAAACCATCATGAGCTATGAATATTTTCTCATTTTTTTTGAAGGTAACTCATCGATCATTGTAACAAATGTCTTTGTGTAAATAGTTCTTCTGTTTTAACCGTAACATTTCAACCGTGATTTCAGATTTACTCTTACAGAAGAAACAAAAGGAATTACGATCAACATATACGGGAGACAGCAAAGTGAGGTCAGAACCGTCATCCAGCCTCAGCCGCCATAAACTCGTCCTAGGTAAAGCATAAATCGTGGACATAGGCTGGAATAAAACGCTCGTTCCCATAATCCGGGACGAAACAAAAACTAAAAGTGTGCGCTAAAACAGTGGGCAATATCAGCCGGGGCCAACCGCGCAAACGACGATTTCATATGTCCGGGCAAGGTTGAGAGACGAAACGTATGGAGAGGGACTGTGAATAATAAAGAGTAGAAGTTGATTGTTTTAAAGCACAAGTTACATTGGGCCTCTTGGGCATCACGGCCTATCTTGTGTCCGGAGCGCAGGACGCATTCCTCGCCATACCTGCCTAAATGATATTCTCCGTCGGGCTTTTATTTCTTCCAGAGTTCCGGCAGTCCTGGAGCCTCTGGGTATTTGTCGGAATGACGGAAAGAGGCCTGACGGAATGACTCTTACTCCTTGGAGCAAAGGTAAGGCTTTGGTTTGGGATGCGACCTGCGCCGACACTTTGGCGCCGAGTAATGTCCATTCAACCTCTAGGGGCGCGGGGGCAGCCGCTGCAGCGGCGGAAATGCGGAAACGCAATAAATACTCTGCACTCGACGGCTGCTACCGTTTCGCCCCGTTTGGCGTGGAGACTTTGGGGCCTTGGGGTCCGGAGGCCCGAGCATTATTTCAAAAATTGTCCGCTCGGCTTATTGAGGTTTCTGGTGACCGGAATGCTGGCAACTACCTCGGCCAACGCATTAGTCTGGCTATCCAAAGAGGTAACGTTGCCAGCATCCTGGGCACCCTTGATACCGGAGCGGACAACCTTTTGTAAATATTCTGTACATTTTCTTTTGATTATTTTTATTATTATAATTTTATTAATAAGTTAGAACAAGTAAATAAAATCATTGGGATTTATAGATCATTGCTCTGATTATGTGGTAATGCCCGGTTCCAATATTAACGGTTCGTAATATGTCGAAAATGACAATCCGTTTTTCTCCAACCGACTACGAGTCGTTGCATAATAGATAGATATACTTTATTGCACAAAAACTTTACAGAAATAGGTCTTACAGATTGATTATAGTACAATTTAGGCGGCCTTATCGCTAGAAAGCGATCTCTTCCAGATAATCGACAACCTTAAGGTAGAGGAAATAGTAGATGGCGAGAAATGGGTACGGCCGTGCAACATAAATAAAGCTTTTTTTAGAATTATATTCATAGTATAGCATGATAAACATACAGAAACTCATAATAATCATAATCAATTCATTTATTCATGTAGGTTACAAGTAACACTTATCTATCGTCAAAATGAATATAAACTAAAATTTAAGCTACAGGCGGTTTGGAACTTAATTCTACCGAGAAGAACCCGGCAAGAAACTCGGTAATTATCCTAATCTTTACAATATTTGAGGCTAGAAAACTTAAAAATATGGTGTGCGAGCGAGCAAACAATCATGTCCATATGTTTATCATTGAAATATTCATCAAGTTTGTAGTACGCTTTTTTTTTTTATATTGCACTTCAAGATTGACCTCATCCCACCTGATGTCAAGTGGTAATGAGGTCCTAGCTTAAGGGTGACAAGTACAGCATAATAAATCTGTTACTGGACTTGTCGCCCTTACCTTGAAGGCTTGACCCCTGCTACTAATGCAGCACCCCCCAGGAGCTCTGGAAACTTTACTCACACGCAGGAACACAACAACTTAGAAGTAATTGCTATTTGGCTGCGGTCTTCTGTAAGGTGGAGGTATTTCACCAGTCGGGCTACTCCAGTTCGAGCGATAAAACGCTATGCCCTACCTCTCTTAAACATGATTAAACAAAGACCTTAAATCTATGCATGGGTGGGTCAATAATAACTTGCAGTAATTTGTTGAATACGGACTCGACTGCTTTGAACCAGAACTTTGAATCAAGTCATAAAGTTTTATTTTAATGACTGATGTAACAATTAAGTACCTACTCAAGAACTTACTTGATTACGTACTGTATCTACTGAGGTTCTTACCGGTGTCTTCTCGGTAGAAACGAATTCCGAATAGGCAGTAGAGTCACTTTTCATTATATTCATTGACGATCAACGATATTTAAGACGATCCAAAAGTGTTATTTTATAACCTACTTACCTACCTACTAGAATAAATAAATATTTGACTTTGAAACACAAGTGGTATATAAAAGATATTAATTCTTGTACCAACGATGACTGTTCTTTGTTTTTTTTTTCTTTTTTAATTACTTCATGTTTGTTCTGTTATACTTTTTCCTGTACTTCTTTTTGTTTTTGTTTTTATTTTGTTTGTCGTGTTGTGCTGTCAAGTGATCAATAAATGTGTTTTCTTTCTTTCTTTCAACGATATAAGGGACTAGTAGAGCTTAATCGGCGTCTCAAACATTATTCACGGAAGCCGTTTCCACGTTCACCAAACAGAGTATTTTCGCTGTGACCACAAGACGGCATTATTAAAACATTATTTGGGGAAGAAAAATGTATTTTTGACTGGCCCTGAGTTGTTTACTTCGCGTAACAGTTGGGAAAAGAATGAATTTACCAACACATTTATCCTTGAGTCTTTCGAATTCATGAAAAAATTGTTTTAATATTATATATAATTAGTTTTAATATATGGTATCAGCTCAAATTTGTGGGGTTGACAGGCAGAGAATGCAACTAGGCTTTAATTCCGCCTTTAGTACTTTTTAGCATCTCATAAATATAATTTATTGGAAGAAATCAACTTTACTGAGAAACTCAATTTTACTTATTTTGTTTCTTCCCTTCTAATTATATGACAGAATCCCGATTATTAAAAATAATATTATTTGTATAAAACTATATTTTATTTACTTATAAGTAAAAAATATAAATAAGTAGACAGTACTTAATAGAAAAAACACTTTTATTTATGTTTTTTGCTTCTTTCTATTGCTTTATGGGCATCCAATTGGGGTCCCATCCGATGAATTTGCCACGGGTCTCGAACTTAAAATTTGTTAAGTTATCAGCATTTTTTTAAATTGCAATTCAAGATTAACCTCATCCCACCGTGGTATCATTACCACTTAAGGCCGATAAGTAAAGCATAATAAATCTGTCATTGGACTTGTCGCCCTTACCTTGAAGGCTTGACCCCTGCTTCTAATGTAACACCTCCCTAGAGCTCTGGAAACCTTACTCACACGCAGGAACACAACACCGAATTGATTGTTATTTGGCTGCGTAATCTGTAAGGTGCAGGTATTCACCAGTCAAGCTGCTCCAGTTTAAGCGATAAATCGCTATGCCCTACCTTTTTAATATATAACAGCATATTAAGAGAGCATGGACGTATTTACTATATTTTTTATTTAGATAACAATTATTAGTCATACGATTAATCAAAAAAGAATATCCCATGTAGGTACGAGTTGTAATGTGTGCAATAACATATATACCTTATGTTACGTGCTGGCTAGTACAAGTCAAATCCCGCAAGTGGTAGCCATATTTCACGACGGCTTCCAATTAAAAATGAACGAGGAGCTGCGGAAGTCCGCACGAAAAATATGCCGCGGAAAACTCGCTAATTTTAAAAGATCCGTCGTTGTAAGCCTGGGGGATAGGAGACATTCTGTATATGATACCTTTGCAACCAAGGTAGCGCTTTAAAGTTAAAAAACACTTATGTGTACCTTGAAAACTTGACCCGTGCCACTAATGTAGCACCCCCATGACATTTGGAAACCTTACTCACACGCAAGAACACAACCACATCGAAGTAATTGTTGGTCTCCTGTTAAGTGGTCTTTCGTGGTTTTGCCACGCCAAGTGACTTTTTACATAGTCTATAAACTATCCCACTGCTGGGCAAAGGCCTCCCCCATACACTTCCAGCATTCTCGATCTGGTGCCAAGTCTTACCAACCTTAAGGAAAACGGTCCAGGTCGTCACGCCAACGCATTTTCGTCCTTTCTCTGGGACGTCGTCCGTCTTCTGGTGTCCATTGGGTAACTACCCTGGCCCACCTCACTGGTTTCATTCGGCACACGTGTCCAATCCAATCCTACTTTAGCTTAGAGGTATTATTATTATTTGTTCTACCTTACAGAAGACCGCAGCCAAATAACAATCACTTCTGTGTTGTCACTCCTGCGTGTGAGTAAGGTTTTCAGAGCTCTTGGAGGGGGGTGCTACATTAGTAGCAGGGGTCAAGCCTTCAAGGTAAGGACGACAAGACCAGTAACAGATTTATCAACCTGTACTTGTCGCCCTTAAGCAAAGACCTCATTACCGCTTAAAATCAGGTAGGATGAGGTCAATCTTGAAGTGTTATGTAAAAAAAGAAAAAGGCGGGTAAAACATTCTATGACGCGGACCTCAGTCGAGCGTCATAGTGTTTGATGTAGTAGATCCAGATGACAAGAATTTTCTAGTCAGTCTGCAGGTGTTCAGTATACGGGCCTTCTGGAATAGGTAGGTGGTTTTTGATGGATTTTTTGGAAACTATTTTGAATGATATATAGTATGACTCCAGTTGATGATATAACTATAGGGATGATATGAACGGTTTTATTATTATTTATTCATCGTTTAAATATTCGTCAAGTTTGTAGCACATCAAATACAGGACTGGTCTGCTACGGCTTACTTCTCGAAAGTAAATACCTACTTGGGTACTTAAAAGTTTCTACAATCATCAAAACAAAACTATATGACTTGGTCCAAAGTGAGCTACATATAGCAATAAGTTAGATACTGCTACTGTAACTGATCTGCTGAGTTTCTTACCGGTGTCTTCTCGGTAGATTTAGGTTCCTAACCGGAAGTAGAATCACTTTGCATTGTATTTAATGACGATTCAAAAGTGTTACATGTAACCTACTTGAATAAAGAAATATTTGAGTTTGAGTTTGAATAACAGCATATCAGCTCTTAGCCTAGCAGTACCTAGGTCTGGTCATGAAATTCAAATTTCCGTGTCTGCCTTTAAACCGTCCGAGTAAATTACAACGTTGCATTCCCTCTGTCATGTCGGCGCTAAACCTGACAAATTTTATGACCAAACTAGCTTTTGTCCGTGGATTTCAACGTCCGTAGCCGAGAGACCGTCAGGCCGAATTTGGCGACGCACCATCTCTGAGGTCCCGAGTTTGATTGTCTGGTCGATATGGAAAACTGACTTTTCCATATTGTTTCGGTTATGGGTGTTGTGGTACCGTCGTTATTTCTGGTTTCTGTAGCATAAGTGATTAAGCTACTTACACCGAATCAGAGCAATGTATGTGATAATCATTTAATTTATGTTGATTACAAGTAACGCTTATGCATCGTCAAAAAGAATATAAACCAAAATCACAGCTACAGCCGGTTCGGAACCTAATCCTACCGAGAAGAATCTGGCAAGAAACTCAGTAGTTATCCTAATCTTTACAATATTTGGGACTGGAGAACTTAAAAATATGGTGATCGAGCGAGCAGATATATTTATCATTGAAATATTCATCAAGTTTGTTGTACCCTTTTTTAATTAAACATGATTTAACATAGACCTTAAATCTATTCATGGGTAACAATTATACCTTGCGGTAACATGTTGAATATTTTTATAATATTAATTTCGGATTATAAATTATTCTTTGGGATGATTATTGGCAGTTTGTCTCCAAGTCTGTAAATTGAATGAGATGAACACGCAATGTACCTAATTATGAGTAAAACCACTAAGAAACAATGTCTTATTTGCGTTTCATTGTTCTTCGGTAAGAATTTTTTTTTCTCAAATCGCGTGTTTAACACATGAATTCCTCAAATCTGATGTTATATTGGTCATAACTTCCCTAATAACAACCATTGATATACTGCGTTACTATTTGTTGAAACACAATTGCACGCCATTATATTGTGACTAGCTGTGCCCGCGACTTCGTTCGCGTGGACTACATCTACTACGAAAGTAACTCTGTCTGTCTGTCTGTTACGCTTTCCCGCTTAAACCTCTCAACTGATTTTGATGAAATTTGGCATAGGTCTACGTTGAACCTCAAGAACGGATATAGGCTACTTTTTGTTAGAAAGTAAGGGGGGGGGGGGGCGTAATGCCAGCTTTGAAAGTTTATATGGGAAAATGTTTATTTTTTAAGTAAGGGATATGAAAGGTGGCACGAATATAGCTCTATTAAAATATAGACTACTTTTTGTTTCGAATATTAGGGGAGATAGGGGTAAAACCGACCATGAAATGATGTAGTCCACGCGAACGAAGTCGCGGGCACAGCTAGTAGGATATAAATCAATTATTGCCGGCAGGTAGTGCCCAGTAGAAGATGACCAGCTAACAAGGCTGAGCAGGAAGCGAGCGAACGGATGTTGCGTGGACAGATGGGCAGTGAAATAAAGTTACGGGGAACTGGAAGAGGTAAGTCTGGAATGTATAACTCAAAGGTCACTGACTGACATGGATCGAATGAAATTTGGTATGCAAGTAGGTGTTATGACGTAGGTATCTGATCAGAAAGGGCTTTGATAAATTCTACCCCCAAGGGGATAAAATAGGGGATGTAAGTTTGTATGAAACTTTGTCAATCAAGACTGATCTATCGATGTTCGGTGTTTGGACCTGACGATGTTCGGTGAATCGTAGCGTCGGTCGAAAAATATACTGAAAAATGATATGAGCCCTTAAAAAAAATACTCCCATAAAACTGTTTGTACAGTTTGTCTGCCGATCAGTATCCCCCAAACATTAACATAATTGTAATTTATTTATATTGCACGGCCGTACCCATTTCTCCCCATCTACTATTTCCTCTACCTTAAGGTTGTCTGGAAGAGATTTCTAGTGATAAGACCGCCTCAATTATACTAAAATCAATCTGTAAAACCTATTTCTGTAAAGTTTTGTGCAATAAAGTATATCTATCCATCTATCTATAATTGTGCCAAAAGGTGAACTTTCTTTTTAAAAAATATTTTGTCTCCTGTCGGATTTTCAAGGGTAAATTTTATTTAATTAATATAGTGATAAAGTGGCCCATTTATCAATGAATCAATCAAATATTTCTTCATTAGAGTATATTAAATAAAACACTTTTGAATCGTCATTGAATACAATGCACAGTGATTCTACTTCCGGTTCGGAACCTATATCTACCGAGAAGACACCGGTAAGTAACTCAGCAGATAAGTTACAGTAGCAGTATCTTACTTATTTATAGCTATAATATGTAGAACACTTTGGACCAAGTCATTTTGATATGATATCGAAGATAAATAAATAAATATAAATAATAAATAAATAAATATTGGACAACATCACATACATTGCTCTGATTCTGTGGTAAGTAGCTTAAGCACTTGTGTTACAGAAATCAGAAACAACGATGGTACCACAACACCCAGACCCGAGACAATATGGAAAAGTTCGTTTCCCATATTGACCCGACCGGGGATCGAACTCGGAACCTCAGAGATGGCGCTTGCCAAAGCCAGGCCCGCTCGCCTCTCGGCTACGGAGGTCGTCAAAAAGATAAAGATTTTAAACCAACCTATGTTTAAAAGTGAAGGTTTATGGAAAGAAAAAGATATACTGACCGACACACACAAGTTTCTCTAGTGTAATAGCTACTTACAGCATATACCATGAAAGCCACGGTATTTCTCTTTAGTTCCACGTCACAAACTTACTTTGCTTTCAAACTAAAGTATTGAGAGACAATGTTTATAGAAATCCTAGAAATACGAAGTGTAGAAAATTGTTTGCTTGGGACTCGGAAGGAAGTTACTGGAACTAATAAAGAAGTAATAACATCAAGAGAATTAGAAGAAATAAATATTGAACAATATTACATGTGTGTATTTGATTCCTTGTTGTACAAACATATGACTATGTATTTATGATTAGATTTAACTATCATGCTTTTATTAAGAATAGCTGTGCCCGCGACTTCGTTCGCGTGGACTACATCCTTTCATGGTCGGTTTTACCCCTTTCTCCCCTAATATTCGAAACAAAAAGTAGTCTATATTTTAATCCAAATTTCAAGCTATATTTGTGCCAAATTTCATATCTCTAACTTCAAAAATAAACATTTTTCCATATAAACTTTCAAAAGTGGTATTACCCCCATCCCCCCTTATTTTCTAATAAAAAGTATTTATGTCCGTTCTTGAGATTCAACGTATACCTATACCAAATTTCATCAAAATCGGTTGAGAGGTTTAAGCAGGAAAGCGTAACAGACAGACAGACAGACAGAGTTACTTTCGCATTTATAATATTAGTAGGGATGGGAAAGTTTGTGAGAGTGTATGGTTTTAGGTTTGTTGACCTTTCACGTTTTTTTTATCCTTACCAATATTATAACTGCGAAAGTAACTCTGTTTGTCTGTTTGTCCGGCTTTCAAGCCTAAAGTACTGACAGACATAGTTACTTTCGCAATTATAATATTAGTATGGATGTAAAATACACGCCAAAAATGCTTTACATTATTTCGAAAAATAGCTGATACTTTTACACTGCTGAACCGATACCAAACATAGCTTAAAAGGATTGCAAGGAAACTGGCGTTAAAATAAAATAAATCCCTTTGAAATTGGTCAATCCGTTTCAAAGCTATGATGTTACACACATATACATACACAGACAGGCACAAACACACACTTACACACACACATACGCACACACACACATACGCACACACACACTCACAGACACACACACACACACACACACACACAGACACACACACACACACACACACACACGCACACAAGCAATCAGTTTGTATGTCTGATGGTTATATTGTTGTACATCCGTTGTTTCTGATTTACATAACACAAGCGTTTAGGCGGCATATTTTATTGTCTAGTAAATCAATATAATTTGATGCTGTCTGATATTACTGTTGATTAGTGTGATGCTCTGGATAATTACTCTATTTTCCTAAATAACTTTGATTACCAAATTTTGCTGTAACACCCAAATATCCTACTGGAAATATGAAGTGAATTAAAGCGAACACCATACAACATTTATAATTCAAAGTCAAAGTCAATCTGTTTTATTTACATAGATTACATTAGTAATACTTATGAATAGTCTCTATATAAAGAAATGTATTTTCAAGATCGCATTTTTTTCTATCCTGGAAAGCAAAAGTGACTATTATTGATTTAAAAATACGACACATTATTTTCGGTCCCAAAAAACTCTCAGCAAAATAGCATTGTTTTTCACATCCATAAAGATTTCTCGAACTCAATTTCCCTGCTTCAATATTAAAGATGATGAATAAAAGAATTTCCTTGTGGGCATTTTATTAGGCATATCGTGAAGGGTTCCGCAATACAATTCTTGTTCTGTAGGTTGTTGTTTATCATACATACTCATTATTTATTAATTATGACGACGAAGTGGGCCGGACTTTGGCGTTGCGCTAACTCTGGAGGTCTCGGGTTCTATCCTGGTCGAGTCAATATTGAAAACGAACTTTTCTCAACTGTCTAGGGTCTTCTGGTTGTGGTCGTACCGTTGTTCCTTCTGATTTCTGTAACACAAGTGCTCAAGCTACTATTCATGTTCATGATCTATTCTGGTTACTGATAGTAATAAATTATACGAGACGTAAGCTAAAAACAACCGACGGACGACTGATGACAGCTGATACGGGAAGTAAATTTGAAATTAGAATTAACGACTCATAAAAAAACTGACAGTAATTTTTGACACGTTACTAATCGTAAAATATTGAAACGGGCATTATTATTAAACTTTAAAACTCTCAGTTGTATACTTCTGTATACAACTGAGAGTTTTAAAGTTGAGTCCAATAATCAAACTCGCACTTGACAAGGTTTTAATACCACTCCAGCTGTGTCTTCATAAAATATTGACAAGTTTTTCATACAGCAAATATTTATGCGTAAAAGTTTCCGCGTCATATGGGAATCGAATAAACTGAAATGTGAACATTTGATAGAAGGTATAGTCAAAGGCCTCTTTTTATTTTAATAGCAACTAAGCTTTTTTTTATATTGCACTTCAAGATTGACCTCATCCCACCTGATGTTAAGTGGTAATGAGGTCCTAGCTTAAGGGTGACAAGTATAGCATAATAAATCTGTTACTGGACTTGTCGCCCTTACCTTGAAGGCTTGACCCCTGCTACTAACGTAGCACCCCCAAAGAGCTCTGGAAACCTTACTCACACGCAGAAACACAACAACCCAGAAGTGATTGTTATTGGCTGCGGTCTTCTGTACCTAAGGTGGAGGTATTTCACCAGTCGGGCTGCTCCAGTTCGAGCGATAAATCGCTATGCCTACCCCTCTTAAAAACTTCAACGAAGTCTAAATCTGCCAGTGTTAGATGAGTATTTACTCAACTTTACCATAGAACAGGTGTTGGGTACTTTATAGTAGATTATTACTCTGCATTACCTATGCATAGATTTAAGTCTCTGATCGAAAATTGTCTAATGAAAAAACAATATTATAAAATAGAAGATTATATAAATGACAAAAATGTTTGGACTTAATAGCATTAATTATGTATACTAGTCATAAGCTTTCGTCATATGTTTTTCTGCATGTTACCGTATTTGGTAACTATCGAGTGTTTTGCCGGTTCTTCTCGTTAGAAGCAACATTCCGAGCACGGTGGTAGTATAATCTGACGATTCATAAATGCTTTTGAGAAGTTTACATAAATAAAGTCATTTTCTATTCTATTCTCTTAATCGAAAAATCGATTATTTTACTCTAAAAAATTATACCTTTGAAGAAATTACTACTTTTATGAAGTCGTCTGAGTTTTATATAGTTTTTTTCGTACAAACAAAATACAGTCAAAAATGTACTGAGACGCTAATGTTAAAATATTAATTTCTTTAAAAATTCCCTCAGCGAGTCACGTGGTCTAAGGTCGTAAATAAAGCTGATCAAAAGATCCTATATAATAATATAAATAAATAAGTAATAAAATAAATGCGCAAGACAACCACACCAATCACATGGTCTCAAACTAGGGTTTTCCCTTGTACTATGAGCACCAGACGACGGATACTAACTGGGGGCGTCATCCCAGCACACTCAGACGCAAGTCAATTTAGAAAAGTTCGTTTTCCAAATTGACCCGACCGGGAATCGACCTCGGGATCCTTCGCGCTTTGGCCGCCTACCCGAGCCACTGCGCCACCGTGGTCGTCGGATATATTATCTCATTCCACTTTCTAGGTAGCTAATGTAATCTATATAAATAAAAAAATATTTACTTTGACTCTACCAAACTTCATTCAAATCCGTTCAATACTTTTTGCGTAAAAGAGTTACAAACATGCAATCAGAGGTGTTGTGGTACTGTCGTTGTTTCTGATTTCTGTAACACAAGTGCATTAGCAACTTACCACAGAATCAGAGCAATGTATGTGATGTTGTCTAATATTTATTATTTACTAGCTGACCCGGTGAACTTCGTACCGCCTTATAGAATTTAATTAAGTACCGAACCACGTTTCCGAACAAACGATGCTCTTTCAATATAGTCTATGGCTGTAAATGACGTTCACATTCGTTACGCCCGTTTTTTGAAATATGCAAAATGAAATGTATGTTTTTCAATGTTTCGGAGAGATTTTCTTAATATTCTTTTCCGTAAGAACCTTGTACAGAGTATTAGAAAACTACAAAACAAAAATCAGCCAAATCGGCCAAGCCGTTTTCATGTTATGGCGTGATAACGGGAAACGGGTTTCATATTTATATAAAAAGATTTATTACATACCTGCAAACCTCCACATAATCTCACAAACTGTCGCGTTTAAATTAACTCAAAGGAAAATTAGTAGTAAATATGTATCCATATTAATATTATAAATGCGAAAGTAACTCTGTCTGTCTGTCTGTCCGTCTGTTACTCTTTCACGCCTAAACGGCTGAACGGATTTTGATGAAATTTGGTATAGGTATACGTTGAATCTCAAAAACGGACATAGGCTACTTTTTATTAGAAAATAAGAGGGGGGAGGGGGATAATACCACCTTTGAAAGCTTATATGGAAAAATGTTTATTTTTGAAGTTAGAGATATAAAATTTGGCACAAATATAGCTCGAAACTTGGATTAAAATATAGACTACTTTTTGTTTCGAATATTAGGGGAGAAAGGGGTAAAACCGACCATGAAAGATTATAGTCCACGCGAACGAAGTCGCGGGCACAGCTAGTAAATATATAAATGAAACAAGATACGTGATTGACACATACGATTTCATCCCAAAATAACTTCAAAGAAGTAACCATCAGCCGAATACAATAACTCGATTCCGACTATCTCGACCCGAGCCCGAATAATAAGCCTGAAGTTTAAATGAATATCGTTACTGTTAATAACGCACTGTAATTAAATAAACAGAGTTCGCTAATGGAGCGGCTTTGTATAAAATTCCCTTTCTACGGAGCCAGCCCGTTTAAACAGGTGAGGTTAAACCAATAAACTGGTTACATCCGGTTTCAGGGGATACGGGTTGGGGTGCAAGTCAGGAGGCATCAGAGGTGAGAGTATCATGCCAATATTCCTGGTTTTCAAAGTCAAAGTCAAAGTCAATCTTTTTTATTCACATAGATTACATTAGTAATACTTATGAATAGTCTTTATATAAAGCAAATGAAGCTACCTCCGGTTCGGAACCTATAACTAAAGAGAAGATACCGGCAAGAAACTCAGTAGTTTTTTTTACAAATGAAAGCTACACTTATTACTAATTTTGCACTAAGACACACAGTTAGTTTGTCAATTGTAAAATAAAAATTAAAATAAATTATTGAAAAAAAAATTAAATAAATAAAACAAAAGTATTTGTAAATTAAATTAAATTAACTGTGTAGGACTTACATGCGTCAACGGGCTCAATACTGACATTGATTGAGAAAATGTGTCATACTATATTTTTAAAAATAATATAAAACACGCAAGTACAGGCGAGCAGACTAGGTAGTGATCCACACGTTCTTGTCATTCAAATACTCTTCTACTTTGTAGTAGCCTTTTTTCAAAAGACAACGTTTGACAAATGGCTTAAATTTGTATAAAGGTAACTCAACAATAACTTGAGGGAGTTTATTAAACATTTTTATACTTAAAGCAACAAATGAATTACCTATTTTATGTAGTCTACGCTTAGGAACAGCAAGCTTGTTTTTATTTCTGGTGTTAATGCTATGATTGTCTGATTTTTTTGGAAAAGTATGCAAGTTTTTGTATACATGCATTAAACAGTCGAGAATGTATTGAGATGCGACTGTTAAGATGTTAATTTCCTTAAATAATTCTTTCAGCGAGTCACGCGGTCCTAGCTTGTAAATGGCTCGGATGGCCCTCTTTTGTAATACAAAGATAGTTTGAATATCGGCCGCAGATCCCCATAACAGCAGGCCATATGACATAACGCTGTGAAAATAGCTAAAATAAACCAATCTCGCTGTTTCCACATCTGTTAAATACCTTATCTTTCTGACCGCATAAGCAGCCGAACTCAGTCTTCCAGCCAGGTTCGATATGTGGGGTGACCACTGTAATTTTGAGTCTAAAGTTATGCCAAGAAATATTGTGGAGTTAATAAGTTCAATGTGTTCATCATTCATTTTTATTATGGTATTGACCTGCCTTACATTAGGCATTGTAAACTTTATACATTTTGTTTTCTTGGCATTAAGCACAAGGTTATTAGATGTAAACCAATGAAGTATTTTATTAAGGGCATGATTAATTACATCAACATTGTCACACTGTCTATCCGTTTTGAAAATGAGAGATGTATCATCAGCAAATAATACTATCTCACATAAGTCTTTTGTGAAAAAGGGCAGGTCATTGATATAAATTAAAAATAGTAATGGTCCCAATATCGAACCCTGGGGCACTCCCATGAATAAAGGAGCGCCAGAAGAGTTTGATCCGTTCACGCTGACTTTTTGAGTTCGGTCAGACAGATAGGATTGAATAAGACTAAGTGATTTGTTCAAAACACCATAATGCCGCAGCTTCAATTCCATTGTTTTATGATCCACACAATCAAACGCTTTTGATAGATCACAAAAAACACCTACAACATCCTGCTTATTATCCCATGCATCAAACACATGCTTAATGAGAGCTACTCCTGCATCAGTTGTGGATTTGCCTTTAGTAAACCCATATTGATTTTTATGGAATAACCTGTTAACTGAAAAATGAGAGAGTATCTGATTAAATATAATTTTTTCAAATATTTTACTAAATGCAGGCAAAATGGATATGGGTCTAAAATTCGATGGGTCACTTTTATCCCCGTTTTTAAATAAAGGTATAATTTTACTGATCTTCATTAAATTCAGCCATCGATACCTATCGATTTTTGATGATAACATAGAAGCGCAGTATATTGGCTCCTCCCAGCCTGATGGTAAGCAAGAGAGATTCCCACATCGCGATGACAACGGATTTGATACCGAAATATTCTATTCGTTAGCATCGCCATACTGGCCCGCAAGATGTGTCTTCACGCTCCTTTTGAAGGAATCCATGTCAAATGATCCTTCTTTAAATAATCATTTTTATTTAACTAAAATGATTCGTCGTTAAGTGATAATACAAACAATCATACTATCACAATTCATACTATTTATCAAAAAGCAATAATCATACAAGTGTTATGTCAGTGTAAACACAATATTAATTAAATTAGTTTAAACTAGACTATACTGGTTTGGAAGGTAACATATAAAACAAACCAAGATTGGTAGTTGAATTTAGTCCCCGAGCAGATATCACCTAGCTCGGCGGGAGTACGCCAATCCCTACTAATATTATAAATGCGAAAGTAACTCTGTCTGTCTGTCTGTCTGTGTGTCTGTTATGCTTTCCTGCTGAAACCTCTCAACCGATTTTGATGAAATTTGGTATAGGTATACGTTGAATCTCAAGAACGAACATAGGCTACTTTTTATTTGAAAATAAGGGGGGGAGGGGGGTAATACCACCTTTGGAAGTTTATATGGAAAAATGTTTATTTTTGAAGTTAGAGATATGAAATTTGGCACAAATATAGCTCGAAACTGTGATTAAAATAGTCTATATTTTTGTTTCGAATATTAGGAGAGAAAGGGGTAAAACCGACTATAAAAGGATGTAGTCCACGCGAACGAAGTCGCGGGCACAGCTAGTTTTTAATAAAGAACATACGTTCCATACATTTCTATCTAATATTGCATTAGGTTATTAGTTTGCCACTTAATCCGCTAGAAGCAGCCTCTCGCACCATCCCCTAACCGCAGGGTAGTGATTGGATATTAAAATTTAATGCCTTTGTAGTGCGCACCCAATCACTTAGCGTGTGGATGGCCACCTACTGACGAATTGATTAAGAGAGATCTCTGCCGTTTCGGAGTGTAATGTGTTTCGGAGTTTCGAGTGCATCTGGTAACCGGGCTTGGGAGGAAGCCACAGAGAAACTGTGGAAATTGATCCGGTTTCCTCCCATTATCGGATTGGTGTGAGGAATAGTGAGGATATTGTTGTAGTTGAGTGGAGCGATGGTTGGCACATACGTCATGCTTGCGAACAGGCGCCACCTTTGGGGACTGGGGGTCTATTACTCAACACGAAATATATCGAATCCGAAGACGAAAAGCAATATTTTAATCTTGAAAATCGTAGCCAACACACTTCGAATGCAAATAAAAGTATTGAACAAGACATAGTTATTTTATTTTATACAAAAATCACAGTTTAACTCCCGAACTCTCAATGAATCTTCAAAAACGAAACCTTTCATTTGTTAGTTTTGTTTTTGGGAGTAGACCCTCTGGTCTTCTCTAGCTTACCTCTCTAAAATAAATACTGAATACTTTTATTATAATAATAATAATATAATAATAATAATAATAATTTTATTGTTTCTATACTTATCAAAACAAAACTATACGACTTGGTCCAAAGCTACACATAGCAATAAGTTAGATACTATACATTTTAAGAATTTCGCGTTCCATTTCAACATTTAAAATAATTTAACGAGTCAAAACGCGACACCATTTTTATTAAGTAGTTAACACGAACTAATAAATAAAAGTTAGATACTGCTACTGTAACTAATCTACTGAATTACTTACCAGTGTCTTCTCGGTAGATATAGGTTCCGAACGGCAGTAGAATCATTTTGCATTGTAATGACTATTAAATAAATAAATGCGCCAGACAATCACACCAATCACCTGGTCTCAAACTAAGGTTTTCCCTTGTACTATGAGTACCAGACGACGGATACTAACTGGGGGCGTCATCCCAGCACACTCAGACCCAAGTCAATTGAGAAAAGTTCGTTTTCCAAATTGACCTGACCGGGAATCGAACCCGGGACCTTACGCGCTTTGGGCGCCTACCTTAGCCACTGCGCCACCGAGGTCGTCAACCAAATCAATTATGTAACCTACTTGAATAAAGAAATATTTGAGATTGCATTTGAGTATGCCAAATTATTCCGCCTTTGACAGTTTGGTCGCTGAACAGGATAAAGGTATAAGCTTTTTTATTTCTTAGCAGGTTAAGCTCGTTGAAATGAAATCATCGTGCCACCATTGAGCAATATCTGCCCTCGTTAGCAAACCCGGATATACTTTAATTGACTTGGGAATCCTGATGTCATGAATATCCCTACTAATATTATAAATGCGAAAGTAACTCTATCTGTCTGTCTGTCTGTCTGTGTGTCTGTTACTCTTTCCTGCTTAAACCTCTCAACCGATTTTGATGAAATTTGGTATAGGTATACGTTGAATCTCAAGAACGGACATAGGCTACTTTTTATAAGAAAATAAGGGGGGGAGGGGGATAATACCACTTTTGGAAGTTTATATGGAAAAATGTTTATTTTTGAAGTTAGAGATATGAAATTTGGCTCAAATATAGCTCGAAACTTGGATTAAAATATAGACTACTTTTTGTTTCGAATATTAGGGGAGAAAGGGGTAAAAGCGACCATAAAAGGATGTAGTCCACGCGAACGAAGTTGCGGGCACAGCTAGTAAGCTTATAATTTTAAGTTTAAGATTAGGTAAACCTTATCTTAAACTTAAAATTATAAGCTATACATGCCGAATATACATTCGGCAACAACGCTGTGGCAGTTATGGGTTTCAAGTTATCCCATGGCGCCGTCACCAGGCGATTAGAAGTTGGGGCTTAAGAAACAGAAAAATTGCATCTTCCCTCACGGTGCCAGTCTTGAACCTACGACCTTCATGTATCGCGCGTGCTGCTCTTCCAACTGAGCTAACGTATCGTAGGCGTTTTTTTAGGGTTCCGTAGTCAACTAGGAACCCTTATAGTTTCGCCATGTCTGTCTGTCTGTCCGTCCGAGGATAATCTCAGAAACCGTTTGCACTAGAAAGCTGAAATTTGGTACAAATATGTTTATTAATCACGTCAACAAAGTGCAAAAATTTAGGGTACCCCCCCTACACGTAAATTAGGGAGTGATTTATTTTTTAATTTCAATCGCAACATGTGATATATCGTTGGATACGTATTTAAAAATGAATAGGGGTTTACTAAGATATTTTTTTGGTAATTTTAATATTTTGGGAAATCATATCCCCTTGCGGTGCGGGGATCGAACCCAAGACCTTCTAGTATAAAAGTCGTTAAAATAAATAAGAAAAAAAAGTAATCGAATTATATCCTAGAGATGTTTTATATTGTTTGTAAAAAATATTGTACCACATTTTGTTAGAGCTAATGGCGCCAAGATGGCGTAACAAATCTTATTTACAAAATGGAAGATGTCAACAATCTCTTTATCATATTTTGTGCCCCTACTAAGAACTGTTCTTTAAAATTGTACTCGAATTACAATATACTTAATTCTAAGACTAAAAATGTTCGTTTCCGAATTTTTAGTATTTTCGCTTTCGAACTTACCCATACATACGACTTTAAATATTAGAAACAGATCTCCCCTTGCGGTGCGGGAATTGAACCCACGACCTTCACGTATCGAGCGTGCTGCTCTTACCAACTGAGCTAACCGCAAGTTATCGTAGGTGATGAAATTTTTCTGCTGTATCAACCGTTAGCCTTCCGGTAAAAGCCCTCTGCCGAATATGTTTAGAACTACATACTTATCGCGCACGCGCGATACGTGAAGGTCGTGGGTTCAATTCCCGCACCGCAAGGGGAGATAAAAATTTTCTGTTTCTAATATTTAAAGTTCGCTAGTACGGCATATAGTACTATAAAAATAATAAAATCGATTACCCATAAGACCTTTCTTTTGTTTTCGTACATTCCGAAATTTTGTCATCATATTTGCCCTTTCGAACTTTCGTTTTCGGACACTCTTTATTTCGTACAACCAATAACGGGTATTATAATTTAAAAACATTTGTAACTTACAATTTAACTTAACTTTCGTTTTCAAATTTTGTGAATAATAATGCTGAATTAATTGTTGTTTCTCATGATTTCTTTCAAGTTATTTACGCACTTTTTTACTATAACCGCACACATTGTACAAACTTTCTGCATGACCCAAGGGTTGACCCGTTATACTTTTTTTGTGCAATAAAGTTAAAAACAAAACTCACGTTTTTAACATGAATGCATTTCAATTTTTTAATTTATCGGCTGCTATCGAGGACCAATAGTACCGGCAACTGTTGTAAGCTCCAATTTAAATTAGGTATTCCCCACAAGCCCTAGTCGCGTCTAGACTCGTTCGCTACATTCGCAAACACAAGATGCTCTCAAGGATTAGGTTGGTGTTCAGAAAAATGGCTGCCGATAAGAACTTGTGACCTTTGGCGCGTGAAATGAAATCATGGTGACCTTTCTCATTTTTGACGGACTAGATAATATAATTAGTTCAAATAGATGAAGGGCAAAGTATACCTACTTTCTCTATTAGCATCTATTTGAACAGTATGGTAATACTGAGATTGTCTTTCTCCATGACAATTTTATTTATTATTTTTTTTCAAAGTATTATTCTAAGTTTTTGGTTTTGTGATGCACTTTTTGTCTCACATTGCCGGTGAATTTCAGAGTTTTTTTCTCCAAAGAGGGGTTTCACCTGTCCCCCTGTCCTTCTCTGCGTGAGGACAGAGCCTTAACGAAAGGAAAGATAGGACTATATGTCCGAAAGGAAAGAATAAATAAATAAATATTGGACAACATCACATACATTGCTCTGATTCTGTGGTAAGTAGCTTAAGCACTTGTGTTACAGAAATCAGAAACAACGACGGTAACACAACACCCAGACCCGAGACAATATGGAAAAGTTCGTTTCCCATATTGACCCGACCGGGGATCGAACCCGGAACCTCAGAGATGGCGGTCGCCAAAGTCAGGCCCGCTCGCCTCTCGGCTACGGAGGTCGTCGATCCAAGTCAAGCCAAGTCGAATAACATCTTCTTTTTCAAAGACAAGATTAAGAGATCGAGAGTCAGTACTCTTAGAGGGAAGCGAGGCATAGACAAAAGTTTGGGAGTTAACACGTGGTTATGATTTGCATAAATAATTGTTTGTTTTTTGAAAACGATAAATTCGCATTCGAAGTAAATCGGTCACGATTATGAGAATTAAAAATTGTTACCCGTCATCGGATATGAAACGCTTAGTTTTTGAGAGTGTACCAAAGTCAAAGTCAAAGTCAATTAATTTATTAATGTGGGTTATAATACAAGTAACACATAGGCCTTGTCAGAATGAACACAAACCAAAATTGAAGCTACAGCCGGTTCGGAACCTAATCCTACCGAGAAGATTCCGGCAAGAAACTCAGTAGTTATCCTAATCTTTACAATATTTAGAGCTAGAGAACTAACTATGGTGTGCGAGCGAGCAGACAATCATGTCATTATATTTATCGTTTAAATATTCATTAAGTTTATAACATCCTTTTCGCATTAAACATGATTTATTATGGGCCCTAAATCTATGCATAGGTAAGCCAAGAATATTTCCTGGCTTACTTGCATTCAAAACGGCCTACACATCTCAAATGCCATCATTGTTCCTATTCCCTTAGCCTACACTACCTAAGCCGACCCTTTGTCAAACAATATCTATCAGCTTTGAGTCCGAGAAATTCCGCAAAAAGATACGACCTTGGCATACCCCAAGGAAGTAGGCCTAAGAAAATTTGATGCCCTTAATAAATCCATTGGCAGATAAATTGGCAAATCAAACAATCCTGATCGTGTAATGGGGCAACTTTCAAAAGATTACGACCCTGAAATTGCCCATAAATATACGGAACAAACGCAACCGAGACAAAATGGGATGACTACCAGAAAGTTGCCTCGTAAAAATGGTGTTTTAAAATTTATTATTAAGTTTAAGAAGGTTGGATGGGATTATTAAGCACTCGGTCGTGTAAATTGTGGAGAATAAGGGAATGAGGGTGGAGATGTATTGAGATTTTGGAGGGGAAGTGATCCATGGTAACGCGTTACCTAAGTATAATTGCGGCGTGTCTGCCCGTTAAGGAAACATTGTTACATTGAAAAGAGTAGGTAAGTGTCGTATTTCTTGTCGGTCTTCTCGACATGATCAACATTCCGAATACGGCGGTAGAATACTTAATTTGTACGGACGATTCATAAGTGCTTTTGTAAAGCTTACATGGATAAAGTTGTTTTCTATTCTATTCTATTCGTTTTGTTTTGAAAAACTGGAACTAATAAATATCATATAGAATTTGAGGCTTTCGCGTTACATTTTTTACAAATTAACTAAATAAAGTTAACGGGTGAAAACGCTTAGTTAGCTCGCGACCACGATAACCTATCCGAAACGTCGTCGGGCAGTAAGTAATGCGTCACTTAGAATGTTTTCGCGTGTTGATATGTTAACTTATTTTAACATACTTAGCATGATTAAACAGGTTAATAAATTACTTTACGTGGCAACAGTAGGCGTACCACCAAAATCGAAATGAATTTTGTTTTGTTAGAAATAGACATATGTTAATTGGCATAAAATATGGTACAAAATGTATTTAAAATTAAATAAAAGCAAAAATGCTTTTTACCAACGTTGGCATACAAAATCTTTTGGTGATTTAGATCACTTACACATAAAATGTTTGAAAATAAGAAATGATAGACATTGTTCTTTTATTAATGCAATTTATTTGTGGCTAGTTCAATTGAATTAGTATATAAAAACATATTTCACTTTGTATTCTTTATTTATTTTTATTTTTATTGGAAGTCATCAACAGCGACATCTAGCTTAAAATCATGAGGTTACTCGTACATGAAGTTGTCGTCAATGCTTTGAACAATGCTGCTCGATCGATGATCAAAGTTACTTTCTACTCTAACCGATAGATGGCGGTAGTAAGTGATCTAGCATATCGCTACTTTTATTACTTCATGCGGTCCTGGGATCAATTTCTAGTCCTCATATTCACAAATGTCAGGAAAATTCTAATAAGGAATGGGTACACACACAGGCAGAGAATATCAGACGTATTTCGTTTTTGGGGTTAGGTTTCCTGAGCAATGTATACGATGTCCTATACGAGTTGAAGCCGAAACTATTAAATCTTAAACAATATCCTAATATACCTATAAATTTATCGACTAAACATAACGATTTTGTCTACCTGAATATGAAAAAGATCTAGACTCTACCAAAAACATAATATCTCAGATCCTATGATGAATAGCAAAATTAAATTTCTATCATCGCAACTCACTTCGAATAAAGCGTTTTTAATTAACAAAATGTTATTTTTCCAAATACAAAAAAACTTTTTGATTCCCAGACTTGCGATTGACCTTCAAATACGTTCGTTATTTGTAGAAGGCATTTTTTTCTTAACGAGGGGAAATAAATTGAGCTGCATCAATTATCATCATACTCCCCCCCCCCCTCTCCAACTATCCCACAAACGCCATCACCTCCATCAAGTGACGGCACGGGGCGCCAAGCCAAACAAAGGTACCTACCACCCATAAACTAACTATCTGCATGACCCTAATACTAAAAATGGTGTCACATTTTGACCCGTTAACTTACTTTAAATGTTTAAAATGGAACGCGAAAGTCTTAAAGATAAATTATCTATTATATATAAAAATGAATCGCAAAATGTGTTGTTATGCGCATAACTCGACAACGCCTGGACCAATTTTGACAATTTTTTTTTTAATATTCGTTGTAGTCCAAGGATGATTTTTACAGCGAGAAAAATTCGAATAATTGCCGGGAAAACTTTAAAGACAGCCCTTTTCTTTTTCCAGTACATACGTTTTCTTCCTAAAATTTAGAGTCAAGCCACATTCCAAATCTTTTTGATAGGATGAAGTCTGTCGGGTCCGCTAGTTACAAATAAAATTGGTTCTGAAATGACGAAGTAAATCGCGAACACCCTGCGTTCAATTTGTAAAATCTTCGTATTATTTTTTTGAAGTCGGTTAAAAATAGCACGCAACAAGTTCTCAGCTCATTCGAGCCAGATTACATTATTTTGTTACTTTATTTCTCTTCTCATTCACGCCATTACGTACCTACGTCCAGTTTTTCTTAGAAACACGTTTTGAAGTAAACTCATGAGGTTCATAATGAGTTTTACATTCGTTTCATTGATTTTGTTTCTTTGACACGTGTTCGTGGAGAACTATTTACGAAGTCTTGCGTTACAGCCAGTTTGTGAATGGATCTCACGGTGGCAGCGTTTACACCGAACTTCCTACGGTGTATAATGATCGGACTCCCCTCGAGGTATCTAGGATGCCATCATCAAATGATTTCCGTATCATGGTATAATTGCCGAGACTGTATATTAAAAAAAATCATAAAAATAAAATTATGATGTGTATGTAGTGACCTGTGACCCCGCAAACGATTTGTGAAACCTCTTTTTATTTATATTGCACTTCAAGATTGACCTCATCCCACCTGATGTTAAGTGGTAATGATGTCCTAGCTTAAGGGCGAAAATTAGAGCATAATGATAGCTGTTACTGGACTTATCGCCCTTACCTTGAAGGCTTAACCCCTGCTACTAATGTAGCACCCCCAGGAGCTCTGAAAATCTTACCTCATTTATTCGAAGTCAGTTAAAAATAGCTCCACAACGAGTTTGGCTATGAGCTCTGTGTTCAAATATAGGAATTCGGGATTTAATGTGAAGGATTGCTTTACAGGTCTGTATCACAAAGTTAGCTGAAAATTTACCTATGGAGTCCATATTGTGAGCGTTAATAGCGATGAGATGTTTCTACTTCAAAAGAAATTAATCTTGATATAAACTAAACAAATTCACAATCTAAAGAAACCAAAATATTTTTGCATTTATATTTGATACTAGCGAACCCGACAGACTTCGTCCTGTCAAAAAGATTTGGAATGTGGCTTGACTCTAAATTTTAGTTAGAAAACGTTTGTATATGAAAAAGAAAAGGGCTGTTTTTAGGGCTTTCACGGCAAAAATGAATTTCTGATCGTAAAAACCATCCTTGGACTTCAACAAACATTTTAAAAAAGAATTGTCAAAATTAGTCCAAGCATTGTCGAGTTATGCGCTTACCAACACATTTTGCGATTCATTTTTATATAATAGATAATACGATTGTTAAACTTAACGCATTTGCATTCGCTGACAATTAAAGAAAAGGATTTGTAACACAGGAAATAAAATTGCAAAATTATATATACATGTATTTGATATAAGTATATTTTGAAGTAAAAATTAACACTTGCAATATTATAGGTGCATATAAAAAGTTATATTCGCTTTCAAACATAGCAACTAATATTCATTTTTCTAAGTCACGTATAAAACTTCTACTTGCCACACAAATTATAAATCCAATAAGTCAAAATATGGTTTTTATATTCGGAAATATAACTATAACTTTCAGGCTGTGCAATTTCAATAAAAACAAACAAGTGTTTTTGTCTGTTCTCTTAAAAGATGTCTTTTTCCATATCCATCCATCCATCCATCCATCAGCCTCTTTTTGTCCACTGCTGGACATAGGCCTCCCCTACAGAACGCCACAACGCGCGGTCCTGCGCTATCTGCATCCAGCGGCTCCCCGCACATCTGACGATGTCGTCAGTCCATCGTGTTGGGGGCCGCCCCACGCTTTTTCCATATCCAAACCTACATTTCCAAAGTATAACGCATTGCAATAAATACGTTCTAATTAAACGAAAATCAAAGACGAACTTCGGTGCTTCGGTGTGATTAAGGCCGTACTTTTATAACTGGATTGTAAGCTACTCCATTCATAATTTCGTTCTTGTATTGCTGCGAACCGGTTTTAATCATGTCTGCCGTAAGTTAAGAGATTAAGCAGCAGAATAAAGATTAATCCCTATTAATATTATAAATGTGTGTCTGTTACGCTTTCCTGCTTAAACCTCTTAACCGATTTTGATGAAATTTGGTATAGGTATACGTTGAATCTCAAGAACGGACATAGGCTACATTTTATTAGAAAATAAGGGGGGGATGGGGGTAATACCACCTTTGAAAGTTTATATGGAAAAATGTTTATTTTTGAAGTTAGAGATAATTATGAAATTTGGCACAAATATAGCTCGAAACTTGGATTAAAATATAGACTACTTTTTGTTTCGAATATTAGGGGAGAAAGGGGTAAAACCGACCATGAAAGGATGTAGTCCACGCGAACGAAGTCGCGGGCACAGCTAGTATGTTATAAATAAACGCTAATAAAGTCGATTTTTTCATTCATTTTTATTTATTTACAGGTTGTTTTCCGCGACTTTGCCCGAATTATTTCGAAAAAAGCATCCTATATGTTAATCTTGTACGTCTTCTCTCTCTACCAAATTTTATCAAAATCCTTTCAATAGCTTTTGCGTCAAGAGTAACAAACATCCAAACATCCACACACAAACTTTCACATTTATAATATTTATTAAATTTGAATTAAAATTGGAGCAGCCCGACTGGTGAAATACCTCCACCTTAGCTTCGGTGTTGTTGTGTTCCTGCGTGTGAGTTAGGTTTCCAGAGCTCCTGGAGGGTGCTACATTAGTAGCAGGGGTCAAGCATTCAAGGTAAGGGCGACAAGTCCATTAACAGATTTATTATGCTGTACTTGTCACCCTTAAGCTAGGACCTCATTACCACTTAACATCAGGTGGAATGAGGTCTCTCAAAAAAAAATTAAAGTCGCGCGATTGGTCCCTTCAAACTTGCACCACACATCTAAGAGCAGTCATTGGCTTACAATAAAACGATTCTTGCTTCCTGCGCCGTGTGTGAACCCAGCCCCGCGCAGCCAACAAGCCATCACGAACGATACTCACTTTTACTCTCCACTATTGTAACGAGCGACTGAGATAACGAACCGTAATTAGCCAACATCCGAATAATCGATCAATCATTTATTGCATAATAGCAACCCGCTTTTTAATATGAACTTTATTGGATAGCGATAAATTTCTAATTAACTCTACATTTTAGTAAGAAAACGTTTGTATTGGAAAAAAGGGCTGTTCTTAGGTGTTTTTAGACCATCCTAGGACTTTAACAAATATAAAAAAAAATTTGTTAAAAATGGTCTTGGCGTTGTTGAGTTATGCGCTTACAACACATTTTGCGATTAATTTTGTATATTATAGAACACATAACACAATAGTTACATAGATGGAATAAGAAAATAATATAGATTTTAATAAAAATAAACAAGTTCAAACACTAGGTTATTGCTATAAATAGTTAAGGAGTTCCCTCTATTACCTTTTGGCTCTATCATCAGACCTATTCCAGACCTTCATGTAAAAGTAGTAGTTTGAAATACTCAATGAAGAAAGTGACAAATGGACCAATTCGTAACCATATTGATTTTCGAAGTTTCTTTGGGATCCCATCATCAGGTCCTGGTTTCCTTAACTTGGTACCACACTTGTAATAACTCCTATCTAATAAAGTAATTCGAAATCGGTTCATAAACCACGGAGTTATCTGCGAACACACATAAAAAACTTATGTATAGGTACGGTCGAAATGAGAATCTCTTCCGTTTTTTTTGCACTTAGGTTTTTTAACTAAAACGCAGACCTGGGAACGTCCTCCTAGACCCTGAGGACGCTATCACGGTCGCCCTGGCTGAAGCCAAACAGCGAAAACTCCACAACGACCGTCCTCACGCGACGTGTCCTCCCTAGGGGACCCCTATCTCCCTACCGGGACGCTCCTGCCTCCTGATGTATATCAGGCTACAAACTCCTAATAACGGCCCGAGCTGAGGTCCGAAACTGAGTGTGGGACGCCCTCTGATAGTTGTATTAAGGGTATGAGCCCTCCGGTCCCTCGAAGTCCGCTGAAGGTGATAAAAAATAATAAATAAAATATTAAATATTGGACAACATCAAATACATTGCGCTGATTCTGTGGTAAGTAGCTAAAGCACTTGTGTTACAGAAATCAGATGTTTCTGACCCGAGACAATACAGAAAAGATCGTTTCTCATATTGACCCGACCGGGGGTCGAACCCGGGATCTCAGAGATGGCGCGACGCCAAAGTCCGGCCCGCTCGCCTCTCAGCTACGGAGGTCGTCAAAAGAAAAGGGCTGTAGTGGCCTATCTCATTTAAGAATGAATTTTCTGGAACTGAAGCCAAATAACTTCCCAAAACAAGTGAAAGTAAACCATATGAAATATGTAATAAGTCTCTCAAAACTGTGATGTACTCGTACTTACCTAATTCCATCATCACAGATAATCTCATTACGTGAACTACACAAACCCATCAGTAATCAGACTGTCTGTTCATCCATTCATCAATTTGTCAACGAGCCCACTAATTCGACATTAACCCTGCAACGCTGGGATACATAAATTAATCTTGACCGTCTATCACGCATACACTGAAGGTATTTGGACAACGATAGGCAAAGCCAGGTTCATGTAAATTAAAAACCAATATTGAGGGTAGTTGGAGGGCATTAGATCTGCTGATTTAAGTGATTTAAGAAACATCTTGCGGGCCAGGCGATGCTAACGGATAGGATATTTCGGTATCAAATCCGTTGTCATCGCGATGTGGGTTCCTCTGTTGCTTACCATCAGACTGGGAGGAGCCAATATACTGCGCTACTATGAAAAAACCGCTGACTGCCTACTCTCAATAGACTAGATACTTTTAAAAAGCTCTCAAACTATTTCTCCATAGATTTTCTACGAAGACAGCATACTCACATACGACCGCACCCGTTTCTCGATATCTACTATTTCCTCTACCTAAAGGTTGTCTGGAAGAGATTGCTTTCTAGCAATAAGACCGCCTAAATTGTACTTGATTATGTCTGTAAAACCAATTTCTGTAAAATGTTCTGTGCAATAAAGTGTATCTATCTATCTATCATTCAATGTATGACCTTCGTACGCGTGGACTAAGTATTTTCTAGGAATAAAAATAGGTGGTCGGTTTTACCCGTATCTCCCCTAAAATTGGAAAAAAAAATAGTCCAGATTTTATTCCAAGTTGCGAGCTATATTTTGTTCCTGTATAAAATTTCAAGGGTGGCATTACCTACCATCCCCCTTGTTTTCAAAACAAAAAGTAATTTATTTATTTATTTAAAAACTTTATTGGACTCAGTGAGCATTCCCTACCAGTCAACATGCTATTGGGTTGGGTTATGCCAATGTCCGTTCTTGAGGTTCAACGTACACCAAATTTCATCAAAATCGGTTCAGTCGTTTAGGCGTAAAAGCCGGAAAGGCAAACAGACAGCAACTGCGTGCTAGGTTTCCAAAACTCCTGGGGGGTGCTACATTTCAAGTTAAAGGTGACAAATCCAGTAACAGATTTATTATGCTGTACTTGTCACCCTTACCTTGAAGGCGTGACCCCTGCTACGAATGTAGCACCCCCCAAGAGCCATATACACCTTACTCACACACAGGAACACCACAACACAGAAGTGATTGTGATTCGGCTGCGGTCTTCTGTAAGCTAGGACCTCATTATCACTTAACATCAGGTGGGATGATGTGTTGTTGTGTTCCTGCGTGTGCGTAAGCTTGGGAGGTGCTACATTAGTAGCAGGGGTCAAGCCTTCAAGGTGAGGGCGACAAGTCTAGTAACAGTTTTACTATGCTATACTTTTCGCCCTTAAGCTAGGACCTCATTATTACTTAACATCAGGTGGGATGATGTGAATCTTGGAGTGTAATATAAAAAAAGCACCCCAGTATAGCTCTTATAGTTAGGGAAAAACGGGTTCATACGGGGTTTTGGCAATTCGACTACAGAACCCTAAAAAAGACAAACAGAGCTACTTTCGCATTTATAATATTAGTATGGTTACTAAATACTATTAAATGTTAGTATGGTTATTTGAGTTTGGTTTCACTAATGAAATCAACGCTACAATGTTGATAGTCTGGTCATAGCATTACGTAAATAATCTGACCGAACTCTCTTCAGTTCGTCAATCATTTGGTCGGTCGCGCGACAGACGCGGCGTCGTCGCAGCGTGTTTGTCGACTATGATGGAGAGATAATTGGGTTTCGATCAACCTAAAGGGTAGGGCTGGCACGACCAGGCTGTGGCCGTAGTTAAACTATATACATATATGACTGTAAAATTATAAACATCGTTAGTTTACAATGTATCTCGTGAGATTGTAAACTGTCGAAAGATTGTGAACTGTTACATTATGATTGCAATTTAACGGATTATTTTATTTATATTTACGCGGATTACAATATTCCGACAGTTTACAATCTCACGAGATAGATTATAATATAACGATATTTATAATCTTACGGTGGCATATACATCCTATAAATACGTACGTATAAATAAAATTAGAGTGTCTGTTTATAATATTAAAATAACTTTTTATTACATGCTTTGAATATATGTATATATTTCTTATAGAAACACGGTATATTGGCTCCTCCCAACCTGATGGTAAACAAGAGAGGAACTCAAATCGCGATGACAACGGATTTGATACCGAAATATCCTATCCGTTAGCATCGCCATACTGGCCCGCAAGATGTTTCTATACGGTGTAACTCGTATAGAAAAACATAAGTAGCAGGGGTCAAGCCTTTAAGGTAAGGGCGATAAGTAAAATCTGTTACAAGACTAACAGATCTATTATGCTGTCTTTGTCGCCCTTAAGCTAGGTCCTTATTATCACTTAACATCAGGTGGAATGAGGTCAATCATAAGTGCAATATAAAAAAAAATATCACTTTGAAAAACTTTCAACTTCAAATTTACACACTTAATTGTACTAAATGATAAATGAAGAACAATCAATCGGATAGATAGATTGATATACTTTATTGCACAAAACTTTACAGAAATATGTTTTACAGATTGATTATAGTACAATTTAGGCGGTCTTATCGCTAGAAAGCGATCTCTTCCAGACAAACCGGGTTGACCAGACATTTATTTCCTTACCGGACCAGACATTTATATTTTTTTGCACAAAACTTTACAGAAATTCGTTACACAATTTAGGAGGTCTTATCGCTAGTAAACGATCTTTTCCTTTAGTTTAGGTCTTGCCACGACCCTGAATAGAAATCTAGGTTTAGCTTATAAACCTTAAACGGCTGTTGGCACCCCTAGCATTAGGTCGAATGGACCGCGTAGAAATTTACAAGGTTTGACGGGTGATACTCTGAATAATGTACTGTGGGAATAGCGGGATCGACTGATGTATTAGCTGTTTAAATTTAGCACCTAATACTGGATTTAATTAATCAAACGGAATAATAGTAGTAGTATAAATGAAGGTCTGTTTGCTGGTAATAATTAATTATACAACCTGGTAATTTAAAATAATTATAATAAAGAAAGCAACTTAACACAAAAATATACCATGGAAGTATTAAAGTATTAAGTAAAAAGTATTTAAAAGCAATTTGAAACCTAAAAAAGAAAATAGAGAAAAAATAAAAAGACTTATAAATATAAGACGACCTCTGTAGCCGAGAGGCGAGCAGGCCTGACTTTGGCGAGCGCCATCTCTGAGGTTCCGGGTTCGATCCCCGGTCGGGTCAATATGGGAAACGAACTTTTCCATATTGTCTCGGGTCTGGATGTTGTGGTACCGTCGTTGTTTCTGATTTCTGTAACACAAGTGCTTAAGCTACTTATCACAGAATCAGAGCAATGTATGTGATGTTGTCCAATATTTATATTTATTTATTTATTTACTTATAAAATGAGGTGCGTTGTGCACAAGTAGTTTTAAGTGAAGTTTTCTAACACGAGAAAGTAGGAAATACAATAAAGTCGTAAATAGAGCAACATCGAGATATTTTACGAAAAATTAATTATAACATTTTAATTTATTATAACATTTTAATAAAGCAGAATAATTTGTATGTTTATTTGAACGCGCTAATATCAGAAGCTACTGGTTCGAGTTCAATTTTATTTTGTGTTCAATAGTCAGACGCTGCAATCACAAGGAGCGAAAATCAGTAAAAATGTGTAAAAAGAGTAAATAATATTAAAAACGTATAATTTTGAATAAGGTTAAATTTTTCACGTATAAAACACTAAGCCACGGGCTAAAGTGAGTAATATTGTGAATGAACATAGCCTATATTATTCAGAGTAAATGGCTTTACAATAGTGCAAAAATGTTTAAATCGGCACAGTAGTTTTTGAGTTTATTCAAAGTCAAAGTCAATATTTTTTATTCACACAGATTACATAAGTAATACTTATGAATAGTCTCTATATAAAGCAAATGAAAGTACCTCCGGTTCGGAACCTATAACTAAAGAAAAGATACCCGCAAGAAACTCAGTAGTTATTTTTTTTACAAATGAAAGTTAAACTTATTACTATTTTTGCACTAAGACACACAGTTAGTTTGTCAATTGTAAAATAAAAATTTAAAATCAATTATTGAAAAAACAAAAAAAAACAAAGGTATTTGTAATTTAATTTAAATTAACTGTAGGACTTTCATGCGTCATCGAGGCCCAATTCTGATTGAGAAAATACGTTATATATTTTTAAAATAATATAAGTTAAACATATTCATTCATTTACATTATTATTCATTACACACGTACACATTAAAATACAAATCTTTCCCGTATATCACATTTATATAGATTAAACAAACTGTTGGTTCTCATACGCAATGCACTTGGCCAACTTGCGAGTATTTCTCATTGTCTAAAATAGTATTCACTCCCCCAATACCCCATACAAATCAAAATGAAACAGAAACGTCTAATTCCGACGCTAAAGTAACACAAACGGAGAAGCTCAATTCATTTGGCCCAAGCCAAATCAATGTCCGGTCGATTTGGCAGTGGTCATCAAGAATATCGTTGGCCATTCGGCGGAATGTCCGAACGGCTAATGGTCCTTGGGGAACAATTAAAATAGTCCGTTTCCTACCGTTCGCTGCAACATCGGTAATGAGCCGTGAATTTGGCTTAGGCGAGAGATTAGTGTGGGTGTGCCTGTATTAGGTTTTGTGATAATGTCATGATTAGTTTCTTTCATATATTTATAGCACAAATAAGTATAATAGGTGGACTTAATGCTAGGGGCATTCTCTACAAGTCAAACTTTGGGTCATGCAGATAGTTTGTATATGGGTGCGGTTTTGGTGAAAAAGTGAGTAAATAACTAGTACTATGTACTAATATGAAAAAGAGAAATCATAATAAAAAGTTTAATGCTTGATGATTATCTTGAGCCTATGCTTTCCTTAAAAACTTTTTAATATAGACTTTAAGATTCTCGCGTTCCATTTTAAATATTTAAAATAAGTTATCGGGTTATAACGCGACTTCATTTCATGGTTATTAATATGAACTACTTTTATAAATATTATTTTAAAAATTAATAAAAGTGATAAAAGTTTTTTAAGGTATTTCACTAAATGAAGTTCATAATCTTCCAATAGTTAATACATAAATCTTATATTTGTAATTTTAATGAGTGAAAATAAACATCAATAAATATTTAAACAAAACCTAATAATGATATTTTTAATGCTTCGTTTTTGGAGCTATACAAAATTATTTGATAGGTATGGTTTTAGGTTTTAGACGTAAGGTAACTTAAGGAAATTAATTAAAAAGCCGGCACAAAGTATAAAAAATAAAATCTGATATGCATTTGACTGCACAACGCGCCAGGTTTTTTTAAACTCTGCATATTTTTAATACCAAATTTTTTTTGTGACCATAACACATAAAATTGGATTTATTTTTGTTAACAAGCGTAATAGATGTATAAACTGTAGTACCTACTTTAGCTTTCACCGGCCTGCTTCGCTTGCGTACAATCCCTGTTTTTCCATATTTTCTTCAGATTTTTCGCCCTTATTGGTAGCAGCGTCATATTATAAAGCATTTAATCTTCCTCAATAAATGGACTATCCACCATAAACATATATTTTTCAATTCGAATAAGTAGTTTCTCAGATAAGCGTCTTCAAACAAACTTTACAGCTTTTTAATATAAGTATAAATAAATAAATAATAATAAATAAATATTGCACAACATCACACACATTGTTCTGGTTCAGTGGTACGTAGCTTAAGCACTCGTGTTACAGAAATCACAAATAACGACGGTACTACAACACCCAGACACGAGACAATACAGAAAAGTTCGTTTCCCGTATTGACCCGACCGGGGATCGAACCCGGAACCTCAGAGATGGCGCCAAAGTCCGGCCCGCTTGCCTCTAGGCTACGGAGGACGTCATAGATATATTAACAATAGTATAGATATATTAACTTTAGTTTCTAAAACGTCTTATCCACACTAAGCCGACTAATGGCAAGCGCAATAAGTGTTGCGGGAAACGATGACGTCACTGATTAGAGGTGCATCGCATCACAGTAGTGTCTTAAGCTGATTTCTTGCAGTCCAGTAGCATGATCATAGGTAACAAATTAAAAGGCACTATCGGGTCCGTAATAAATTTTCCGTTTGACAAGTCACTTGACACGTACACTTTTGATCCCATTTGTTTGATGGAGCTTTATACAAATTTTTTGCAAAGATCTAAGTCTAAAGAATTAATTCTGGTATACATTTTACTGAACAACACATAGTTTGTATATTTTGATACACTACATATTACGACGTAACAACTTTTTTAAGACAAATCTAGTCAAGTCAATATCTTTGCACTTAAAAGTAAGAAATAGTTTGTCCACGCTCAATCTCCTCGAGCTGATCTCTTGAATTATACGAAATACTTTATCGCTAATGTTATGTTTGAATAACAATGCCAATATGGAAAACGAGCTCTTCTATATTATTTCGATTTTTTTTTATTACACTTCAAGATTGACCTCATCCCACCTGATTTTAAGTGGTAATGAGGTCCTAGCTTAAGGGTGACAAGTACAGCATAATAAATCTGTAACTAGATTTGTCGCCCTTACCTTGAAGGCTTGACCCCTGCTACTACTTTCCTACACAGAACCACAAGAGCCGGCCAACGATGTCATCGCTTCACCGTGGAAAATATTCCATCACGAACCAAAAAGTTCGGTAACTTTTATCTTTGCCGGACCATAAAGAAGTGGAACTCGTTGCCGGCCCATGTGTTTCCTCCTTCCTTTGACATGGATTCCTTCAAAAGGAGCGTGAAGAAACATCTTGCGGGCCAGTATGGCGATGCTAACGGATAGGATATTTTGATATCAAATCCGTTGTCATCGCGATGTGGGTTCCTCTCTTGCTTACCGTCAGGCTGGGAGGAGCCAATATACTGCGCTACTATAAAAAAAAAATACTAACGTAGCACCCTCCAGGAGCTCTGGAAACCTTACTCACACGCAGAAACACAACAACACAGAAGTTATTGTTATTTGGCTGTGGTCTTCTGTAAGGTGGAGGTATTTCACCAGTCCGGCTGCTCCATTTCAAGCGATAAATAGCTATGCTCTACCTCTCTTAAAATTTGGGATCTGGGTGTTGTGGGACCGTGAGAGTCTCAAAAATATTAATATGTCAAATTATCATAGCAAAATTAGCTGTTTCCCGTGATTTCTCTCGTGTTATATCGGGGTTTATAACATCCCACTCGTCATTTAGTATGTCATCTTTCATTTTGCCAAATTTCATCTAAAGCTGTTCATTACTTTTTGCGTGAAAGATTTACAAACATTCACCCATCCATACAATCAGACAAACAAACATACATTACTTTAATTCTTATAAGTAGCGAAATCAGAATAGGTAGTCTAAGCAGCTTGACCTGACACGTACTTTCCTTAACCCGGAAATCAAACCTGGTACCTCGATCATGACCCGGTACTAACTACTAGACCATCAAGGCTAAACGGTAATCCCCCAAAACCTTAATGATCAGACACTAAACCCTTTAAAGCGCCCTTTGACACACTCTTACCTCACGTAGTCACTCATCAAACCCCTCCCTAAGCTTTTGTAAGGGTAAGGGAAAACCTAACGCCTACTATATACCCTTACAATTTGTAATATAGACTAGATGTTACTGTCCCTTTTGCAGTTATTAAGTTTTTGGGCATAGTGATTTATCACTCGAACTGGAGCAACCCGACTGATGAAATACCTCCACCTTACAGAAGACTGCAGCTGAATAACAATCACTTCTGTGTTGTTGTGTTCCTGCGTGTGAGTAAGGTTTCCAGAGCTCCTGGGGCGTGCTACATTAGTAGCAGGGGACAAGCCTTCAAGGTATGGGCGGCAAGTCTAGTAACAGCTTATTTATAATGTACTTGTCTCCACTTAACGTTAGGTGGGACGAGGTCCATCTTGAAGTGCAATATAAAAAAATGCAAATAGCAGTGGCGTGAATCCACAGTTCGTGGTCCTTGGCAAATTTATCGGATGGGACCCCAATAGGATGCCCATAAACAATAAAAAGAAGCGAAAACAAAAATAAAAGTGTTTTTTTTTTATTAAACATGTACTGTCTACTTAATTATACTTTTTACTTATAAGGGTTTAATAATATTATTAAAAATGGTCGGGATTCTTTCATAGCATTATAATTGAACTAACAAAGTGTACGATACAAATTAAGATTTTTCTTGTAAAAAAAATCGTGAAATTATAAAAACAACACATGTTTTGATCTTAAAAAAAGTTTCAGCCAAAAAGTTCGAAAGGGTTCCATAGCAAAAAAGCGGAAGGAAACTACGCACTTTCATCGTGGCGCTTAGTCAAACTATCGCCCTTTCCGGACACCGAAACATGTATGTCCGTGTGTCCGTCCCCAGTTCGGCAACAGTCAAACCGCACTCAGTGTGTCACATCCAGCTAATTGGAGTCTGAAACTTGGCCGGCTACAAAGTACAAACAGCCTCGGAACTTATCCAAGTTTAATTAATTACTTTGGCCGTACACTTCTGGCCGCGGCGAGGTGGGTACCGGGATTTATTAATAGCTAGCGGCCTGATGCGGCTTCGCGCCCGCACTATCCCCGTTTTTCCTATATTTTACACTGATTCGTGGCTCCCATTGGTCACAGAGTTACATTATATAGCCTTTAGACTTCCTCAATAAATTGACTATCCAACAAAATATTTTTTCAATTTGAACGAGTAGTTCTTGAGGGTGAGTTAAAACATTTAGTGACATAATTTATTCAATTTATGGGCTGCTGTTCTTCTTGGCCATGTCATGTCACTAAAAAAACATTTCTTTCTTTCTTTCTTTCAAACTCGTCATTATTTTAATACTATTTAAACATTAATAACGATTTACTTCTTGCACACATTGCAGTGCTCTAGCGGGGGCTATAATGATCTAATTTTACTCTCTGTATTGTATTAACATTATAGAAGCAATAAAATATTGAGTATTGTATAAGAAGTTCCGGACGGTTGCTGGTTAACATTAAATTACATATTATTTAAACAATGTAGGTACTGTAAGTTTAAATAGAGTATTAAATCAAGCCATATTTCTGGTTTTTTGAAATATGGCCTGGTCTATTAGAATCCTTGATCTAAAACTAAGTAGAGTATTTTTATTATGGCAGAACCAATGGTGGTAACAAAATATGTACAAAATACATTTATTAACACCCAGACACAGAATATACGCAAATGTTGGTCATGGATGGGTATTGAACTCACAACCTTTAACTCAACAGTTAAGAGCGCTTACTATTGTTCGAAAGAGAGGTAAGGCATAGTGATTAGTCGCTCGAACTGGAGTAGCTCGACTGGTAAAATACCTCGACCTTAAAGAAGACCGCAGCCAAATCACAATCACTTGTGTTGTGATGTTCCAAGGCTCTTGGGGGGTGCTACATTAGTGGCAGGGGTCAAGCCTTCAAGGTAAGTCGACAAGTCCAGTAACAGCTTTATTATGCTGTACTTGTCGCCCTTAAGTTAGGACCTCGTTACCACTTAACATCACATGGGATCATCAATCTTGAAGTGTAATAAAAAAAAAAAGAATTGGCCAGACAAATATGATTTTAATGAGTAAATCAATTCTTCCGTTTCCTTGCACCACAGTGTACAATATAACCAATTTCGATGTTGAACTTGTCCGCCATTGTCTTCACATACTTGGTCGGTGTTTAATTGTTTTTACTAGTACCTATGCATACCCTGTAGGGGTGGGTCATCCGTAATTATGAGCCTTTCGGGTAATGGGTTACGGGTCCCTAATCGTGTTGGGGTTGGTCAGATTTCTTGGGCACAAATGGCGCCGTTTTGGGTAAGCTGTTGTTTTGTCTTGTCTTGTGGTGAGATCCCTTTATGGAGTGTAGATTGAGATGTCAAATGATTATACAATAAATGCATTGACTATAAAAAACGTGTAAATATATATTTTTTTATTTTTATAAAAGCTTGTGGCATATTTATTTATATACTAGCTATGCTCGCGATTTCGTTCGCGTGGACTACATACTTTCATTTATACCATTAGACACAAAAAGTAGTCCATATTTTAATCCAAGTTTCGAGCTATATTTGTGCCAAATTTCATATCTCTAACTTCAAAAATAAATATTTATCCATACATATAAACTTTCAAGGGCGCTATAACCCCCATCCCCTTTTATTTTCAAAACAAAAAGGAGCTCCGTTCGATGATGATAAGACTTCAGTTCTATAGGTTTAAAAATTAAAATCATTCGTTCTATAAGATATTTAATGTTTGCTAGTGCGGCGAAAATCGCTGAAATCAGTCCACCGGTAAAGTCGTGAAAGCCGAGCAGACAAACAGACAGACAGACAGAGTTACTTTCGCATTTATAATATTACCATGGATGTATTTCTAGCGGGGGCTAGACTTACAGAACACAATCACTATTTCACGCGGACAAAGACACGGGCATAGCTAGTAAATATTAAATTAAATTAAATATATTAAATATTGAACAACATCACATACATTGCTCTGATTCTGTCGTAAGTAGCTAAAGCACTTGTGTTACAGAAATCAGAAACAACGACGGTACCACAACACCCAGACCCGAGACAATATAGAAAAGTTCGTTTCCCATATTGACCCGACCGGGGATCGAACCCGGAACCTCAGAGATGGCGCGACACCAAATTCCGGTACGCTTGCCACTCGGCTACGGAGGTCGTCAGGAGTAATGATCTAATTTTATGATAACCTTTACTATAATAATAATAATATAATAAATAGGTATTTTTATTTCTCACCATAAACAAGGAAGTAGTACAGTAATTAATATAGAATGTGGTCAATACTTGTTCATGGAGACTGGTGACCTATATAGTACTATATCTATCTATAGCAATAAACTATTGAGTATTAAGAACTAAGTTCAATAAACTTAATGTGTGGTTTTAACTTGAAAACAATAGGGATGCCCACCATTCTGGGAACAATGGAAGAAATAAAGAAGGGAACTTTACCACCATTAGCGATTAATTGTTCTAATTAGTTGATCATTAAGTAATGCAGTTCGCTGAAAGTCAAGATAATAATAAAAACAAATAAATAAATGCGCCAGACAATCACACCAATCACCTGGTCTCAAACTAAGGTTTTCCCTTGTACTATGAGTACTAGACGACGGATACTAACTACTGGGGGCGTCATCCCAGCACACGCAGACACAAGTCAATTGAGAAAAGTTCGTTTTCCAAATTGACCTGACCGGGAATCGAACCCGGGACCTTACGCGCTTTGGGCGCCTACCTTAGCCACTGCGCCACCGAGGTCGTCAAAAAATATTGGACAACATCACATACATTGCTCTGATTATGTGGCTTAAGAACTTGTGTTACAGAAATCAGGAACAATGACGGTACCACACATCCAGACTGAAGAGAAATATTGTAGAGATCGTTTTCCATATTGACTCGATCGGAATCGAACCCGGGACCAAAGAAAGAAGCACGATAATTACAATATAGCGAGCAGGCAATAATGTTTATAATATGTTTATCGTTTACATATCTAATCAAGTTTGTGGTACCCTTTTCTCATTAGGCATGATTTGTTACGGACCTTATTTTTATGCATGGGTGATTGGGCAAGTAAATAATAGATTGCAGTAACTTGTTGAATATGTTTATACAGAATACAACGAAACTTGTACTAGTTTCAAAAACCGGCCAAGTCCGACTCGCAGTACCAGCAAGTAACTTAATATAAGTATAGTATAACTTAATATAATATACCAGCAAGTAAAGTTTATATTTGAGTTGAATAAATTAGAGGTAAAACTGCGGTTATTAAAAAAACCTACTTTCTAGGTCTCGTTCGAACCAATTTTTACAGGTAGTTAGCATGAAAATGTTTATCATATATTTTTTCGTTTTCTCATTCTCATACTTAGAGGGGGAAGGGGGGGGGGGGGGGCAACATTATTCCACATTAGAAGCATCTTTCGCGCAAAATATTCACTTGAGAAAATAATTAAAAACTTCAACAATATATTTAAAGACCTATCCATAGAAACTCTACACGTATGAGTTTTATGAAAAAAAAAATTAGTTTCAGCTCTATGGAGCTTCAGTATGGGAAACTCCAAAAATTTATTGTTTTCTTCTATTTTTGTATGAAAATCTTCATGCAGTTCTCCGAATACATCTATTTACCACGTTTCCACAGTATATTTCTTATAGTTACGGGAAAAAGTGGCTGTGACATACGGACGGACGGAAGCACTGACGTGACGAATCCATAAGAGTTCCGTTTTTCGCCATTCGGCTACGGAACCCTAAAAAGTATTTGATTACAATTTTTTTTATATTGCACTTCAAGATTGACCTCATCCAACCTGATGTTAAGTGGTAGTCCTAGCTTAAGGGTGACAAGTACAGCATAATAAATCTGTAACTGGACTTATCACCCTTACCTTGAAGGCTTGACCCCTGCTACTAATGTAGCACCCCCCAGGAGCTCTGGAAACCTTACTCACACGCAGAAACACAACAACACAGAAGTGATTGTTATTTGGCTGCGGTCTTCTGTAAGGTGGAGGTATTTCACCAGTCGGGCTGCTCCAGTTCGAGCGATAAATCGCTATGCCCTACCTCTCTTAAATATACGGTTAAAGACGACAACATAAGAATATAATTTGTATGTAAGAAACACATTTTATTTTGTTTTTTTTTAACGATAAAAAAACAAATTAAAAGACCTATTTTCTTTGCGCCATACCATAGGCCATACACAACAATCTTTGCTCTAATCTTGACCTCGTGGGTCGACTGGGTCATTACGACATACATATACATGTATAATACAGACGAAAGCTGTCCGTCTGTTACGTCAGTCCATTGACTGACTGCTCATTCATAAGTCTATATGCAGAAGGTGTGTAAGGGGGCCCATTCACGGTGCGACTTTTTGTTTGAATGTAAACATTCTTAGCCAAATTGGAATAAAAAATATTACATGTGTCATGAATTCACTAAGATAAAAAAAACATAGTATATTTTATTTTAAAATTTGTGTAGGTACATTTTACCAGAGTTTTTAATATTGGAAGTTTTTTTGTTACTTTGACATGGCGAAACAAAATAATTTTATTATATGTCCCAAAATAGTGATTTTTATGTAACACTTAAAAATTTATAAATAAACTACTTTGTTTTTTAGAAAACTAGTTGTTGATCACGACTTCGCACGTCTTGAGAAGTAAACTAACATATAGGATACATGTTAATCTAGTACAAGCATGGCATCTTTCTACCATATGCGCCTGAGGTATGTATATGTGTGGAAAAGCGCAATTGAAACATTTGATGGCTGATTAATCTTGGGGCAAAATGTTATAATCGGTCGTATAATAAATCATATAAATGTGGTGACTGGTGCTTCCGCGCGCACTACACTGAATTTCATCCAAATCCGTTCAGTAGTTATTGCGTGAAACAGCAACAAATATACAAATATTCAGATATACATACACCCACACATCAAACATCTACACATACTAACCAACTTTCGCATTAATAATATTAGTAGAAAATGGATGCGTTAAATCGCTGCGTTTAGTCGAAGCGTCTGTAGCCAGCCTTAAAACAAACCTGTCTTGGTGATTAAGTTTCACGAACATCGCATCTACTGATTATAGTTAAGAGTATCTGGCGACATCAACTCCCTATGTTTGCTTAGGATCGAAACCCCGGTTGGGGATGAGACTTCTTGCGATCCCAGTGGCCGAAGGGTAGTTTCTGATTCATATGTATATTTGTTACTTGTCCTTCTGGTATAATTAGGCCCAGACCTTTTATTTTTAGTCGTGATTGTAAAATGGTAATTGTTCTAAGTGTTAACCTTAAAGCTAAGGCCGCACTACGGTTTTTTTAAATTGCACTTCAAGATTGAACTCATCCCACCTGATGTTAAGTGGTAATGAAGACCTAGTTCAAAGGAGACAAGTACATTATAAAAAAGCTGTTACTAGACTTGTCGCCCTTACCTTGAAGGCTTGATCCCTGCTACTAACATAGCACCCTTTAGGAGCTCTGGAAACCTTTCTAACACGCAGGAACACAACAACACAGAAGTGATTGTTATTTGGCTGCGGTCTTCTGTAAGGTGGAGGTATTTCACCAGTCGGGCTGCTCCAGTTCGAGCGATAAATCGCTATACCCTACCTCTCTTAAGTCTCTTTTTCCCGCAATAAAGTTTATATGGGATTTTTTATGAGTGTCTCTTTCTCTCTTTATGTATGTATTGTCGATGTCGAAATATCTATAAGAACAAAAAAAAGAAAAAATAAGAGAAGGCATAAATATAACCACTGTTATAAGAGATAACAAATTCTAAATAACTTTTATTAGTGTTTGAGAAATCAACAATTTCCCTCAGAGGCATTTTATAATAACTAAAGATACCTCGCTATCCAAACTAAGGGTAAGCTAAGTAAGTTTAAAATTCCTCCCAGTAATTACACGGGGTTCCACGCAAATCCGGCCTGATATGGGGTATAAAAGGTTAGCAGAAAACCAAAATTTAATTTCGTGCAAACTAAACCGAATCCGACCTAAATTAGCCTCCATTGTGTTTTAGAAGACAACGCGGATGTGGAACGGCACTAGAAATACTCGTATTAATCTAAATATATTAAAGGAGAAACTGACTGACATATCAACGCACAGCCTAATCGACTAAACGAAGGCACTTGAAAGTTGGAAGGGACCTAGCTTAGGTACCCTAGAGGTGCACTAAGAAAGGAATTTGCGAAATTCCCACGGGAACGGAAATTAGCGGGAAAATCCTTTTGAATGAAAAATATAAACCGCTTAAGCTAACTTAAACGCTTGAAATTTGGCATGCAGGTACCTTAATAAACTTTAAGCTTAGTTGCAACAGGATATTGCAAAATTCCCACGGGGATGGGAGTTAGCGGGAAAAAACTGGAAAAACCCCTGTAGTCCACGCGAACGAAGTCGCGGTCACACCTAGTTTTTTTTTATAAAAGAAAGCCTACTCCTAAAATGGAAAGGATTCGTTTGAAGAATAATCGACAATTAGGGAGTTAAAACGTGATTTTTGATTTGCAGAAGGTAATATTTTTTGCTTTTTAACGCATTAATCACATTTGAAGTGAGTTGGTTACGATTATATAAATTAAAAATTGATATCCGTCATCAGATTCAACATGTTTTGTTTTTGGATGTTTAATATTTAGTTATTTTTTAAGACATGTTTATGACCACGAGGTTGCATTCATATTTTTTTTTATAATGCACTCCAAGATTGACCTCATCCCACCTGATGTTAAGTGGTAATGAGGTCCTAGCTTAAGGACGAAAAGTATAGCATAGTTAAACTGTTACTAGATTTGTCGCCCTTACCTTGAAGGCTTGACCCCTGCTTCTAATGTAGCACCCCCAAGAGCTCTGGAAACCTTACGGACACGCAGGAACACAACAACACAGAAGTGATTGTTATTTGGCTGCGGTCTTCTGTAAGGTGGAGGTATTACACAAGTCGGGCTGCTGCAGTTCGAGCGATAAATCGCTTTGCCCTGCCTCTCTTAAAATTTTACTTTTCTTTGTCATATTGTGACAGACGTGTTACCTTAGCAACGGTGCTTTGTTAATAAATAATCTTCTAACATAAATGTTGTAATATTTCGTTAGTAGTAGGTTTCGTTACTTAGTCGTATGCTTATATAAAAATGAAACGCTGTTCGTTAGTCTCACAAAAATTAAATAACGGTTAGAACGATTTGGCTAATGTTGATTTTGAAATAATTGTGGAGGTATAAAAAAGGTTTAAATGGTTAGAAAAAAACAAAAATCCGTTACACAGTTCGCCGGGATGGCTAGTATAATAATAAAATAACCGTTTCTAATTCATGAATATGGATATATACACGGTACATATTTAAAAATAAAATTTGGTTCTGTCTGTATTTTTAGACCAATTTTTTGAAACGGCTAAGCTGATTTTGACGCTACTTTCACTGGTAGAGCCCATTTGTATCAATCGTCTGGGACTTGTACGAGGAAGAATTTAAGTTTGACACAGTCATCAGTTTATTAGTTTGCCCGGACTATTTATTTATTTTTGATGACCTCCTTAGCTGAAAGACGAGTAGGCAGGACTTTGGCGTCGTGCCATCTCTGAGGTTCCGGTCCGATCCCCGGTTGAGTCAATTTGGGAAACTAACTTCTTTTCTGGGTGTTGTGGTAGGGAAACTAACTTTTTTATATTGTCTCGGGTCTGGATGTTGTAGTACCGCGTTGCTTCTAGTTTCTGTAACACAAGTGCTTTAACTACTTACCACAGAATCAGTGCAATGTATGCAATGCTGTCCAATATTTATTTATTCATTACCTATTCCAAAACATCAGCATCTGCGTTAGTAAGGTCCACGCTAGTATCGTCTGTATAGAGGGCGCTGCGGTCGGTGCACGTAGAGGCGCGGTGGCGGCCATTTTGTTTTGGTAATGGCGGCATTTATTAGCGGGGTATGATGCTCCAATTTGTATTTCCAAAATACATTAGCGGCTTGTAGTATGAGCTCGGCGTGTTCGACAAATGCGTTCGAATTACGGGACGAAGTTGTTTTGTTATGCGGCTGTTCTATTATTTAGTTTGGAGCAATAATTAGGGAAATAATATACCAAAGCCACTGGAATAACCAACGGTCTATTTTGAAAGTTTAGAATTACTCGTGCGATGCAAAGAGCTACGCTGGGAACATGGAACATAGCTTTTTTGAATTAGGCTTTTTTCATCTATTTATTTATTTATTTATTTACAAACTTTATTTCACAAAATAAAAAGTACAAAAGGCGGACTTAGCGCTAGGAGTATTCTCTAACAGTCAACCGTTGGGTCATGCAAATAGTTCGTGTATGGGTGCGGTAGAGTAAAAATGTGAGTATGGATTACAACAAACAAAATGAATAATAATAAATAGCAATAAATTAAACATCAGAATATAATATTCATACGAAGATACAACTTAAGCTACCTTCAAAGCCCAAGAGGTGAGCAAGCCGGACTTTGGCGTCGCACCATGTCTCAGGCGGTTCGATCCCCGGTCGGGTCAATATGGGAAACGAAGTTTTCTAAATAGTCTCGGGTCTGGGTGTCGTTGTACTGTCGTTGTTTCGGATTTCTGCAAGTACATACAAGACAATAAAAGCTACTTACCACAAAATCAGAGCAATAAATGCGATGTTGTACAATTTATATTATAACTAGCTGTGCCCGCGACTTCGTTCGCGTGGACTACATCCTTTCATGGTCGGTTTTACCCCTCTCTCCCCTAATATTTAAAACAAAAAGTAGTCTATATTTTAATCCAAGTTTCGAGCTATATTTGTGCCAAATTTCATATCTCTAACTTCAAAAATAAACATTTTCCCATTTAAACTTTCAAGGATGGTATTACCCCCACCCCCCCTTATTTTCTAATAAAAAGTAGCCTATGTCCGTTCTTGAGATTCAACGTATACCTATACCAAATTTCATCAAAATCCGTTCAGCCGTTTAGGCGTGAAAGAGTAACAGACAGACAGACAGACAGACAGACAGAGTTACTTTCACATTTATAATATTAGTATGGATTAATTATTTATTTTTTGAGTAGGTTGAAAATTACGAAACAATTTTAACACAAATCTATCAAAATACAACAAGACTGGGAGCCTCTTGATTTTGGTAATTACAAATTATTAAATATGCCTAGCGGACGTGGTGGGTGTGAGGTCACTGGTCAAACTGTCGTAATTTGAATGACATGGTCGAGTGGTACAAGTCACAAACTTTCTTCTGATTAATAGGAGTTAAACTTTTTTTTACCCCCTAAGAAACAAGGGGGTTAAATATGAGACAAGTTTTAGGTCTGGGTGTTGTGGTACTGTCTTTTTTTCTGATATAATGTAACAAATGCTTGAGCTACTTATTACAGAATCAGACCAATGTTGGTATGTGATGTTGTCCAATATTTATTTATTTTATTGCTTTATTTCAAGGCAGCCAATATATATATTGAGATAATATTTTAAATATCACTTTGACAACAAATAATTATTAACTTTTATTTGAGTATTTTTGATAAATGGTAAGGTTAACTAAAATCCTACAAACTACGTCTTTCAAACTTCTAGAATCCGTGGTGGAACCTGAAGGCAAGTATGAAACGCCATCTGATACTTAGAATAGAACAGAATAGAAAAAAATCGCACCATGACCTTACAAACAAAAAACAGAAAAACTAAAAATCAAAGATAAGAAAAAAAAATACAACTGTGTTATCTTTTGTGTTGTCAAAGTCTGGTAAAAAATTAGTGATTTAATTGAAATAAAATATGGCTGTGTAAAATTCACGCCTATAACATTTTACAACCTAAAATAAAATATAAAACTTAAAAAGTCCACATAAACGCGATCGTAACTAATACATGTTTTATGACAAATATAATGTATATTCATTGAAAATTATGCTAATCCGAAAATATTTTAACGAAAACCCATTAAAATGTAGCTTCTCAAAATGCCGCAGTAAAAAACAATGTTGTATATATGATACTGGGGGAGTTGATAAAACCCATTAATGTAATAAAATCGTCAGGTTTCATAAGAAAGGTAGGTCATTAATCATTTGTACCCACGTTTGTTCTTGTAACGTATGTTGGCATCCTACAAATCTGTTTTTTTATTGCAGTTCAAGATTGACCTCATCCCACCTGATGTTAAGTTGTAATGAGGTCTTAGCTTAAGGGCGACAAGTACAGTAAAATAAATCTGTTACTGGACTTGTCGCCCTCACCTTGAAAGCTTGACCCCTGCTACTAATGTAGCATCCCCCAGGAGCTCTGGAAACCTTACTCATACGCAGAAACACAATAATACAGAAGTGATTGTTATTTGGCTGCATCGCTATACCCTACCTCTCTTAAATATCTATACTAATACCAGCTGTGCCCGCGACTTCGCTCACTTGTACTACAGGTTTTATAAACAACTAGCGGTCCCGGTGAACTTCGTTTCGCCTTAGAGGATTTTCCCGCTTTTCTGTTGAACTTTTTCCGGAACTTTCTTTTCTATAAATCTCACGGAGCCCGAGACCTTTCCAACGAATTCAAAGCCGTAGAAATCGGTTCGTGCGTTCTGGAGCTATAGCGTCAGGAAGGAAAACCCGACTTATTTTTATATATTTAGTACCTAGATAAATATTGAAACAACATCACATACATTGCTCTGAGTATATGGTAAGTAGCTAAATCACGTGTGTTACAGAAAGCAGAAACAACGACTATACCACAACACCCAGAAACGTGATACAGAAACTTCGACCGGGAATCGAACTCGAGACCACGGAGACGGCATGACGCCAGTTTTTTAAGACTCTGTATGGTATCACGTTAGGAGCATAACAAAACTTTGCGCCAATATTAATAAATCTGATGTTGATTATATAAATTGTTGACGTCAATTCTTACGAAACATAACGGTGATTCTAATAAAAAGTCCACGTGGGTGGTAGTGTAGGCGCTTGGCCTAAAAGTGGGCAAAAGTTAAGTAGTGATGCCTCGGTGTACTGTCGATAAATGTAATATATCTATGTTTTGCTTTTTTGAACATTGAACATGTGCTTAGTTTGTTATATCTTCGTGCAATAAATGCCATCTACTATTTCCTCTACCTTAAGGTTGTCTGGAACTGAGAGAGATCGCTTCTTAGCGATAAGATCTCCTAAGTCCCTACTAATATTATAAATGCCAAAGTAACTCTGACTGTCTGTCTGTTTGTTACGCTTACCCGCTTAAACCCCTCAACCGATTTTGATGAAATTTGGCATAGGTATACGTTAAACCTCAAGAACGGACATAGGCTACTTTTTGTTAGAAAGTAAGGGGGGGGGGGTAGTGCCTCCTTTGAAAGTTTTTATGGGAAAATGTTTATTTTTTAAGTAAGAGATATGAAAGTAGCTCTATTAAAATGTAGACTACTTTTGTTTCGAATATTAGGGAAGATAGGGGTAAAACCGACCATGAAAGGATGTAGTCCACGCGAACGAAGTCGCGGGCACAACTAGTTGTACTATAATTAATCTTTCAAAACTATTTCTGTAAATCTTTTTGTGCAATAACATATATTATCAATATATGTATCTAAATGTTATTTTGGAATATGACCTAAAAGGTGAAAATGGGACCCTGTTACTAAGCCTTTTCTGTCTGTCTCTCTGTCTGTCTGATACCAGACTATATCTCAAAGACTGTGATAGCTAGAATGTTAAAAAATTCACAGATTATGTATTTCCGTTGCCGCTTTAACAAAAAATACTAAAAACCAAATGAAATGTATATTAAAAGGGGGCTTCTATACAACAAACGTAAGTCTTGCTGTTTTTTGCTCGATATTAAAAAAAAGTGTCGTTAGACGCTTAAAGTAATCCCAAAACATTTAGTTGTATATTTACTTCAAAAATCAATAATTGTTTCTTATTTTGAATAGATAATGAAAAAATAACGAAACACTTCGTGCGCGAGTCCGCTTCGCACTTGGACGGTTTTTTAATATAACAAACAGAAGCTCCAGTTTTATCTGAAAAAATAAAACGTCAACTTATTACATTCAGTATGTACTGCAAGATTTAATCCTCCAAGATTAAAATTAAGACACCGATACAACAACGGCTTATCACTTCCTCAATGAAGAAGTATTGTTTTGACCGGCCGCCATTAAGGTTTACTTCTTAATATTTTTAAAAGTTGACAATGGTCAAACTATTGACAGCGTAGCAACACTAGTTCAGAAGCCATGTTTGTTACTTTGTTGGACAAATATAACTCTTGATAAAGTTTCGAGTTGCATGAATTAGGACTTGAAATCAGATTGATGACCTCCGTAGCCGAGAAGCGAGCGGGCCGGACTTTTGCGTCGCGCCTTTGCTGAGGTCCCGTGTTCGATGCCCGGTCGGATCAATGTGGAAAACTAAACAAATAGAATTGTACCCGTCTGGCTTTTGTGGTGCCGTCGTTGTTTCTGATTCCTGTAACTCAAGTGCTAAAGCTATTTACAACAGAATCAGAGCAATGTGTGTCATCTTGTCCAGTATATACATATTCTCATTATATTATTCACTTCTTTATTTCACTTACGCCTCTTGCCTTCTTCGGTAAGCTTCGTGAACTCGGGACTTACCAAAGGCTTACTTAAGAAGTTATGAAACAGAAAAAAATCATCGCCTACGATAGCTTACGGTTACGTGAAGGCCGTGGGTTCGCATTCCACGCCGCAAGGGGACATACATTTTTTTTTTTAATATTCTGAATTCGACAATGCGGCGTGAAACAGTATAAAAATTGTAAAAAATCATAACATAGTTGAACTTGTTATTTGATGGGTGACCATTATGAACTAAACAGAATATTTTTCGACCGACGCGGCAACGGTACGCTTCACCGAATATCGTTTCTTTATTTATTTTTTATTTTCTTTAAAATGAGAAACTGACTGACTGACTGACATATCAATGCACAGCCTAAACGGCTAAACTAGGCATTTGAAATTTGGAAAAGACGTAGCTTAGGTACCGTAGAGGTGCACTAAGAAAGGAATTCTCTAAATTCCCACGGAAACGGGAATTAGCTGGAAATCCTTTTGTATGAAAAATCTAAACCGCTTAAGTTAGACGCTTGAAATTTGGCATGCAGGTACCTTAGTAACCTTAAAGCTTAGTTGCAACAGGATATTGCAAAATTCTTACGGGAACGGGAGTTAACGGGAAAAAACTGGAAAAACACTGTAGTCCACGCGAACGAAGTCACGGGCACAGCTATTTATACATATGAAGAAAGATGCCGTGCTTATACTAGATTAATATTAATATCCTATATTAGCTAGTCCCTACTTCCCTACTAATATTATAAACGCGGAAAGTAACTCTGTCTGTCTGTCTGTCTGTCTGTCTGTGTGTATGTTACGCTTTCCTGCTTAAACCTCTCAACCGATTTTGATTAAATCTGGTATAGGTATACGTTGAATCTCAAAAACGGACATCGGCTACTTTTTATTAGAAAATAAGGGGGGGAGGGGGGTAATACCACCTTTGGAAGTTTATATGGGAAAATGTTTATTTTTGAAGTCAGAGATATGAAATTTGGCACAAATATAGCTCGAAACTTGAATTAAAATATAGACTACTTTTTGTATCGAATATTAGGGGAGAAAGGGGTAAAACCGACCATAAAAGGATGTAGTCCACGCGAACGAAGTCGCGGGCACAGCTAGTATTCTATAAAATTATAATAATATGTGCCTATTCTAAACATAGTAAAACCAAAACGAATACATGATTTAGATTAAATTAACGCGGGAGGAACTCACTTATAATCCGGCTAATATTAAGCTTCTAAGAAAAACCATTACAATAAAACAAGAATGTTCCTGTTTATATTAAACAACAAATTCAGTTATCAAAAGCTTGAACATGGTCTCAAAACTGCTCCGTCAGTGATAAACAGAGCACACGTGTGATTTTATTGCCTGTTTCGTAGCGGACAGACAGACGGACCGAATGCTTCTATTATATGTAATAAAAATATCATCTGTGTCAACATTGCGGGTGGTCGGGGTGTAATGGGAGTTTGAGAAACTTTTTCTTAGAAGAGTGTTTTGGTGGTGAAGGAAACCAGGGAGATATGGCTCCCAGAGGGCAAATGAAAAGAAAACAGATAATTGATTAAAATCCACCAACTGTTTTATTAGGGTTCCGTAGCCAAATAGTGAAAAAGGGAACCTTTATGGATTCGTCATGTCTGTATTTCTGTCTATCTGTCCATTTGTCACAGACACTTTTTTCCGAAACTAAGACCCATGCTGTTGAAACTTTACACGTAAATGTATTCTGTGAACCGCATTAAGACTTATTACAAAAAATAACAAAAACAGTAAATTTTAATAGAGAACTACACTTTAAATATATGAAGGATGTTAATTTATACCAATTATAATCACAGTAGACATCATTATTAACTGTAGTAATACAGACAGCCATAACGTACGAAAAACAGTACATCACTTGCAGTGTGAAATTAGTCCTTATGTCTAAGACATAAAAGCGATACGAAGAGTTAGCAACCTGACATACTTTTTACTGTAAATTCTATTCATACATTACTATCACACAAGGATCAGTCGTTCCCTTTTACGGAATCTTGAAATCACTTGTATCATAAATTTTGTTCTTGCTAGAACAATTTGAACTGTAAAAGCTTAAGATAAGAGTGTAAGTTGGTAATTAGCGATTTCAAAAATAAGGACCTAAGATTCCCACGTTCCGAGGTTCGTCTTGAAATAACTTTTCATTTTTGTCGGTTTATTTTGCTTGCGAATTAGTTGATTAACTTTTGTGATTCAATTGAGTGTATTTTTCGTAGCTGTGCCCGCAACTACGTTCGCGTGGACTACAGGATTTTGAATTTATATTTTCTAATTTATTTTAGCTTTAGTTACTTCTTATTAAATTAGCTACTACCCAATGAAAGTCCCGTCAAAATCGGTCCAACCATTTCAGAGATAACCAAGGACGAACAGACATACAGCCAGAAAAGCGATTTATTTGTTTTTATTTATTTATTTATTTATTTATTTATTTAAAACTTTATTGCACAAAAAAAAGTACAACAGGTGGACTTAATGCTATGGGCATTCTCTACCAGTCAACCTTTGGGTCATGCGGAGAGTTAGTTTATGGGTGCGGTAATAGTGACAAAGTGCATAAGTAAGCTAAAAAATAAAATAAAAACATAATACACGAGAATAGTAACTATCAAGCGTTACAAATGTTACAAATTTATTGCACAAATAAGTGGTGGACAGCACAGGTGGACTTAATGCTAGGGGCATTCTCTACCAGTCAACCCCAGCGATTGTTTCAGTATTATTAAAATATTATTTATATGTTTAGATAGGAATGGTTAGGTACAGTTGACGTCCTCCATAGCCGAGAGGCGAGCGGGCCGGACTTTGGCGTCGCGCCACCACGAGATTCCGCGTTTGATCCCCGGTCGGATCAATGTGGGAAACGAACTTTTATATATTACCTCTAGTTTGGGTGTTTTATTTATTTATTTAAAAACTTTATTGCACTAATAAGTACAAGAGGTGGACTTAATACTAGGGGCATTCTCTACCAGTCAACCCTTGGGTCATGCAGATAGTTTGTATATGGGTGCGGTAACAGGGTAGAACAAAAAAGAAATCATTTTAAACAACAATAAATTAAGCATTAAAAATTACAATTACGGTATCTTTTAAATATATGATAATAATACACATACTATAACAATTGATAAGAATATATATATAAAATATGAAGGTATACTTAGATTTACATAATATTGATAACTTATATATAAAAACAAATATCTCCATAACTATAAATTTAGAAGATAAATAAATTGGTTCAGCAATTGACAAATTTATGACTATCATTACTTGTTAGCGAGAGAGAAGAAGTATTCACGAACTTTAATTTTACAAATTCCCTTAGTAAGGGTTTTGGTACCGTCGTTCGTTTCTGAGTCCTGTAACACAGGTGCTTTAGCTACTTACAGTTACAACAGAATCAGAGCAATGTATGTGATGTTGTGTTATTTATTTATTTACAGTCAAAAGCATGTGAGACTTCACACTTTCCACCGATCTTATGTCCAGGGTATAAGGACTTATATTGAAGTGCAAGTGTTTACCTTGATAGCACATCAAATCTATTCTTCAGTATATATTCTTCAGTACTTCTGCAGTTATCAATACATTCATCAGTATTTTGTAGTAGCCAGTCTTGGTCATTCAAATAATGAAATACTCATTAATTATAGTAGGTTATATACTAAACACTTTTGAATCGTCATGTAATACATTGTAAAGTGACTCTACTGCCGGTTCGGAACCTATATCTACCGAGAAGACACCGGTACACTCAGCAGATTAGTTACAGTAGCGGTATCATACTTATTCTATGGTAGTTATGGCTGAGCCGAGTTTTCCATAGCATCACCTTAACGGCGATGAGGTCCAATCAGGGGTTATAGTAGGTATTCCTGCCCTTCTTCCCAAGGGTGACGCTACGATACATCAATGTATTTCCCCTAGTAAAAAAAGTATTATTTCTTGCTATGTGTAAATAGATCACTTGAAACCAACCATAATTGAATTTAGTTTTGTTTTGATGAGTGAAGAAACATTATCAGGTAGGTATTTATTTTTGAGAGGTATTTTTATTGTTTTGAAAAGCATTAAAATTTGGAAAGGACTGTATATCAAAGTGATACAACAATGACAGAGAAGATAAAATATATTAACAGGCCCAGTTATCAACATATTGTGAAACATTAATCATGGCATTAATCCGAATGGTAACTTAATAACAGGCAGACGGATAATTTCTGCTCGCATGGGTGTACAGACGCCCACAAAAAGATAGGGATTGCAATCTGAGATAGATAAACATGAATTACAATCCAATTAAAGTAATCTCGATGTCGTCAACACATCTGACTGTTAATATATAAGCAAGCTTGTGTTCATTAGAAATGAAGAAAAAATCCACTAAGAAAAAATCGAATTATTGACAGTCCCATGTTTGTATATCTTTGAATTGTGCCTTTTTGTCAGATCTAACCCTGAATTATTTAATTCCAAATCTAGGCACAATACTAGATTTCCTGGTAAACTTACCTTACTACGTGCCTCGACAGAACTATACAAAAGAAACACATATTGTATGGCAATCAAAACGACGATATGAAATTATTGCCACTCAATGTTTTTAAGAAGAGATTAAGAATGTGGCTAATCAAAATGTGCTTTTATTCGGTTGAGGAATATTTTGATTCATTTAAACGAGTACTGTGATTACCCAGATAGTTATTTACATATTTTTTTTTGACATAGGTATACCTTTTAATAACTGACTTGTGAAACTCTTATGAAATGTTAATAACTTGTATTTAATTCGTATTTGACTTGTACTGAACTATTTGCATGCCAGATTCTGGTAAAATGTGAGCTCATTTTTGTTTGTACCATCTTTACACCACTTTTTACGCAATAAACGATATTCTATTCTATTCTATAAGACTGCATAAAATAAGTCATTTCTTTGTGGGAATGGGTCTTAAACTTTTTATCTTCTTCTTCTTATGGTGCCGTCTCCTTTCGAAGGCTGGCCATCATTAAGGCTATTTGCATTCTGGACACCGCCACACGGAAGAGCGATCTAGTACTCTTGCCGTACCAATCCCGAAGATTTCTTAACCAAGAGATTCTTCTTCTACCAGGCCTTCTCCTGCCCTGGATTTTCCCTTGTATGATTAGTTGGAGAAGGTCATTTGTTGTTTATCATTAGGTGGCCGAGATATTGATATAAACTTTTTATGCCTGGTTATAATATTTTACGATTCGTAATTTGTCAAAAATGACTATAAATTTTTCTACGAGTCGGTAATTCCGATTTCAAATTTACTTTCCATATCAGCTGTCATCAGTCGTCTGTCGGTCGTTTTTAGCTAACGCCTTGTATCTTTTATTACTATCAGTAACTGGAACGGATTTAATTTAATTTACAAATACCTTTGTTTTATTTTTTATTTTATTTTAATAATTGATTTTAAATTTTTATTTTACAATTGACAAACTAACTGTGTGTCTTAGTGCAAAATTAGTAATAAGTGTAGCTTTCATTTGTAAAAAAAAACTACTGAGTTTCTTGCCGGTATCTTCTCTTTAGTTATAGGTTCCGAACCGGAGGTAGCTTCATTTGCTTTATATAGAGACTATTCATAAGTATTACTAATGTAATCTATTACTAATGAATAAAAAATATTGACTTTGACTTTGATCGTTTTTACCTGATATATTACCTGAAATATTATTCAGTTGCCTTTGCATTATACTATTATGACTCAAGGATTAACTGGTAGAGAATGCTCCTAGCATTAAGGCCATCTTTTGTTATTTTTTTGTACAATAAAGTTTTTAAATAAATAATTGGACATCACAAAATTTGCCTTGAATATGTGGTAAACTTACGACACCTGCTAAAGCACATGTTTCATAATTTAAAAACAACGAGATTAAACAATACTCCTACACGAAATGAATCGGCATCCCTAAGGCGACTCCCACGCCACGCTCACGCGATTCACGTTCGGATTTATTCGGAACTGTTCGGCTATCCTCGGGAGAGCGGGCACGACCGTCGCACGCGCCTCGGCCGTTCGGGTAACTTCGAAAATCGTCGGGAAGCTTCGGGCGGGATTCAAACGACCTGTTCCCAGCTACCGTGTACAGATGGGTAGCTCATCTAACTCAATAACTCAGCGTAGAATTACATGCTTTAATGCGCTATTTCAAAACTGCGCCATGACTCAATGGAGTGGGCCCAGTGAGCAGTAAAACACAGGCCTGCTCTTTAAGGTGTTTCATAATACATTTATAACATTTTGAAATGTCGGTTGGGGATTCTTTCAATTAATATAACCTTTTTCTTTTTCCTCTCTCTTTCTTCATTGCTGTAAATATTTATTTCAGACATGGTAAATATTACTGTTAGGCAAACATTTTACGAAAATGTAGAAAAAAATATTTTTGAGCGCTCTGTTGAAGTGAGAAAAAATTTGTAAAATAAACCGTAGTTAAAATAAATCGCACTGGCTCAGTCACAAGTTGAATTTATTTTGGTGATGCGACCCTCTCACATGGTCGTCTCAACAAAATCATAAAGTGAATAAATTAATAGTAAAATAAAACTTTTTCTATGCAGAAATAAGTAAAAAATAAGTCTAGTTTATTCAGCAATGTTATATGATGAACGTTGTCAAATCTTTGGACATGTCCATAAATAAAGCTATAGTCGGTTTTTTACTGTCATAATTGGCTATGGTTCTTTCCATAAACTCGTGTATTGCCATATTTATTGATTTGTTTTTCCGAAAGCCATTATTGATGTTTAGTAAATAGATTATTGGTTTCGAAGAATTTGTATAATTTATCGTAATTGACATTTTCAATGATTTTGGAAAATATTGAGATTAGAGCTATAGGGCGATAGTTCTTCAAGATTTGATTCAAGAGGAAGGTTTTTATTTAAAATAAAGAATAGATAACCCAATATTTCTAAGTTGCATTACATCCTAGCGAAGCCGGAGTGTTTTGCTGTGCGCTAACTCATTTTTAAAAAGTGTGTTACAACATAGTATGAGGTAGTCAAAAGAGTTGGCGTAATTTCACGGCGCAGCGCACTCAATGTGTCTTGTCGGCCTATACTTTTTTTGGAGGTCTTTTTCGGCAGGTTTTGAATTTGGAATCCTGGAATGTTTGTTTGTTTTTTTAGGCGGCCATTAATTTGTTTTTGTGTGCTCCGCGTCGACAAATTGGTGTTTGGACGACACGAAATTGGTTGTTTAGGTTTTTTTGATTTTAATGGCTTTGATTTATTTTGTCCTCTGTTGCTCGCGACTTCACACAAGTTATTTTGGTATAAAAATTACTATCAGGCCTAGAATGCGCCACACGACTAAATTTTATCGCGCTCTTAACAAACGTCAAAATCGATTGAAGTCAGTGCGTCAGCTGCTGGTTGGCTGAAAATACGAGAGCCAATCAACAGTATTGAAAATTTTGTCGTCTCATGCGATAAATTTAACGTATTGCGCATGCTAGGCCTAATATATAAACTTTAAGACTTTCGCTTTCCATTTTAAACATTTAAAATAATTAAACGTGTCAAAACGCGACACCATTTTTATTTAGTAGTTAATACAAACTACTTACTGCCCTATAGGCCTAATATGTCGCTCTCTGCGAAATTTCGTTTAATACATTCAGTAGTTTTTTGCGTGAAGGCGTAATAAACATTATCTACATCCAGATATAAAGATATTTTTTAAAACTTTAACGTCGATATGTGTAGGATTGAATATAAAACATTATAAGTACTGCTGTAAATAATAATGTTTCATATTTGTTAAAATACTATTTCATTATTGTTGCAGATAAAAATCAATCGGTTTTGCGGAAAAGTTGTCATATCCTACCAAATCTAAGTAAGATTTTTTTTATTTTTACAGTACTTTACGCCGTACTAGCGAACTATTAATATTAGAAACAGAAATTTTTTATCTCCCCTTGCGGTGCGGGAATCGAACCCACGACCTTCACGTATCGCGCGTGCTGCTCTTACCAACTGAGCTAACCGCAAGTTATCGTAGGCGATGAAATTTTTCTGCTGTATCAACCGTTAGCCTCCGGTAAGTGCCCTCTGCCGAATTTGTTTAAAACTACGTAGGTTTTAAAAACATTTAATTTGACCTTATCCAATTCTGAAGAATCTATTTCCATTTCATTGACTATAAATATGTAGATCATCAGATCACAAAAAATCCCTACTAATATTATAAATGCGAAAGTAGTCTGTGTGTCTGTTACGCTTTCCCACTTAAACCTCTTAACCGATTTTGATGAAATTTGGCATAGGTATACGTTGTACCTCAAGAACGGACATAGGCTACTTTTTGTTAGAAAGTTAGGAGGGGGGGGGGGGGTAATGCCACCTTTGAAAGTTTATTCGGGAAAATGTTTATTTTTTAAGTTAGAGATATGAAAGTCGCGGGCACAGCTAGTATATAAATATATCGAGGCATCAAAGAAGATATTGAATTTGTTAAATTTTTGAAATAAAGCTTTTTAATATATAGAAAAGCTTTTTAAAATTGTAAACTTCTATGTTCCAACAGCCCGCATGTGAAACTAGCTGTTACCTGCGGCTTCGCGCGCGTTATAGCGGAATAAAAAGTATCCTATAGGGTGACATGTTATGTCACATCTCATGCTAATAAATTTCAACCAAATCTATTTTGTAGTTTTTGCGTGAAAGAGAAACCAACATACATCCATACACTCTTACAAACGTTTTCGTATAAAATATAGGAAACTAGCTGTGCCCGTGACTTCGGTCGCTTAGACTACGTATTTTCATAATCAGACTCCTATCTCTCCTAACATCTATTGGAAACAGTAAAATTGGTCCATATTTTTATCTAAGTTTCAATCTATATTTGCGCAAAATTCCTATCTCTAACTTAAACAATAAACATTTCCCATGTAAACTTTCAAGTCAAATTCAAATTCAATATTTGTTTATTTAAGTAGGTTACATATAATAACACTTTCGAATCGTCATTGTATATAATGCAAAGTGATTCTACTTCCGATTCGGAACCTATATCTACCGAGAAGACACCGGTAAGAAACTCAGCAGATTAGTTACAGTAGCAGTATCTAACTTATGGCTATGTGTAGAACACATTGGACCAAGTCATATAGTTTTATTTTGATGAGTGAAAAAAAGCATTAAGTATTATGTTATTTTAAGAGGTAAACTGGAGCAGACCAGTCCCTAAAAGTGGCACCTGTTTACAAGCATGACGTATGTGCCAGCCATCGCTTCACTCAACCATATTGAAGGGAATGTAACGACCCGGCATATAGCGCCACCACCCCAGTGACGTTTTGGTGAGCATGACTACTCTAGTCCCCCTTAGAACGCGACCAATTAACAAAAATTTAGATCATCAACCAATTACCCTCACCCCCCCCCCCCATTTTTCCAAAATAAATGTATACTATGTCCGTTCTCCCTTATTTTTAAAACAAAAAGTATTTAGATGTTCAACGAATACATAAACCAAATTTCATCAAAATCGGTTTTGTATTTAAGGCGTGAAAGCCTGACAGAGTTACTTTCGCATTTATAATATTAGTATGGATAAAATGTTTATGGTATACCGTTGAAATTATAGCTCAAATCAAACATTATGGGTGCAGTTAATCACATAAAACTATGTTATACATATATAGACTTTAAACGTGTATCGCTCCTATATCGTAGTCATAAGAACGAATGAGTTTGCTCCGTTGAGATTTAAATACTTAATCAAAAATCAAAGCTAAAAGTTTGAATGAAAATTTAAGCCAGGAACAATCTGTGTCAAAATAGATTAAAAATCAATAAATAAATTGTAAAATATTAAATATTTATGTTTTAACATAGTAGGTTATGGATATATCGTGTTGGTGGGCACTCCTTGTACACTAGCGAGCAAAATAAATGTGTTCAATAGGATTACTACTAAAAGCGAAACGAACATGAAAATGATCGAATGTTCGGAATTCAACCCGCGGTTTTTTATTTTCATAAATAGTATTCTGATTTTTTTACCGATTTATTCGCATTTGAGGCGAGTTCGTTACGTTTATATAAAACTTAAATTGCTATGCGGCATTGGATCCAACAGATTTCGGTTTGGAAATCGTAGGCTTGTTGATAGGTAGTTAAGATTATTATTTAATTACTTATTATAACGTGTCTGTTTAAGACCTCCTCAGTTAGAATATCGAAAACCAAAAAGGGTCAAATGTCAGTTAGGAAAATAAGTGCAAAATTATACTGTCAACCAATTTAGACCAAAATGATATGTTTTTTATTTATTACTTCAGTTCATAAAACTACACCACACTGAGAAGCCACATACCCAGTTTTAACATTGGTCCTTCGAGCCGGATTTGAACCAGCAACCTATGGATAAATAATAATAGATTGATACATTTTTTGTAAGTTATATGACTGTTCAATTAATCTTAAACATAATTTAATATAGCTTGTAACTATAACTAGTTTTACTTTAAGTAAAAGTAAAACCTTTATTCTTCAACCGTATATAAGTAATATCGAAGGATTTTTTATAATTTTCTTCGATTCGATTGCAATTCTTCGAAGCTTAAAATCTAAAGGTCGTGGTTTCAAACCTCGCGTGAAACACATTTATTATTTTTACGTTAGTTACGGTTATTTTTTATATTAGTTACGGAGTACCACAGGGTAGTGTCCTTGGACCTACTCTGTTTTTGGTTTACCTGAATGACCTCTGCAATCTAAAGTTAAGAAATGCTAGTATCTTTTCATATGCGGACGACACTGCAATAGTTTTTTCTAACACAACTTGGGACTCTGCAAAGGCTGATGCTGAGGCTGGACTAAAGGTGGTAGCGGCTTGGCTTAGAAATAATTTACTAACATTAAATACACAAAAAACACATTATATTACTTTTTCACTGTACAACAGAACACAACCCGATACTCTTTTTGACATAAGGGTACATCACTGTAACTCACAAAGTGAAGTAAATGTCCTTCGATAACAAGAGTGAGTACTGTGAAATATTTGGGTGTTATATTAGACCAGAGACTTTCTTGGCAAGCTCACATTGAGATGGTAGGCTCTAGGCTGCGTAAATTAATTTGGTTATTTAAAATTCTTCGGTATATTGCGTCAAATACTCTAATAAATCAAATATACCTTGCTCTGGCTCAATCCATATCCACTTATTGTATAACAGTTTGGGGTGGCGCAGCTAAAACCATACTTATAAATGCGGAAAGAGCCCAAAGGGCAATACTTAAGGTCTGTTATTTTAAAAAACGCAGATTCCCAACTGAATCCCTACACACTCTAACTGACACTCTTTCCATTAGAAGACTCTTTATTCTACACACCATTTTAAAAAAACACACAATAATTAAGTACACTACAAAAATAAGTGCAAAGAGAAGAAATAATAATGTTGCGAAAGAAATACGAACACGCTCAAAATTTGCACAATCACAATTTCAGTACCTCTCGTCACATCTGTATAATAAATGTAACAACATTCTGCAATTTCACCCACTACACCTTCGCGAATGCAAATCAAAAGTTGTTGCCTGGCTTAAAACACTAGACTATAACGAATCAGAATGTTTACTAAAATACTTCAGATAAACAGTTTTGTTTCTCCCAAACACACTTATTTACACAAACAAACACACACATACACACACACACACACACACACTCACATACCTACACATATATATAAAAACACACACACACAACATTGTATTGTCCCCTTACTTGTTTTTCTATGTTAGTAATTTTGCGCATTCAAATTATTTTATTTCGTCTTTAAACGTAGGAAAGTGTTGAGGAAGAGTGGCCTCCTCTGGCACAGGTGCTATTGCACTTAATAAAAGAGGTCAACCCTTGTTTATTTCATGTACAAAATGATTTATGATGGAATAAATAATTTTTAATTTTGAATTTTTTGAATTTTAAATTTTTTAATTTTTTTAACATATCTCGTTTGAAAATTCTTGACATTTTTTTGGTTCTGGGCCTGTGTGTGGGTGGTGTGTTGTGGCTAAAGTACTTGTTATAGGAATCAGACACAAAGACGGCACCACAACACGCAGACAATTTAAAACCCCGGGACCTCAGACATGGCGCGACGCCAAATTCCGGCAAACTTGCCTCTCGGCTACGGGAGTTGTTGTAATAAGTTTTACTTTACTTTTTGCATTGAATAAACAATTATTTCTTTCAGACACAAACAAAAACTAATTTTCGACTACATGTTTAAACAAAGCTATTATTACTTTTGAACGTAATTAATTTACAAAGGTGTCTACTTTTTTTGCACGCCATTGTATTCCTAACAAGTAGCAAAGCCCACACACTAGCATATTAATTTCGGCACGCATACGTAGAATATTATTAACATTTTATTGTTTGAATGGCTCATCAGTAAGACTAACGATCTTTTAACACCCACGCTCGAAAACTGGTATGAAATGTGGCGCTCGCCAAATTAGGTACAAAAAATGTGCGCTTTGAATCAGGTGCATAGATTGATAATACAGACTTCATAAATAATTGTTAGCGTTAGAAAAGTAATGTGGGTTATTGAAAATCAGCCAATTTACACCTGGATGGTTTAGTTGTTTGGGGGCTGAATTATGTCGGGGTCATAAGTTCGACTCCTGAGTCGACATGTTATATATGTATATATGTTTTAACATATTGGATCATCTTTTCAATGTTATGTCTATCTGGCTTCTTCGATTCCAGGTTCCAATTTTGTTTGATTTGTAATGTGTCAAAAATGCCATAATTTACTTGCAATGTCAGCTGTCACCAGTCGTCGGTCGGTCGTTTTTAGCTTACGCTGCGTATTATTTATAACATACGTAACTAGAACGGGTCATTTTTCGGGTTAGTAGTCGATTGGCACGAAATAAATTCGCCCGAACGTGCGAATGGTCCCCTTTCAATGAAAAATTTTTTTTGGCAGGCGTTTCGCACTCATTTTAAACGCGGGCAAATCGACTCGTTTTAGTTTTTGAAAGGAGTCGATTCACACGCGTTGAAAAACACACAACAATTAGTTACATAAATAAATAAATAAGTATTGGACAACATCACTACATTGCTCTGATTCTGTGGTAAGAAGCTTGTGTTATAGAAATCAGAAACAACAACGGTACCACACTACCCAGACCCAAGACAATGCAGAAAAGATCGTTTCCCATATTGGCCCGACCGGGGATCGAACCCGGAACCTCAGAGATGGCGCGACGCCAAAGTCCGGCACGCTCGCCTCTCGGCTACGGAGGTCGTCAGTTAAAAACTGAGTCCAATGAGTTTATTACCAGAGTCTTTTTGGTAGATATTGGTTATGGCAGTAGAATCACTTTGCATTGTATTCAATGATAATTCAAAAGGGTGACATGTAACCTAATTGAAAAAAGAAATATTTTAGTTAAGTTTTAGTTTAAGTGCCCAGGGCCCCTAATGAGTGAAAGACGACCCTGTCTACATCATCAGCCATCAGTTATTTTTTTTATTTTTTATAATGCACTCCAAGATTGACCTCATCCCACCTGATCTTAAGTGGTAATGAGTTCCTAGCTTAAGGGCGAAAAGTATAAGAGCATAGTAAAACTGTTACTAGACTTGTCGCCCTTACCTTGAAGGCTTGACCCCTGCTACTAATTTAGCACCCCCCAGGAGCTCTGGAAACCTTACTCACACGAAGGAACACAACAACACAGAAGTGATTGTTATTTGGCTGCGGTCTTCTGTAAGGTGGAGGTATTTCACCAGTCGGGCTGCTCCAGTTCGAGCGATAAATCGCTTTGCCCTGCCTCTCTTAAAGTTCTTCTAGCTATCTGACCTAATTTATTAAGTACATAGTATTTCCATTACCAAACAGTTCTGAATTAGTACACCCTCCAGGTAGCTGCATACCAGTACATTCCGTCATCATTAGATCGAATTCTGCACATGAATTGAATATCCTTCAATTTGTAGGGTGAATTAATTGAACTGTAAACTAGTGTTTCGCAATGCTGGTTCTAAATTTAATATAATATGTTGAATAATGTTAGCGGCTTTAGTTTATACAGAACACATTAAATTCACTGTCTATCTGACTTACTTATGACGACCTCGGTGGCGCAGTGGCTAAGGTAGGCGGCCAAAGCGCGTTAGGTCCCGGATTCGATTCCCGGTCAGGTAAATTTGGACACGAACTTTTCTGAATTGACTTGGGTCCGTCCGTCCGTCGTCTGGTACTCATAGTACAAAGGAAAACCTTAGTTTGAGACCAGGTGATTGGTGTGATTGTCAGGCGCATTTATTTATTTATTTTATTACTTATAGCTATATGTGTACATATTAGCCTCCATAATGGCGTTACAAAATACAAAGTCTAACGTGCTTTTAAATGTACACTCAGTTTTTTTTGTATAAACCTCAGTGGCGTAACTATACCATTCGGGGCCCGTGGCAAATTCATCAATCCATCGACCAACCCCCCCCCCCCCCTCCTCCTTCTCAAAGAAAGAATAATGTCTAATACTTGTTTGGAAATATAAATGTAGTGCATACTTTAGGAAAGTTTGATGTAAAAATTATTCTTGGTAATTGGGATTCTCCTCTTACCTGGGGCCCCTTCTGGCTGGGGGCCCGTGGCATTTTGCCGACTTGCCACCCTGTAGTTACGCCACTGATAAACCTTGCCTTGTAAAACAATCCGTTCCAGTTACAAATATAAATAAATCATACGACGATAAAAGATAAAAACAACCGGCGGACGACTGATGACAGCTGATATGCAAAGTAAGTTTAGAATTAGAATTAACGACTTGTAGTCGGTTAAAGAAAAACAGATTGTCATTTTTGGCACTTCCGAATCGTAAAATATTGGAACCCAACATTCGTTCACTTACGTCCTGTTCCTTTAATCTACAAATCGTAATGGTGTAAAAATTACTATCCGATTTTCTTTTTTTTTATTAAATGGACTATCACGCGTTTAAATACAACACTTGACATTGGCGGAATCAGCCAATGTCAAGTGTTTAGAGAAACACGTCTAATAAGGAGACTGCGCGGTGAAATGAGCTATTTGATTCTGAGGTCTTCATTTCTCAAACTCAAATATTTCTTTATTCAAGTAGGTTACATGTAACACTTTTGAATCGTCATTGAATACAATGCAAAGTGATTCTACTTCCGGTTCGGAACCTATATCTACCGAGAAGACACCGGTAAGAAACTCAGCAGATAAGTTACAGTAGCAGTATCTAACTTATAGCTATGTGTAGGACACTTTGGACCAAGTCATAAAGTTTTATTTTGATGAGTGAAAAAAGCATGAAGTATTATTTTATTTTAAGAGGTTAGCTGGAGCAGACCAGTCCCTAAAGGTGGCACCTGTTCACAAGCATGACATATTAAGAACCTATATCCGATTTACTAATACCGTTACCTAATTATATTTTTATTTCTTTACCAGCTGTCATCAGTCATCCGTCGGTCGTTTAAATGCCGAGCCCTCTCCGCTCACAGATGTGTGCTTCGTTATAATGTTAAATTAAAAATTAAATTAAGGTAAATAAAATTTAAACAAGTAGAACTTTGTGTTCCAAAAACTTCCCGCTTGATTATTTTTTGAGTATTTTAAAATACCTCAAAAGGTAAAGCGACGACAAACATACCTCGTCCGTTACGTTCAATCAATGACATAGACATACACATACTTACACGGCATAGACTTGACACTTTGGACATTGCACCGCCCTTAACTCGTTGTATTTAGAACTAATTTTGAACTGCAGTTTTTACCTTGGCATGCTGTTGACTGTACCAAATAAATATGCAATGCCGGGGTGGGATGCTAATTTAAAAAAATAAACGCTTAAGACTATGAAATCTAATAACTGCTTACTTAGCAAAGTAATTTCCAATTTAACAAAAGCTAGTTTGGTTTAAATGGCCCATATTTGTAGGGTACATCGTTTAAGGGTCTCAAGTAACGTATGTAAATAATTCAAGGTTGTAGTCAGTAGACCCAAAACGGGCTCCGCACACCCATCCCGGTTTAACCAAGACCGCAGGTAGGGTTTCCAACGGCACAGGTTATGTTCGATCTCGGGATTCGCGGGATTCGCGGGATTCTGAAAGAGTAACTTTAACAACGGTGCCTGCCATTGATAGATATTGACGACATCCGTAGAAGAAAGAAAATTTAATTATTTAAAGCGGGCTAACTGGTACTTTCTATTAATTTTTATATAGTTTTGGGGTATACATTGACGATTTGTGCGTTATAAAAACTGTAGGGTTATTTTTATAAACTTGTAGCTTTTCTCACAATTTCACCCGCATTATTTAAAGGTAAATAGTATTCTATATGTTAATTTAGTACCTATATCATTTCCTGGTCGGGTCAATATGGGAATCGAACTTTTCTGTATTGTCTCGGGTCTGGAAGTTGTGGTATCGTAATTGTTTCCGTTTTCTGTAACACAAGTACTTAAGCTACTTACCACAGAATCAGAGCAATGTATGTGATGTTGTCTAACATTTTTTATAACACCCAAATTCGATAAGTTTTTGCGTGCAAAAGTAACATAGATCCATACGTTATTTAAAACTTTTGCGGTTAAAATAAAAGTCTTTCTCCCCAGGACCGTATCAGCTTATTTACCTCAATGGACTAGTATTTTACTTTACTTTAAATGATGCATAGTCTCGCTACTCGCTGTTTGAATACATATTTGTCTCAGACCCTGTAATTTGCATGTAACGCCGTATCTGTGGGATTGTAAAATAACGCGGGATCCCGGAATCCCGGAATCCTTTATTGCGTTATTGGAAGCCCTAACCGCAGGGTTACAGCGTAGTGGTTGATTTATAACGCCCGTTTTTGGACACTGCTCGACCTTTACATTTAGATACAATACGATTTGCTTGATCCGTAGCTGGGAGGTCAGGGTTTGACTACAAATCTACAAAATATTAGAAACAAAAAAAATCCATCTCTCCTTGTGGTGCGGGAATCGAACCCACGGCCTTCACGTATAGCGCGTGTTGAGCTTACCGCAAGTTATCAGTTGGAAGAGCAGCACGCGCTGTACGTGAAGAACGTGGGTTCGATTCCCGCACCGCAAGGGGAGATGAAATTTTTCTGTTTCTAATATTTAAAGTTTGCTAGTACGGCGTAAAGTACTATAAAAATAAAAAATCGATTACGAATCTACTACGTGTGGGTTCGATTCCCGTAAAATAAAAAACTAAGTATGTAAGGTTTGACTGGTAGAGAATGCCCCTAGCATTAAGTCCACCTGTTGTACCTATTTGAGCAATAAAGTGTTTAAATAAATAAATAAAAAAATAAGAGTATTTCTATTTTTATTTATTACAATTGAGGTCTTCTGATATTGCCATAAGATTTAATTTGGAATGACATTGTATTAAGGCACGGTCAATAGCTTAAGGTAAACACGTGAAGTTCGATAATTGCTCTTATACGCATGACAATAAGACGGTGAAACTTCCATACTGTGTAGTCTGACATGTTGACTGTACATGAGCTTTTGATGAAATGCGTGAACCTTTAGGGGACTATAAAAATAAAAAACAATAAGTATTAAATAATATGACGCATATTGCACTGATTCTGTAAGTAGCTTAAGCACTTGTTACAGAAATCAGAAAAAACGATGGTACCACAGCGCCCAGACCCGAGACAACATTGAAAAGTTCGTTTCCCATATTGCACCGACCGGGGATCGAATCCTCAGAGATGGCGCGACGCCAAAGTTCGGCCCGCTCGCTTCTCAGCTACGAAGGTCGTCAGACAAGCATAGCTTTTCCATGAAATTATAATAGTGCACATGAACGTATACCCGCGTCACTTTGAGTGCAACGCAACGTTACGCGCACGTAGACCGTGTAACCGTTCAGCACAACTGACAGACGAATGCGCCGCCATCTTTGTGTCAGGGCTGCCGCAAGTCGGGTTGAGGCAGACAATTAATATATGTATTGACGATAGGCAGCAGAGCCGCACAGCAGGTGTACAGCTGGGACCAGAGATGCCAGGCTTACCCCATGCCTGGCATCTCTGGACTCACGCCCCACCGACCCCACTTACCCTACCCCCTCGGGACCGAGGTAATCCGTTACCTCGGTCACGGTCCCCCACAACTGCGCAGCGTTGGCTACCGAGGGGGTTTTAGTCCGACACACCACTCTCTGTTCCCCGCAGAGAGACGGTAAGCTAGGAATTTCCGCCTCGACAAAAGAAAAAAAAGGCAAGGCAATGTGGATGCTATATATCCAACTAACATTATAAACGCAGTAATGTATGGATGTAAGAATGTATGGATGTATGTTTGGTACACATTCACGCAAAAACTACTAAACGGATTTTAATGATATTAAGGAGAAGAGAGGTGATATACTGTGACGGTGGACAGCCCCCACTGTTGGGGTTTGCATGACAAAACAACCAGGAGTGGTCTTTAAGACGTTTATTATACTTTCACACACTTAAGACACAGGCTTATCATACTAAACGTGGGTAGGCAAGTACTTTGCTCTCTCGCTGGCTACTCCTGACCCTACCCTAGCACTCTGTAGAACGGTGACGCATGCGTGAAACTAACGTTCCAATACACGCCGTACACTATGATACTATACTGATGTAAAGGAAATTTTTTACCCGAAAATTGCGGTTAATAGCTTGTAATTACATAACATTATCACAAGGCGATGATTGGTGCGTCTGTGTTTTAGTGGCTAGTTCCCGATCTGCAGATCGGGGAAGTCCCACGTAGCGGAATACCTTTCTTAATATTGACGTATTTGTTGTTACATATATCACCAGTACACCACTGTCTGTAATACTGTCTCACTATCTTGGTTCATGAGACACAGCCTTATGACAGATAGAAAATAAAACGGCCTAACTTTAGCCTTTAGTTGCGGAATCATTGTTAATATAATGTGAGTGAAGCAAATACAGACAAAGTCGAGTGGAAATCGGCAAATCATGTAAATTTAATCCAACTAGAAATATGAAATCAGATCATCACTCATTGACTGTTTCAACGGACGACAAAAATATATATAATAAAAATAGATATACTGGTTTGTCATCAACATTGTTAATGCTTTCTTTATTGTACCTATGTATTGTATAATAATTAAATAAAATAAATAAATAGATATTGTACAACATCACATACATTGATCTGATTCTGTGGTAAGTAGCTAAAGCACTTGTGTTACAGAAATCAGAAACAACGACGGTACCACAACACCCAGACCCGAGACAATACAGAAAAGTTCGTTTCCCATATTGACCCGACCGGGGATCGAACCTCTGAGATGGCGCGACGCCAAAGTCCGGCACGCTCGCCTCTTGGCCACGGGGTCGTCAATTGTTAACATTCTAACGCCACTCTTATGCGTGGGGAACTAGCAGGAGCCAGTTGGTTTCTTACAGAATACCAGCGCTGCTGCGGTGTTATACATGCCGTAGCAGCATTTGCTGAGGTGGAATCCAAGTTCCTCACAGGATACCTTCTGTTTTATGTAGCCTGTCTAATATTGTGTGTGTTCGGTAATTGTGTGATCGTCAATGAATGAATTTTCTTTCTTCTTTCTTTCTTTCAAAAAGGTAAGCACAAATAACGAGGAGCCGTTTAAAAGGGCTCAAAGACTCGCTATGAAAATTATTGATAATCCCAAGCTCTTGAACAGTATTTAGCCATTGAGTCTGAGGATAGACATTGGCACCTTTTGCGTGTTACATTCGCGACTTCGTTCGCGTGGACTACATCCTTTCATGGTCGGGTTTACCCCTTTCTTCCCTAACATTCGAAACAAAAAGTAGTCTGTATTTTAATCCAAGTTTCGAGCTATATTTGTGCCAAATTTCATATCTCTAACTAAAAAATAAACATTTTCCCATGTAAACTTTAAAGGTGGTATTACCCTCATCCCCCCCTTATTTTCTAATAAAAAGTAGCCTATGTCCGTTCTTGAGATTCAACGTATACCTATACCAAATTTCATCAAAATCGGTTGAGAGGTTTAAGCAGGAAAGCGTAACAGACATACAGACAGACAGAGTTACTTTCGCATTTATAATATTAATAGGGAAGTAGGGATAGTAGAACTCTAGTTGATCCGGGTAAACAAATCGAATACCTAGTTTTATACGTTTTTAAGAAGGCTAGAGTTTCAGAGTACAAAATAATAACGATCATGAATCTGAACTAAATAACTAGACCACGGCACTTAACGTGTTAATAGTTACTCAGCACTGCTCTTCCACGAAGACTAATTATTAAAATTATCATCATAATTTTAACAAAGAAATAAAACATAATAACAGTAATCAAAAGCACCACCCCTAAAGGGAGGGTGAAAGCAGCGGAACTGCTGGGTCGAGGTTGAGCTGGGGTAGTGCCACAGTATAGAATATAATAGAACATAAATTTAAATGTACAATTGGACAACATAACATACATTGCTCTGATTCTGTGGTGAGTAGCATAAGCACTTGTGTTACATAAATCAGAAACAACGACAGTACCACAACACCCAGACCTGTGAAAATACAGAAAACTTCGTTTCCCGTATTGACCCGACCGGGGATCGAACCCAGAACCTCAGAGATGGCATGTAGCCAAAGTCCGGCAATCTCGCCTCTCGGCTACGGAGATCGTCAGAATAGAACATAAATATTAATATAAAATTGGACAACATCACATACATTGCTCTGATTCTGTGGTAAGTAGCTTAAACACTTGTGTTACATGAATCAAATCAACGACGGTACCACAACACCCAGACCCGAGACAATATAGAAAAGTTCGATTCCCGTATTGAGCTGACGCGACGCCAAAGTCCAGCTCTCGGTTACGGAGGTTGCCAAGGAATCAATAGAAGAATATAATCTGTACTTATATTATAAAACTTAGTTTGCCTGTTAATATGTTTGAACGCGGTAATCACAGGAACCACTGGTTCGAACTGGTTCGATGGATAATCCATTAAGGCATTGATAGGTTTGAGGCATTATAACATCTCGCTGGGACCAATAGGAGCGAAGAATCTGAAGAGAATGTGGAAAAAGCAGTGGCAGAATGCGTTCGAAACCGCGGCGGGCCACCAGTCAATATATATAAAAATCAACTTTTTGTTTTGAAAACAAGGGTAATTCCGCTAACTTTTAACGTAGAGATATGAAATTTGGAACAAATAAAGCTCGAAACTTGGATGGAAGTATGGATTACTTTTTGTTTTAAATATAAGAGGAAAAAGTGGTAAAACCAACCATGAAAGTATGTAGTACAGCCGAACGTAGTCGCGGGCACAGCTAGTGTCTATATGTCACCGTAAGATTATAATCATCTTTAGATTATAATCTATCTCGTAAATTGTAAACTGTCAAAAATTGTAAACCGTGACATTTATGATTGCTATGTAACAAATTATTTTTGCTTTAGTATAATATGTCGAAGTGAAACTGTTAAATAACAAACTGTACCGAGTCGATAGATTATAATACAGCGAAAAATAATGCATTAAATTGCAATCATATGTTACGGTTCAAAATCTTTCATCAGTTTACAATCTCAGGAGATAGATTGTAATCTAACAGTGACATATACATATAATGCAAATGACGCTACCTACGCTACGGCGCGTCAAAGCATTAACCTTGTCAAAATAAAAGGAGGACCGCAAATGCTCCACAACAGTTGCCTCACTGTTGTTAATTTCACTATGTAGCGGCCACTTCCCGCAATTCTTACAACTTTATACCTACCTGCAAAACAACGCCGCTTACCCTACATTGTGGGAGAAATTAGAGTTGCTATGGCAATCAGAGGTATGTATGACGTGGACCTACATATAGAGTAGTAATTTTGTATGTGAGTGTATTAGTGGAAGTATTTTGTATACGTCACATTTTGTTTTCCAGGTATAAATTATCGAAGTCAAATATTTATGAATTATTATTATTTTATTTTTTTTATAATGCACTTCAAGATTGACCTCATCCCACTTGATGTAAAGTGGTAATGAGGTCCTAGCTTAAGGGTGACAAGTACAGCATAATAAATATGTTATTTTTTATTTTTTTTATAGTAGCGCAGTATATTGGCTCCTCCCAGCCTGATGGTAAGCAAGAGAGGAACCCACATCGCGATGACAACGGATTTGATATCAAAATATCCTATCCGTTAGCATCGCCATACTGGCCCGCAAGATGTTTCTTCACACTCCTTTTGAAGGAATCCATGTCAAAGGAAGGAGGAAACACATGAGCCGGCAACGAGTTCCACTTCTTTATGGTCCGGCAAAGATGAGAGTTACCGAACTTTTTGGTTCGTGATGGAATATTTTCCACGGTGAAGCGATGACATCGTTTGCCGGCTCTTGTGGTTCTGTGTAGGAAAGGAGAGGGTGGGATAAGGTGTTACTAGACTTGTCGACCTTATCTTTAAGGCTTGACCCCTGCTACTGATGTAGCACCCCCCAGGAGCTCTGGAAACCTTACTCACACGCAGGAACACAACAACACAGAAGTAATTGGTATTTGGCTGCGGTCTTGAATTTATTCAATTAGGTACGAGTACCTACATATAACTTTCGAATCAACATTGCATTCAATGCAAACTGATTTTACTATGAAACTAACGTATGTTCTTTACTCAATGTGGAAGTACTTCCGCTGCGCTAGGTGTTATCTGCTCGGGGACTGAGGCCTAACTACCAATCTTGGTGTGTTGTATATATAGCTAGTGGCGACGAAAACACTGACATCGCGATGTAGGATCGATGTATTAATTGGCTAATCGTGCATTACGTATGGAGCTTTCTTTTACTATGCCAATTCTGCTCACGCCGTACTTGTGTCGACTTGTAGGTCATCACAACAAATTCTTAAGCTTTATCTACCGAGAAAACGCCATTAAGAAACTTAGCAGATTTGTTATAGAAGCAGAATTAAAACTTATCGCTATGCGTAGATCACTTTGAATGGGTAAAATACAGTCAAAAATGAACTGGTGGTTTTTTTAATGTATATTTTTTGCAATTTTTTCAGCAAGAGACGTGGTCTAAGGTCTTAAACAAAATCGTATAGCTCTTTTTTGCAGTTTTTTTTTATATTGCACTTCAAGATTGACCTCATCCCACCTGATGTTAAGTGGTAATGAGGTCCTAGCTTAAGGGTGACAAGTACAGCATAATTATTATATTACTGGACTTATCGCCCTTACCTTGAAGGCTTGACCCCTGCTACTAACGCAGCACCCCCCAGGAGCTCTGGAAACCTTACTCATACGCAGAAACACAACAACACGTGATTGTTATTTGGCTGCGGTCTTCTGTAAGGTGGAGGTATTTCACCAGTCGGGCTGAGAAAATAAATCATACAATAATATAATGAGTACATAAATCGTGTGAATTTCTGCTACAGAGTCCCACAATAATAGACTATATTATGACAGAAATAGCTGAAATGAACTAATCTAGCTGATTTTCGCGCGAGAGGTTTTGGCGTCGCGCCATCTCTGAGGTCTCGGATTCGACCCCGGTCGGGTCAATATGGGAAACGAACTTTTCCATATTATCACGGGTCTGGGTGTACCGTCGTTGTTACCGATTTCTGTAACACAAGTGCTTTAGCTACTTACCACAGAATCAGAGCAATGTATTTGATGTTGTCAAATATTTAAAAAAATCTACATCAGTTAGGTTCTTTATTTTCATTACAACATATGCGGCCGAACTAAGGGCAGTAATATAAGTTTGGAATATAAAGTCATTCTTAAGATATTTCGTTCAATTAACAATTTCAGTAAGGTACTTTAAATTTCGTTTAAAATGTCTTTGGTGGTTTAAATGTCGTTAAATATTAGAAACAGAAAATTTTTATCTCCCCTTGCGGTGCGGTAATCGAACCCAAGACCTTCACGTATCGCGCGTGCTGCTCTTACCAACTGAGCTAACCGCAAGTTATAGTAGGCAATGAAATTTTTCTACTGTATCAACCGTTAGCCTCCGGTAAGTGCCCTCTGCCAAATATGTTTAGAACTGCAAGGGGAGATAAAAAAAATCTGTTTCTAATATTTAAAGTTCGCTAGTACGGCGTATAGTACTATAAAAATAATAAAATCGATTAGGTACTTCATTGTTCACACAAATATATAGTTCGTCATATACCTACTCCTTCTACCAAGGAAGATTAAGGTCCTATGAAGTCAATAACCCAAGTGCTTAAGCTATTTACTTTGGCCCTTTGGGATCAAGTCAATGTGTGCGATCTTACATGATATACATATGTTGCCCGCGACTTCGTTCGTGTCATTTTAGGAAAAAAAGTATCCTGTATGTTAGATAGATAGATATACTTTATTGCACAAAAACTTTGCAGGAATAGGTATTACAGATTGATTATAGTACAATTTGACGACCTCGGTGGCGCAGTGGCTAGGGCAGGCGGCCAAAGCGCGAAAGTTCCCGGGTTCGATTCCCGGTCGGGTTACTTTGGAAAACGAACTTTTCTGAATTGACTAGAGTCTGGGTGTGCTGGGATGACGCCCCCAGCTAGTATCCGTCGTCTGGTACTCATTAGTACAAGGGAAAACCTTAGTTTGAGACCAGAAGATTGGTGTGATTGTCTGGCGCATTTATTTATTTATTAACGCTAGAAAACAATCTTCCAGACAACTTAAAGGTAGAGAATATAGTAGATGGCGAGAAATGGGTATGTTAAGCTAGTAGGTATATCTAATCACTATTTTTACCAAATTTCAGCAAAATCCATTTACTCCCAACCGGAGGTAGCGTCATTTGCATTATATAGACGTTTCATAAATATTACTGGTGTAATTTACATGAATAAAATAATATTGAATTTATTGAATTTGAGTACTTTTAGCGTGGAAGAGTAACAAACATTCGTTCATTCTTAAGCACTTATAAGAACAAGCGGTCGTCGCTTACGCGTGGAGATACAAACTTTGATCCCCTTTTTATCCCCTTGGGGGTAGAATTGATCAAAAATCCTTTCTTAGCGGATGCCTACGTCATATCATCTACCTGCATGCCAAATTTCAGTCCGATCCGTCGAGTGGTTTGGGCTGTGCGTTGACAGATCACTATGTCGGTCAGTCACCTTTGAGTTATATGTATATAATTAGATAGTATTTGTACTGAGTTTGTGCAGTAAGCCGCAAATTATGAAAATAATTATGGTGCGAATTCGTTTTACTTATTTATTTATTTAAAAACTTTATTGCATAAAATAAAAAGTATAAAAGGCGGACTTAATGCTAGATGCATTCTCTACCATGGATTCCTTCAAAAAGAGCGTGAAGAAATATCTTGCGGGCCAGTATTGCGATGCTAACGGGTAGTTTCGATATCAAATCCGTTGTCATCGCGATGTGGGGCCTCTCTGGCTGGCTGGGAGGAGCCAATATACTGCACTACAATAAAAAAAAAAACATCGTTGGGTCATGCAGATTGTATGTTTATGGGTGCGGTAACAGTAAAAATGTGAGTATGGATTATAACAAAATTAATAATAATAAATAGCAATAAATTAAACACTAAATATTCATACAAAGGTACTTACTGTCTTTTGTATCTTGCTGGATTGTTCTCGTTAGTATTTGGATACGACTCGGCTGTAGCTTCAATATCGATTTATATAAATTTTGACGATGTGTTATTCTTTATGAATTAATTGAAGAATTAATTTTAGAGAGGTAGGTTTATCGCTTGAACTCGAGCAGCCCGACTAGTGAAATACCTCCGCCTTACAGAATACCGCAGCCAAATAGCAATCACTTCTGTGTTCCTGCGTGTGAGTAAGTTTTCCAGAGCTCCTGGGGGTGCTACATTAGTAGCAGGGGTCAAGCCTTCAAGGTAAGGGCGACAAGTCCAGTAACAGATTTATTATACTGTACTTGTCGCCCTTAAGTTAGGACCTCATTACCAGGTGTGCCCCGCTTTTGATGCGCAGCGCGCAAGTCTGCGCGCGTTGGTGGGGCCAAATCTCTCACTCCCCAGCATAGTCGAGGCTATGCTCGGGAGTGAGACGGCATGGGTTGGTATGGTCTCCTTCTGCGAAGATGTCATGTCGCAGAAGGAGGCCGCAGAGCGGGAGCGGGAGGACGATCCATCCGCTCCCGCCTGCCGCCGAAGAAGGCGGCTGAGGGCGCGGCGCCAATATGACCGCGCCCAGCTACCGCGTGGGGACTGGCCGGCTGATGGTGTGAGGACACCTCAGTCGGCATTGCACCGGTCCCCACTGCGAGTTGGGGATGGTTCCGTTGGATCGGCCATCCCCATTCTCCCCCCGAACACTGTGGGGGGAGTAGACGGAGCCGCGTAAGCGGCTGTTCCGCCGGCGGTGTTGTGGAAGTAAAGGCTTAGCCGATCCCCCACAGCACCGCCACTAAGGCGATGGAGGTCCAACCGGGGGGTTTTAGTCGGTAGTCCTGCCCTTTTCAGGGCAGGGAGTCCCACACACGCCGTCACCCTCCCTCGGGGTGACGGTACGGTGCATCAACGCATTTCCCCCCGGAAAAAAAAAAAAAAAAAAAAAAAGGACCTCATTACCACTTAACATCAGGTGGGATAATAAAAAAAATTTATTAATTATGATGATCCAAATAAATAACACACTATATACCTACTCAACGCATCTATTTTATTACATACTATCTTTTGTATATTGACGAATTGTTCTCGGTAGAATTAGGGTACGAATCAGCTAAAGCTTCAATGTATAGTTATATTTATGTTGACGATGCGTTATATGTAACCTACATAACAAATGAATTCATTATGATTTTCCAAATAAATATGTAACTACACTCTATACATGTAGATAAGAAAAACACTAGAATATAATTCTGCGAATATCAACTATCAGTATTACAAAAATAACCCTACTTAGTTTGTCACTAACTGAAGTAAGGATCGTTATAGGAGACTCCGGTCATGACCCAATATTAATGAACAACCAAAATTCCGGAGATTACCGTTCGTGGACATTAAAATTTACAAACGCCGGGTTCATTTCACCCGAAATAGTCGGCTACAAACCACGAAACAAGTTTCGAAACTCTTGACATCTATTAGCACAAAACCTTAGGGTCATTCGTACCCTAGGGCCGCGGTTTTGTTAGAGCGTTGCTTGGGTTCAAAGAATTAAAACATACTTTGCATCGTTTCAGAACACATGGCATTACAGACTTGAAAGACGCGATTGTCTTTTTATAATAAAAGTCCTATTATTATGCGATTTTATACAGTGAGTTTTTTTCAGTACCTACTCGTATTTTGATATTGTAAGCTTAAACATTTTTACAAAGAATTTATGAATATTCAGCTCACATAGGTATTGTTGTCATATTTGAAAGTATTTTATTTGAACTAAATACTTTACGGCGCGAAATGTACGCACTAACTATTAGTAATAAAATAGATCTGATATTTATTTTTAGACAGCGTTACATCTGTAAACTGATTCAAAATGAAGATGCTAAATAATTGGTGCTATGGAAATCAGAATACTACGATAAATATTTACATATAAAACTACTCAAATACAAAACAAACTTAAAACGTTTTTCCCACATGATTGTTCTGGGTGAGGAATAAACCCACGATATTTGATAATACAGTCAAGACCACTAACCATTATTCCAATACGTCCATCAAATAAATAAAATATATCAGACAACATCACATTATAATGACGGTAAATACCACAACGTCCAGACCTGAATCATTATAGAAAAGTTCGTTTTCATATGGACTCGACCGTCAATCGAACGCGGGGCGGCATCTCAGAGACGGTGCGACGTCAAGTCCGGCGAGCTCGCTTCATCATGATATGGAAATCGTCAATGGAAACCTACAAATTTGGTCAACTCTCGTTGATAGCTTGAGCATTTTTTGGGGAAATACTTATTGTTACACAACTCTACGGCGGGGACACACAGTGGCGTGTTGGGCTCGCATCGACGAAAATCCCATCGGCGATTAACGCTGCGCAGCTGTGGGACAGTCGGGATCTCACGCGTATTCTACGCAGACTCTCCCACCACGCCTGCCACCAACGTCTCCTCACAAATCAAGCTTACATGAACAATCATCGCCGCTCCTAATTAGCCCCGGCCTTCTCCCGGGTTCAACATCGCCTTGGATTAAACTTTGCGTGTACCAACTGACCTTAAAGTTAAGTATTCAGTAAATTGACCTCCATGAGTTGAGAACTGCTCAGGTCAACCTTTGATGGGTGAATTGACTCGATCAGGAACATTTATTATGTACCGTTTGAAGGCTTACTCTGTTGTTTTTGCAGGGAAAAGTCTGTGGAATCAGTAATGCGCTCGTCTACTTTGGTGGCATTATATTAAGTAATCCAGCTTCACGTAACGTAAAAATAGTGGATATTTTAAACTTGATCTCATCCCACCTGATGTTAAGTGGTAATGAGGCCACAAGTACAGCATAATAAAGCTACGGGTATTGACGCCCTTACCTTGAAGGCTTGACCCTTGCTACTAATGTAGCACCCCCCAGGAGCTCTAGAAACCTTGCTCACACGCAGGAACTTAACAATACCGAAAGTAGTAATTTGTTATGTAAAATAATTAAATTATTTATTTACCGTACACTGCACTTATGTAAATATTTTGTCTGTATGTCTCAGATAAGCCAATTTGTATTCGTTTTTGAGAAATAAATATCTTAAACCATAAGTGATTGTTATTTGGCTGCGGTTTTCTGTAAGGTGGAGGTATTTCACCAGTCGAGCTGCTCCAGTTTAAGCGATAAATCGCCTACCTCTCTTAATCATTAACATTCTATCAAATAAGATCGACCCTCCAAGAAACAGATGCTTGAAATTTTTTGTCTTTCTGTGTAGAGCTTTATATTAAGTGTCTTAAGCTAGGTATTAGATTCAGGTCAAATTCTTACGAAAGCAAGACTTAAAACTAGCTTTGCTCCGAACTGTATTCGTACCTTCGAATTGCTTTGTTCAAAACCTAAGAAACTATTCGTTCAAAGGCAGTCTTGTAGTTGATTTGAAAATACTTCTGTCTGACTGCTTTCTAACTCGGAAGATAGACATGCCTTTTGTGTAGGAAAGTATAGTAAACTTAAGCAGTTATTGAATATATATATGTAAGACATCGGGAGTTTTTTTTTCATCTTATTGTATTTAAAGTAAATAAAAACTGATTTCCCGTTGATTCACATTATAAAATCAGGGATGCCATCATTAAATCCTCGTTTCGTTACCATGGTGCTCATTTTTGTATTAAAAGTATATCTATCTATATGTTTATATCTTTTTAAAAAAATCGAAATTACAAATCCCGACGTTATCCGCAAACACATACAATATAAGAAATCAGAAATCAGAAATTTTATTGCTAATTGTAGGTATACATGGAATGATCTTAAATATAAGGTATCGCTCAGCTACAATTTACCAAATTACATGGTGTGCAATATATATTATTATAAACGAACAGTTTTAAATACATTTGAAATAAATTAACAATGTCAAGTTATTATAAAAATTAAATAAAAATTGTCACCAAATAAGAAGTATATAATATAATGAATGAATCAATTAAAAATATTACTGGAAAAATAAAATTATATATCATCTTATCTATCAAATTTGTCCAGGAGGAATTCATTAATTGAGTAATAGGCCTTTTCGATAAGAAAATGGTAAAAGGACTTTTTGAATGTTGTAGTATCCTCTTTATTCCTTATTTCTTTTTTTTTTTTTTTTTTTATTTATTGTAAGGAAACATACAGTACTTATCACAGTATAGGTAGGACAGATAAACGATATCTTAAACCAATTAAGTTTCCACCTATAAACAATGTTATACAAACTGCAACATGTTAACCAGAAGTTTAAAAATTACATAAATACATATAAAAAACTAAACAAATTACTTAATTAAGTTAAATTAAGATACAATTTATCCGCAACAGCCTTTTTGTACGCCCTTAAGGAAGAATCAAAAATGTCTAGGTCATGAAAATCGCTATTGTACTTATGACATGAGCGCAGCAAAAAGGTGTTACGGGCGTATTTAGTTGAGGTCAACGGTACACTAAACAGAAGATGCCGACGAGAATTCAACCGGGGGCATTTTAAATGTATATTACTTAAAAGAAAAGGGGAATCAATGTAATCATTCAGAATTTTGTACAAAAATACTTGATCTTTTTCCATTCGGCGTGATGCCAAAGAAGGTGTAAATTTAGGCTTAATATCCTTGTCACATTTAAACTTTAGGTATTTGAGGAATTTATTCTGAATCTTTTCAATATTCTCAGCATATTTCTTATAGTGAGGATTCCAGATTACAGATCCATATTCTAATATAGATCTTACAAAGGCAAAATATAGAAGATATAAAGTGGAATGATTTTTAAAATCTTTCGCCGTCCTAAGAACAAACCCCAACATTTTATAGGCCTTGGCACACAAATTATTCATGTGGTGACTAAAATCAAGTTTACTGTCCAAGTAAATACCCAAATCTCTCACCTCGGTTACTCTATTCAGTGTTACATTATTTAAGTGGTAATCATGAAATATTGGCTTACTTTTGCGTGTAAAGGAAATAACATTACATTTTTTTATATTTAAATCTAGATAATTATTTAGATAATTATTTATTTAATTATTTAATTATTTAATTATTTAATTATTTATTTATTTATTTATTTATTTTATTTATTTATTTATTTCATTCGGTAATTTATTGTATATGCGTGGCGCCATGCCTGATATGTTTTTGGAGAATAGTGCTGTTCTATGCACTATAACATGAATAATGTATGGTATAATAGAGAAACCTCTTCCTAATTTGAAGTCTGCTAAGCTGCTGAAGTATTTTAATAACAACCGATCCGCAATAAAGCGTATATATACCTAATTAACATAATTGATTACTTACCTATTTGTAATGTATCTACAGTCGCCGTCAGATATATTGGAGCAGACAAAGCGACCAAATACTTCTGGGGGTCTACTCCCAAAAACGAAACGAACAAACGAAAGGTTTCGTTTTTGAAGATTGATCAAAAGTTAGGGAATTAAAACGTGGTTTTTGATTTGTATAAATAATATTTTGTTTTTTGATAACGCTTTCTTCGCATTCGATGTGAGTTGGTTGCGATTATGAGCAATAACAATTGCTAAACGTCATCGGATCCGACATATTTCGTTTTCGAGAGTAGACGGCCTGAACAGTTAATAATGTCAATAAGTTCCATACACTACAAGTTACCATTAATATCTGAACATTCATTACTTTTTATACACACAACTAACCAATAATATCTGAACTCTCAAAATGAAATATATATTTATTCCAATTTAAGTACATAATTTAAAACCACCTATTTAATTTTTATACAAAGTTTGCCAGATTAATTTTGCTATTATATTGGTTTTTGTTTATACAGATTTCAGCGTACAAACATACCAAATTTAACAACAATTATTGCACAAATTTCAGTATGAATAGGTAACTTTCAAATGGACCTCAAGCTTATTATATAAATAAGGATTCCAAGTCACAATAATATCGTATGACGTGACCCGTTTTCGCCTTTGGGCAGTCCCCCCCTCTTTGTGAGAAAGGGAGAACGTATCCAGTTTCGTTTTAATTAAGACATGTATCTGATAGTGCAGTGTTTTCAACTAAAGGGGTTTTCCCGCAATTTGGGGAAACATATTTGAAATCTCAGTTTATTTATATTCATGGGCGTACCCAGTTTCCAGCTTAGGGGGGGACAAGTAAGTTTTTAGGTCAGTTCGTTTACGGCTATGTTACATTTGAACAAAAATTACGTAATTAAAATAGACAAAATTTTCATCGTAACCATTAAGTTACATTAATTGACTTCAGTTCTGTGCATAATTTGTGATCTCAGCACAAAAGTGTTAATTAGATTGTTTATCAGAATCGGCACTAATGACAATTATTTGTCAGATAAACACGAGACAACTATCTTATTTAAAGGAATTTCTAAGCAAGTTCAGAGATTTTAGGGTATCCTCACTTAAACGTGGGGACAAATATTTTTAATTTGGGAACACTAGTGGAAATAGTATAGGAGTGCTTATTATTTCTGTAATGTTTTGTATCACATTTATAACGAAAACTAGGAAAGGTTTGTATATTTTTTTATTCATTTATTTTATTTAAAAACTTTAATGCACAAAATAGTACAACAAGTGGACTTAATGCTAGGGGCATTCTCTACCAGTCAACCTGTGTGTAAATGTGGAGGAATTTAATAATTTACCGTTCTTTTAAGATAACGTGGATAGATTTTAAATTTGTCTAAATATATAGCTACTAGCTACTATATGTAAATTATTTAAAAAGTATTTAATTTGTTATTCTAGTATTCAATTTGTCTAGCTGTCAAAATTTACAAGTAAGAAATTCTTATTTTGCACTTTAATGAAACACAATTAAGTAGGATTTAAAGCACACACATTAATCTATACTAATTTTATAACGCTGTAGGTTTGGTTCGAGCGCGCTAATCTCAAGAACTACTGTTTCGAATTGAAAACTTATTTTTTTGTTGTGTAATCCATTTCTTGTAAAAGATTTAAAGCTTTATTTAATAATCGTGCTGCGACCAATCCCTACTAATATTATAAATGCGAAAGTAACTCTGTCTGTCTGTGTGTCTGTTACGCTTTCCTGCTTAAACCTCTCAACCGATTTTGATGAAATTTGGTATAGGTAGGTATACGTTGAATCTCAAAAACGGACACAGGCTACTTTTTATTAGAAAATAAGGGGGGATGGGGTTAATACCACCTTTGGAAGTTTATATGGAAAAATGTTTATTTTTGAAGTTAGAGATATGAAATTTGGCACAAATATAGCTTGAAACTTGGATTAAAATATAGACTACTTTTTGTTTCGAACATTAGGGGAGAAAGGGGTAAAACCGACCATGAAAGGATGTAGTCCACGCGAACGAAGTCGCGGGCACAGCTAGTACTATATATAATGGAAAATGTGGAAAAACGCGGGTAGTGCGCGCGCGGGTGGGACGCTCTAGACACGGTTACACACACGGGACATAGTTTGAGCATTTAAATGTATAATATATGTAGTATAAAATAAATAAAATACATGCGCCAGACAACCACACCAATCACCTGGTCTCAAACCAAGGTTTTCCCTTGTACTATGAGCACCAGACGACGGATACTGACTCGGGGCGTCGTCCCAGCACACCCAGACCCAAGTCAATTTAGAAAAGTTCATTTTCAAAATTGACCTGACACGAGAATCGAACTTGGAACCTTTCGCGCTTTGGCCTACCTTAACCACTGCGCCACATAGGTTGTCAATTATAAATTGATTCGATCTGAACATAATTTTCGCAGAAGTTCCAATAACTTTTAAAAGATACGAAAAATTGTGCATTCAGAATTTAAATAAAACATTTGTTTGATTGATTGATAAAAACTGGTGCCGATGATGATGATGATAACAGATTATGCCTAACAGTTTTTTAATTATACGGATTTTGTTTGGTTTCATTGTATAATAATGAAATAAATAGAAAGGACGACCTCCGTAGCCAAGAGACAAGCGTGCCGGACTTTGGCGTCGCGCCATCTCTGAGGTTCCGGGTTCTATCCCCGGTCGGGTCAATATGGGAAACGAACTTTTCCATATTGTCTCGGGTCTGGGTGTAGTGGTACCTTCGTTGTTTCTGATTTCTTTAACACAAGTGCTTTAGCTACTTACCACAGAATCAGAGCAATGTATGTGATGTTGTCCAATATTTATTTTATTTATTTTATAAATATACAGATGTTGGCACAAACATAACTAAATTTTAATTATTATATTAGTATCGCCTTTACTGGCGATGCAATTTCTGAAAACATCTTCTAACATTTGCCCTAATCGAAGCAACAAGTTATATTCAATAAGTTTTTTATAACACATCTATACATGGCGTTGGATGTAAATATATTTTCTTCCTGCAAAAGTATACGTTTACAATGATTTTCGAAATAAATGTCTATTCGTTCCAGATTGTGGTTGGTTCCTGTATCCTGTTTCGGCATACCTTTGGACACATATACAAGTAACAATCATATAGCTATCTCATATTAGAATCCGGGTGTGAAACACAGAACCTTTGCAAACAGGCAGGGGACTGTGAACAATAGACTCTTTGACAAACGGACAGACACGCAGGACGTTTTAGAGAATTAATGTAAGATACTAAGCTGGAGTGGGTATACTGTAGTGTCAATACAACGTCAGTAATTTTATGAAATACTACCGGTCCCGGCGAACTTCGTTTCGCCTTAGAGGATTTTCCCGCTGTTCTGTTGAAAATTTTCCTGAATTTTCTTTGCTATAAACCTCACGGAGCCCGAGACCTTTCCAACGAATGCAATACCGTGGAAATTGGTTCGTGCGTTCTGGAGTTATAGCGTCAGGAAGGAAAACCTGACTTATTTTTATATAGTAGACTACAACTTAACAATCGAGTTGTGTTGTAAATATATTCGCTTCACGCTCATAACAAATGTCAAAATTAATGCGTTGGCTGCTGAATGGCTGAAAATACGAGTGATTTTGTTATGAGATAATATATTGAATTTCAAGATTGTCTTCAACCCACCTGATGTTAAGTGGTAATGAGGTCTTAGCTTAAGGGTGACTGACAAGTACAGCACAATAAAACTATTACTGGACTTGTCACCCTTACCTTGACAGCTTGTCCCCTACTACTATTGTAATGATAGATTTGAAATGTAGTACAAATATAGCTCGAAAATTGGATTAAAATATGGAATACTTTTTGTTTTCAATGTTAGGGGAGATAGGGATAAAACCGACCATAAGAGTATGTAGTCCACGCGAACGAAGTCGCGGGCACAGCTAGTAAACGCATATATTTAACACAAATTTCGTCCAAAATACATTTTTTATTACAAAAAACAATATTGAATAAATATTGGAAAACATCACATACATTGCTCTAATTCTGCAGCACTTGTGTTACAGAAATCAGAAACAACGACAGTACCACAACACCAAGACCCGAGACAATATAGAAAAGTTCGTTTCCCATATTGACTTGACCGGGGATCGAACCCGGCACCTCAGAGATGGCGCGACGCCAAAGTCAGGCCGCTGGCCTCACGGCTAGGTCGTCAAAAAATATTTCCAGCTAATAATTTTAAATTAGCTTGTCTCATATAAATCACAAGTCATTAATAAACCCCTTAATCAATTCAGGGCCAATGCCGTCGCGAAGTTTGTAGAAATAGACTTTGCGAATAATTAAGGGTTGACTAATGAACCTATCTTCTATTAGCTTTGAAAGTTTTGGAGTGAAATATATAAAAAATGTTTTAAACTATAATTTTGTTAAAGTTTAAAAAGCATTAACAATGCTTCTAATGCTCTCTCGCTAACTACATGAATCTTAGTCATGAATTTGTCGATTGCTCGAATCCATTTACTTAATTTGTTTACTTTTATAAGTATAAGTAGATATACTTTCATATTTTAAATATATATTTTACTAGCTGTGCCCGCGACTTCGTTCGCGTGGACTACATCCTTTCATGGTCTGTTTTACCCCTTTCCCCCTCATATTCGAAACAAAAAGTAGTTTATATTTTAATCCAAGTTTTGAGCTATATTTGTGCCAAATTTCATATCTCTTACTTCGAAAATAACCATTTTTCCATATTAACTTTCAAAGGTGGTATTACCCCCATCCCCCCCTAATTTTTTTAATAGCCTATGTCCGTTCTTGAGATTCAACACATACCTATACGAAATTTCATCAAAATCGGTTGAGAGTTTTAAGCAGGAAAGCGTAACAGACAGACAGACAGACAGAGTTACTTTCGCATTCATAATTTTAGTATGGAAGTAGGGATAGTTAACATAATTTTATTTTGATTGATTGATTGATTGATTGATTGACGCACCACACCCAGCCAGGACGCAATGCCTGATCCGGCAGAACCGGCACACCAGGGGGCACAGATTTTTGTATGGAGGGACACGCTCTAGGATGGGATAGGACGATCGGCTAGCCGCAACCGGCCGACCACAACCAGCCCAGTATTCACCGTTACAACCAGTATAGGATATTGGGTAAGACGGGTAAGTTTATAGGACTGAGCGTTGCTGAGGTGGGCTATCTAGCCTTTGATGCTTTGTTTTGAACGTTTCGTAGGTTTTATTGGGTTCGGTCGTTTTTACTTGATGTACTGCAATCCGTTTCGCTGTCAGTTTCTTCAATTTCGAATATATATTTTTCTGTTTCTTGTTTCAATTTGGTTTTGTCCTTTATCGAGACGCGACAAGATGAAGTTAGCATATATTATATAACCCGTAGAGGAGATGGATATCCGCCTATAATCATTTGTTGACTGAGGTTGGGGTTTCTTCGGAATGGGAACTTGTACTGTTTGGGTCCATGTCGATGGGATAACGTTTTCTAACCATGCTTTATGCATGTGTTTAGTAATTTCTTGAAGTAAACGGTCTGGTAGTGCCTTGAATTCGATTACCACTTCATCTGTTCCTGGTGCTGTGTTGTTTCGCATTTGGTTGATAATTTCTGCTACCTCTTTTTCTGTGGGTGGTTCCGGGAGATTGTTGGGTTCTTCATGTTCATGTAATGAAATATGTTGACCTTCCATTTTTTTCATTTCAGATTCCCAATGCGACATTGGAATTTACTTGTTTTTGATTTTTCGTTTTTCTGTTTGGACGTGACGTCTGTAGAAATCGTAAGTGATCCTCATTCGGGTGGAAGGGTGCTTATTTTGAAGATCTTCGAAAAAAATTTTGACTTCCGCATTATCTTCTTTTTCAGTGATCAATTGTAGTTCAGTTCGCAAGTTTTTACTCGTGTACGAAGGATTATGTTATTTGGTAACATGTTATTACGGAACTTAGCCTTTTGTAGTTGGGCAGTTACAATACGACGCGCTTTTGAACAGTTTGGTCTTCTAATTAGTACTTTTTGTGCTGCAATATTTATGATATCACTTATCATGTTCCAGGGTAGTACTTCCTGTTGTTTATTAGTTTATATCCACTCCAATGTCATTTTTAAGATTTCGCTTTGATATTGTTTGCAAATTGTTTCATTTTTAACACGCTTTTTTTAACCTTTCGTAGTCTAAGTGTCGATAGTTAAAGTTGGTTGGTTTCTTATTGGGTGTGTTTTCTTCTCTGTTGTACTTTCTTATTGGATTTTTTTTTGTATTAAAGGGTTGCTGTAAATTCTGGAGTGTTGCTATTATAAGTTTGTGGTCTGATGTTTTGTTAGATGGGATTGCCTTTATTACTTTAAATGTGTGTGTAGTTTTTGCTGAGGAGATAATGTGGTCTATTTGGGAGGTTTTATTTCCTGATTTCCATGTTTTCAAACCACTGGTTCTTCCAAATGACGTATCCAGTCTTAGCTTTTCTCGTCATAAAATGTCTATTAGTAGTTCACCATTTTGATTTGAATTTTTGTGATATATTTGTTTGCTGTTTGTTTGGTTTGATGAATATCCAAATAACCTACGTGCGCATTAAAGTTGCCTAGTAAAATTACTGTTGTATTTTTCGGGTTTTTTTTGATTCTGTTTAGTAGGTTTGAGAAGGTAATCGTAGCTTGTGATGCTTTAGGCGGAATATGCGTATTAATAATGTAGATACTACCGCTGCTGTTAGTGCTTACTATGGCACTCATAACGTTTACGTCACTAGTAGTTTTTTTATAGATATATCAGCGTATTTTCTTATTAAAATAGCTAGTGCGCGTTTTTTGTTGGCTCCCGGCTCCTGGCTATAAATACCAGGTGTAATTTTTTGTATTAAGTAGTCCTGTTTTCATGTGTGTCTCTTGTAAACATGCTATGTCTACCTTGTTTTCTTTGAGAAATCGACCTATATCTTGTTTTTTCTTCGGGTTTGGTGATCCTCTGACGTTCCAGGTGGCTACATGGATTCTTTTTGGTTCCGTAGTATGTTTTATGTTTGATTTAGCACCTAGTATTCTATAATCCATTTGGTCTGGAATATCTTCAAATGATGTAGGTGGTGTGAGTATTTTTGAGATTGAGGAGGTTATCGATGAATGTTCTGAAATTGGTTCATTTGCGAGAATCTCCTCGGTTTTCTTAATCCGTGTACTGTTTTCTTGCGATGGCTAGATTAGGCTATCGTAGTGATTACCATCGTAGAAGAGGTTAATTTTTCCAACTGCATCTTGGGGATTTTAATTGAACGTGATTGTTGAGTGATTGCAGCTTTGATGAATTATTACATCAAGCAGGTAGTAATGTGCCGCAGCTAAGATAATATCGGCTCCTCCCCACGTACCGTCCTTATACTGATTCGAAATGAAGCTAGTCTGTTTCATCGTATTCTTCCTTACTATGAGGGAAATTGCTCGCTGTCGCCGCTTTAATCATTGGGTCGTGCTTGTTATCCTCTACATAATGCGTCGCTTCGTACGGCTTGGTAATTAAGAGTTAAGTAAAACAGTTCATTTATCTGATGAGCTATAGCTCTAAATAGTCTCCTTGCATTTTGAAGATATTTGTCATTTTTGCGTTCTCTGTAAATTAAGCTTAGATCTATTTGTACTGAAAAAAAGGAAGCGAGAATCTTGTCACCAAATATTAGGTTGTGTTAAATTATTTTTATGTGACAGCCTAAGGGCCTTTTTTTAAAGTCGCATGGGTTCGAAAGGTGAGCCCACAAGTGGTTGCACTGTTAATCTTTCAGCTTTTTTGGTGTCGATGTTATTGACTTAGCTAGTTTGGGTCAAATTATTTTACAAGGGTGATATTTTTTGTGCCTATTTTGGTGTCAAATCTAGTGGTTGGTGGTACTTAAACAAGTGAGCGTTAGCAATTCTGCGTAACCTATTGTTGGTGATTTGTGTAAGCCAGATGTTGGTTTGGTGAGCCTATGAGAGAATCTATTGATTCTTTTGTCAGCTTTATTTTTTTTTCCTTTCTTTTAATCAATCACAACCAGCTAGTTTTAAAAATGAAATTTCTTTGGCTTGTTTTTGTTGAATCTAAAAGGTTAGTTTTACCTACGTAAAATAAAGAGCTTGTGCAATACTGAGTTAACTATTGTTGGCAATTTCTATGAACCACATGTTGGTTTGGTGAGAATGTGTGAGTTAGACTATATTGATGCTTTTGTTAGTTTTGTTGTCCTTTTTTTAATGGTATTAACAATTGGCTAGGTTTGGAAGTGAAATTTCTATTGCTTGTTTTTGTTGAAAATAAAAGAATAGTGGTACCAATGTAAAACAACGAGCTCGGGCAATTCCTTCTGCTCTAATGTTGGTAATAATGTGTAATATTGAATTCCTCGGATCGTTAGAAATTGATTTGGTTCCTTTTTATTTTAACAACAGATTTTTAGCCACTACCTAGTGCAGGGTGGCTAATTTGTTAATGATTCATGTATTAAAACACTAAATGCATGCAACGCTGTATGTAGAATAAGGTTATTCAGTAAGAAGCTAAAGTGAAAGTATAGTTAATTAACAAACTGTGTATGAAACATTGTTTTTGTTGCTACCATTGGATGGCAAGAAAAATAGAGATATTTTATGTAGATGATATGATATAACATAAATAGATACCTATTTATGTTGAAGCTATTTACGTTTTAGTATATACTAATGTTGTTTGAGTACAGAATCGCGAAGTTACGCAGTTATTCAAAGGCTCGTACCTAAGTACCACCAATTGCAATATTATTGAATCAAAAGCTTTTTTTTGGTGTGATTAGTGTGTTTATAATTTGAAGAAAACACTGCAATGACGTTGTCTGGATTTGTATTTTTAGACTGGTAAGTAGTTAAATCTGTTAAATCGCGAGCTTTGGACTTTATAAAATGGAAAGATCTCACCAGGATGTCTCGACTGCGCTCGTTGTCTGGATTGTTTCACTGACGCTCTGTGTTCATGTCGTGGTTTGATGGATTTAAGGTCTCCTCATTTTTGGCCCCGGGTTAGCCGGTTTAGAATTTTGCTTTTTATTTTTAATACGGACCGAGGGGTTGTTTTTTTTATTTTTATTTTTTTATAACCGTTTCACGACTTGATTGTTTAAGTTTATTTGCTTAATTACGTAATTATTTATGCAAAAACTCAACAGCGGGTGGTTGCAACGAATCCTATTACTAGCTGTTTTGGATTTTTAATCTACTCAGCAGGCACAAATAATGACACTGGTGCAGTTTTTGAATCACACTAACTTAAATATTTTTTTTTTGTGTGTTAAAGCACTGTAATTAAACTAAAACACTTTATGCAACTATTACACAGATTCGAACAAAAACATAGAGGTTCACGTATAAATAGTGACACTGCTCTCGCGCACAAACTATGCTCGGTGCAGTAATGGCTAACACGTGTGCCGGATTTCGGGTGCCGAAGGGATGCGTCCGTTCACGGCCGAGGTTCGGATGCTTCTCCCCAGTTAACATAATTTTATTTTGAGTGATAAAATTATTGCTGTTTTTTTTAATTACTTACGTACTTTTTCTCATTAAATCTCACCCAAAAACCAACTCTGCATGAACCAAGGCTTTACTGGTTGATAATGCCCCTGGCATAAAATCCAACTGTTTTATATTTTTGCACAATGAAGTTTTTAAATATTTAAATAAAATTCAGTAACTGTACAGACAAATGAACGTCAGACTACGTACTTTGGAATATTTTTAAGAAACAGAAAAATTTCATCCCCCCTTGTGGTGCGGTAGTCGAACCCACGACCTTCACGTAACGCGCGTGCTGCTCTTCCAACTGAGCTAACCGTATAAGTATGTAGTTCTAAGCTTAATCGGCACAGGACACTTACCGGAGGCTAAGAGGTTGATACAGCAGAAAAATATTTCGCCTACGATAACTTGCGTTGGATTAGCGGTACGCGCGATACTTGAAGACCGTTGGGTCGAGCCCCGCTAAGCAATGGGAGAATATATTTTTATATTTCTCTAAAATATTTAAAAGCTCGCTAATGCGGATTAAATCACTTTTTATATTTTCAAGAGCGGTAGGGCATAGCGAGTTATCGCTCGAACTGGAGCAGCCCGACTGGTGAAATACCTCCACCTTCAGCGTAACCCCACACTAGCGTTCTTTGAGCGTCGACGCCGACGCAACTCTGACGCGACGCGTCGAAATGACGAACGCCAGGATTGCGCTCCACAGGCGCCGCGCCGGCCCGACGCATGCGCAGCGTTTATTTTGTCAGCAGTACAATGATCAACTCAATTGTTTCGGCCCACCCGTGTTTTAGAATCAGTAGGTAGAAAACTTTTTAGCTGATAGCAAATGAGGATGTAGCTTAAAATACTAACTCATATTGCCGAAGAAACCCATTTTCAATTAAGTACTTTTAGTTTTCGAGAAAATAAATGCTAAAGTTGCCTATTCGGGTCATGTGTCAAATAGGAAAAATATATTTTTTCCTTTACAAGTTGAAAGCATTAATTTATCACTGCAATATAAAACTTTATATTGTGCGTTATTCAAATCTTACATTTCCATTTTCGAAATGACTGTACATGACGTCAGCACGGCGCGACGCTCGAACGCGATGTGCAGAGGACGCCCAGCGCAAGCGCCGCTCAAACGCCGCGTCGACGCTGAGCGGGCGCCGCGTCGACGCAACGCCCAACCAACACTATTGTGGGGAGGACGCCGGCAAGACGCTGACGCTCGAAAGACGCTAGTGTGGGGTCCCTGTAAAGAAGACCGCAGCCAAATAACAATCACTTCTGTTTTGTTGTGTTCCTGCGTGTGAGTAAGGTTTCCAGAGCTCCTGGGGGGTGCTATATCAAAAGTAGGGGTCAAGCCTTTAAGGTAAGGATGACAAGTCCAGTAACAGCTTTATTATGCTGTCCTCACACTAGGACCCTTAAGCTAGGACCTCATTACAACTTAACATCAGGTCGGTTGAGATCAATCTTGAAGTGTAATATAAAAAAAAAGAAATACACACTTTGGAATTGGTACCACCCTTATGTCGTTCGCATAAGAACTAATTTCGAACTGAGTATGTAAGTGTTTACCTAGACTTAAACTATTCAAAGTTCTTTGAGGTTACAGTGTATAAAAACCTCATTCGCTACCTAAAAGAAAAACAGTCGCATTAAGACCATTACCCTTTGTCTTTGCAGTAGGCTAAAAAGGTTAACCCATCAAGATTTGCATAGAGTCATATTTACTAAACTTCATATCTCGTAATTTGTGCGGGCCATTTTGAACTTTAAAGCTATTAGCGTAAGGCGTGGGCTCTGCTGCGCTATCTTCAAACAAAGCAGAGCTTAAGCTCTGTGGCTAAGTTATAATAAAACTTCCTCTGTTAAACAGATTTAAGGGTCCCTGTACGCGGATCGACATCACCAACACTCATATAGGGACATCCTTGTTTTTCTTTTTTTGCTTGACCCACCCTATCGTAGCCCTAAGAAGGACAGGTCTACCCACCAAAACCTCCCAGGGGACCTATTCGCCTCAATGGTAATGTTGTGGGAAAATTTTAGAACCACCAAAACCTCACCGGCGGGATGGCTGCTGTTTAAGCAGCCCCGATTCTTCCTCCCGGAATGGTCGAGAGGGAATATGGAGACCCCTTTTTTTTGAGGGGGAAATGCCTACCGCACCGTCACTCGCTGTGGGGAACAGAGAGTGGTATTTCGGGCTCTCACTGACTAAAGCCCCCACGATGCAGTTATGGGGGAGTCGGGATCCCTTGCAGATACTACGCAGACTCCACTACAACGCCTAAAGCTAAGCGACCCAGAGCGTGGCAGGGCCACCTGACACGCCGCACCCTCTCGGAATCGAGGTAACTGACGCCAGACCCACCCCACGCCTGGAGACTCTGGTCTCAGCATGCGAAAATCGCCCATCCCTCTTCAAGAAAAGGGAAGGGAAGTATCTCGTGTCGGAACTTCTGCCGTCGACTAGAATAGAATAGAAAAGAAAACATCTTTATTCATGTAACCTTTACAAAAGCACTAATGAAGTTTATGATGTCGAGACGAAACACAACACTTACTCAAGAGAGATCCAAAAAAGGAATTCGCTAGCCTTTGTTGCCTAGGGTGCACTTGCTACTACTTCCCTCGTATTCGCGAGATTCCTCCACCAATATCAAGCAGGCACACAAGGAGGTTTTCCGACCCAGACCATCCCAGACGGACTCGCTGGCTAAGGTAGTCGTTCCAAGTCTTGTGGATCCGTTGTCGAATCCAAGTGCAACATGTCATACTGATACATCTGTCAATGTCACGTCACTGTCAATGTCATGTTTCAATGTTACAGCAACCAATCATGTATTGCCATCTAGCGGGTTTTTCGTGCACCGTAGTCTTCATTGGTGTATCGACGTCTATTTTACAAATTGCCAAACTTCGTAATTGCCAATCGTGTGTTATAAAACACAGAGAGATACTGGGTGACTAAAATTGAACGAACCGGCCCATTCAATACCGGAGGCAATATCGTTAATTTATCTTTGCAGTGCTGAAAGAGGAAAATGGAAATAGCTACAGTAAAGGTATGTCATTGGACTTTGTATCGCTCTTATAATAAGGGGATAAGAACTATAATCTTTTTCAGCTTTTTTTATGAAGGACTTACCATCGATTAGCCTCTCTTTCACTTGATGATAAGGGTGAAGCTCGTTAAGTCAGTAGCAAACTTTTCACTCTTGTTTTGAAGGTGCTGAGATCATACTAGACCGGTTCTCCGGACTAATAGTGAAATCTGCATTCGATTCCTGGTCGGGTCAATATTGAAAACGAACTTTCCTATATTGTGTCGGGTTTTGGTATTGTGATACCGTGGTTGTTTCTCATTTCTTTAATTTAAGTGCTTTAGCTACTAACCATATCAGAGAAATTAAAACGTTCGTTTTAAAAAGCCCGATACCAAGTAATCGGGCGTGCTCGCCTCTCGATTTTGCTATACATATTATCTCGGGTCTAGGTGTTGCGTCATTGTTTCTGATTTCGGTAACACAAGTGCTTTAACTACTTACCATAGGATCAGAGCAATGTATGTGATGCTGTCCTATATATAGTTAAATAGTGACGCAAGATTTTTGTTGCTGTTAAGCTTCTTACCAGAATCAGTACATTGTATGTTGTGTTGTCCAATATCACTACATAGTATAAAACAAAGTCGCTTTTTCTGTCCCTATATCCCTATGTACGCTTAAATCTTTCAAACTACCCAATGGATTTTGATGCGGTTTGTTTTGATAGATAGAGTGATTCCAGAAGAAGGTTTTTATGTGTAATAAAGAATAGAAAAGCCAATATTTCTAAGTATTTATTACATCCGTGCGAAGCCGGGGCGGGTCGCTAGTATTACATATACGTTGTTACGTCACCGCCACCGACAAAGACTCAGCGTTCGCCCGACCTAATATTGCACTTGGTGCAGGGTGCACTATGAAACACCACTATTGTTCTAGTAAACAAGCACTTTGTCACTTTACTTTGTAAGATAAATAAGTCGGGACAAAGTATTTGTGTTTAGGTACCGAAATTTAGGGCTTCTGTTGACTTACGAACAGTTTTGCTGGATAAATGGATTTCGATGCGCGGAAAATTGTGTCGTGGGCACAATATTTTAGCTACTAAATTTCTTTTGACAAGTCTTTTTACCTGACTTTTCAATAAGGAGGTTTCACAATTCGTCCGTTTATCTATACTAATATTATATAGCTGAAGAGTTCGTTTGTGTGAATTGAAAAAAAATGTTTTGGATAGCCAATTTATCGAGGACGGCTATAGGCTATAATATAACATCGGGAAACAACCAATAGAAGCGAAGAATCCTTACTAATATTATAAATCAGAGAGTGAGTTTGTATGTTTGTTTGTTACGCTTTCACGCCGTAACTACAGAAACGATTGCTTTGAAATTTTGCAGACGTAAAGATATAAGTCCGGATTAAATAACAGGGTAATCGATTTTATTATTTTTATAGTACTATACGCCGTACTAGCGAACTTTAAAAATTAGAAACAGAAAAAAAATATCTCCCCTTGCAGTGCGGGAAATGAACCCACGACCTTCACGTATCGCGCGTGCTGCTCTTACCAACTGAGCTAACCGCAAGTTATCGTAGGCGATGAAATTTTTCTGCTGTATCAACCGTTAGCCTTTCGGTAAGTGCCCTCTGCCGCATATGTTTATATCTACATACTTATCGGCCCATGGTACATTCGTTGCAGAAATGTTTCCCGCACCGCAGGGGGAGATAAAATTTTTCTGTTTCTAATATATAAATAACAGGGTACTTTTTATCCCGGAAGAAAATTATATTCCCGAGGAAAAACAAAAATATAGTTTGCTTGATGGATGGATTGGAGATGGCGCTGTGTGTTTAAAACATCGTAAAATATTGCAAACGAATATAAACATGTAATTTTAGAAGCTAAATGATACGATAATGAATCCCCGAAAATGAGGAATTCCCGGGGGATGACGTACAATTTGTTTTATCGTTTTTACTTTTTTTTACATCTACTTATATAATATAGTGTACCATTCAGTTTTTGTTTAACAACTAATCGTATCCAGCGGTACATCGCCCTTCTAAGATTATTCCATAGAAATGAGAAGTTTTCTTATAGTTGTGCTTTATACCGCAATATAACCGAATTCCACGTGGGCGAAGCCGCGGGCGGAAAGCCAGTTAGTTATAAATGTGGATAACGTGAGTCGTCGCTTTTCACTGTTTGTTCATACAAAGGTATAGCTAATGATAAAAGTTACGCAATGGGTTACTAGCTGTGCCCGCGACTTCGTTCGCGTGGACTACATCCTTTCATGGTCGGTTTTGCCCCTTTCTCCCCTAATATTTGAAACAAAAAGTAAACTATATTTAAATCCAAGCTTCGAGCTATATTTGTGCCAAATTTCATATCTCTAACTTCAAAAATAATTATTTTTGCCATATAAACTTTCAAAGGTGGTATTAACCCCATCTCCCCCTTATTTTCCAATAAAAAGTAGCCTGTGTCCGTTCTTGAGATTCAACGTATAGCTATATCAAATTTCATCAAAATCCGTTCAGCCGTTTAGGCGAGAAAGAGTAACAGACAGACAGACAGACAGACAGAGTTACTTTCGCATTTATAATATTAGTATGGATTCCATAAAATTCCATGTGATTTACAGTTATATAAATAGCCATACACGTAGAGTTTTTATTTGTTTAAAAAATATTGAAATGTACTATATGCAAATTTTAATTAAAAAAGGAATAAATCAATAGAAATAAACTAATTATATTGAAAAAGGTTACACTCTCAAGGACCTGACACGAAATTGAAATAGTTTAAAATCAGTCGTTTATTGTCATTTTTCGTATAATGTAAAAACGTTAACATCATTGTTTTTTTGTTTACAAAATGTTCGTTGCTGAAAAATAAGATTAATAATTTAAATCTAACTAGATTAATTAATAGCTGAAAGGCAAAGATAACAAGTAATTCGATGTCGTAGTATCATTAATAAATTAATTAGAAATGCCACTCGCAAAATTCATCGAGAAAATGTTCTTAGAAATTATGTACGAACGGGCCTGACTCCGAATTACGAATAAAGACACTGTAATTATTAAGAAGTCACGTATTACAAAGCTCGGCGTGTAATTTGCTACAACCTTCATTACGTATTACATTGTAATTTGGCTAGGATGGAATTTGCGAGCAATCACACCGTGAAAGCATATAAAATGGCCGTCTTGAATAAGATGTACTGAAGTATTTAACGATGAATTTATCCGACTACGACGGAGGATGGTCAATTAAAAAAATTAAAAAAGTTTCTTGCCGGATTCTTCTCGGTAGGATTAGGTTCCGAACCGGCTGTAGCTTCAATTTTGGTTTGTGTTCATTCTGACGATGCATAAGTGTTATTTGTATCCTACATGAATAAATAAATTGACTTTGACTTTGAGTATAATGTTGGTAATAGGGTAGTTGTTTTATTTTCAACTAGCTGTTACACGTAACTGCAATAATTTCGGGATAAAGAGAATTATATAATGTTAATCTGTGATTTCTCTTTCTACGAATACTCATACAAATTATTTTAATGCCTGATTCTGATATTTGAAAAGTGATTCGTTCTATTGACGGATAGTAATAATTTATACGAGACGTAAGCTTAAATATGGAAAGTTAATTTTGGTAACGGTATTGTTACGCGCCACGATCGATGGTGTCCTAATAAACAGCGCCATCTAATTTGGAAAGGCGGAACTGCAGAGAGTCGACACGTCGATGCCAGAACATACTAGAACTATGGCCTTGACCGAGCGTACGGCCGGTCAAGGCCGGACTGCGCGCGAATGTTTCGGATGTTTCTGCGTTGGAAGGTTTGGGAACGGCCGCGGCAATATAAAAGGCCGGGATTCACCGCGACCGGGACAGTATTGAATTAGCGATACAAGTGTAATCACTTGTATCGCTAATTCAATCGCACATCAAAATCGCTTTCGAAGTAATCTTCGAAAGCGATTTTGAAGTGCGACTTGGGAGCGATTGTTGTTTTAATTAGTGTGTTTTAAGGTTGTAATTAGTGGCGGTCAATTAAAGTGTGACTTTTGGTAATTTTTATCGGCTGTTTTTATTGTCACGAACCCGAAGCTCGTAACAATTGGTGTCAGAAGTGGGATTTAAATTATACCGATTTTACCTAAAGACGACACGGAGGGTATCCGTACCCGGAGTCAACGCCAACAGGAGACGGACCAGAGACGTTTTGGTGGAGTTTTGCCGCAGGAGTCGGAGAGCCAGTTATTTACCACGGAGGCCGGCCCGTCCACAGCAACACCAGCAGCATCGGCAGCACCAGACCTTGCTGCTCTGATGATGATGCTGCAGGAGCAGGCTCGCCGCCAGGAGGAACAGGCTCGTCGATTGGAAGAACAGCTTCAGCGGGACAAGGAGGAACAGGCTCGACGCCGAGAGGAACAGGCTCGTCGGTTGGAAGACCAGAGGCAGCAGGACAAGGAGGAACAGGCTCGCCGCCAGGAAGAGCAGATGCTTCTTTTGAAGGACCTTCATGCCTCTTTCGGGAAAGACATGAAGGAGGTGAAGGACAAGGTTGCCCAACACGACAACCGCCTGTCGGAAGCTGAAATCAGGATCGACCAAGTGAAGAATCTGGTTGACGACGTGGTAGAGGATGTAAAGAAAAAGCTGGATTGCCTCAAATTTGGGGAAGCACTCGCAGCTCCTGTAGCTACAACACCTTCACTGCGTGGATTCAAAGTGCCACCGTTCGACGGAACTTCTTCCTGGTCGGCCTACAAAATCCAGTTTGAGGCAGTTATGAAAGCGAACGGCTGGAATAAAAACCAGGCCATGACTGCCCTCACCCTAGGCCTTCGTGACCAGGCCTTATCTGTCTTGGAAGCTCTCGGTAAGGAAGTGACTTATGAGCAGCTACTTGAGGCATTGGAGGCTCGATATGGCGATGCTCACTTGGAACACGTGTTTCGCGCACAGCTTAAGGACCGCGTGCAACGCAGCAGCGAAAACTTGCAGCAGTGGGCCCTTGAAGTGGAGAAGCTGGTGCGTAAAGCTTACCAGTCCGTACCAGCGCTTATTGATGGGAACCTTGTGCAGGCGTTCATCGATGGCATCCGCGACATTGAAGTTAGAGCTGCTGTCAGACTCGGACACCACGGGACGCTTAAAGATGCCTTGGCCCATGCACTGGAGGTGGAAGCTGCGCGACAGGATCATCGATCCGATCGCATCAGGGAGATTGCAGCGGCTACAGTTCGCGACTGCAATAAAAGATACAGCCCTAGATGCTACGGCTGTGGGGAAAGGGGGCACCTTCGATCCAGTTGCCCTAAGCGAACTGCGGAAAGAGAACTACGGCTACCTGCAGACCTGATCATCAGAATACCACCTGATGCTCCAGGCAGTATAATCGATTATGCGAATAACTGGCGGTACAAAATAAATGACATTTGTGAGCACGTCAGACAATTGGGCCAGAGAATGTCTGGAAAGATGAAAACCCCTTGTGACCGGAAAGTAAACAGTAGAGTGTTCGACGAGGGTCCACAGATGAGGTTGCGCAATCCAATCCACAGCAGAGAGAGATCTCCTGGGCTTCAGTCTAGATGGGAGGGACCGTACCGGATTGGGACTGGGGGCAATGACGTAACCTACCGGAAACAGAAAGGTGCAAGAGGCACTCCTAAGATTGTCCATGCGGAGAGATTGGCGCGTTATTATGGAGCCGATAATGCTCGGGACGAGCATGTCTTAGGAGGGGGCAGTGTTACGCGCCACGATCGATGGTGTCCTAGTAAACAGCGCCATCTAGTTTGGAAAGGCGGAACTGCAGAGAGTCGACACGTCGATGCCAGAACATACTAGAACTATGGCCTTGACCGAGCATACGGCCGGTCAAGGCCGGACTGCGCGCGAATGTTCCGGATGTTTCTGCGTTGGAAGGTTCGGGAACGGCCGCGGCAATATAAAAGGCCGGGATTCACCGCGACCAGGACAGTATTGAATTAGCGATACAAGTGATTACTTCGAAAGCGATTTTGAAGTGCGACTTGGGAGCGATTGTTGTTTTAATTAGTGTGTTTTAAGGTTGTAATTAGTGGCGTTCAATTAAAGTGTGACTTTTGGTAATTTTTATCGGCTGTTTTTATTGTCACGAACCCGAAGCTCGTAACAGTATTAACGACTTGCAGTCGGTTGGAGAAATATCGATAGTCATTCTTGACACATTACTAATCGTAAAATATTGCATTAGTCGTTTTGGTGTAGCAAACATTATGCTGTGCCTGACACTTCATTCGCGTGAAATAGTAGAATAGAATAGAATAGAAAATATCTTTATTCAAGTAAGCTTTACAAAAGCACTTATGCATCGTCAGTACAAATAAAGTTTTCCAATAATATACTTAGATCATTGAAACTTCGCAACGGATTTCGATACGATTTTATTTATTATTATAGAATATAAAAAATATTAATGTAGAATAGAAAAGTCAACATTTCTAAGTACTTACACTGCGTCTGTGCGAAGCCGGGGCGGGTCGCTAGTATGTTATAAAGTGGACAGATTTGTATTTTAGTATGTTTCTACGTTTGTAAAAATTTACTTAAAAACTACCGAGCCGATTTCAAAAATTATTTCACCATTGGAAACATAATTATCTTTCATTCATCTAAAATAACATAGGCATTTTTTACTAAAACAGACTTAATTCAACACGGACGAAGTCGGGTGGCAGCTAGTATTTTACATAAATATAAATATTGGACAACATCACATACATTGCTCTGATACTGTGGTAAGTAGCTTAAGCACTTGTGTTACAGAAATCAGAAACAACGACGGTACCACAACACCCAGACCCGAGACAATATAGAAAAGTTCGTTTCCCATATTGAACCGACCGGGGATCGAACCCGGAACCTCAGAGATGGATGGATATACATACAATTATGAAAAAAAAACAAGATAATGTTTATATACAAAATATAAAAAAATAATTAAATTTATTATTATTATTTTTTATTTTTTTATTTTAATCACTTTGACTGTCCTCATCATCATACACTTCACTCTTCAAAGTAGAGGTAGTTTTTTCTATGTCCCGTAAATTCTTTATCAATTTCATCACTTCTATCCTGAACTCAATTTTTGATTCTGCACTCAATTTCTTGACTGCTGGTGTGATTGATGTGAAGAACGCCCTGTCTTCATCTTCTTCTCTGTTTAGCAGGTTCACCAGCACGCTCGTTATGTTATCTTCTCTCTCACTTCTTTCTAAGTCTACTTTTTGTTTTTTGGCTTCATTTTCTTCTACAAGATATTCCTGGAACAAATTACTATATTTATAGTTTGTGCAGTTGAAATAATGAATTCGTTGTACGGTCAATATTACATCGTAGAAAATACTAGAAGTTTGATCAAAGTCAAAGTCAAAGTCAATATTTTTTATTCATGTAGATTACATTTGTAATACTTATGAATCGTCTCCATACAATGCAAATGAAGCTACCTCCGGTTCGGAACCTATAACTACCGAGAAGATACCGACAAGAAACTCAGTAGTTTTTTTTACAAATAAAAAGCTAAACTTATTACTAATTTTGCACCAAGACATACAGTTAGTTTGTGAGTTGGAAAAAAAAACACAAAAAAAGTATATAGTTATTGAAATAAATAAAATAAAAACATTTAAATTAAAATAACTGTAGGACTTCATGTGTGATATTCAAATACATAATTTTTATACATTTTGACCTACATGCTTCTGTGTGGTCTTAATCTAACATTGATTGAGAAAACTTATTATATTTACAGGATGTAGATGCTAATAATGATAGATGCTAATTCTGTTGGTAGACTAACTAAATGATTATAATGTTTTTGTTGTGTCATTTTTATTTTTCTTTGTGGAACCAAATGGCGAACGCTGGAAGTGTATGGGGAGGCCTTTTCCCAGCATTTGGACAGTTTATAGTTATTCAGGGTTCTAAACTAGCTGCGTTCCTTTTAATGGAGGCATCTATACGTTGTAACAAATACGTCCACAAAATTTGAGTAGGTGTTTAATTATGATTTTACAAAATTATGTTCCCAACAAAAGTAAAAATTCATTTAACCTTAAAATAAACATCATGCTGTATCTTTTACTAACACATCATAACTGCAGGGTATTGATTGTGTACATACATACAACTCACACTACTACTGTACGTACACAATAGGCTGTTTGGTAGTTAGAAAAGAAAAACTAAATTACCATGATTTGATTAAAGTTTCTTCACATTATCGTTTCACTTAATATAATTAATCGTTTCACTTAATATAATTTAATGTGTGGTAAATCTATATTGATTTTGTCTATATCTATGCCGCAATACGTAAATTTTCTCACATGACATGACAATAACTCGTATTTCCAGCCAATCAACGTCTGACGTACTGAATTTCATCGATTTTGACAAGAGCGTAATAGAATTATGTTTTGTGGCGCATTGTATTGCCTCCTCTACGCGTAGACAGATTTGTCTGCTCATGGAATCGGCGGTCGCATCCACCGACTTGTAGAGGGGGTAATTTGCTCGTCTGTAGTAGGTTTTTGATGTCGGAAGAGCACATAACTCCCTCTACACGTCGGCGGACGCGTCCATGCCATCTGCAGACGAATCTGTCTACGTGTAAGGCATAAGGGGGTTGAAGATGGTCTGAAAGAGGTTTTATCGATACAAACGCCTCAATCGTACTACAGTAAGAAAAATCTATGTCTGTAAATATTATGTGCAATAGTAAATCATCTTGGCACGCGCGATATGTGAAGGTCGTGGGTTCGAATCGAACACTGAATTAAGGGGATATGCAATTTTCTAGCTCTTTGAAAAGCTTGTAAGTACAGTTTAATGGGACTATAAATATTGAGGAAATCTGTACGTTACCTCATTAAGCCACTGGTCATTCTCATCAGCTTTCTCCTTATCATCTATGTACACCGGCTCTAAGAAGTCCAGCAGTTTGCTGTATATGTAAGGCTTGTTCCTGGTGCCTTGCTTCTTTGACTTGACGAATGTGTCGCGAACGTTGTGCCATTTCTTTGTTATTTTTGACCCTGTATACAAAAATAAAAGGTACATTCAAGAGGACATTTATTGACCACAAACAGTTACAGTATTATAAAAAAAGGCTAGAAGTAACCCGCAGAAACCTCTTGCAGGCCAGTATGGCGACGCTAACGGATAGGATATCAAATTCGTTGTCAATGCGATATAGGCTCCTCTCTTGCTTACCATCAGGCTGTGAGGAGCTGATATGCTGTTCTAATAGCTAATTGTGCTAATTAAAAATTAAAGAAAACAATGACAATTATTAATTTATCATAGTTCCTTACTATAAGGTAATGTCCAATTGCCGGTTGAGTCGAAATGGAAAACAAACTATTATATTTAGCCTTCGGGTGTTGTAGTACCGTCGTTGTGACTGATTTTATGTAACACAAGTGTTAAGCTACTTACCACAGAGTTAGATGTATGTGATGTTGTATAATATATATTTATATATTACTTTTTTTGGTGGGGGGAAATGCTTGGCGCACCGTACCGTTACCCAGGGAGGTGACGGCGTGTGTGGGGCTCTCCTGCCCTAAGAAGGGCAGACCTACCCACAAAAACCCCCCGGGGACCTCATCACCTTTACGATAATGCTGTGGATTTTTTTTAAAACCACAACAATATTTTACTTACCAACCAAATTCTTCAAATCCTCGCTTAAATGGTCATAATCAGGTTCAACAGCTTTGAAGATCTCCAACCAGGCTGCGTCCTTCAAATACCTGTCCCTGTAGTCGTGGTTAGACCGGTCCCAGAGACATCTTCTATCCTTGACCAGCTTTATCAGGTCTCTGGTCTCAATTATGCTGGGTTGGACTGACTTCCGTTTACCACTGGAATGATGAATACTAGATAAGTGGGTAGTTCTTAAAAATTTAGTTAACTTATGAACTTATTTTGATTGAGGTATTTTTAGATGTTTAACAATACAGTTTTTACTCTCTACTTAGGGTATAACATCTAGTTTGTTGCATATAAAAGGGACAGTCAATTTATTGAGTATTTTAAGAGGAATTCAAGTATTTTTGAAATCTGTGTTCATAAGATTCTATTAAGGCTGCGTCGGTATTGAGAAGACTTAGAGCGAGCACCAATGGCATCCTGGAAACGCTGGCTGGCAAACTGGCTGATAGCCCCTTTTTGAAGCACTGCGTGCTGATGATGGCATAGTAATAACTGTGCCCTCATCCCCCGAGCGCATATAAATGTATGTATTTCTACCAATTTTAATTTAATTACCTACTAACATAGAATAAGTTTGTACTTATACTTTATGGATCTTAGCTGTCCGAAATAAAGAATTATTATTATTATAAGGTTACCTCGTATTTAAATTTTTTTTTTAATATTTTTAAAGTATTCCTTTTAAAATTAAAAAAAAAAATTAAATACGAGGTAACCTTATTATTACAATATTAGTATATTGCCTTGTTAAACACTATAAATTTACAGTTTTTTAGATGATAATAACAATAGATAGTTCAGTTAAAGTTACGTTAGAGATCAATAGTAATTCCTATCATCTCGATAGTTGGACATTTATTCAACAAACGACTTGCAAGGATCATTGACATGTTATCTCATTCACACTGCACCGTCCATAATCAGATAGAAAAGGACAAAAAACACAACAAAGCATCGCTTTCGGTTTCGCATCAACACGTGATCCAAGGTTATTTTTATTTTTGTTTGAATTTTTACCAAAAAATTGTAGGTAATTTATTTTAATACTGTTTTAGTGATCCTTTTTAAAGAATTAACAAAACCTAGCATCTAAGATCATTTAAGTAGGTTTTCAATAACTTTTGTTTACAGTTTTGTGGTGTCCGAGCGTTTTTTATTCGTTGCATCAATAAATTAATAGGATTTAATATCTTAATCGGTTAAATTACTGAAGTTCTGCAATGACTTTAAAATATAAATTTAATATTAAATTAATATAAAATAAATTTGACGACCACCGTAGCCGAGAGGCGAGCGGGCCTGACTTTGGCGAGCGCCATCTCTGAGGTTCCGGGTTCGATCTCCGGTCGGGTCAATATGGGAAACGAACTTTTCCATATTGTCTCGGGTCTGGGTGTTGTGGTACCGTCGTTGTTTCTGATTTCTGTAACACAAGTGCTTAAGCTACTTACCACAGAATCAGAGCAAAGTATGTGATGTTGTCCAATATTTAATTTAATTTAATTTTATATAAAACATGACGGAAGGATTTATTTTTTATTTTAAGGATAAAACAGTTACAATAGCGGTAACCAAAAAAAACTCCACTATCGTAACAAACATTTAAAGAAATAGAAAATTTTATCTCCCCTTGCGGCGCGGGAATCGAACCCATAATCGACTCGATAAGTATTTAGTTCTAAACATATGCGGCAGAGGGCACCGTAGGCTAACGGGTTGATACAGCAGAAAAATTTCATCGCCTACTATAACTTGCGGTTAGCTCAGTTGTAAGAGCAGCACGCGCGATACGTGAAGATCGTAGGTTCGATTCCCGCAAGAAGAGATATTTTTTTTCTGTTTCTTTCAAGTATTTAAAGTTTGCTAGTGTGGCGTAAAAACTATAAAATTCATACTCACCAAACAAACCTTTGCGACATTCCGGCTCAGGAACTGGTACAATCCGGTTTAGATCGCTGCATTAACTCCAATACCAACATCTACGCAAGCATTACTAAAACTCACATTTGCTTAACTTATTCACCGATAACACTTGAAACGTCACTTTTACAACTCACTTATCAATGGTGACACAAACGTGTATCGTACAAACGTACGATTAATAATTTCCCACTATTGTGGCAGACGAATTGATCACTAAGTTTGTATCGGATGTGCGCGTGCGTCGCTTCGGTTCATACTACTGGCGCCGGCCCGGAACCGAGTCGGTGCGGGTTGGCAACGGCGCGCGGCCGGGCGTGCGCCGGCGCAGCCACAGCGGGGTGGCAACGCCGCACAGCTGGTGTATTGTGACTTTGGGACGGAGGGAGTTGGTCTTTTAATGTGAATTAGGTTCAGGACAGGACTAGCAAGTTAATAAGGGCTACCGCGTATTAAAATCCTCTAGGTGGTAATACCGTGCACGGTTTTTCGTTATCTTCTATCTAGTAGTTCTGGAATATGTTTCTGTCTAGTGTCTGGCAATTAGACCGCCTACTGCCGACCAGGTTCACACCGCAATGTAAAAACTTGAAGTTCGAATTTAGTTCTTATACGGACGGCATTAGAGCGGTATAAAGTCCAAAGTGAATAGTCTGACTTGATAATGATCGTACGTACATTTCTACGATTAAATTAAATGTATATGAAAGACCAGCTGTGCCCGCAACTCTGTTCGCGTGAACTACAGGATTTTGAAATGTTTTTTTGTAATATGAAAGTACCCTAACTTATTTCTTATTGCATTCGCTACCTACCAATAAAAGTCCCATCAGAATATGTCTAACCAAATTCAGAGATTAACCGGAAAAACAGACAGACAAAAATTGTTAGGAAATCTATTGGTGTATATGTCAGCGTAAGATTATAAACATCGTTAGATTACAATCTATCTCGTGAGATTGTGAACTATCGAAAGATTGCGAACCGTAATTCATTCCTAACTCTTCGGGGACTTAGAGCGGCTTGTCGTGATTGGTCGCTTTTGCTATAAGACCTACCAATCAGCAAAAACTTTCAAACAGTTGACAATTTGATGTGAGACAGATTGTAAAAACATCAAAATAATGCTTTAAATTGCAATCATATTGTTACGGTTCACACTCTTTCGACAGTTTACAATCTAACGAGATAGATTATAATCTAACGATGTTTATAAACTCACGTTGACGTATTTATCATATATATGCATGTAGTAAAAAGCAGTCATTTCAAAATTATAGTTTGGCAATAATGTCAACTATAACATTCAATTTTGAGCAGAAAAATACTAAAAACGCATATTCAATCTAACAAATTCCAAAAGGACACCCAAGAAAAATATCAACAGAAATAAGCAATAACGAAATATTGGTAGCAAATATGATAGTTTAATATATAGCATAGACGATATATTGAGCAAGACAACTCGCTTGCTGAAAATCAAAGTATATTTCCTTTGATTGGTACACATATCTGGCCGAAAATGCAATGTAGATCTCGTAGAGCGGACTTTACGTATATTCTTTTTTATATTACACTTCAATGTTGATTTCATCCCACCTGATGTTAAGTGGTAATGGGGTCCTAGCTCAAAAGCGACTAGAACAGCACAATAGATCTGTTATTGGAACCCCAGGAGCTCTGGAAACCTTACTTACACGCAGGAATATAACAACACAGAAGTCATTGTTATTTAGTTGCGTTGCGATGCGACTCTTCATTTAACAGCTAGGAGCTCTAATCATTGTTTCTCCATTTAAATGCCGACCGATAAATATTTTGACCTTCATTTTTATTTCGCTGGTCGTCAAGAATTACATCTAAAAACTTTAAGATTTTCGCGTTCCATTTTAAACATTCAAAACAATTTAACGGATCAAAACGCGACACCATTTTTATTTAGTAGTTAATACGAACTACTTACTGGCCTACCAAAAGTAAGTCAGCTCGTGAGCACGGTAGGTGCAACCTAACCGAAACGTCGGACAGTAAGTAGTTCGTATTAATTACTAAATAAAAATGGTTTCGCATTTTGACGCGCTAAATTATTTCTAATGCTTAATTTATTGTTGCTTAAAATGATTTCTTTTTTTTTCTCCCCTGTTACCACACCCATATACAAACTATCTGCATGACCAAAGGGTTGACTGGTAGAGAATGCCCCTATCATGAAGTACTTATGTACAACAGGTGGACTTCATGATAGGGGCTTCAAAACTTTATTGCACAAATATTTTTTTTAAGCATTTTGCACGGCTGTACCCGTTTCTCGATGTCTACTATTTCCTCTAACTAAAGGTTGTCTGGAAGAAATTGCTCTCTAGCAATAAGACCGCCTATATTGTACTTAAATATGTCTGCAAAACCAATTTCTGTAAATTTTCTGTGCAATAAAATCTATCTATCTATCTAAATAATGTGCAATAAAGTTTTGAAATAAAAATAAATAAATAAATTATTTTAAATGTTTAAGAATTATATATCCCTGCCACTTCTATTTGTTTCATCGTCTACTCCAGCAGAAAATGGAAAACATTATATTAATGGTGAGTCGTCTACTCACATCGTACGGCGCGTTTTCTTGATGCTTCGATTTACACATATTATCGCGTTTTAGTGGGGGAACTCGATTAGGGATGTTACTTGGAAAGGGGCGAATCGATTACTTCTCTATCGATTTTTTTTGTGTTTGAAATAAATCGATTAATAAAAATATAAAATCGAGTAACCAAACATAATCGATTTTTTGACGTGACAATGTATAATAACTCGATATTACGGGCTGCATGCACAAAAAAGAGGACCTCATTGTCCCGTACCGCAAGCGAGAGAGCGGCACGAACGAGAGAGAGGCATGATCGGCTCGAGCGATCGGCCCAGCGTTGTCACGTTAACCCTACCATTCGTAAACCGACTTTACAGATAACCAATTTTTTTGATCTCTTCAAAAAATTTAATGTTCTAGGTACATTAAATTCAAATTATCATGTCAATTGTAACTTATAAAACCATCAGTAGGTTTTGAAACTAAAAAAACAAGCTTTGCTTTTAGAGTTAGATGAGTAATTCACTAGGACATTTAGCGTGAAAAGGATATGAAACACAATAGATTGTGGATTTTTGTGTGTTCAAAAATAGTGTTGATTATAATAAATAATCGATTTATGAAAATCTATTAAAACGTTAATAATCGATTACTTATAAAAATCGAATAATCGACTAATAAACAAATGGATAATTTTTTCACATTCCTAAACTCTATTCTACTGGGCTCTGAGTGTCGCTGATAAATAGGGGGATAATACCATCGTGTTTCGGACAACGTTTCGCGTGATTTAAACTAAGTGGTGGCAAATCAAATCAACACGTACTTTTGTTCAGCTTAAGGCCAGTGGCTCTCAACCTTTTTGTTTGTAGACCCCTAATAAACGTTGACAATGGACACGGGGGGTCCGAATACTACTCGTAAATAGTAATTTTCGTGTACATGACCATATATGTATGTCGCAGTCATCTGGTTTAATCAGCTATTTGATTGGATCACTAGCGCGTTCATTGAATGACGACGTTTAATTGAATGACTAAAGGACAACTCGTCAAATTGTTTAATATAACGTTCAACTTCTTGACTGAACGTCATTTAGCATAGTCGTTGAATGGGATATAGCTGACAGACATGACATAACACACCTTAATAAGATTTTTTAATATGTTTTAACAATTTTAAGTCTTAAGACAATTAGGCTAAAAAAATATTTTTTTACGAATAAGTCACTTTATATCTCAATTTCACTCTAAAAATTATCAACACAGTGCTATTCGATTATATCTGTACCAGCTGTTTGACGCCGTCTTTGTTTTGATGAGCACTAACGCCGCAGTGGAAAAAAAATGAACTAAATTACAATCACCTGACTGATTACGTCCGCTATGTTCAAAAGGCTATGTTACAATCCGCTAACTTGTTGGACGTTCAGTGAGTCTTATTCATTCAACGTTCGGCCTAGTCATTCAATTAAACGTCGTCATTTAATAAACACGCTAGTGATTCAATCAAATAGCTGTTTCAACCAGATGACTACGACATGTATATTTGGTCGAGTTATTTGTAATATCTTAATGTCGTATTTAATTATATTTTAAACAATTAACATTTGTATAGTGTGTGAACTGAGGGACCAACAAAAAACGTAAAGCTTACATTATTTACCACTATTTGTGATATTTTTTTAGTTTTACAAACTTTTTTGTAATTTTTGCTAAAGGTTGGCTTACGAATATTAACAAACTTTTTTGTAATTTTTGCTAAAGGTTGGCTTACGAATATTAAATATTCATGTTATAATTATGAGATAAATTTATTGAGTCCCTCGGGGACCTGAGAAAAACGTTCGTAATTTTTTATTTTCTGTTAACATTAGGTTTTTTAATATTGTGTAGATGTTAATTAATGTTTTACTAAAGGTATTTAACCAAAATTTGTTAGTGAATCCCTACTAATATTTATTTATTTTATTTATTTAAAAACTTTATTGCACAAAATAAAAAGTGCAAAAGGCGGACTTAATGCTAGAAGCATTCTCTATCAGTCAACCGTTGGGTCATGCAGATAGTTCGTACTAATATTATAAATGCATAAGTAACTCTGTCTGTCTGTCTGTCTGTCTGTCTGTTACGCTTTCCCGCCTAAACCACTCAACCGATTTTGATGAAATTTGGCATAGGTATACGGTGCACCTCAAGAACGGACATAGGCTACTTTTTGTTAGAAAGTAAGGGGGGGGGAGGAAATGCCACCTTTGAAAGTTTATATGGGAAAATGTTTATTTTATAAGTTAGAGATATGAAAGTTGGCACAAATATAGCTCTATTAAAATATATACTACTTTTTGTTTCGAATATTAGGGGAGATAGGGGTAAAACCGACCATGAAAGGATGTAGTCCACGCGAACGAAGTCGCGGGCACAGCTAGTTCATTATATATCTAGATTTGGGAGCTTATGTGTGTGAATTGAGGGACCCACTTAAGACGACATATCTTTAGAAGTATGCCTTTACAAACTCTGTCCTTCATTTTACAAATATTTCCACTTTTACTAAGTACTATTGTTAGTTTAGTTGCAAAAATCCGTTAAAACAAAATTGGTCCCTCAGTTCACACACGCCATTATAGGGCTACGCTCTATTAAAAGAAATCATTTCAACAATGGTATTTTTCGTTAAAGCGAAAACAGAAATACATCATTTGTAAGACTTCAAACAGCCTAACTATCTTCATTCTTAACATATAACCTTTTGTTGAGAAAGACAAACAACGAAGACTTATTTTAAATGGGCCAAAAACTCTGATGTAAGCTAGATAATAATTTCCACAAGAGCTTAATATATTTTCTTTCCAAACCTTATTTTATAGCAATGCCTTAACGACTTTTTTAAAAGTTAATCGCAGAAGCTTCCATTAAGATTGGTTCCCACGAAAGTAAAATTTCAAGTATTCTGCTCCTGGTGTATTAAACACTTTAGCCCGCTAAGGTTTTAAATACACCTTATTTCAGAGCCGATAAGGTTTACTTTCATTGAATTGAAAAAATTGATATTTTACGTTTCATTATAGGCAATGCCTGTAAATTGTAGCAAGTTTTTATGGCGGGTGAATAAGATTGGTTTTCCTTTAAAACAAACAGTGAGGTATTGCTAACAGGCTATTGAGAAGTAATGTGTGATTCGGATTAAATAGGGTTGTCGAATAATTGTTGGTTGATTTTGCACATTTCAATTTGGAACACTGAGTTTTTTGATATTCAATAAATTTTGTCTGTAGTCGATTTTGTATTCTTGCAAGTAGATGTGCATAAATTTATGCTACATGTGTTTTCAAAGACAAAATATGTCGGTTCCGATGAGGAATTTGAATTTCAAATTCTCATAATCGTAACTAACTTCGAATATGAATTTGGCGTTTTCAAAAAACTAAATAAGAATATTAGAAACAGAATTTTTTTATCTTTCCTTGCGGTGCGGGAATCGAACCCACGACCTTCACGTATCGCGCGTGCTGCTCTTACCAACTGAGCTAACCGCAAGTTATCGAAGGCGATGAAATTGTTCTGCTGTATCAAAATATATAAAATCGGTTCAGTGGTTCAGGCGTGAAAGCCAGACAGACAAACAGACAGATAGTTATTTTCACATTTATAATTGTTGCGATACGGGTGCGATTAATATTATTTCATAAATAGGAGAATAAAAGCAAACATTTTAAATTGTCAAACTTGTCAGAAAGAAATTAAAAAGCGAACCAAAAAGTCTGAGTAAGATATCTGAATGTGATGTCTTCAGACAATAATATAATTATATATTGTGTATCTTTTTGTGTAAGCTTGAAATATTTTTCTGTTTCTTAAAATTATCCATAAATGGCAGCTGGCAGCCCTAGAGGTGAAGTAATAAAAAGGTTACAACCCAGGAAGTGCACAATCACAGGCATTGATTGATTTATTGGTTCCTTGTATTTCCTGCGACCGTGAAGTTAGGAGCTTGTGGCTTATTGCTCCTGCTAATGGTTGCTGGGTTATTTTTAACCGACTTCAAAAAAAAGGAGGAGGTTCTCAATTCGACCGTATACATATATATATATCTTTTTTTTATGTGTGTTCGGGCATAACTCCGTAGTTTGTGAACCGATTTTGATAATTTGTTTTTGCTTTATCAGGTACATAATTGAGTGGACAATAAAATAAATAATGAATAAAAAAATGCGCCAGATAATGAAACCAATCGCCTGGTCTCAAACTTAGGTTTTCCTTTGTACTATAGGTCCCAGGCGACGAATACTAACTGGGGGCGTCATCCCAGCACACCCAGACCCAAGTCAATTAAGACAAGTTCGTTTTCTTACCGGGAATCGAACCCGGGACCTTTCGCGCTTTGGTTGCCTACCTTAGCCACTGCGCCACCGAGGTCGACAATCATTTAACATATACGATTTTTATGATTTTTATAGTAGTCGCAGGGTCCTCTCTGCGCAGGTAGTGGGGCGGGATCCACCTTTGGTGACGAACCACAATCCCCCCTCCCTACCCTGGTTAAATACTTAGGTAAGGTGGAGGTATTTCACCAGTCGGGCTGCTCCAGTTCGAGCGAGAAATCGCTATGCTCTGCGTCTCTTAAATCAAACTACCTACTTTCTAATTCAAACACAATTTCAGCGAAGTTAGTGTAACTAAGAAATTCTTCTTATTAGGTATTCACCTATGTCACAACAAACGCACCATAAACTGTCTTCATAAGCAAAGGCATGGCTTTCTTGTTCACATAACATCGTAGTCAGTAAATTTAAACTTTAATTATTTTCGGCGCAAGTTATTCGGCTCCGGAATGCCGCTAGTTTCGGCTAACTTGTAATGAACACGAATTCTGAGCTAAGCTGAGATATTGCCAAGACACTATTATTAAGAGGAATTCCAGTGGCGTTATGAAACGTTGGCTTAAACAGAATCGTATCATTAAGTTTTCAAGAAGACTCGGTAGTTTTTTCTAGGTTCAGCAAGAGGTACCTATTTCTTTACGTATTTGTCAACTCGCAAGTTGGCAAAATTCTTATTAAGCACGAATGTGCATTAGGACCTACAGTTTGTTTAATTTAAATATATATATTTTTTAATTATTCTTATTACTTTGAATCAATGAATTATTTTGTACAATTTACTACATTATTTTATCTAATTACTACACTGTGTGTCTTCGTGCAAAACTAGTTATAAGTTCAGCTATATTTGTAATATGAACGACAGAGTTTCTTGCCGGGATCTTCTCTGTAAGTTATAGGTTCCGAACCGGAGGTAGCGTCTTTTGCATTATATAGACGTTTCATAAATATTACTGGTGTAATTTACATGAATAAAAGAATATTAAATTTGAAATTGAGTTAGGTATCTGTCATTGAAAATGCTTGGTTTTTTGACGACCTCCGTAGCCGAGAGGCGAGCCGGACTTTGGCGTCACGCCATCTCTGGGGTCCCGGGATCGATCCCCGGTCAGGACAATATGGGAAACGAACTTTTCTATATTGTCTCGGGTCTGGGTGTTGTGGTACCGTCGTTGTTTCTGATTTCTGTAACGCAAGTGCTTTAGCTACTTACCACAGAATCAGAGCGATGTATGTGATGCTGTGTAATGTTTATTTGGTGTTTATTTCTATAGTGGAAATTAAAAATTGTCTATCCTGGTGTATTCTAGTTATACAGTCAACAGTACGAAATACCATCTAAAATAGTCAAATTTACGCGATCAATTTTCAGTTTAAAGTCCAAGATGTAGAGTTCAATGTCCATTGTGATATTCTAATGTTAATTGAGACAAACAAAAAAATCATGCAACATTTTTTTTCTTTTGGAAATTTGTCTTCAACCCTTTAAAAAATGGATTGTAGTTTAATATTTGCAGTTTTTAAGGGCGGAAGCTCAAAATTGGTATACATACACTTAGTTCCCAACAAAAAAAACCTGTCATATTATTTTGGAATTCTCCCCCCTGCACCTAAAATTGGGAACAGGGAACAGTGTTACTTCAAATTACTTAAAATAACTTAAACGTAGCTTCAAACAAAAGCTCCAAAAGCTTAAAGTTACTTACTACTACCATGCAATGTAGATAAGTATGATTTTTAGAAAAAATAATCAATTAGAACAGTCCCAATCATTTTTATCATTTATTTAAGAAATTACAACGCCATAAGAATGTTAATAAAACAATTAATAAAAAATGCCTCATCTCACTAACGATAATTGGTTGACAAAGTAGAAAATAATGGCAGTTTCCAAATAGCAATTAAAATAACAATCAACAAGATTAATAAACCCGATAGTAAACCAGTCTACAATTAACCGGTCACTGTTGTAATTGTACGTTTTCTCACTTTCCCAGTGGCAGGACGCGGAGCGTGGCTATGGGAAGTTTGTGGAATGACCGACGTATTGTATTCAGTCTGAATTTCGCATGGTTTAAAAGTGGGAGTGTACTTAAAGCTATGCTATGGAGCGCGATAGGGAAGATAACTGGGAATAAAAACTATGATTATATTAGTGCGACAGTTAGATTTTGATAGAAATTGGTTTTACAGACATATTCAAGTTTAATTTAGGCAGTCTTATTGCAAGAAGCAATCTGTTTCAGATAACCTTTAGATAGAGGAAATAGTGGATTTCGAGTATCGGTGCAAAATCTAAATTGAGGAAATATTAACAGGAAAGATAAAAGTTTTCAAAAATAATTTTATTCCTGTATAAACGTTCAATGGCGGTATTACCCCCATCAACCCCCCTATTTTTAAAACAAAAAGTACACTCTTGTCTATTCTAGAGGCTGAACGTATTCCTATAACAGTTTTATCAAAATTGGTTGAGTGGTTTAGGACAGACAGAGTAACTTCCGCATTTATAATATTATTGTGAATAAAAAATATTTACAATGAGTATAACTCTGTAGCCAAAAATCGACCTTTCTACCTACAGATCTAGATGTCACGAATTTGGTCCCCGTAAGACAAGCGTTAAACATTAATTTATATCTTTATCTTCCTTTGTATGTATAATATTGTATATATTACGTAAGAATGCCTACATACATTCTTATCTTAACAAAATTAATTACTATAAATTTGCAAGCTGTAGGAGCGTGTAAAACAATTTGTAGTAAGACATTATTTAAAGTGTGTCTGTAATGTTATTTGTTAGTGTTAGATTTGTTGACTGTCCTATATAAATAAAATAAAAAAAGTTATAAAAATATCTTCATCTGCACCCATCTCAGTGTACAATTGACCTTGTCATTCTCTATACCACATCGTCTTTATTTTGACATGGGAACACTTCTCTAATGGCCGATTGAGAGAACATTTCCTTTCGTTTGTGTGAAACAATAACTCTTATTATTGTTGGTCTTAATGACCGACTACTGGACCGTAGAGGGTTTGCATTCTGATGTATAAATGGTTTTACGGTCAAACAAAATAAATAGTTCATTTATATAAATATAGCTGTGCCCGCGACTGCATTTTTTCAATACAAAAAGTAGCCTATGTCCGTTTTAGAGGTTCAACGTATACCAAATTTCATCAAAATTTGAGGTTTAAGTGGGAAAGCGTAACAGACAGACAGACAGACAGAGTTACTTTCGCATTTATAATATTAGTAGTGATTATAAAGGTGAAGAATTTGTTTGAACGCCCTAATGTTAGGGACTACAAGTTAGAATTTAAAAATCATGATTGTATTGGATAGTCCAATTATCTAGGAAGGCTTTAGGCCATTTTTTTTTATAAATATTGGACAACATTACATACATTGTTCTGAATTTGTGGTAAGTAGCTAAAGTACTTGTGTTACCTTCAGAAACAACGACGGCACCACAACACCCAGGCCCGGACAATACAGAAAAGTTCGTTTCCCATATTGACCCGAGGGACCTCAGAGATGGCGCGACGCCAAAGTCCGGCACGCTCGCCTCTCGGCCACGGAGGTTGTCATTATTTAAAACTTTAGTGCACAAACAAGTACAACAGGTGGACTTTATCCTAGAGGCATTCTCTACCAGTCAACCTTCGGGTCATGCGGAGAGTTAGTTTATGGCTTATTAATATTTTACGATACGTAACGCTTCAAAAATCACAATTTCTCCAACTGAAGTCAAGTCTGAAACGGTTTTAGCTTATGCCTTGAATTTATTACTATCCGTGACGAAAACGGATCGTTTTTCAAATATTGGATCCGGCCATTAGTGTCTTATGTACCAGGTCATAAACTCCAGGTCCTGGGTTCGATTATCGATAACACCAAAGTATGGTTGATTTATTTATTTATTTAAATAACTTTATTGCACATGTAAGTACAACGGGTAGACTTAATGCTAGGGGAATTTTCTACCAGTCAATGGTAGAGAATGCCCCTACCATTATTGGGTCATGCAGATAGTTTTTATGTGGGTGCGGTAATAGTGGAGAAAAAAAAAGAATCATTATAAACAGCAATAATTAAGCATTAAAAATAAGAATACGGTATCTTTTAAATATACAATGACATATCTTTTAAATACACATACTAATTAAATTAAATATAATATTTAATTAAAATATGAAGGTACTTAGATTTACATAATATAGATAACTTATATATAAAAATAAATACATAACTATAAATTCAGTAAATAAATTGGTTTTCAGCAATTGACAAATTCATGACTATTATTACTTGTTAGCGAGAGAGAAGAAGTATTAACAAACTTTAATTTTAAAAATTCCCTTAGTCAGGGATTGTCGGATATCAGCGAGCAGAGCGTTCCAAAGCCGAGCGGCTTGCACAGTGAAAGACTTGGAGAAGAAGTCACTTTGATGTCGAGGAATGTTTTAGCTTAGGTTGTCTGAGGAGCGAAGAGATCGGTCATCAGATTGACAGAGATATTGATGATTGATGGGTAGCGGACATGGCTCTTATAGGTATGTGATCATCATCAACCCGCATTTGGCTGACTTAAGGCTCTAGTCTGATCTGTTCCAGCGACAGATTTAGTCAAAATGCAAGAACACAAATCACAGTTTAAATATAAATAAACCACTAAAGGAAACGAATCTTCACTGCAAACGTTTCCTAGAAAATGTACTAAGTTAAATCCTAAGGAAATGCTCTGTTGACGCAGATTAATGAGTTAACAAAATGGCCGCCAGCAATTAGCGCTTAAAACTGCACCGAACCGGCTAAAACTGGCTTGAACTAGTTAAGTCAGGATTTTGGAACTTCGATCAGGTAAAAAATAGTTATTGCCGTTTATGTAAATTATGGCTTTCAATAATTGCGAAAATATGTACTAGAAAAAACGCAGTATTAAAATATGTTTTTTTGGGGAACCTTAGTAGTTCGTATTAATTACTAAAAAACATTATTGCTTTTTGACCCGTTAACTTATTTTATCACAACCGAACCGTCGGGGTAAGTAGTTCAATTAATCAAATATTTCTTTATTCAAGTAGGTTACATATAACACTTTTGAATCGTCATTGAATACAATGCTCTTATGGGGATCTGCAGCCGACCTACATACTATTTTCGTGATACAAAAGAGGGCCATCCGAGCCATTTACAAGCTAAGACCACGTGACTCGCTGCGAGAATTATTCAAGGAAATCAACATCCTAACAGTCGCATCTCAATACATTTTTGACTGTCTAATGTATGTATACAAAAACTTGCATACTTTTCCTAAAAAATCTGACACTCATAGCATCAACACTAGAAATAAACACAAGCTTGCTGTCCCTAAACGTAGACTTCATAAGATTGGTAATTCATTTGTTGGTTTAAGTATAACTTTTTTTAATAAATTACCTCAAGTTATTGTTGATTTACCTTTGAACAAATTTAAGCTACTTGTTAAAGGTTGTCTTTTGAAAAAAGGGTACTACAGAGTAGAAGACTATATTAATGACAAAGAAGTGTGGACCACTAACTAGTCTGTTCGCCCTCACATGAAAATTTCACTAATTATATTTACTAATTGTATTTCTATTTATACAAACTCAGCAAGAGGTACCTATTTCTTTACGTATTTGTCAACTCGCAAGTTGGCAAAATTCTTATTAAGCACGAATGTGCATTAGGACCTACAGTTTGTTTAATTTAAATATATATATATTTTTTAATTTTTCTTATTACTTTTAATCAATGAATTATTTTTTACAATTTGCTACATTATTTTATCTAATTACTACACTGTATGTCTTAGTGCAAAACTAGTTATAAGTTCAGCTATATTTGTAATATGAACGACAGATTTTCTTGCCGGGATCTTCTCTGTAAGTTATAGGTTCCGAACCGGAGGTAGCGTCATTTGCATTATATAGACGTTTCATAAATATTACTGGTGTAATTTACATGAATAAAAGAATATTGAATTGAATTGAATTGAATTGAATTGAATGCAAAGTGATTCTACTTCCGATTCGGAGCCTATATCTAGAAGAGAAGACACCGGTAAGAAACTCAGCAGATTAGTTACAGTAGCAGTATCTAACTTATTGCTTTGTGAACACTTTGGACCAAGTCATATAGTTTTGTTTTGATGAATTAATAAAGCATTAAGTATTTATTTTAAGAGGTTAGCTGGAGCAGACCAGTCCCCAAAGGTGGCACCTGTTCACAAGCATGACGTATGTGCCAGCCATCGCTTCACTCAATTATAGAGTTCGTGTATTAACTAACTATAAAAAAAATTGCAGCGTTTTAACCCGTTATCTTTAAATGTATCTTTTATTTAGGTCAGCTATCATCGATTTGTTCCGTTTTCACTTGTATCATCCATCACACATCTTGCCTCTCCTGTCTTTTTTTTACCTCTGGGACTTTCCGTCTAGTAACGTATTTATGATCGAAGTTTTGAAAGGTAACCGTAATGGGTTAAGGTAAAAACTTTGGTTAGAGTTGTTTGTAGAGTTTAGACGTAAACTACTTTTGTATTATACAAGCGGTTGCTTGGTGTTTAGCTGCTGCTATTTTGGGATAATAATCCTATATCTGCTATTCTAGGATTCAATCTGCCTAGTTTACATAAGTTCTGGATAAAATGTTCAAAATAATAGCATGAAATTTTTTATGTGACGGAAAATAACCAATATAAATATTGGACAACATCACATACATTGCTCTGTTTCTGTGGTTAGTAGCTAAAGCACTTGTGTTACAGAAATCAGAAACAACGACGGTACCACAACACCCAGACCCGAGACAATACAGAAAAGTTCGTTTCCCATATTGTCCCGACCGGGGATCGAACCGGGAACCTCCAGCCAACCAGTATAAATAGTACTGAAATTTTCCGTCCTTCAGTTTTTAACGACCTCCGAAGCCGAAACGCGAGCGGGCCGGGCTTTGGCGTCGCGCCATCTCTGAGGTCCCGGGTTCGATTCCCGGTCGGGTCAATATGGGAAACAAACTTTTCTATATTGTCTCGGGTCTGGGTGTTGTGGTACCGTCGTTGTTTAAGATTTCTGTAACTCGATTACTTAAGCTACTTACCGCAGAATTAGAGCAATGTATGTGATGTTGACTAATATTTATTTATTTATTTAAAATGTTAGTATATGTACATATACTGTGTGTTTTGACGACCTCGGTGGCACAATGGCTAAGGTAGGCGCCCAAAGCGCGTAAGGTCCCGGGTTCGATTCCCGGTCAGGCCAATTTGGAAAACGAACTTTTCTCAAATGACTTGGGTCTGGGTGTGCTGGGATGACGCCCCCAGTTAGTATCCATCATCTGGTACTCATAGTACAAGGGAAAACCTTAGTTTGAGACCAGGTGATTGGTGTGATTGTCTGGCGCATTTATTTATTTATTTATTTATTTACTGTATTACTATTCTTTTCCTGGTTTGCTTGCATTTTTTGTAACTGGGTTTTAGTTTTTGAACTAAAATGCTTGTTGTTGGTGCTGTTTAGAAAATTGCTTCGCTTCGTAGTTATTTTTACTTATACTAGAGGTATCTAAAGACATCTAGAGAAAGGCTAAGTATCTCAGTAGATAGGAACACTGGCATTTAAGTAAAGGAAACAGCAGAAGTCCATTTGGAAGTGTTAATATTCGCTAATGACGCGATGAAACTGGCGCCACAGTGAATGCAATGTGAACAGTGAAGTCAGTGGTATGAAGTTAATAAAGGGACAACATTTTTGGTAATGTTATATCACTCAATCCTTTAAATTGTCATATAACTTTTAAACCATGCTGTGTGATTTATTTTTTCATTACTGATTAAATGGAAGAAAAAGAGCAAACCTTAATATTTTTTAAAGTTTCTAAGGAGTGTAGATATAGATGTAACAAAGATAAAAGTTCGTTTTTTTAAAGTAAATTACATCAATAATATTTATGCAACGTCTATGTACAACTAAATTTTAACTTAGGCATACAGTGTGGTGTGTAAATTGTAAAAATTAAGTCAAAGGTCTGATGAAAACTAAAACAGATAAACATGTTTAGGATTAATAAACAAACTGTAGGTAATAATACGCATTATGCATAACAACAATTTATTTCGCCAACTTGCCAACATTTGTTAATTCAAAGAAATAGGTGCCTCTTGCAGAAATGGTACAAACAGAAATAAATAAATATTTAATGTGAGGGCGATTTGATGTTATTAAGAGAGGTAGGGCATAGCGATCTATTGCTTAAATTGAAGCAGCCCAACTGGTGAAATACCTGGAGGCATACAGATGACCGCTACCAAATAACAGTCACTTCGGTGATCTTGTGTTCCTACGAGTAAGTAAGCTTTCCAGAGCTCCTGGGAGGTGCTACATTAGTAGCAGGGGTCAAGCCTTCTAGCCGACAAGTCCAATATCAGATTTATTGTGCTGTACTTGTCGCCCTCGATACCACTTAACATCAGGTGTGAAGTCAATTTTGAAGAGTAATATAAAAAAAAACAAGAACAGACTAGTTACTGATCCGCTCACTGCTCAGTAACCGACTGTGCCATCAAACCCATAGCATATCCAATTAAACGCAATTTAATTTTAATAATGATGCGTCGGAAGCCCGAGGCACCCGCAACTTTGTTTCTTTAATTGTACAACATGTAGTTTAAACTCCAACCCCCATCTTGCTGAGTCGATCCTGAAATCGCGAGTGGATGCTTGTCAAAACGTCTTTTGTTTTACATATGTCTGTCCTGCTGAAATTTTAAAGAACTTTAAGAATCTTAGCATGAAAAAAACTGAAGATTTATGGGGAATTTCTGTAGATATTCTTAAAAATATAATCCACGAAATAGCACCCCATTTAGCATATATATTTAATAAATGTATTGATGCTGGTCAGTTTCCTAATTTGATGAAATTGAGTAAAATAATCCCATTATTTAAATCAGGCGATAATAATGATCCCTCGAATTTTAGGCCGATTTCCATACTACCAGCACTTAGCAAAATTTTCGAAAAAATTATATTCTCCCAGTTGTTATCATATTTTACTACCAATAGTCTCCTCCACAGTAAGCAGTACGGTTTTACGAAAGGCAAGTCCACTACCGATGCGGGAGTCGCACTAGTCAAGCATATTTTTGACGCGTGGAAAAACAAACAGGATGCAATAGGAGTTTTTTGTGACTTATCTAAAGCATTTGATTGCGTTAATCATGAAACATTGCTGATGAAGTTGCGACATTATGGTGTTACGAACAATTCACTTAGTTTACTACATTCATACTTGCATGACAGAATTCAAAAAGTAAGCGTTAATGGAACTAACTCTTCTGGTGCCCCTTTATCTATGGGAGTACCCCAGGGTTCAATATTGGGACCTTTACTTTTTCTTATTTATATAAATGATCTTCCGTACTTTTCGGAAGACCTCTGTGAGATAGTATTATTTGCTGATGACACCTCACTCATTTTCAAAGTTGACAGACAAAAAAAAACATTTGACGATGTAAATAATAGCCTATCTCAAATACTAGAATGGTTCACAATAAATAATCTCTTACTTAATACTAAGAAAACTAAATGTGTAAAATTTTCAATGCCAAATGTCAAACAAGAGAAAACAAATGTAGTTATTAGCGGTGTGCCCCTAGAAATTACAAATTCTACAGTATTTCTGGGCATTACTATTGATTCAAAATTACAGTGGGGTTCTCATATTGCTACCCTGGCAGGGAGACTTAGTTCAGCTGCATATGCGGTCAGGAAAATACGTAGTTTGACTGATGTTGAAACGGCAAGATTGGTTTATTTTAGTTACTTTCATAGCGTCATGTCGTATGGTATTTTACTATGGGGGTCTGCAGCCGATGTGCAGACTATATTCGTTTTGCAAAAGAGAGCCATACGCGCTATATACGGTCTTAAAACAAGGGACTCTCTCAAAGAATTATTTAAAAAAATTAACATTTTAACAGTAGCTTCACAATACATTTTTGATTGTATTGTATATGTACGCAAAAACTTACATTCCTTCATTAAGAAGTCAGAATGTCATAAATTTAACACGAGAAATAAACACAAACTTGCTGTTCCACATCTAAGACTTCACAAAATTAGCAATTCTTTTGTGGGGTTAAGTCTGAAGATCTTTAATAAGCTGCCAGAAAAGATCACTGCATTACCTATGCATAGATTTAAGTCTCTGATCAAAAATTGTCTAATGAAGAAAGGATATTATAAAATAGAAGATTATATTAACGACAAAAATGTTTGGAATTGATAGTCATACGCTATGTTGTTTATATGTATTTTTATTTTTTTTGCATGTTACCATTTTTGTAAGTTTTTGAAAAGAGTAACTATCGAGTTTCTTGCCGGTTCTTCTCGATAGAAGCAACATTCCGAACACGGTGGTAGTATAATCTGACGATTCATAAATGCTTTTGTAAAAGTTTACATGAATAAAGACATTTTCTATTTCTATTTCTATTATTTCTATTTCTAATTAGTACAAGTACGTGGGAATCGGCGATGTGGAAATTGTAATTTGGAGACTGGAAGTGGAAAATTGAATGAGTTTTTTTTCCGTTTTTATTGAACAGATGGCCAAGGACTGGAATTCGTTGCATATTTTTGTAAACATTTTAAAGAAAAATTTTATCTCCCCTTGCAGTACGACTCAACCCACGGCCTTCACGTTTCGTGCGTGCTGCTCTTCCAACTGAGCTAACCGCAATTTATCGTAGACAATGAATTTATTTCGTTGTATTAACCTGTTACACTCCGGTAAATGCAGATAAGTACCTAGTTCTAAACATATTCGGCAGAGTGCACTTACTGGAGGCTAACGGGTTGATACAAAAGAAAAAAAAATAAGATTTGCAACATACTCCTCCGACCGATTTGACGACCTCCGTGGCCGAGAGGCGCGCAGGCCTAACTTTGGCGTCAATATGAATAACGCTCTTTTCTATATTGACTCGGGTCTGGGTTTTGTGGTACCGTCGTTGTTTCTGATTTCTGTAACACAAGTGCTTAAGCTACTTACCGCAGAATCAGAGCGATGTATGTGATGTTGTTCAATATTTATATGATAGACTAGCTGTCTCGGCGAACTTCGTAACGCCTATTTTTTTAGTTTCTAACCTTTTAAACCTTCCCTGGACCTCCACAATTATTTCAGAACCAAGATTAGCCAAATCGGTCTAGCTGTTCTCGAGTTTTAGCGAGACTAACGAACAGCGATTCATTTTTATATATAAGATGTGAAGCTACACTATTCCCCGTAGATAATTTTAGTGTAACTTTCTTATCTCCAATACTATATGTATAGTCACGAACAATGAAACGTAAGCACTTGAACTTTTATGACGGTACCAACAGGTTAGCTTTTGAATAAACTCGTATTCATGCGCAGTTACACCATCATCTAATACCAAGAGTATTTGTTTAAATTCTATAATATTTTCTATTCCGAACGCATACCAATTTTTAAACGAATACCAAAACAATTTGTAGGTATAAGGTACAGTCAATAAACTTTTAGTTGCGAAAATAAGTAAAATTAGTAGCTAACTTACCCTAAAACTACTGAATTTCTTGCCGGTATCTTCTCGGTAGTAGGTTCCGAACCGGAGGTAGCTTCATTTGCATTATATAGAGACGATTCATAAGTATTACAAATGTAATCTACATGAATAAAAAAAAATATTGACTTTGACTTTTTCGCAGTTAATTTTTTTTAAACAAAAAGTTTCAATTGAACTTGTTCTGTTAGTATAGGATTACCTATACTAACAGAACACTATAACTAAAACTATTAATTTAGTTACTGTATCCTGTGTAACCTACCCGAGCAAAGTCAGGAACTACTAGAAGAACTACTAGTAAGTTTTATATAATTTGCATGGTTTCATCACTTTCAGCTAAACCACTCGATACATCTAAAAATGTTTCAATAAAAGTTGTTACAAGTATAGGTAATGGTAGACAGTATCATAAATGCAGGATGAACAGAATGAACAGTTAAAAAGGTAACTTTAATTTTATTTGCTTGGTTTTATCACTTCCTGCTAAATAACTCGACTCATCTTAATTTTTTTCAATTGAAGCTGTTATAAGTGTAATGGAATGGGAAATGAAAGAAGCAAATAGGAATAATCCAAATATATTATAGCCAAATAAATTTTAAATGTACCACACACACGTCTTGAACATCGTCGTCGTTCGTCGTTCAAATCTAACTATCTGTCATTATCTTCATTCGGATATTCATACGTATATAAATTTTAAGACTTTCGCGTTCCATTTTAAACATTTAAAATAATTTAACGGGTCAAAACGCGACACCATTTTTATTTAGTAGTTAATACGAAACTACTTACTGCCCGACGAACTTACCACCCGTACTTACTACCCGTTACTGTGCGAGCGCCGAAGGATGTTATTCCTTTTCAAACGCCGGGAGTTTATAAAATTGATTGTAGTTGTGGTAGTTCTTACATTGGACAAACTAAGCGGACAATAGCTGAACGAGTGAAAGAACATATCACGGCGGTCAAAAATCGTCAGACTAATAAATACGCGGTAGCAGAACATCTGTTAGAAATGGGACTTAATCATTGGATGGAGTTGCACGACCCTAAAATCCTCTCGACCGAACGCCACTACCATACTAGGATAGTACGTGAAGCTATTGAAATCAAAAAGTACAAAAATTTCAATAGAGAAGACGGATTTAAGTTATCATCAGCATGGAATCCAGTGATTAATAAATGTTTACCGCGATTAGAACGATCAAAAACAATTCCGGATACTGTCAGTGTAGTGTGTCGAAGTGACTTCAATAACATTTTGTTATGTGACAATGTGCGGGTGGATGAAGATTTGCAAGCTCCCCCGAACAGACGAAGGCGAGCAAGACCAGTCAGCTCGTGACCACGGTTGGTGCAACCTAACCGAAACGTCGGGCAGTAAGTAGTTCGTATTAAGCACTAAATAAAAATGGTGTCGCGTTTTGACCCGTTAAATTATTTTAAATATTCATACGTATATTCATCGCACATGCACTACGTCCGGATACATCCGCTATCCCACATAAGTATAAGTATTGGTAGACTGTGATCTACATGTGAATTCAGGATGAACAGTTACAATAGTAACATTAATTTTATTTGGTTGGTTTCATCACTTCCAGCTAAAAAACTTGATACATCTTTGTCTAAAATCGCTAAAAGTTTCAGTTCGACACGCGACGCCTTGTATTGTTCGTCTGAGACGGAGCTTTCTTCGCACGTGTATTATTTTTTGGGTCAGAGGATTCAGGTCCTTAATTACTAAATATTAGAATAAATATAAATAAATATTGGGCAACATTACATACATTGCTCTGGATTCTGTGGTAAGTAGCTCAAGCACTTGAGTTACAGCAATCAGAAACAACGATGGTACCATAACACCCCGACCCGAGACAATATAGAAAAGTTCGTTTCCCATATTGACCCGACTGGGGATAGAACCCGGAACCTCAGAGATTGCGCGACGCCAAAGTCCGGCCCGCTCGCCTCTCGGCTACGGACGGAGGTAGTCAAATTTATTTAATTACTTACTAGCTTTAGACTACGGGTTGGCCTGCATAATATTGCTATCTTTACACTTACCCATGCTTAGATTTAAAATCTATATTAAGTATGTTTAATGAAAAAGGGCACTACAACCTCTACCTCGGTGGCGCAGTGGCTAAGGTAGGCGGCTAAAGCGCGAAAGGTTCCAGTTTCGATTTCCGGTCAGGTCAATTTAAGAAAACGAACTTTTCTATATTGTCTCGGGTCTGGGTCTGGGTGTGCTGGGATGACGCCCCCAGTTAGTATCCGTCGTCTAGTGCTCATAGTACAAGGGGAAACCTTAGTTTGAGACCAGGTGATTGGTGTGATTGTCTAGCGCATTTATTTATTAATATATTTTTGGGTTAGAGGATTCAGTTCCTTGATAACTTACTAACTTTAGACCACGGATTGGCCTTCGAGTTTTCATGTCACTAAAAATATAACAAACATCACTTCTTTCAAATTATACATAAGGGTTGGCAAACAAAATAGTTACACAATTATGTTGCTATCTTTACATTTATGCATGGGTCCATACATAGATTTAAGATCCACATTGCAACATGTTTAATGAAAAATGTCACTAAAAACTTGATGAATATTTTCTTTTTTGCCATCAGCAGAAAAAGGAGTGCCTTGCTGTTTAATCGTTTCCGGGGCAGTGCCAACAGCATTGTGAGTTCTTTGGCCGAGCGGTGGGACTCACCGAATGGTGCAAGTGGATGAAACTGCATGCCAGTTCATCGCCTTTCATCAAATAAGTTAATTTATAATTTTGATTCTTTTATTTATGTTGAGTCGGACATTATAAATATATTTTATTATTTAAATCTAAAATTATATAAATGAATTATTATTGTTGTATGTTTTGTTTTAAGTGTCATTTTATTATTTATTCGTATTATTAGTATTTTTAATTTTTGACATGTTTTTTAGATTTTGAATGATTTATAATGTTTGATTCTGATTTTAGATTTAATTTGATGTATATTTAATTTTATTGAATTGTTGTTTCTGTTTAATTGTATGGATCTGAAATAAACGAAATTTAATTTAATTTAAAGATCATCATATATACATGATAATATGCTCGCATACTATATTGTTAAGTTCTTTAGTCATTAACATTGCGCAGTTTAGGATAAATACTAAGTTTCTTGGCGGATTCTTCTCTGTAGGATTAGGTTCCGAACCGTCTGTAGCTTCGCATAATCGCCACGCTGCTGGGCAGGCGGGTTGGCGATCGCAGAGCGTGGCTTTTTTACCGGTGACGCTGCTGCCCGTCATCGGCATCGGCATTTGGAATTTGGCTACGCCAAGGTTTCGGATGGTTATACCGCTATCAGTGGGTCATCCTTCCATTGCCCATTGTTACCAACATAAACAAATAAATTGATTTCATCTGTAGATGTATAGTTGTGACCTAAAATTAGGAATCAAAAAACTATGGCTTAACCTCTGATTCGAATTCATATTTTGCGACATAACATTTCAATAGCAAAAAGATAAATTAAAAGGGAATATAAATGTCTTAAGCCTTCTACTACACATGGACTTGCAAATATAATTATTAATTTTAATTATATTAATTTTAATCACTTTCAACAAAACTAAACAGAAGGTCTTCCAACGAAATCATCTCACCTATTTATTTGCCAAGGACTTCACTGTTTTATTATTCCACTGTTTCGTTTTATAAACAACTCTTGAAAGGACATCTGTTTAACCTCTGATTCAAAATATTTCTGGGAAAATGTTCCAAGTCTATTGAATGCTCCCTGTTTTTCTTTTTTTGGCGCTTTTCTAATAAACTCAACCCAACATTCGTAGCGCCATATTCAAAAGTGAATATTCGCCTTCGCGAACATCAAAGGCAGATATTCGCGTAAAAAATTATATTCATTACATCACTTGTGAAATACGTCAAAAATGAATTACATCCATACTTATCTCAGTTACATAAGGTTTAAATTAGATTAGACCAAATGCCACATGAATTTGTACTGGCGATTCAAAGCTGAATTTAAAATTTTCTATTCTATTTTCTCTACTTAAATTTACTTGACCGTAGAAATGAAAGTTTGTTCATAGATCATAGCTTAAATCAATATCAATGGTAATAACTTTCCCTTTTTATTTAAACTCCTAATTCGTATCGTTCCAAGGTCAAGAGAAGTGTCTCAAACTTGCCGGGAAAAACAGTAAAGCAAAGAATTCAATACCCGACGCCTTTCTTGAAAAGTTTCCATTCTTCGGGATATAACAAATTTTGTTGATGGGAAGCTACTGAAGTTGGGGGTCGATCGCTTCCAGGATTTATATTTTTTTATATTACACTTCAAGATTCACCTCATCCCACCTGATGTTAAGGGGTAATGGCTTAAGGGCAACAAGCACATGATAATAAATCTGTTACTGGACTTGTCGCCCTTACCTTGAAGGCTTGACCCCTGCTACTAATGTAGCACCCTCAGGAGCTTTGGAAACCTTACTCACACGCAGGAACACAACATCACCGAAGTGATTGTTATTTGGCTGTGGTCTTCCGTAAGGTGGAGGTATTTCACCAGTTGGGCTGCTCCAGTACGAGCGATATTTTAGAACAGCGGCTTCCTACGCGTACTGTCCCCAATTTTTCTTAATTTTTTTACTGATTCTTCGCTCCTATTGGATACCGTGTTCTTATGCGTATATCTTATTGCGTAAGAAGGGTCTGCTCCAGCAATTCCAGCATACCTATCGAAAGTAAATACTTAGTTGTTTCATCACTCATCAAAACAAAACTATATGACTTGGTCTAAAGTGAGCTACACATAGCAATAAGTTAGATACTGCTACTGTAACTAAGGTGTCTTCTCGGTAGATAAAGGTTCCGAACCGCAAGTAGAATCAATTTGCATTGTAATCAATGATTAAAAAGTGCTTTTTATATAAGCCTTTTAAACAAACTTTTAGCTGTTTAATATTAGTAAAGATATAGTTGTTTATCAATTGAACAAGCCTTATTTCACACATAATCAGATATTGATTAAAATACGCTCTATGATGGCATTTTCTTAAGCTATACAATTTGGCAGTGATAAATAAAGACTTTTCGCATCTAAATGTATAGCCTTGTAAAATTTTAAACGGTCAAATGAAAAACCTGCAATTTTTTGTAAGTCCGTGCCGTAGATAAGATGGCGCATCCCATCTTCAGAAGCTCTTGTTCTATCCCCGTCTACTTTGTCTTCTGGGCTCAACGAAATAGAACTACGCAGTGAATTTTAGAAGTTTTAAACTTCAAACCCCCTTTGAACGTTTTGTAGAATTTTGGAACAGAATGTTGTTCAAGCGTGAATGGGACAATTTAATTTCTTTAAATTAGATGAACAATACGAATTTCTTTAAATTAGATGAAAGAGAAGTAGGGCATAGCGATTTATCGCTCAAACTGGAGCAGCCCGACTGGTTAAATACCCCCACCTTACGGAAGACCGCAGCCAAATAACAATCACTTCGGCGTTGTTGTGTTCCTGCGTGTAAGTAAGGTTTCCAGAGCTCCTGGGGGGTGCTACATTAGTAGCAGGGGTCAAGCCTTCAAGGTAAGGCCCTTAAGTTAGTACCTCATTACCACTTAACATCAGGTGGGATGAGGTCAATCTTGAAGTATATTATATAAAAAAAAGTCACATGAATTTGTGATTACAATTCATAGTTAAATTCAATATTTTCTATTCTATTTTCTTTACTTACGTTTACTTGAAAGTAGAAATGAAAGTTTGTAGTCCATAGATTTCATTACCACTTAACATCAGAAAAAAGAGCAGCGTAAGTAGGCGTAACCAATAGGTTATTTCCAGGACCAGTTAACGAACGTTAAACTAAAACCTGGATTACTTGGGGCAAACATTAAAACGTCTGCCTCAAAGGCGGAATGCTTTGACGCATAGTCAACAAACGCGCAGATGACATACTTTGAATTAATTCACGGGACACAGTGAGGAATGTTCAAGCATAGTTTGTAAGTTCGTATGTTGATAAATCTGTAAACATATGAACCGTAGCGCTAAATTAATGCTAATGAAAGAAATCAGACAACTCTAAGTATACTTTATATACGAACTAGCTGTGCCCGCGACTTCGTTCGCGTGGACTACATCCTTTCATGGTCGGTTTTACCCCTTTCTCCCCTAATATTCGAAAGAAAAAGTAGTCTATATTTATCCAAGTTTCGAGCTATATTTGTGCCAAATTTCATATCTCTAACTTCAAAAATATTTTTTTTTCCATATAAACTTTCATAGGTGGTATTACCCCCATCCCCCCCTTATTTTCTAATAAAACGTAGCCTATGTCCGTTCTTGAGATTCAACGTATACCTGTACCAAATTTCATCAAAATACGTTCAGCCGTTTAGGCGTGAAAGAGTAACAGACGGACAGACAGACAGATAGACAGACAGACAGACAGAGTTACTTTCGCATTTATAATATTAGTATGGACTAGTGGACTGCGGCGTGTACTACCCTCATGTAAAATCTTTTTCATTGTTACCTCGGTCCGACCAAGGTCTTATAGGTCCCAGCATTATGTTTGTAGCCTACAATCTTCCTCGAGCTTTGAACTTTTTCATTACCGCTGTTTACCGTATCGTACCGTATTTTTCTCATTGCTATTGCAATTTTTGCCATCTCCTTGTTACAACTCAGCCACTATTGGAAGCTTAGCAAAATGCCATTTTCAAACGTTGATATCTTATGGCAAATTTAAAATAAACGGGAGAGACATTTCAAAGTCACTTGTCACTTCTAATATTATTACTTCACCGACACTTTAAACTTGTCTCAATGATTTCGAAGCTTGCAAGCTGCCACTTGGCTAGGCCCTCTACTATAGCATAATTATATAGGATAGGAACCAGTCGGGCAATGAAAAGCTCAAACCACTGAACGGATCTCGCTGTAATTGCGTAGGAAAATAAAAAGGAAGAAAATCATTGAAAGGTAGGCTAAGAAACAATCCCTATTTTTCAAACGTTCAAAGTCTATGTAAATTTTTATCCGCTATAGCTAGTCTCACATAAACACTACTAACTCTTGTATACCAATGAACACAGCACTGCCCCTTAGGGAAAAACACGAACTACTTTCGTGCGCGATAAATTCGCTCGCTAATCTACGCGCGAGTGCGTAATCGCTGCCCAGGGTAACGTAAATACGGTGCTGTTTTGCGAACGATATTGGGGGGTAATTACGTAGGATTCCGGAATTGGAAAGTGGAGTATTTTATGCGGGGGTGAAATTGGAATTTCGTACGCGTTCTCCTTGGGGATGAGTGGTGTCAACAGCTCGAAGCCTGGGCTTTGAAGAAGATTTTACGTCTTAACTTAAGATCTATGTACTTAACTTTAAGAAGTATAGAATTTAATAGAAAATACTGAATTTATTTGTTTCTTACTGGTTGGGGGCTAACAAGTCAAAATGTCATAATTTCAAAACGAGAAATAGACACAACCTTGCTCTTCTACATCTAAAACTTCATAAAATAAGTTAATCTTTTGTGGGGTTAAGTTTTAAAATGTTTCATAAGCTGCCAGAAACTGCATTATCTATGCATAGATTTAAGTATTTGATCAAAAATTGTCCCATAAAGAAAGGCTATTATAAAATAGAAGTCTAGAAAAGTTCGTTTACCTTATTGACCCAGCCATGGATCAAACCCGGGACCTCAGAGATGGCGCGACGTCAAAATCCGGCTGGCTATGAAGGTCGTCAAATAAATATTTCATAGAACCAATAGCAGTTGGGGTAAACGAGTTCTGGAGTGGAGATCGCGTCTCGGCCAACGTAGTAATGGCTCTGTGAAGTGCTCAGGCTAGGTGAAGTGGCGCAAGGTGGCGGCCAGGGACTGGATGCGGGAAGACTGGTGAGACCAGAGTGGTGAGCTATTGAAGAGGCCTGTGTCCAGCTCGGGCCTGCAAAAGGCTGATGATGATGCTGAAGATGAACGCTTTTTTGCATTAAGACGTTAAGACGAACCACTGGCAAAATGTTTTTCCATCTGGTTCGCATTATGCGAAATGTATTCGTTTTCAAGAAAAACTCTACAGAAATAATCTATTGGAAATAGAAAACGGTCCCGTATAGCGCCTATCTTAGTATTTCACCCTAAGCTATGTTTCCTAAGCAAACTATGCGAAGATAGTAAAATAACGTCCCGTAACAAAGCGAGCCGGTCGCCCCGGGCGCGACAAACTGTTTAGTCTTACCAGTTTGCGCAGCGGGGTTGCGCTGAGGAAATATGGACTGAGGCTAGTTCCTATTTATAGCCACAGGTGGATACTATTTGGTATTGAGCTCGAAATCTAACTAACTTCGTTGCAATAAAACTGTGGCTGACCGGACGTAGACACTTATGGTTGCCGCTACGGGACATAACGCTCGTAATATTAGTTGTTATGTCTTGTAGCGGCGACCGGACACAGTCACCGGTTGCTGGTGCTGATCACTGGTACTGTAGCTGTGTCCTGTTACGGTGGCAGCATCCAACGAGACCCAGCAATTTTCACTAGGTCGTCGGTCCATCTGGTAGGTGGCCGTCCCACACTGCGCTTGGTGGTACGTGGTCTCCACTCAAGAACCTTTTTGCCCCATCGACCGTGCGATCTTCGTGCTATGTGGCCAGCCCATTGCCACTTCAGCTTACTAATCCTACGGGCTATGTCAGCAACTTTAGTTTACGGATCTTCTCATTCCTGATTCAGTCACGTAGAGAAATGCCAAGCATATACCCCTCCATAGCTCGCTGAGCGACTTAGAGCCTTCTAAAATGTTATTTTGTGAAGCACCCCGTCTCAGAGCCGTAAGTCATCACTGGTAACACACACTGGTTGTACACCTTTCTTTTAAGGCACTGAGGGAATCGGTGTACGGTCTTATAACTGTAACCGGATACAGTCGCTGGTGGCCATTAATGTTGGCTACTAAATTGGCGAAGTTTTCAGTTACTACCTAATTCTAGCCGCTATTGACCGTGGTTGCTGTATCGTGTAACGGTGGTCGGACAGTGTAGATGTCGTATTGCTCAGTACAGTTGTAAGGTTTATTTTTAACTAGCCTTCCGTCTCAGAACGCACGGATGTAATGTTAATACTAAGAAATATTGGCTTTTCTATTCTTTATTGCAAATAAAAACCTTCCTCTTGAATCATGCTATCTATTAAAAAAACCGCATCAAAATCCGTTGCGTAGTATTAAAGATTTAAGCGTACATAGGGATATAGGGACAGAAAAAGCGATTTTGTTTTATACTATGTAGTGATGTTGATTGCGTGTTTAACTGACGACTTTTAGTTTCAAACACAAACTCAAATATTACTTTATTCAAGTAGGTTACATATAACGCTTTTCGTCATTGGACACAATACAAAGTGATTCTACTTCCGGTTCGAAACCTATATCTACCGAGAAGAAACCGGTAAGAAACTCAGCAGATCAGTTACAGTAGCAGTATCTAACTTATTGCTATGTGTAGCTCAGTTTGGACCAGTCATATAGTTTTGTTTTGCTGAGTGATGAAACAATTAAGTACTCGAGTAAGTATTTACGGACCAGTCCCCAAAGGTGGCACCTGTTCACAAGCATGACGTTTTTTATTAACTGATACCGATTCGGTTCTAACAAAACGAGTTGCAACAAACTGTTCGATCCTACCAGTTTGCGAAGCTGGGTTTGACTCTGAGGATACATGGATTAAGGCTGGATTCCACGTTCCTGTTCAAAGATAGATAGTATTTGTTTGTAGTTTAAAGTGAAGTGGAGATCTTTTGATGAAAACTGTAGCATCGAGCTAAGCTAGCAACAAGATTAACTATTTTATATAAACTGTACAAATATAGTTTGATTCCAAAGTAAGTGGCTTAAGCACTTGTTATCGATTTACTTTCAACAGGTGGATACTGGAGAGCTCATATGATGAAATAAAGAAATGGTGGTACCGATACACATACCTATATAAAAAAACATTTAGATAAAGAAAAAAAATATTTAAAACTTCACTCAAAAACTACTGCATGGATTTTAATTTAACAATATTATAGCTCATACATCAGAATGACACTTAGGTTACATTTTAGAAAGATTCTGTGTGAATTTAAAATATTTTAATGGTTACGCATTGACAAATGAGTGCGCGATACGCGGTGGCGGGCAAAATTTTTTAAGTTAGAGATATAAAATATGGTTAAAATATAGCTCGAAACTTGGATGAAAATACGGACTACTTTTTGTTTCAAATATAAGGAGAGATAGCGTTAAAATCGACCATGAAAATATGCAGTCCATGCGAACGAAGCCGCAAGCACAGCTAGTAGAACATAGTTTTAATAATACATTCTAACTGTACTGTAACTGATATAACGGTCAAAACAATTCCGGATACTGTCAGTGTAGTGTGTCGAAGTGACTTCAATAACATTTTGTTATGTGACAATGTGCGGGTGGATGAAGATTTGCAAGCTCCCCCGAACAGACGAAGGCGAGCAAGACCAGTCAGCTCGTGAGCACGGTTGGTGCAACCTAACCGAAACGTCGGGCAGTAAGTAGTTCGTATTAACTACTAAATAAAAATGGTGTCGCGTTTTGACCCGTTAAATTATTTTAAATGTTTAAAATGGAACGCGAAAGTCTTAAAATTTATATGTACTGTAACTGCACTAGACCGTAAACAGACAGACTGTCAAAGCAAACTACAAGCGTTTCTTGCTCCCCACAAAACGTTGGCAGAAGATTATCCATCTAAGTACGTTTACACTGCCTCAAAGGCTCAAACCTGGCTGATATCTGTTTTTCGTTTGCCCCAAGACACCGGGCTAATTACTTTTTTAATTAACCAGCAATAAAACCGAGCGTATAATTTAGTCCGGGGCAAATTTTCAAATTAATTATGTCCCAGTACGCTTGCCACTTGGCGGGCTCTTTGAATTTAGACTTGGCAACGATTTTACTATTATTTAATCCCAGAGCCTGTGGGGAGACATACGGGTGACTTTTGCGACGAACTTGCGTTTACGCATATGTTATGTGATCAATATTTCACGTGTGACTGAACTATTTATAGTATTAATATCTCACAAATACAGTTCGTATTAGGTACAGAAACGAGCTATCCGATCTATGTACAGTCTTAGATTGCGTGATTCAATTTAATACCACGACCTCCGTTTGACGACCTCCGTAGCCGAGAGGTCCAGACTTTGGTGTCGCTCGATCTCTGTGGTCCCGGGTTCAATCCCTGGTCGGGTCAATATGAAAAACGAACTTTTCTATATTGTCTCGGGTCTGGGTATTGTGGTACCGTCGTTGTTGTTGATTTCTGTAACAGAAGTGCTACTTACCATAGAATCAGAGCAATGTATGTGATGTTGTCCAATATATATTTATTTATTTAAATAATTATATAAAGAAATTTATATTTTAACCGCTATAGGTGCCTCGATTTATTTAACACAAGAAATAAAAAAGCTCGCTATTTTAAACCATAGACGTTGTAAGACTAGTAGAATCTTCGTTGGTGGAAGTATAAAATTATATAACAAGTTACAGAAATGTATTTTAGATTTACCCATGCAAAAAAAGTACAAAGTAGACGAATATCTAAAGATGAGCATCTACGGACATGCTTGCCTATTTGCTCGCACACCATATTTTTAAGTTTCAAAAATCAGAATCCATCCCAAAACGTTCATCAATATCTCCCAGTGCCCTCTTCTTGTGGAGCACGCTCGGCTTTCTTTTTTTGTTGGCCAAGAGGCAATGCTGCAAACCAATGGCCAACCAGACCACATCTGTAGCACTAAGAGCTACGGTCGACCTCCAACCTACATTGCAACCGGACGTGCCCCTTCTCGAGGCACCGGTAACAACGTAGGTCTCTGGTCTCGAGCAGTAGCCAAGCCACGGACCACTCCACAAGAAGCCGGCTACTCTCTACCAGCTTTTTTGTCGCCATAATGGAGCAGCGGACCCAGCAAGTCACATAGAACTAATCCCGTTCTTCAATGAAGATCCATGCAATGCTGCCTGGGGTGCTGTTATATCGGAAAATGCACGGCCAGCTATTAAAAATAAATAGCTGACCTATCATTTCCATACCGTTGACGTGAATGCAATAGAAAACGCATATTGATTTGGACACATTTTTAGTCAGTTAGAATTGGACCTCCGTCGCGCTTAGACTAATGAATTGCTAAGTTCTTATTTTAATTCAAATAAAAGTGTTTGTAGACTAAAACTCCTTTTTTTTTAAAAAATACCCCTGACTCGCCTCGTAACAGTGCCCTCACACCCGCAGCTAACTGGTTTTCGTCTGGAAGGGCAAGGCCGGTAAAATGTCGCCTTGCACGCAATTTTATCCGCCTTTGGAGCGGCTCTACCCCTTCGAAGCGGCCCTCCGCCTTCGCAGCGGCCCTCCGCCTTCGCAGCGGCCCTCCGCCTTCGCAGCGGCCCTCCGCCTTCGGAGCGGTGAGCACGCTCGTCCTAATCTCACCCCGTATGTTTACAAATTCTCTTCCACTCAACTTCTAAGGAGAGAGCTATCCCGTGTATTCTCTTCGCGAAATTTATAGCGACACACAAACCGGCTTGTGTGAGTGTATTATTTGTATGTCCGTTGTTTAATCCTATGCGAAGGCACCTTAATATCATCAGCCTATATCCGTCTACTGATAGATACAGGCTTTCCTAATTCTTCGAATATATCAAAATTGTTTTACTTATATTTTAATTAAGTATTTATTTAGTTTTAGTTTATAGGGCGTGATGTGACTGCCTTCACAAGGTATTTACATTTTGTACGTATCTATTGTGAAAGCTAATTTTTAGTTTGTTTTTAATGTTATTATATCTGGCAGTGTAAATAAATAAATATATCGCCCTTGTTACATAACATTACATTATTACATTATTTTTTGACGAGACCTCTTTAAACTTTATGCATGACCCAAGGGTTGACTGGTAGAGATTACCCCTAGCATTAAGTTTACCTGTTTGTACTTGTTGTGCAATAAAATTTTGGTCCTTTAACTTTTAAAATAATAGAATGAAACAAAAAAATATATTATGTACATTGCCATGCAAACTATCAACGAAATATGTTCAAACGAGATCTAGTAAGTAGTTTTTTTAAAACGTCATGAATCGTAAACCGCAATTTACCTTTCATTTAATCAACTTAAATATAAACTTTTATAATTATTATGTAACTTGCTGCTACGGAACCCTTCATGGGCGAGTCCGACTCGCACTTGGCGGGTGTTTTAATGAAAATCAGTAGTTCCTGAGATTAGCACGTCGAAACAAAAAAACAAACTAACTCTTCTTATGTATAATATTAGTATAGATGTTCACATGTGTTGCTTAATTTAAGCAAAAAATCGTACAAAATATTTTTTCGTAAATTACACCTATTGATACCAGTGATTGCTCGATTCCATGTCACGGGGCATAATGAAATATCGGATGTTTACAAAAATGCCCGGTGCGATTCACGTGCAAATATGGAATATGCCGCTTTACAATTCCGAATATTGGAGATATTTTTTGTGCCGAATGAAACTTACATTTTTCATGTCATGCATTTTTGAGCATGTACGAGTTGACTATAACTCTGCGATGTAATTGGGTTTATCCAATTAAATTTGGCTTACTTCATGACAAAACTTGACTCATAATTTATCGTAATGTGTAACTTGTAGCTATTTGCTAATTTTTAAGTTAAAAGAAGTACAATAGGCGGACTTAATACCTAAAAACAATCCAACAGTCAACCCTATAGTTTTAAGCGAAAAATATAGTAAATTTGCATACAATACGGATCGTGTACGAGTATATCGCAAAATTTGATTGTTTTTAAAGCAAAACATACACTTTCCTTATATTTGGATGATGAATCTGACAGATTTACTAGATTTTTTGTTAAGGCAATCACACTATCGCCTCGCCGAAGTGTCACTGAAAGAAGAACTGACAAATAAGCTGTAAAAAATCAGGATTTTTTACAAGATCCCGGAATGTTACGTAAACTTGAAGAAATATTAATGCATACGGGCAATTACTCAAATAATACTTGTAAACTCTTTAGTTCCTCTATAGATTGCGGTAGCTTCTATTCATTGTCAAAGCTCTTGCAAGACCACATGTACATTAACGTTATGAATGTAACATTATTTTGTAATATCTATTAAGTATGTAAGTATCTACTTAATTTTAGGCAGTGCCCTTGCAGCGTTTGTGTTTGTGATTTAATTTATTTATATAGAAGCTATTATACAATATGAAAGCAATAAACTATTTGATATTGATGTTGAAACGGTTGTCGTAAAGGAGTTCATGAGTAGAGGTACTCGGTAAATTTTGTGTAGGACAACCTCCGGCTAAGTGGGATGACCTAATACCTATTAAGTATTATAAGTACAGAATTTTTTGCAGTCCCTTGCAGGATTCATGTTTAAAATTTCATGTAGTTATACAGAGCTATATTGTACAACATGAAAGCAATAAACTATTTGAATTTGATGTTGACAGAAAAGGTGTTTTTGAATGAAGACTCGGTAAATTTTGTGTAGGACGGCCTCCAGCAAAGTGGAAGGACGATTGGTGAAAGCCACAAGATACCTTAAGAGGTATCTTGCACCTTTCAGACAGGGCGTAATGGCGTTCAACAGAGGAGAACCTATATCCAGCTAGCTAGTTACAGGCTAATGATAATAACGCCATCAAGACAAATCGCAATTTGACGAAATCACGAATTGAACTGCAACATTATCCACGTTATACGCAAGTGATAGGCACACGACGTCAAACGATATACATAACATATATTATATGTACAAACAACCCACGAAAACATATTTCGCGTAAGTTATTGCCTATATTATTATGATTCATGCCACTATATTTTGTATCGAAGTCTCGGTGCGGGAACAAGATATGTTATTGAAATATTATATTAGTTACATCTCCCTTTCATGTCGTCTTGTTTACATTTACGTTTGTTTATGGGTAAATAGGAGTGTTTGTGTTATAGCCGGGAAAAGGCGGTATTAGTTGTATTGTGTAAACATTTTGATTGAATTTTTGTAATTTTCTTATTACGATACTTTACTTACTATACCGAATTGTTAAGTATATAGAAAACAGGTTAATAACCTCTTGTTTACTCCCTGTGGTTTATTTGGGCACTCATTCCCTGTTAGTTTATAAATTACTAACTGTGCCCGCAACTTCGTTCGCGTGGACTACATCCTTTTATGGTCGGTTTTACCCCTTTCTCTCCTAATATTCAAAACAAAAAGTAGTCTATATTTTAATCCAAGTTTTGAGCTATATTTGTGCCAAATTTCATATCTCTCACTTCAAAAATAAAAATTTTTCCATATAAACTTCCAAAGGTGGTATAACCCCCGTCCCCCCTTATTTTCTAATAAAAAGTAGCCTATGTCCGTTCTTGAGATTCAACGTATACCTATACCAAATTTCATCAAAATCGGATGAGAGTTGTAAGCAGGAAAGCGTAACAGACACACAGACAGACAGACAGACAGACAGAGTTACTTTTGCATTTATAATATTAGTAGGGATTGTATCATTTGTAGTAACTTAATGTTATTTATTGTGAATTATGTATATTTTTGGAAGAATCAAAAAAAAAAACATCTTCCCTTGCGATGTGTTTCTTTAAAATATTTATAGTTCGCTAGTGCGATCTGAAACATTTTTTTAAATCTTTTATACATCTTAAAATGGTCATAATATATTTGTTTAATAGTTGTTTGTGTCTGAACAAACTGTATGACATATAAGGACTGTATGACAATATGAGTAAACTCATACATGCATATGAAGAAACCGGTATGAAACTCAGTAGTTTTAAAAAAAAAACACTAAATTTATTACTTTTTTTTCACGCCAAGACATACAGTTAGTTTGTGAATTGTAAAAAAATATATATAATCTATAAAGTAAAAACAAATCCATACATTGGACAGCATCACGTACTTTGCTCTGATTCTGTGGTAAGTGGCTAAAGCACTTGTGTTACAGAAATCAGAAACAACGACGGTACCACAACACCCAGACCCGAGACAATATATATATCTGCGTTTATAATAAAAGTAGGATTGCGTCTGCTAAACATCCTTATTAAAACACAGATATCGTCACACTCAAGATCTATCTTTTAAGGTGAAATAAACTTGCTCTTATCAGTTCCTTTGACAAGAGAAATCGAGTCTCACAATATCCCGGATCTAGTACAACATTGCATTCGTATGAAATAAGTGCAAAACGGACGGGCGGCATTTCACAGGGATCCCGGGAATGCACCGAGAAAAATCTCAGCTCGATTCTAGCAAAAACAGGACAATAGGGTTTGAAGTGCCTACTAGTTCTCGGTTCCGTCTATATTTAAATTTACATATATAGAACACCAAGGATTGAATGATACTAAAACAAACTACTTTACGTGTTGTGACGCGACGTGTTGTGATGAAGAAGAAGAAGAATAAAAGCAAATGTTTTACAATTTTTTTTCTTAAAAAAAATTGATACTGCGGTGTGATGTACAGAAAAAATATGTTCATGTCTTGATATCTGAAAAGATTTTCAATGTCTTCGATTTCTGTAGTTTTTCAGAACTTATTCGGCAGATGGCACTTACCGACGGCTTACAGGTTATTATATCAAAGAAAATCATCAACCTATAACAAATTGCGGTACGCTCAGTTGGAAGAGCAGCACGCGCAAAACGTGAAGATCATGGGTTCTAACCCTGCAAAACCAGATGAAATTGATTCTGTTTCTTAAAAACAATAAACTTAACCAAACAAATTGAAAACATTTAAGCATAAATTAAACTTTTTAATGATAGGTAGTACCTATTAAAGAACTTATGCCCGGTTGCAATATTTTACGATTCGTAATGTGTCAAAAATTACAATCCGTTTTTCTCCAACCGTTCCGTTTTAACTACGAGTCATTCATTAATACCGTTCCGTAATTTACTTTCCATATCAGCTGTCATCAGTCGTCTGTCGGTTGTTTTTAGCTTACGCCTCGTACAATTTATTACTATGTGTAACTAAAACGGACCGTTTTTCAAATATTGGAACCTGGCATAAGCCTTTTAATAGGTACATTAGGATGTTGTGACATTAGGGTTCTTTCTCATTACCACGGAACCCTAATAAAACAACGAACCAGACATACGGAGCCGTGCAAAAAGCGCTCTGCTTTGTGAATTGCAAACGCAAGTACTGTACAGTCGCATGCGCTAATATGTATACAAAACTAATCTAATGTGAACTTTATGAGAACGCCTTATGAGCTCAAGCTACAAGCAATTGTTTGAGAGATTCTGTTATTTAATTTTCAACTGAGTTGTATATGTCACCGTAAGATTATAAACATCGTTAGATTACAATCTATCTAGTGAGATTGTAAACTGTCGATAGATTGTGAACCATAACATTATGAGGACGTTACATTCCTTTCAATGAGGTTGAGTGAAGCGATGGCTGGCACATACGTCATGCTTGTGAACAGGTGCCACCTTTGGGGACTGGTCTGCTCCAGCTTACCTCTTAAAATAAAATAATACTTTATGCTTTTTTCACTCATCAAAATAAAACTATATGACTTGGTCCAAAGTGTTCAACACGTAGCTATAAGTAAGATACTGCTACTGTAACTAATCTGCTGAGTTTCTTGCCGGTGTCTTCTCGGTAGATATAGGTTCCGAATCGGAAGTAGAATCACTTTGCATTGTATTCGATGACGATTCAAAAGTGTTACATGTAACCTACTTGAATAAAGAAATATTCGAGTTTGAGTTTGAATTTAACGCAATATATTTCGTTACATTATAATCTAAAAAATAAAATCGAATTCTTGTAATCCACGCAAACGAAGTCGCGGGCACAGCTAGTTAAACATAAAAATACAAAAATTACGTTGTAAGATATCAATAGGTTGGATAATTAAAAAAATATGCGTCGACTTGGGACCTCGTCCAATTTTTTTTGCTAGATGACAATTGAAGAGTCTCCATCTAAACGACATTCTGATCTCCAGGCATTCTTTACAAAACACCGGGTAAAATAATCTAGATAGGAATTCCTTGCTGCCATACGCACAAATACATTTTCTAGAAAATTTACCGTGCCCAATTGTGGAACCTTTCCAATTATCCTTCTTATAGCAGGGGGGTTAAGTCTTAAATTGCTGCGCATTTCTCGAGGTTCCAGTGCAGATTAGCGGAGGGCTGTGTGTAAGACGCCAGAGGCGACGACAATTTGGAAACATTGATTGTTGTTGGGAACACCGAAGGCAAAAGATTGCGCGGTCGCTCACCAACTAGATGGACCGATCAAATAAAAGGAACGTCGTCGTCCGAATTGTATACGGTTGTGAGAGACGCACTGGATAGAAACCGGTGGAGGCAGATCGTCCGTTCCAGATGCAACTAACATGCTGACCACGATCCTCAGATATGAGGGACCGACCACAGAGAGAGTGTGTAAGACAATCTGCTTTCAGATATTCTCAAGCCGGCAGATGCTCTCTCACAGGCTTAAAGATGAATATCGAGATCAGCAAGGATCATCACATCGGTACAGTAATGGATACAGGCTTCATTACCAAACTGGTATTGCCGATCGATAGTCGACTATCAAGAGTCTCCCAAGTGTTCCCCAAGGCTCCATATTTCGACCTTTGCTTTTTTTTGATATACGTAAATGATCTCCCTTTTTTTGAAAAACTTGTGTGATACAGTTTTATTTGCGGATGCTACATCGTTAATTTTTAAAATTAATCGACAGCAACAAAATTTTGATGATGTCAATAATGCCCTCTCTAAAGTTACACAATGGTTTGGAACAAACAAACCATATCACTTGTTCTAAAGTCCAGCAAACAGCAATTACTTAGATTCTGCTACTGTAACTAATCTACGAAGTATTTTAAAGAAACAGATTTTTTTTTCATATCCCATTGCAAACCCACGACCTTCACGTATTGCGCGTGCTGCTCTTCCAACTGAGTTAACCGCAAGTTATCGTAGGCGATGAAATTTTCTGTTGTATTAAAACCGTTGGCCTCCGGTAAGTGCCCTCTGTGGAATGAGTTTAGAAGTATATACTCATCGGTACAGCGATCTACCTACTAAGTTTATTATTGGTGTCTTCTCGGTAGATATAGGTTCCAAACCGGCAGTAGAATCAATCTGCATTGTATTAAGTGACGATTGAAAAGTGTTAAGTGAAACCTACTTGAATAAAGAAGTATTTGAGTTTGAGTTCGAGTACCAACTCTCAAGCATTGTCACTATCCAGAATCATGTCGGCAGCACGTCAAGGTAAACTTGCAATACGATATTAGTTCTTATGCCCACGAAATAAGGATGATTAAAACTCCAAAATGAATAGTCGGATGTTACCTTTAACCCGTTCACACACCTAACTGTAGGCACTCAACAACACAATACCTACCTGCTTTTAAACACCTCTAAAGTCGGTAAAAACTAAAAACCACCTACAGGAAACTTTGCTGAACTTAACCGAGGGTTACTCCCCCACCCCCGCACCCCCCAGTATCTCTACAACTAGCCTCTGTCTGTACCGGAATTTCCGTTTTGTTTGAGCAAGCGTGCCTTTAAAGAGATTATGAGGTGCAGAGGAGATTTGAAGCCAAGGATGTCATGTATACTGCCTAAAAGGTAAGATTAGAGGGGGTGCCTACAAATACTGCATATTTTCACTTAAACTAATAATACAAAACCAAATATATAAAGATACGTATTATATAATATATAAAGATAATCAGTTCCTAGATGAGTTCGAAGCAGAAATAGTTCCTACACAATTAAATCACATGTCTTTCCCTAGTGCGAAAAATGACACTCTTAGGATTCGTGAGCATTGTAATGGTTGTAACTTTCTAATACAAATATATAATAATAAAATAATAATAAATTCACGTTGATCAGTTTTTCAAAGAGAGTTTTATATTCAATAATATAAATATTGTCGGTAATAATTAATGAACTTAAAAAAATTTCAAGTTTTTTTTGTAATTTAATTATGAGCTGTGGATTTTGTGAAAATTAAAAATAAAATAATATAGTTTTATATTATTTACAAGTTTAAGACACATTTTAGAAAACGTTTTCAAAACCAACTTAAATTTCAATGTAGGGAAAGTTCTAGTTGAATAGAAGCGAATTTCAAACTTGCTGAAAAAATGAAACCAAGTTTCATTATTTTCCTACCAAATTGCCATCAAGGTCTAAATTTAACCTTAAAAGCTATAAATACGTAACTGAAAGTAAGATTCAGCGAAATAAGCTCCGAAGCTGTGTCTTCAGTGGCAATTTTTCGCTCACTCCACCTACAAAGCTCATTATAAATGTAAGACAAGGTCTCCTAACTTCGCAAGACATACAATTAATGGTCTCTTTTTTACATCATTACTGCGACAGGCCACAACGGAAAGTAAGAGCAAACTGTAACATTAACTTACACTCCCCTTTAGGGGTCGAACTTGTAAGAACTTGTTGGGCGTGTCTATCATAAAGGAAAAACGACCCCAAAATTTATGAAGATAGCTGGAGTTGGTAAGTTGAGTAAAGTCAAGATCTAAGTTGTCACGGCCTTCGAGGAATATAAATTGCGAAACCGAATCAATTGGGCGGGTTCGATTATTCAGATTGTTGTTCTGGAGTTGAGGAAAAAAATATTTTCGCAAACTTGAAAATAATAATGGGTTCACGGTAAATTCGAGTTAAAGTCGTTGATATTAAAACTCTTTATTCATTTACCTGTTTCGTCAATTCAGGACTATTTTGACGCAAAGCCAGAAATGCTGTGATTTTAAGCGGTCACTATGAATTTTCATTTATAAATAAAAATCATATGGTTAGTATGATCCATTGAAAATATTAATAACTAGCGTCTTAGCCGTCGTCTGGTACTCATAGTACCATCCCTCCGCGGCCCCTCCATGACGACACGCGGCAGCGTTCCACTACTGGGTCGGTCTTCTTCCGCGATCTTCCTCTGCCCGTAAGGCTTGCCGCTAAAATCCACCTGCTCTCCGCGGCCTACCTTGGAACCCATCTTCGCTCCACCACACAGAAGCATGTAGGTCAAAATGTATAAAAATGATGTATTTGAATATCACACATGAAGCCCTACAGTTATTTTTATTTAAATGTTTTTATTTTATTTATTTTAATAACTATATACTTTTTTTGTTTTTTTTTCGAACTGACAAACTAACTGTATGTCTTGGTGCAAAATTAGTAATAAGTATAGCTTTTTAACTGTAAAAAAAACTACTGAGTTTCTTGCCGGTATCTTCTCGGTAGTTATAGGTTCCGAACCGGAGGTAGCTTCATTTGCATTGTATAGAGACGATTCATAAGTATTACAAATGTAATCTACATGAATAAAAAATATTGACTTTGACTTTGACTTTGACTTTGCTTCACCCTGTGTGGTATCCACGGCTGAATGGCAAGGCTTGGCTTAATCTACCAGACCAAAGCGTTACATAAGAACCTATGTCTCTTGGTTTGACATGGTCCAGCCAGGATCTAACCTATGTTTCACCGAGCCAATTATTATTGTGCCTAAATTACTTTAAACCAAGGTGATTGGTGTGATTGTCTGGTGCATTTGACGACCTTCGTAGCCGAGAGGCAAGCGTGCCGGACTTTGGCGTCGCGCCATCTCTGAGGTTCCGGGTTCGATCCCCGGTCGGGTCAATATGGGAAACGAACTTTTCTATATTGTCTTGGGTCTGGGTGTTATGGTACCTTCGTTGTTTCTGATTTCTGTAACACAAGTGCTTTAGCTACTTACCACAGAATCAGAGCAATGTATGTGATGTTGTCCAATATTATATATATTATTTATTACTATTATTATTATGTATGTGTTTCATGACTTCCGATGCAGAACGTAAACGTGAAACCCCTGTTTTCCCTCTTAGGGAGTGAAAGTTCAAAAATCCTTTCTTAGTGCTTCCCTACGCTTTAAAAGGAACGCTGCAAATTCTCAATTTTCATTCGGATCCTATAGATTAAGATTAGATTTTAGACATTTAAATACAAATTACAGATTTTAAAGAAACAGAAAAATTTCATCTCTTCTTGCGGCGATGAATTTTTTCTGTTTTCTATTTTTCTAAGTATTTAAATTTCGCTAGTGCAGCGTAGAGCATAATAAAAAAATTACATATTCTTTAAAAATTAATACTTGCTTTTGCCCGCGACAATGATCGGTAGGTGTGAACGAAAAAAACTTAGAAACATTTCTACCGCTTGAAAATGGCACCACGAAAAGTAAGGCACGGTGGGTGTGGCTTAAAAAGTGAGCTAGCACCGGCACAATTACAGCGCGTATTCCATCCTATTATGTGAGATGACGTAACTAACTAACGTCTTATTGTCGACCTAAACGTTTTCGCCTTAGAGTTTTTTTTCAAGTGTAGATACTGTATTACTATATTGCATATCTATTGCTTGTGTGCTTTACATGTGTGTGTATTTTGGTGTCAATATTTGATTGAAGTTAGTATGACCGGAGTTCTTCCATGTTTTATTCGTTCACTGATAGGTGCTTGGAATCAGATAATGCGGAGTCTGCGGTCGCTGATCTACGGCAACTATTTTACGTAGCGCTGGTAGTGGGGACGGAATAATTTGCACCGCACGCTTTGATATCGTACCTCGTGTCAGACCCCTCTACTTAAATCGTCTGTGTTGCTACTTGTGAACTGTGTTATGTTATTTTCTGATCTAAAGTAGCCGGAGTTATGCAATAAACCGTTTTAACTTAAGTGAAACTCCAACTTGAATGAGACAAACAATGATGAGTTCGCCAGACAATCGTACTACGAGTTTACAATGAACACATTGGGAGCTTCAACCAAATCATTGTAGCAAGATGAGCAAGACTTTGGCGTCGTGCCATCTCTGAGGTTCTGGTTTCGTTTCCCAGTAGGGTCAAGGTGGAAAACGAACTTTTTTTATGTGTTCCACCTGATACTCACGTCCCAGCAGCAGATCTGCTGTGTAGATCCGCTGCCTACTGCCACTGCGGACAAATTCTCATTCCAGCTCTCGGAGGAAGAACTAGATAAGAGATAGGGAGGCAGGCCATTGTAATACCGCATCCTCCTCTTCCTCCATGACGACAAGCGGTAGCGTTCCACTATCGGGTTGGTCTTCTTCCACGATCTTCCTTTGCTCGTAAGGCTTGCCACTAAAATCCACCAGCTCTCCGCGGCCTACCTCGGGATCCGTCTTCGCTTCGCTTCACCCTGTGTGATATCCAAAGCTGAGTGGCAAAGCCAGCCTCAATTCAGGGTTTCAGGTGGGAGGACCCATGATCCTTGGTACAAAATGGTCCAGCCGGATCTAACCATTGTTTCACCGAGCCAATTATTATTGTGCCTAATAAATGACTTTTAACCAAGTACCCCGATTTCAGTTCAGTAAAACTCCTAGTTATCAAAAACGGTGTGAAAGTCAAAAAGGTGCCATCACACTTGGGAGAGGACACTTTAAAGTACCGCATTTGCATATTAAGCCTCCTGCCTTTAATTTATACAATTCAACGCAAGGTCAAACGGCTGGATGGCGAGCGATTCTAAGCCTTACTACTGTGGGATAAGGACTTGGCGATAGTTGGGTCAGTTTTAAGTATGCTGGGCCGCAGTGCGTCGTGTGTTAGTTTATTCACGCGCTAATGTTTGCGTTTGGGTTCATCCACGGTTTTAGTGCAAAATAGTTTTGGCTTCTTTTCACAGTATAGAATAGTAAAAGGAATACCGGTTTGAAGGCATCTTATGCGTTCGTGATAAGAGATGCACGATTGGAAATGTTTTGATAATTTAAGCCATTTAAGTGATTTCTATTATTAAAAACAGAATCAAAGTTGGTCAAATGTATTAGCTATATCCATGAAATCGATAATTCCGTATTGCTTACGAAGAAACAGATTTTTCTATGGAAGTTGTTTGGCGTTCGCGTACAATATGTCGCATCTTCTATCGATATCGATGAGAGGCAGGGCACAGCGATTTATCGCTCGAACTGGAGCAGCCCGCCTGGTGAAATACCTCCACCTTTCAGAAGACCGCAGCCAAATAACAATCACTTCTGCGTTGTTGTGTTCCTGCGTGTGAGTATGGTTTACTGTGCTGTACTTGTCACCCTTAAGCTAGGACTGCATTACCACTTAACATCAGGTGTGATGAGGTCAATCTTGAAGTGGAATATAAAAAAAAATCTAAAGTATGACTTGAATGCATTAGAATTTTAGCAAAAAATTTAAATAATTAACGGCAACGGTATGGTGCGCAAATGCATTTGCCCTCTAACAAAAAAAACAATATATATATAATTATATATATATATATATATATTATAATAATCTTACTATTTGTGGCGGCAGCCATCTTGGACCGAGAGCTCACCCGACCAAATTAACATTTAAACCAAAACAAAAAACTAGGTTCTTCTGCTTGTAAGCTAATGTTACCAATGTTTTCATACCGAATCATCATACCTATTATAGAAAACAAGGTGTTCAAATACTTCTGAATCCCTACTAATATTTTAAATGCGAAAGTTACTCTGTCTGTCTGTCTGTTACGCTTTCCCGCTTAAACCTCTCAACCTATTTTGATGAAATTTGGTATATGTATGCGTTGAATCTCAAGAACGGACATAGGCTATTAAAAAAATAAGGGGTAATGCCACCTCTGAAAGTTTATATGGGAAAATATTTTTTTTGTAAGTTAGAGATATGAAAGTTGGCACGAATATAGCTCTATTAAAATACAGACTACTTTTTGTTTCGAATATTAGGGGAGATAGGGGTAAAACCGACCATGAAAGGATGTAGTCCACGCGAACGAAGTCACGGGCACAGCTAGTAGTTTATATTTCAATAGGTTATATACACGACAAGTTGACATTAACATCTGAACATTCATTACTTCATTAATATCTGAGCAGATGCTTGTCATTAACATCTCAACATACAACCAACCATTAATAACTGAACACTTATCGTGTCAAATGTAATTACGCAAATAAAATGCTGCAGTATTTTGCTGGAGGTATAAAATTTAAAAGATAATAAATACGTTTAATATCCATTATATAATTATCAAACAAACATAACGTAAGACAATAGATATAAAACATAAAGTACCCAATTTGGGTTCCTCCTCAGCAAAAGCTGCTACGGCATTTTGAACACCGCAGCAGCTATTCTGGTGGAACCCAACTGCTAGAAAAAACAGCAAAAGCCCTGGCTCTTGCACGCAAGCGAGTGGCAATTATAGTTTAAACACATTTTATTTATATCAAATATTCATTTGTATTGGAAGCTGGTCTTTCACGGAAGCCTAGAATTAACAGTAATTATAAATACAACCGTTTATAGATTAGGTAAATAGGTAATAAAGAGGTAGCTAAACCTGATTATAAAGAATTAAAGATATCTACTTACTGTTTTAATAATATTTTTGAAAAAACTTACGCATACTCGAACTTTCAATGTTACCACAAAACAAACAAGCTCTCTGTATGACCTAAGGATAGACTTGTATAGAATTATCCTAGCGTTTAGTTCATCTCTTGCCCTTTTTTGTTCAATAAAGATTTAAAATAAAATAAAGCGATAAATAATTTTGCACCCTGCAGAGCTCTGCTCTCTCTACCTTAGCCACGACACTGAGCTTTATCTACAAAAAAAACATGCAACAGACCTGCACAGTAAACAGAAACGGCCAAGCAAAAATAAACGTTGCGCTACGACAGACAAACGATCCGAACTTGTGCATAATAAACAACGTCATTCCCTTTAAAACGCGTAAAACTTCGCGCGGCCAACAAATTGCATTGTCTCATCGCTTTAACCGCTCGGATGCGCAAATTTGGGACGGGAGTCCGGAGTGAGCGGAGCGAGCTGAGCTGAGCGAGCGAAATGACGGCAATGCGTTTTTGTTTCGTTTGTTTTAACCAACTGTTGCCTGCTATTTCATTCATATTTTTACGGGATCAAAAATTATCCTGAATACTTAAAAATATATACGATCGAATTGAGAACCACCTCCTTTTGTTTGGAATCGTTTATAAATAAGTTAACGGTTGAAATCATGACAGCATGTTTTAGTAGTTAATACGAACTACGATAAGTATGTAGTTCTAAACATATTCGCTTTATTTCGCATTCGCATTTAAAACTAACTACTTACTGCCTTTTTTTAGGCATTGGCACACTGTACCGCTGCGTTGTGGGTAGCTCCTGTCAGACTACCCACTTAAACTCCCCCGCACCTCTCATCGCCTAATGACGGCGCCATGGGAATATAGATTATTATCTATAGCAGCCACAGCCTGACCATACACATGATTTCTATACACCCATATCGTGCTAAATCAGAATATAGCTTGACCACGGTTGGTGCAACCTCACCAAAACGTCGGGCACTAAGTAGTCGCATTAACTACTAAACAAAAATGGTGGCACGTTCTAAGCCGTTTACTTATTATAAATGTTTAAAGTCTCATTTAGAATTTAGAACAGCAGCAGAAGTTCATTGTAATCAGCAACTCTCATCTTCTTTGTAGCCTTCAAAGGATGGCTACCCTTAACTAAATCCAGACAGAGAGCAACCGCCATCGCATTGCAACATTATATTACTATCAAAAGCGTCGCTAGATACAGATGTATATAATTATTTATTAGCTGCTCTAAAATGAGACTGATCGTCCCGGTTAAAGGTTCAAGGATTACGGGTACGTACCCGTAATGCCTTCAAAAGTAGAAAGTGCTTCTTAATATCAAGGTCGTGACAGCAATCAAGTTAAACGTTTTAGGCCGAGCTTTCCCAGAAGATCAGTCTGGTTTTGAAGGGGGAGTACAACTACGAGTATGTATCCATACTGATTTATTATAAATGCGAAAGTAACTCTGTCTGCCTGTTCGACTTTCAAGTCTAAACCATTGAACCGATTTAAATGAAATTTGGTATAAGTATACGTTGAACCTCAAGAACGGACATAGGCTACTTTTTGTTTTTAAATTAATGGGGGATGGGGGTAATAAAACCCTTGAAAGTTTATATGGTAAAATGTTTATTTTTCAAGTTAGAGATATGAAATTTGGCACAAAAATAGCTCAAAACTTTGATTAAAATATGGACTATTTTTTGTTTTGAATATAAGGGGAGATAGGGGTAAAACCGAGCATGAAAGTATGTAGTCCACGCGAACAAAGTCGCGGCCACAGCTAGTTATGTGCAGAACGCACCTGCTTTATGTTTAACCTTTTTTCTAAATATCTTGTTTTTGATACGTTTTTATAACATCTGTCACTATCGTTATCTTCTCTATAAATGTCGCACTATTTTCCACCGGCTTTTCATACCTTATAAATTACTAATCTAAATTCTAAAAATCATTGCTTACGCATTTCTTTCGGTCGCTAACAAGTTATATATAATATTTTGTACAATTGTTGTGTGTGTGTGTACACACGTAAACGCATGTGCTTTTGTGTAACTTTAAAATGGACAATATTGACTTCATCCCAGGTGTGATAATGAGGTCTTAGCTTAAGGGCGACAAGTACAGCATAATAATAGCTGTTACTGAATTTGTCACCCTTACCTTAAAGGCTTGACCCCTGCTATTAATGTAGCACCCTCCCACAAACTCTGAAAACTTAACTCACACGCAAGAACACAACAACACCAAAGTGATTGTTATTTGGCTGCGGTCTTCTGTAAGGTGCACCAACCGTGGTCACTAGAGCTGACTGGTCTCGTTCGTCTTCGTTTGTTCGGGGAGCTTGCAAATCTTCATCCACCCTCACAATCTTACAACAAAATGCTATTAAAGTTACTATGACACACTACACTTACAGTATCCGGAACCAATAAATATGACCAAACATGCTATTCAGTCCGTTACCCATAATGATCAAACCATAGTTTACTAATAATCCGAATCCATTTCCAACGTTTCGTGACAGAGGCGGCCATCGAAGAAAGCCGCCATCTTGTAAGTCGGTCTATTGTTTTGGGCGCTAAGGCGCACTAAACATTATTCGGCACTAACAATGCGAGTGTCCACACGGCGTGATCCAATTAATCTCTATGGAGGCGCGTATTTGCCTTCTACCTTTTGTGTGGGGGGACGTGCGGGCTGCCTAAGACGGTTAATGTCCGGTTCTAATATTTGAAAAACAGTCCGTTCTAGTAACAGATAGAAATAACTTTTATAGAGAGGGAGGGCATAGCTATTTATCGCTCGAACTGAAGCAGCCCGTCAGGTGAAACACCTCCACCTTACAGGAGACCGCAGCCAAATAACAATCATTTCCGTATTGTTTGTTCCTGCGTGCGAGTAAGGTTTCCAGAGCTCTTGGGGGTGCTACGTTAGTAGCAGGGTTCAAGCCTTCAAGGTAAGGGCGACAAGTCCATTAAAAGATTTATTATGCTTTACTTGTCGCCTTAAAGCTACAATGTCCGCTACTCTAATTCAAACAGTGAAATGAGCCACAATTGCCGAACACAGCATCCAGTAAAGCTTTTATCAGAAAAAAAAATACCTAAGTGTCAGCAGGTTCTTACATAGCGATAAGTCTTATCAAAGCTTTTGCTCAAAAATATCCGTTATGAAGGTTTCATCCTTTAAAAAAAACCTTTTTACATTTCCCTGCACTATTGAAAAAAATGTTCCTATTTTGCGTTTTTTTTTATAATACACTTCAAGATTGACCTCATCCCATCTGATGTTAGGTGGTAATGAGGTCCTAACTTCACTTACCCTTACCTTGAAGGCTTGACCCCTGCTACTAATGTAGCACCCCCCAGGAGCTCTGTAAACCTGACTCACACCCAGGAACAAACAACACCGAAGTGTGTTATTTGGCTGCCGTGTTCTGCAAGGCGGAGGTATTTCACCAGTCAGGCTGCTCAAGTGCGAGCCATAAATCGCTATGCCCTACCTCTCTTAAAATCGTTCCCCTAATTGAACCAGTGTGTATATGTCATATGCTATAATTTTTTCTATCACCCAGACCCCAATCAGAACAAATTCCTTTGTAATTCGTTATTTCCCAACGTATCTGCCTTTCAGCGTATTTATTGGTACATCAGCATGTTAACCCGTTCGGTGACGAGGGTACAATGTAAGGAGTGTAGCAAGGATTAATTTTTCAATGTTGTTTACGACCTGAGCCCGGTTCAGATTTTACCCTTTAAATAATGCGAAGTGGGTTCGCTGGAAGGAGCAGTGTTTTATGAACGGATATGGAAGATGTGTGGATGGAAGAATAAGCCTTACAACAAAGATAGTTTAGACACTAGCCAAGTGTGAGTCGGAAACAGTCAAAGTCAATATTTTTTTATTCATGTAGATTACATTTGTAATACTTATGAATCGTCTCTCGAAAAGATACCGGCAAGAAACTCAGTAGTTTTTTTACAAATAAAAATCATTTTTATACATCGCTCGGATTAAGTGGTAAGCAGCTAAAGGACTTGTGTTACAGAAATCAGAAACACCATCATAACAATAGTACCATTACCACTCAGACTCAGACCGGGAATCGAATCTGAACTCGACGGAAAGTTCCTCCCGCTCGCCGCTTACCTACAGAGGTAGACATTAATAAATGAATAATAAGCCAGAAGCATGAAGTCCTAACTGTTGATTGTACTTTTTAAATATTATCACTATATTGTGACAGCGGCCATATTAATTTCTGAAATTAGTCGCAAGATATAGCATCCTGCTACTCTAATTTACCCTTTATTTGCAACCTGTATCATGGGAGTTGTGTTAAAATATGTAATATTGGACCGATTTCCATCAAATATAACTAAAAATACTCTCGACTGTTTTACCTTTCCAACAAAAAAAATCATTAAATCAGTTTATACACGTTATGGAGCTACGATGTCACAGACAGACACTCTGACAGATAAGTACGTCAAACGCATAACACCTCATGGTTTTTGCGACAATGATTAAAAACGATAAAAAAATTACAACATAGTATTATGGTGTATTAAAAATCTTTTGGAAGAAGACACCGAAATAGAATAAGATAGTGATGAAGAAGAAAACGATGACGAACAAGGATTGCGTATTTTTTTGACGTGACAATGCCTAATAGCTCGAAAAAGAAAAAAAAGACGATGTAGATGAAGAAGAAAACTTTAAACGCAATATTTGAATTCTTAAATAATAAAAAACTGGAAACTAAATTACGTCAGATGATCTTATGATCTAACGTTAAACAAATAGATTACGTCAGACTGATATCTTAGTATTTACCGTCCACGAAGACCTCTGGTCACGACTTAATAACAAAATTTCATAGCCATTAATCCGAATGTTATTAGTTGCCTGGGGAAGGGACAGGATCGATAATAATTATGCGTATTACACAGCGAGTTAGAAATTATCGGATCGGTTCATGCTACCGACCAATATAAGCTTAGGAATGGCGCGTGGTACAAGTCAACAGATTAATGCACGGTTTCAATATTTGAAAAACAATCTATTGTAATTACGGATAGTAATAAATTATACGATGCGTAAGCTAAACACAACTGACGACTGATGACAGCTGGTATGGAAAGTAAGTTATGGAACGGTATTAACGACTCGTAGTCGGTTGGAGAAAAACGGATAGTCATTTTTGACATATTACGAATCATAACATATTGGAACCGGGCATTAATCGTTGAATATTATAAGAATCATAGTAAATAATTATAAAAGTAACATTTGACGATTTACATACTTAGGTAAATCCATTCCAAAATGTTGATTGTTTCAGTGTTCATTATAACAGGGGGCCAGAGTGCTAAATAATTATGATGTCTTGACTCTTGATTTATCTTTCTCTCTCTCTCTCTCTCTCTCTTGAAGTGTCAATTTTGATTATTAAATCATTCATATTGAAAAGATGTTGGTTTAATTTTAAATCAGCGTATCAAGCAGGTCATTAAAGCCATTATACATTGTGAGAGTAGGACATTTTGTGAATAGGACATTCTGTGAATAGGATGTCTTGCGAATAGGACATTCTAAGAATGCAATGTCTTGCGAATAGGACATTCTGTGAATAGGATATCTTGCGAATAGTACATTCTGTGAATAGGATGTCTTGTGAATATGATATTCAGAGAATATGACATTTTGTGAATATGGTATTCAGAGAATATGACGTTTTGCGAATAGAACGTTATGCGAATAGGACATTTTGCGTTCAAACCGATTCGCGGTCACAAAATAGTGCACTATAATAATTATTTAAATACATATAAAATATTCTTGTGGTTAAAACTTGGACCACACAACCTGACTTGGCACCAGTAATGAGGCGTAGGATTTGCATACTATATATATTTATGCAGCCATCAGTTTACTAATGACATTTAATAAGGTGCTCCCCTTTCATTAGGACCAATTACAATACTATAGGAGCGATAATTCGTTATCTTTGATTACAAATCCATTGTTTCGCTAAAATTAGAATGCTTGTGTATTTCTAGTAACATATTTACACCGATATTAAATGTATTTATGTTTAGGGAATCATCATTGTCAACACGATAAGTATGTAGTTTTAAACATATTCGGCAGAGGGCACTTACTGGAGGCTAAGAAGTTGATATAACTGACAAATTTACCTTTCCTTCACAGAACCACAAGAGCCGGCCAACAATGTCATCGCTTCACCGTGGAAAATATTCAATCACGAACAAAAAAGTTCGGTAACTCTTATCTTTGCCGGACCATAAAGAAGTGGAACTCGTTGCCGGCTCATGTGTTTCCTCCTTCCTTTGACATGGATTCCTTCAAAAGGAGCGTGAAGAAACATCTTGCGGGCCAGTATGGCGATGGTAACGGGTAGGATATTTTGATATCAAATCCATTGTCATCGCGATGTGGGTTCCTCTCTTGCTTACCATCAGGCTGGGAGTAGCCAATATTCTGCGCTACAATAAAAAAAAATCATTCGAAAACTTGCGGATTCAATTCAAGGAGCTCAATTTGAAAGGTAGTATGCGCGATACGTGTAGGTCGTGGGTTTGAGCCCCACATAGCAAGTGGAGATGATTTCTTTTCTGTTTCTCTTAAATATTTAAAGTTCGCAAGTGCGTTTTTTTTTTAAATTTCACTGATTCCTCGCTCCTATTGGTCGCTGAGATATTTTATAGCAAAAAGCCTTCCTCAATAACTGGACTCATCATCATCATCATCATCAGCCTGTTGCAGTCCACTGCTGGACATAGGCCTCTCCAAATGTTCGCCACTTCGCTCGATTTTCGGCGACTCTCATCCAGCTCCCGCCAGCCGTCCTGCGCAAATCGTCACTCCACCTGGCCTGAGGGCGTCCTACACTACGTTTACCGAGGCGTGATAACTGGACTATTTAACAAATATTTTTTTTTAATTTGACTTAGTAGTTCCTGAGATGAACGCGTTTTAATACAACGAACAAGCAAACAAACTCTTCAGGTTTATAGTATTCGTGAAGAAAAAAGACAAAACATAGCTTCAAAATTATAATCCGATCCCGACGTTTTGTGAAGGAATATCTATTTGGATCATAGCCAGAAGCAACGGCTTAACGTGCCTTCCGAGCGATATTTAATTATAAATATAGGATCATTAAAATAGTAGACAATGAAATACAATAAAAACATATACAACCGCTTTAAATATTATCTGGTCTTCTCAAAATAAAAAAGATTTTTGTTCGAAATTTAATTTCTCTTTCAAACGTACAACTTTGAGGCGTTGTGTTTTTGATAATTATTAAGGTATTTATCAAAATCTTTCAAAGTTGTTTGATTTTGCTCTAAATGTTATTAAATTAATAAAAAAATATATATTTTTAAGACTGACTATAAATAATTATTTTGCAAGCATTTTTTTAAATATTGTAAATCTCGCCGCAAGCGAACTTTTTTCTTTTGAAAGAACTGTAAAACAATTGGAAGATCATCCCTAGAAAAGAAAAGATCATGGAATCGACCGATACACTGCAAAAGTTACTGTTTTTCTGTAATTAAAAAAAAGGCATCAATTTTAAAATAAAATCAACAAAAGAAAATCGTCGCGCGCAGCCCGCACGGGAAACTCGCCGCCATTCAAAGAATTCAAAACGGTTAACAAAAAGCCTTCCGCATTCAAATCTCGAACAATTAAAAACTCATTCCGCACAAGCGAAGCAATTGCCGGTTGGAATACGTCACGGATTTGAATTTTATTGTTTTTAAGAACGCCTGCCCGTTTTTATACGTTTTTTTTTCAATATTTAATGTTTTCCTTTGCGGCACCTGTTCTCGGCCAATTCGGAAATAATACTTTTTAAATTTTGGTTTATATTTTTGTTTAAGACAAAATGTGACTAAAATGAATATTGAGGTCCCAGGTTTGATTCCCGATCGGGTCCAAATAGAAAATTACTAATTGAATGAACTTTTCTATATTGTATCGAGTCTGGGTGTTGCTATTTCAGAAATTCAGAGCAATCTATGTCATGTTGTCTTATATTTATTTATTTATTATGTAATTATCTTTGCTGTAAAATGCATTAAAGCTGAATTTAATGCAAAACTATACCACAGCATAAAATTCAAAGCAATTATACATACACTGTCACCATTACAAATAAATAAATACTGGACAACATCACATACATTGCTTCTGATTCTGTGGTAATTGCTTAACACTTGTGTTACAGAAATCAGATACAACGACAGTACCACAACACCCAGACCCGAGACAATATGGAAAAGTTCGTTTCCCATATTAAATAGCCAGTTATCGTTTTTTCCATACAGAATACTTAGTATTCAAAATAAATATATCATCCATAATATTCTTAATATTTTAAATTAAACATAGTATCTTTAAGTAGTATCTTTAAAAGTATCTTTGATCCCAAATATCAAATCCGGTACCTTTCCGATTCATACACATTAGCCACCGAGACAGTCTAATAAACAAAAACAAAAAACAAACAAAAAACTCCGCTCCCCATTCCGGATCTGACTTAAAAACCGTCAAAGATTCAAAAAGAGTCCTAAATTTTGAGCAACGTGAGTTTATTTAGAACAATCGGAAAAACAAAGATGAATCAAAAAAAAAAACAAAGTTGAATCTTCGATATTCTTAAGTCCGAACGCGACACTTCTTTCGGAGAGTGACATTGATCTCGAATTTTCATTTAATCGAAAAGTTTTTCGGCGGAACTTCGGAGTTTGAGAGTTTTCGGGGTTTCATGGACGTAGATTGGATTTTTTTTATTATTTTTATTTTTTAGTTATTTATTTAAACTAACCAAACATCTGTTTAAATTTACATTACAATGACTAAATGTAACAGACAATTACAGGCTAGCTCCACATGTACTATCGACTAATTTTAATACAAACGGCACTATCCTAATTGCAGAGTGGTAAAAATTACATTTGGTTTTATTTTATTTATTTTTAAAAATTGCACAGCTACCATGTAAAACTTTACATATGAGTCATTATAAATAAAATATCTTTGTTTAATGCTTTATTAACTCATCAAAACAATACTATATAACTTGGTCCAGAGTAAAACATTGCTACTGTAACTAATCAGTTGAGTTTCTTACCAGTATCTTCTCGGTAGATATAGGTTCCGAACTGGCAGTAGAATCACTTTGCATTGTATTTAATGACGATTCAAAAGTTTTACATGTAACTTAGTTGATTGAATAGTAAGAAAAAATAGGATTTAACTCTAGATTTTAAAATGGGAATACGAGAAACCTATTCCTTTTTCGAAATCAGTTAAAAAAATGTTTGTACATACGGAACGCGCTTTAGGCCGAGCGTACGTTTCGCCTCGCCTCAAAAGCGTAAACAATGCGAGCCCGCCTCATAATCCGACGCAGACTGAATTGTTTGCGTATTTAAACAACTCCAAAACAATTCGCGCGGAACGGAAATGCCGTTTTTTTCTCATCTTTCCCGGTGACTTTTGTCCGAGTATCGCGTGGAACTGTTTAAATTGCGCGAGTAAATTCTCTTTTTTTGACTTTTTTTTTTATTATTGTGTGATGATTTTTGAGTGTGTTAATTTAACGTGAGTGAATTTTAAATTAAGAATTATTTATTTTACGCGCCTTCTAACGCGTCGAATTGTGCGTCGTTATATTGTAATCTATCTATGGGAATTGGACAAATTGTGAATCGACGTAGAACGGAATGCGTCTCGCGCGCTGATTGGTTGAACGTAATGTGCATCCCGCTGCCCTGGCACTCGCCATATTTGTTTGTTATTTCGTTTGTTGTCATAAGAGTATTTTATAATTTTTAAGTTTTAATTGTTTATGGATAAAATTACCGTTATTAACTTTCATACTTCCTTACCTACTTAGAGACAAAATATAGTTTTCTAATCGATTTTATTATTTTTATAGTACTTAACGCCGTACTAGCGAACTTTAAATATTAGAAACAGAAAAATTTCATCTTCTTCTTTCAGATGAAATTTTTCTGTTTCTAATATTTATAGTTTTCTAATTCGGATCCGCTACCGAAGTTCTGTGAATAGGTTAGCTACCTTTATTGTGAGAGTAGTGACGTCAGCCGGCATTCGTGAAATGTTCAATTTCGTGGCGTTTTCGGCTGCATCCGCGCCTGAAGAAATATGACGTTGCGAACGTACGAACCGACGCCGTGATTTTTTTTTGTGTTTTGGTTTAACCGTTTTGCGGATTTTTTTGCGATTTATTTCAAAATTTTACTCGAAGCGTGGCATAGTCACTTTAATATCAAGAAGGAATTAGTAAAATTATTTATGAACTAGACGAAAACCCAACTTAGCTTGGGTGGAATGTGATTTATTTAAAAACAGTAATACCTACATACACACTTATATTAGGTACTAGCGGTCCCGGCGAACTTCGTTTCGCCTTAGAGGATTTTCCCGCTTTTCTGTTGAAATTTTTCCTGAATTTTCTTTGCTGTAAACCTCACGGAACCCAAGACCTTTCCAACGAATGCAAAACCGTGGAAATCGATTCGTGCGTTCTGGAGTTATAGCGTCAGGAAGGAAAACCCGACTTATTTTTATATAGTAGATAACAAAATTAATTACCTCACATTTGCAAGTCATGGCAGCCTGTAAATGAATCTGCACTTAGACTTTATTTCAAGTTTGTATTTAATGTTATTTTTTAGTATAAGATTGGTTGGTTGTCCTATATAAATAAATAAATAAGAACTATTCCTACATATGACATAATATTCCATAATTTTTGTTTGGCATCGTTTACTGTAGTAAACATAGTAAATTAAACATTAATTCGTATTTCAAACCGACAAATGAAGTCGAGTCAAATATCAAAAATAAAATATGATTTTCCTAACCTATTTAAGCTAGCTAAGAGACGAGCGAGCTGGATGTCGGCGTGCGCCATCTCTGAGGTCACGCGATCGATTCCCGGTCGGTTCATACTATCCTGTTAATTACCTTTGAACCACAAGTGCCTTAGCTACTTACAACAGGATAAATATAAATATTGGGCACAAGCGAACTTTAAAATATTTTAAAGAAACAAAAAACTTCCCACAAAAAAAATTGCTTTAATTCTGCAGTAAGTAGCTAGCTGTGGCAAAAATGCCACAACACCCATACAGAAAAACTCGTTTTCCATATTTTATCCGACCGGGAATCAAATCCGTGACCTCAAAGATGGCGCGAAGGAGGTTGTCAGAATATGAGAAATGTACATTATGTTGCCCAATATTTATAAAATCCCTACTAATCCCTACTTCCCTACTAACATTATAAATGCGAAAGTAACTCTGTCTGTCTGTCTGTCTGTCTCTCAACCGATTTTGATGAAATTTGGCATAAGTATACGTTGAACCTCAAGAACGGACATAGGCTACTTTTTGTTAGAAAGTAAGGGGGGGGGGGGTAATAACACCTTTGAAAGTTTATATGGGAAAATGTTTATTTTTTAAGAGATATGAAAGCTGGCGCAAATATAACTCTATTAAAATATAGACTACTTTTTGTTTCGAATATTGGGGGAGATAGGTGTAAAACCGACAATGAAAGGATGTAGTCCACGCGAACGAAGTCGCGGGCACAGCTAGTAGATAAATATACCTAAGAGTATGATACTACACTTGAGACCTCCACTATTTCAGATATTTTCGTAGCTCCAGGTAAAATACTGCAATAAGGTACCATTTTTAAGTCCCCCTGAGGCTGGCCAACGGCGAAATCTCTGGATTTGCCTCAAGCCACAAAATGAGAAATACCCGGAATTCCTCGAACTGACCTAAAGTTTTCACCAAAATGTCTTAGAATTGACGTTTTAAATGCTTTTTATTTTACACGACTAAAGAAGGCTTTAAACGTCAAAAAAATTCAAGTCAAAATACGATAAATGAAATAGGATTTTCCTAACCTCCATTACTGAGAGCCGAGTGAGTCGGATTTCGGCGTCGCGCAATCTCTGAGGTCCCTGGTTCGATTTCCAATCGGTTTTGTTATCTCGGATTGAAGTGTTGTGGTATTGTCGTTTTTTCTGACTCTCTACTTAGCTACTTACCACAGAATAAATGTTAATATTGGACAACTTGTAAATAATAAAAAATGTTTTGTGAACGATTCGAAATAACATTTTTGGTGATGACGAACAAATTTAAATCCATTCTAGCATACAAAAGGCACCGTAACAAATAGAGAAACTCCACAAAAAGCAATGGTGCATTGTCACTTTCTTCGCCTAGAACAATGCGTGCCCCGCCGGGAATCGAACCCGGCACCATTGTCGATTAGAGACACTCGCTTTGCAATGGGTCAATAAACTTTAGAATACTTCGGATGTGCTAGTACTTGAAAAACATTTAATGTACGATCGAAACTGATCTAAGTTGTAATGACTTAGTAGCTACAATGATTCGGAAACGATATCGATAGTTAAGCAAACCACACCGCACCTCAGTATGGGATGGGTGACCATTATGATCGAAATTGGGTAAATTGGATTTTTTCACTATGTCAAGTAATTGCTTAAAGGAATGGAAATTAATAGAAGAAGGTTTCGAAATTAAAAAAAAATAAATTGAAAATCCGTTGACAATAAAATTGATGGAGCAACCGGAGAACCCCTATAAAAAAACATACAAACCGACAAATATAGAAACTCCTCCTATTTGAAGTTGGTTAAAAAATAAGGATTTGTTTTGTTATTCCCTCGTAAGCTAGGGAATAACGAAGGAAAATATTTCTTACATACTATACTCTGGTTTTTAATTAGGTAAGAGAGGTAGGGCATAGGGATTTATCGCCCGAACTGGAGCAGCCCGACTTACAGAAAATAACCATCACTTCGGTGTTCTAGCGATAAAACTCTATGCCCTACCTGATAAGACTAATGATATTATTAGTTTAAAACAAAAAGGGACACATACACGAACTATTTAGATACAATTGTATAGCGATCCTCATAAGAAGGTCACTGGATCCAATAGAGACGCGTGCGCAGGCAGGTGTGCCCCACCTTGAGGGCAGGTGCCGTGTAAAGCGCCATCTGTTGGCGACTCCTGAATACCAACAATTGGCGGGTTAAGGCGCAGTTGTTCGGTTATTTTATTTATTGCTCATCCTATTACCTACTATCTGTAAACTATCTTGTTTTATTATTATATCAACTTATCATGTACCTATGTATGCATATAGTGTCACAATAAGTACCTAGTTAAAGTTAAAAAAAATACTTTAAAGAAACACACTTTTTTATCTCTGTGCTGTTTAGTGTTGCCGTCGATTCGATTGTATATCGATTATAATCAATTATTCCAAAAGAGGCCTGAATAATCTAATAATCGATACCTATTTTTATTAGATATAATCGATTATAATCGAAGTCAAATACAATATAATCGATTATATCGATATCAAGTTGAAAGCGATACTATCGATTGTCATATCGATTATTCGATTATTTGAGGGGGGGATAATCGATTAATCGATAATCGATTATCCGGCAACACTAGCGCTGTGGTATTCGAACTCACGACCTTCATGTATCGCGCAAGTGTGTTACAGAAATCAAACAGCGACGGTACCACAACACCCAGACAATATAGAAAAGTTCGTTTCCATATTACAATACACGCACACACATCCTGATAAATCTCACAAATGAAAACTGGATTATCACACAATGATACAAGTAAAACGAAACTGTTATGTTTATGTTAAAAGAGCGAGGCATTGGCTACACAAGTGTCTTTTGACTACTTTTTGGGAAGCCCCGGGAACCTACTCGTTAAGATTTACTTGAAATGAATACATTTTTTTGTATTGACCCGACCGGGTATCGAACCTCAGAGATAGCACGACGCCAGTCTCTCTCTCGTCTCTCGGCTACGGAGGTTGTCAAAGTAATAGTGAGCATCTCCTTAATACACGGCACGAGTCGTGCACCTGTCCGCGCGTGCCGACGCGGCTTTACTCTGCTCGAGTTTATATAGCAATGGCGTAAGATATTAGCTGAGCGATGCCTTTTCTTGCATGGGAATTGTCTAATTTTAGAGAGGTAGGGCGTAGCGATTTATCGCTCTAACTGGAGCAGCCCGACTGGTTAAATACCTCCACCTTACAGAAGACCGCAGCCAAATAACAATCACTTCTGTGTTGTTGTGTTCCTGCGTGTGAGTAAGGTTTCCAGAGCTCATGGGGCGTGCTACATTAGCGGCAGGGGTCAAGCCTTCAAGATAAGGGCAACAAGTTCAGTAACAGATTTACTATGCTGTACTTGTCACCGTTAAGCTAGGACCTCATTACCACTTAACATCAGGTGGGATGAGGTCAATCTTGAAGTGCAATATAAAAAAAAATTCAAAGCCGTCAAAGTTACGAGCAAGAACCTACGTGTAGTGGATGGAAAATTAAAGAAGATAATTGTAAATAATCAAATCTAACTGTCACTCTCTCCGTTTAGATATACATACGTACAGTCAACGCTCATGCAAAACATTCAGATACATCTGCTAAGCCACTTATAAATACATATTGGAAAACATCACATACATTGCTCTGATTCTGTAGTAAGTAGCTTAAGCACTTGTGTTACGGAAATTAGAAACAACGACGGTACCACAACACCCAAACCCAAGACAATACGGAAAAGTTCATTTCCCATATTGACCCAACCGGGGATCGAACCCGGAACCTCAGAGATGGCGCTCGCCAAAGTCAGGCCCGCTCGCTCGCATATGTACATCTAACCTTTCATATTTTAAAAGTAAATATTCCATAGAAAATCGCTTCCTCTCATCTCATAGAGCACCTAGAATGCACCAAGGTACCGTACTACAAGCTACAAGCAAAAAATTAATTAAAGACCCGTCACCTGCGAGCAGCATCTAAAAGGAATGTCCTCCGACATAATACATGCTTCTGGATAAATATTTAAAGGCTATCTTCCTTTGTATCTTAAAAGCTGATACTTAGTATTATAAATAAACGCTGACTTTCATGACAAAACTAGTAGTACTCGAGTAACGGGTAACTCGAGTAAATGTTAATTGAGAAAATGCTAACAGAAAACAGAAATACCATAACGTTATTAATGCAAAAAAATAAATAAGTACATACATAATAAATAAATATATAAATTTCCATAAAGTGTTTACGGTTTATACAAACATATATAATGAACATATGAAATCAACCAACAATTCTTAAATGCTTAGCTTTATTTAAATACTTTGTTTTAATGACCCGATAGACTTGAATCTGAGGAGATAAGTTACTTTTGAATGCGAAAAGAGGGTTGCAAGTGGTCTTCCGGGGGGGGGGGGGGGCAATAGTAAAAATATATTGTTTAAAAAAAATGTTTGTTGTTGCTTTTTTGTTTATATATTTTAATTATATTCCGAGGCGTGGTGTACACATTGGTACTGTAATTGCACTCGAGAACAAACGATCTGCGTGATCAAAGGTTTAGCTGGTAGAGAACGCTCCTATCATTAAGTTCACTTGTCGTTCTTTCTGTGCAACGTTTAAAAAATATTGTAATAAAATTATTAATGTAAATTTTCACGTTTCGTGTAAAAATACTGAATAGATTTGTATGAAACTCAGTAGTTAGATAAATGAGACACTAGTATAATGTATGTAATAATGTATGTAGTAGTAATATATGTAATATTTTTTTATTACAAAAACGCAAATATTTGCAAGCATCAGCCATATGAAACTAAATGTCGCATTTACGGCTACCTAAGTAAGAAATAATGTAATCTAGCATGTGGGATATAAATCGCCAAATCTACCTACACACTCACACACACAAACACAAACACACACACACACACACACACACACACGCTAATCGGTACACGCCCACTATTTTTTTTTCTTAATTATATTTGTTATAAATTTATAAAATTTACTATTTATTCGTTACACATCAGGTAAGTACTAATACTAAGACAATAGTTATTTATTTATTTGCAATTCAGTAGAATCTAATAAAAATGTAACAAAATCCTTATCAATAAAGCATTATTATCATTAATAAGATAGTCATTAAAAATACGCAAATAAAAAGTTTTATCCCAGTATCGTAAAAAGCATAGCAAATACTACCCCTACACCGATTTCTGCAAGAATTTCCGCCCTAACAAAAACAGTTCGATATCCAAAAAAATAAATCCCCAGAAAAACACTCGACCCTTCCATTGAAAACTGAGAAATGCAATAAAACTTAGTTGGGGACCCTCATAAAAAGATAGTGACTATAAAATGGCGTCTGCCAATCGGGCGTCCGCAAGAATCCTAATTAAACTAAAAAAGGTTGGAGACAAAGACGGCTAAAAATCCAATTAATTCAAACGACTTGTTCGACCCGATGTACACTTATTCGGATGCACTTTGTCTATTTTCTATCGAATCTTAACAAGTTAAGAATATAATAGAATAGAATGTCTTTTTTTTATAATGCACTCCAATATTGATCTCATCCCACCTGATGTTAAGTGGTAATTAGTTCCTAGCTTAAGGGCGAAAAGTATAGCATAGTAAAAAATTTACTAGACTTGTCGCCCTTACCTTGAAGGCTTGACCCCTGCTACTAATGTAGCACCCCCAGGAGCTCTGTAAACCTTACTCACACGCAGGAACACAACACCAGTGATTGTTCTTTGGCTGCGGTCTTCTGTAAGGTGGAGGTATTTCACCAGTCGGGTTGCTTCAGTTCGAGCGATAAATTGATATGTCCTACCTTTCTCAGTCATGGTAATGCAAAGTTAAATTAAAATTAAACTTTCTAACTCTACAAGCGAGTAAGTCCATATAATCTCTTACATACACAGTATAGTTGCATTGTATATTTCGCTTCAACAACACTTTGGCTAAAGTCGACACTGGCTTACAAACATTTAGAACAACTTTACTTGCAGACTAATCCGCGGCTTAGTAAAATGTCTATAATCGGAGTTCAAACGCTTTCTCATACAAATAACAATGAAAGTTTCAGTTAGCCAGTCTGGACGGTGGTCAAACATTTGGGAGCTCTGTGGTCTAGTAGTTATAGTAACCGCTGAAGCGTAAACGGTCCTGGGTTCAATCCTCAATCATGTCAATGGGAAACTTTTGTATGTTAATTGAGTGATTAGTTATGTTATGATTTGACGACCTCTGGTGTCGAGAGGCGGCGGTCGCGCCATCCCTGAGGCCCCTGGTTCGATCCCCGGTCGGGTCAATATAGGAAAAGAACTTTTCTATATTGTCTCGGGTCTCGGTGTTAAGGTACCGTCGTTTTTTTTATTTCTATAACACAAGTGCTTAAGCTACTTATCATAGAATAAGAGCAATGTATGTGATGTTGTCCAATATTTATTTTTTTATTGTATCTGCATGGTTTTTGTATTACATGAAAAAAAAAACATATTTATTCACCATAATGTCCGCCTTTTGTACTTCTTTGTGCAATAAAATATGTAAGTAAATAAGTAATACAATTGTTGGTTTAGAAAACGTTACAAATACATGAAAATATACAAATGTACGGATATAAAATACAAAAAACACAAGACATTCAAAGTGTTTGTGGCCAACAAGGTACGAGATTATAAGTACTTTGATACAGGACACCAGTTAACATTTAATTAAGGGAGAAGAATAGAATAGAAAGAATCTTAATTCATGTAAGCTTTACAAAAGCATTAATGATTCGTCAGTACAAGTTTAGTATTCTACCGCCGTGTTCGGAATGTTGATGATGTCGAGAAGAACCGACAAATAACTCAACACTTACTTGTTACAAAATAACTATGATTCAGTATACTACTTATTTTAATTAAAATTAATGTTAGTTTTGTATGAGAATTGAAGTAAGATTTGCTAGAAGGCAGGATTTAATTTTTTTTTAAAGAAACAGAAGAATTTCATCTACTCTTAAATGGTGGTGGGAATTAATTTTTTGTTTCTTAAAAACATAAACTGTGTATCTTAATATATCTTTGGATATGTTGACCGTAAAACTATAAGCAAAATTGTATTACTCTGAAATAGGTAACGATTTTATTGCATAAACAAAACATTACACTTTAAAAAATAAATCTTTAACACTTATTCATCACAACCTCACCTGAAAAACCGCGATGAAAAACAACGCAGTGATTCCGCCAATGTCAAGTGTTTAGAGAGACACGTCAAAAATAGGACTGCGCGGTGTAATGAGGTATTTCTTTCTTTTTTGAGATCCTCATTGTGTACCTAAAACAAACGCTAACGACACATTAACATTGAAGACAACACAACGATTAAGTAGAAAGGACAAAAAAAAGAAATTATAGTCTAATATCATACATAATAATATAGTTACATAAATAATGTATATGTTACAGCCAAAGTAATAAATCTGGATATTATGTATAATGGCTAGCCATTATGCATAATATCTACTCAGTTTGGCTAAAGTGATAATGGATACAAAATTAATCACATTAACTAGCTATTATATATAATATCATCGATGACTTGGATAATGTAATAAAACACGTAGGTATGCGTTCAAGATTATATTATAACATTTCAATTTGCCTTAACTAATCATAAAGATTATTTAAAAAATTAAAATAACATAAGATAGTAATTTTACGTCAATTAACATTGTTATAAAGTTATTGAATTTTAATTTATAAAGTAAATTTAAAGCTAACTGGCTATAATATAAAACAAAAAAATAAAAACACAGGGATCTCACCCAATAAAATAAAAATAATAAAGTTTTTTAAGTCGGCTAGACCGTATTTATTACTTTGGCTAACTTTGACACGCTATTATGAATAATGTCCAGACAAAGTAATTAATTTATTACTTTGTCTAGTGAATTTGGCCATTATATATAATGACCAGTCATTATGTATAATAGCTATTTAATCACTATGACTGTAACATATATATTTAGAAAAAGAAAGAGTTAGAACAAAGTTAAGGTTGAAAGGACGGGGAATTCCAGATGGTGAAATATCATATAAGGATGTAGGGTATTTTAGACAGCTAAAGAATATGTGGTCTGGGGTACCCTCATCTAAGCCACATTCACACTTTATGTTTTTATCTAATTTAATCTCCATAACTCTTCCGTTATGTCACTCAGTCATCATGACATAATTGACAGATCGGTCCATAGAGCAATTAAACGTGAAAGTTTTTATGCGGCACATTCAGACTAAATGAAGTGATAGATAGGCACTTCATTTAGAAATATTTAAAGTTCGCTAGTGCAGCGTCAGGCATTATAAAAAAATTACAAAATCTATAAAGCAGGATTTATTGAGAGAGGCAGGGCAAAGCGATTTATCGCTCGAACTGGAGCAGCCCGACTGGTGAAATACCTCCACCTTACAGAAGACCGCAGCCAAGTAACAATCACTTCTGTGTTGTTGTGTTCCTGCGTGTGAGTAAGGTTTCCAGAGCTCCTGGGGGGTGCTACATTAGTAGCAGGGGTCAAGCCTTCAAGGTAAGGGCGAGAAGTCTAGTAACAGTTTTACTATGCTATACTTTTCGCCCTTAAGCTAGGAACTCATTACCACTTAACATCAGGTGGGATGAGGTCAATCTTGAAGTGCGTTATAAAAAAAAATTAACTCTGGATGCCAGAATTCGACCTTTAGTGACTACCCTAACAACTGTGCCAGCAAAAGAAACTATACATTTCAACACCTTTACTAGGAGCTATTTACAGTTTTTAAATTACCACAAACATCTCACACATGTTCTACACATTTCTGTTTAAGAAAACAGGTGAACAATAATGGTGAATAGTAAGATGTGAATTTCACCTGCCAAAGACAAAAATAGTATAGCAGGTGACTTATAATAGTGGACCAGTGATGGACATTGTAATTCTGACCTTTGGAACAGGTATGCACTCTTTTGTTTATGGTTTGAAATTTTATGCAAAAATGCTTAATGGAACTCCGATGGTTATGGCGGAAAATTATTATTGGCAAGCATTTTGGATCATCAATAAAATACGTAAGTTATCGAAATGTCTCCTATATTTACGCAATTTTTTTCGTTTTTAAGTTAAACTACTTGTTGCTGGAGACTTCTTTTGTGTTAATCGAGATTAGTAGTTATAGGTTCCGAACCGCAGGTAGCTTTATTTGATACTAGCAGACCCGACAGACTTCGCCCTGTCAAGAAGATTGCAGTGTGGCTTGAATTTAAATTTTAGGCAGAAAACGTTTGTACTAGAAAAAGAAAAGGGATATCTTTAGGGTTTTCCCAGCAATTATTCGAGTTTTTCTCGCCGTAAAAACCATCCTTGAACTTCAACGAACATATTAAAAAAATAATTTTCAAAATCGTTCCGAGGGTTGTCGAGTTATGCGCTTACCAACACATTTTGCGATTCATTTTTATTTATTAGATGTATGGAGGCAATATAAGTGTTACTCATGTGAACTATATGAATAAAAAGATCTTTTAAAGGACTATGGGCAGAAATTTATGGGCTCCACCTATCAACAGACATGGAACTGATACCAATGTGTTCCTAAAGTGCCCCATATTTAATTAAAATCCTTTGCGTTAGATAAATAAGTGGGAATATATATTGAAAAAAAAAACGTATATTTTTATTTTACATTTGTAAGTTATTTGAACTAATATGATTGAGTAATTATAAGGTGTATCATTTATCATATCTTATTGCTGTAAATACATGGGATACTGAGCGTTCTAGACTTGTACTCAAATATCAGAAACGGTTTTATCTCAGGACTGAAAGCGATATTGCCTCGTTAGTAAACGAAATTACTAGTTATATGAAGTGACCGAATGACGTTGATTACACAGATTTTAATATTTTGGACATTCATCATTATTGCCGTGGACCCTTTAAATGTTAATGATGTCACCTGCATGAATAAACGAATTTCCATAGAAAAAGCTAACTGTGTGTACCCAATAGTCATTCGACCCAAAGTACCTTCAAATGCAATTCTATTCAAAGGATCAATAACAAACGAACTGCATCAGATGTATTTGCCGCTCCGTAAACTGGAATGCAATATCAGATGTAAAGCTTTGAGGGACGTTAAAGGAAAAAAGAGGCGGAGCCCTTTCAAGGGCTGTTCTTGAGCTTGGGCGAGACTGAGAAACAGTTTGATTTAATGTTTTGTAACAAATTTAAGTTAAGATTATATTAGAATCTGATAAAATAAAAAAATAATAATCTTCATCTATATACATAAAAATGAAACCCGTTTCCCGTTGTCACGCCATAACATGAAAACGGCTTGACCGATTTGGCTGAAATTTTTGTAGTTTTCTAATACTCTGTACTAGGTTTTTACGGAAAAATATTAAGAAAATCTCTCAGAAAGATTGAAAAATAAACATTTACTTTGCATATTTAAAAAAACGCGCGTAACGAATGTCAACGTCATTCACAGCCATAGACTATATTGAAAGAGCATCGTTTGTTGGGAAATGTGGTTACCTTATTAAATTCAACGTTTAAGTCTGGCCATTCAAAGAGGCAATGTTGCGAGCATTCTGGGCACCCTAAACACTGGAGCGGACTATCTTTTGTAAATATTTTGCATATAGGTAATTTTCTTTTTTTTAATATTTTCATGTAAGTTTTTTTTTCTTGTATATAATGATGTGTAATACTATTTTCTACTATTAAAAAAAAAAAATATCGCACTTATTTATTATTTTTTTGAAAATAACTCGCCACGGAATAGTTTTTCACTTGGTAAGGCGGTACGAAGTTGTCGGGTCAGCTAGTATTATAAATATAAAAGAAAGTCGTGTTAGTTGCACTATTTATAACTCAAGAATGGCGGTACTGTTTTGGCTGAAAATTGGTCAGTAGGTTGCTTAGAACCAGGAGAAGGACATAGGGTACATTTTATCCCGTTCGATCGCAGTCTTTAGACTGCTCATTTATTCTGCTTATTTATTGCCTCTAAGGCGGAACAGACTTCGCTGGGTAAGCTGTTTCATACATAAGTATTCTTGTACAAAAAAGCCGAAACATCATCCTTACTAATATTACTATCGGAAAGTGAGTTTGTATGTTTGTTTGTTCCGCTTTCACGCCGTAACTACTAAACCAATTACTTTGAAATTTTTCAGACGTAAAGTAAGAAGTTCGGATTAAATAATAGGGTACTTTTACCCAAACAAGATTGGATTAACAAAGATATCATAAGAAGCATAAACTACAGAAATCAACTATGGGGCTTACACATAAAAGACATCTCAAATGAAATAGTTGAAAAAAACTATAAAGCTGAAAAAATAAAAAATGCAAATAAAATCCAAAATACCAAAAGTGCATACTACCAAAAACGATTTAAGGAGACTACAAAACGACCTAGAAAAATGTGGAAACTAATAAGGGACCTAGCAGGAAACAAAATTAAGGACAGCTCAGGACCCGACAAACTCGAAATTAAAAGCAGAATATTAACCAATAAGACAGAGATTTGTCAAGAATTTAATAGATACTTCTCAGAAATAGGATCTGTACTTGCAGCTGAAATTCCAGAACATTACCACAAACATATCCCTCCACAAACACACGATTCTCATACCATACAATTAAACGAGATAGCACCAGCAACACCTGATGAAGTAATTAAAATTATAGAAAATCTAGATCCCAACACTGGCTGCGGCATTGACGGCATCAGTGTAAAGTCACTCAAATGTGTAAAACTTTTGATAGTAGACGAACTTACGAAATGCATAAACAAGTGTCTAGAAGATGGCAACTTTCCGGATAAATTAAAGACTGCTAGAGTAACTCCAATTCACAAGTCCGGCTCCAAAGCCAATCCAAGTAACTATAGACCAATATCTGTACTGCCTGTTCTTTCAAAAATATATATAAAAAATTATATACTCGCGCTTCGAGATATTCTTGCAGTCAATAGACTTTCTCTGTAAAAACCAATATGGCTTTAGACGTAAATTCAATACTGTATCCGCTACGATCGACCTTGTCACTAAAATTAAAAATAAAATAGATGACAAACAATTAGCATTAGGAGTCTTCATCGACTTAAAAAAGGCGTTCGACACTGTCTCTCACGAATTACTATTAAAAAAGATGTTTAACATAGGAGTCAGGGGAAAAGCTCATAAAATATTCACTTCATACCTTTTGAATCGCAAACAGATAGTTAAAATAAATGATTATCAAAGCGATCCACACATAATTACCTACGGAGTCCCACAAGGGTCGATATTGGGTCCGCTATTATTCTTAATATTCATTAATGACATCAGTAAACAAAGCATCAAAGGAGAAATATCATTATACGCGGATGACACTTGTGTCTTTTATTTTGGACACTCGTTAGATATAATCCAATCAGAGGTACAAAATGACTTACTACTTTTAAGTGATTGGTTCAAATGTAACTTATTGACAATAAATACAGAAAAGACCAATTTTATTGTCTTCTCGGCCAAAAACAAAAAAAATAACGAAAACATCCAACTCAGAATAAATAACAAACAAATTAAAAGAAGCTCTAAAGAAAAATATCTAGGCATAATTTTAGATACTCAATTAAACTGGAAATCACATATAGAAAAAATTAAAATGAAATTGTTATCTCTAACGGGAGCATTATACGGCATTGTTAAATGTCTGCCAAAAAACGTGCGCTATTTGATTTACAACTCGCTTGTTAAACCACATCTCGATAACCTTATTGAGATCTGGGGTACTGCGTCTAAGACTAGCCTTAAAACACTGCAAACTACCCAGAATAAATTAATTAAAATCTTATTTAAATTTAACTTTCGTACGTCGACAAACAAAATATACAAAGAAACGGGTTTATTGAGTGTAAGACAATCCTATGTATACTCTACATGCATCCTTATTCATAAAATATTGAATGGCAATATAAATACAAACATAACTTTAACGAAAAAAAAAGTATTCCAAAGAATGCACTTACGTAATGCTAATAGCTTAATTACACGTAAACCAAGAACAAATTACGGTAAAAAAAATATTGAATACGAAGGGATACTACTATATAATAAACTTCCAGATAATATAAAAAACGAAAAAACCATGGCTAGCTTTAAAAAATCCCTAAAAACGTACGTTCAAAATCATACAACATATCAATAATGCCAGATTAAAAAAAAAATTAAAAAATAATAACAAAATATAAATAAAAAAAATACTTATATAGCAACTTATTATCACATAATTATAAATCAGCTTAGTTACTTTAATAAAATCGAAACACACAATACTTAACATTTTCAATTAAAATAAAATACATGCTAAAATAAACTTGTTATTTATTAAAACACAATAAATAAACACTCGTGATCATCAGTGCCGCATCCAGTGTGCACATCTGCTTTACGAATCAATGTTTTTGCCAAACGCCGGTATTGTTCATGACGAGCTCGTTTATATTTTTTATTTTTTTTTATTTTTGTCTACCTACAATTGGGAATGTAAGAGATATCGCCGTTTATTGAAATTAATGTTAGCCTAATTCTACTTATAAGATGTTCGTATTGTGATTGTATTGACGTGTTGTGATTTTACTTTAAGTGCGCCTTAAATAGTACTATAGTTCTCATTATGTTTAGTGCATAGTGTGAGTATTATGTAACATAAGTTTATCAGTAAGTGAATTATGTAGTTCTTTTTGAGAAATAAATAATCTTTAACCATACTTTTTATCCCGGAAAAAATTGAGTTTCCCGAGGGAAAACAAAAATAAAGTTTGCTTGATGGATGGATTTAAGATGGTGCTGTGTGTCGTTTAAAACAAGGTAAAATATTGCAAACGAATATAAACATGTAAATTTAGAAGCTAAATGATACGATAATGAATCCCCGAAAATGAGACAATTTTGAGAAAAGTGGGGCATAGCGATTTATCGCTCGAACTGGAGCAGCCCGACTTGTGAAATACCTTACATAAGACCGCAGCCAAATAACAATCACTTCTGTGTTGTTGTGTTCCTGCGTGTGAGTAAGGTTTCCAGGGCTCCTGGGGGGTGCTACATTAGTAGCAGGGGTCAAGCCTTCAAGGTAAGGGTGACAAGTCCAGTAACAGATTTATTATGCTGTACTTGTCACCCTTAAGCTAGGTACTCATTACCACTTAACATCAGGTGGGATGAGGTCAACCTTGAAGTGCGTTATAAAATATATATATATGAAAAAAAAAACCTGTAGTCGTCGCAAACGAAGTCGTGGGCACAGCTTGTGTGAAATAAACGGTCATAGTACACGTGCAAAGCGGCAGCTCAAATAAATAAATTGTATTAAAATGACTTTTGAAACCAATAACAATGATTATACTGGGCTTTTACACCCCCAAATTTATTTCTAACACCAAATCAAGTAAAACCCCGAATAAAATCATCCCCGAAGTAACCCCATTGTGCCCGAACCGTGATTCCTGAATGCCTCAACACCCACTCGCGACATCTCTCAGCCACCGGAAGGGGAAGTCGCTCGTTTCCCGCCAAAAACGCTTGTAATTTTTTCTCGCGCTTAAGCCGTTATGGCGTCGCTTCCGGTTGGATTTCCCGCTGTGACGTCACCCGCACGTGTGACGTCGTTTCCGGGGGTGAAAGGATGTTACGTGGAGTAATTGTGGATGTGAATTATGTATTTTTCGTGCGGCGATTACTTTATGTATTACTATTGGGATGTCTTTCTGAAAAACAATATGATATACCAACTGAAATTAATAATAAATGACTTGTAAGTGGCCGTATTAATGTTTAATTTTTTTATCTCTTCATGTAGACAGTTTGCTTATTAATGCGTTAACAGTAAGAATAGGCATATGGATTACGAAATAGTAAAATAGTAATAATATCATCAATAACAAAAACTAATGATACACATTTTAGTGCAATTTGAACGTTTTATATTTAGAAAGCAATCTCTTCCAGTTAATCATAAAATAGAGAAAATAGAACTTCCCCGAAAAAAAAAGAAAAAGAACCCCGGCTTCGAACGAAATAAGAAAGAAATACTTATAAATGTTGGCTTTTCTTTTTCTTATAAATTTTCTTAAACGGGTGCGAAGCGCGTGCTACAAAAGCTAGTTTTCTTATAAATTTAAATGCAATTTAGAATATTTATGGCATTTAAAAACCTTTTCCTTAAATAATAATAATAATAATTAATTATTTTTTTTATTTTTTTCTCAACACTACATCGAATTTAATCTTACTCTAGTATTTAATACAGGATATTTCCAAATCACACTATATTGTAAACAAAACCGCATCAAAATCCGTTGCGTAGATTTAAAGATCTAAGTATACATAGGGACACAAAGCTACTTTTTTTCATACTATGTAGTGATGTATGACGTATGCTCGGTTCCAATATTTAACGATTTGTAATGTGTCAAAAATTACAATCCATTTTTCCCCAACTGACTACGAGCCTGGAACGGTTTTAGCTTACGTCACGTATAATTTACTAGCTGTGCCCGCGACTTCGTTCGCGTGGACTACAGGGGTTTTCCAGTTTTTTCCCGCTAACTCCCGTTCCCGTGGGAATTTAGCAATATCCTGTTGCAACTAAGCTTTAAATTTACTAAGGCATCTGCATGCCAAATTGTAAGCGTCTAATTTAAGCGATTTAGATTTTTCATACAAAAGGATTTTCCCGCTAATTCCCGTTCCCGTGGGAATTCGGGAATTTCTTTTTTAGTGCACCTCTACGGTACATACGCTACGTCACTTCCAAATTTCAAGTGCGTACGTTTAGCCGTTTAGGCTGTGCGTTGATATGTCAGTCAGTCAGTCAGTTTCTCCTTTTATATATTTAGATTATCCGTTACTAAATCGGATCGTTTTTTTCAAATATTGGAATGCATCAAACAAGTAAGTTAGTTAGTTATTAATGCAATAATATTTTCACGTTTTATATTTTGGTAATATTTTGTGTCCTACTCTACCAACGCTACATTCTTACTATCATTTATTTTCCCCTCGCAAGGTCTCGTACAAACCCGCTCTATAACAACCGTTCAAGGCTCTACCTGCTATCTCTATAGTAGAGTCTATACATTTGTAGAGTCGTCCAAACAAAAACAGCTACCGGTCACTATGACCGGTTGCGTGGACAGGATGCGAGCTATTTATAGTAGAGACTATGTTTGCCCATGGGAATGTTGTGTTGATATCGACTCTATATATTTTATACTAGCTATGGCCGCGACTTAATATTAAAAATAAGAAGTAATCCATATTAGAAGCCAAGTTTTAAGACTTTCGCGTTCCATTTTAAGCATTTAAAATAATTTAACGGGTCAAAACGGGCTGACTGCTCAGCTCGTGAGCACGGTTGGTGCAACCTAACCGAAACGTCGGGTAGTAAGTAGTTCGTGTTAACTACTAAATAAAAATGGTGTCGCGTTTTGACCCGTTAAATTATTTTAAATGTTTAGAAGCCAAGTGTTGAGCTATACTTGTGCCGAATTTCATTTTTATACCTAAAAAATAAATAATTACCTATATCAACCTTAAAGATCGGTATTATCTACCCTCATACAGAATAAAAAGTAGCCTTTGTCAGATGATAGAAGGCACACCAATCACCTGGTCTCAAACTAAGGTTTTTCCTTGTACTATGAGTACCAGAAGACGGATACTAACTGGGGGCGTCATCCAAATTGACCCGACCGGGAACCGAACCCGGGACCTTTCGCGCTTTGGCCGCCTATCTTAGCCACTGCGCCACCGAGGTTATATGTTTAATACTATTACGGTAAACCCAAACTTTAACTATGATGTAGAGTCTAGACCATAGATACATTCTTACAAAATTTTGTGTTTAATCTTAAGTCGAACCTGGACTATGAATTCGGGATGAGATAACTATAGCTCGCTATGATTTATCCCGTGACTAGCGACGGGTTTGTGTACACATAGTAGATAGGAAACGTCTTATTAGACCAACATCATGTATTGTGATAAATAAATAATAATGAAATATTAGACAACATCACATACATTGTTCTGATTTTGTGTTAAATAACTTAAGCACTTGTGTTACAGAAATCAGAAACAACGACGGTACCACAACATCTAGACCCCAGACAATACAGAAAAGTTCGTTTCCCATATTAACTCGACCGGGGATCGAACCCGGAACCTCAGAGATGACGCGACGCCAAAGTCAGGCACGCTCGCCTCTCGGCTACGGAGGTCATCAAATTACTTTAATTAACTATTAGACCAACATCATGTATTGTGATAAATAAATAATAATTAAATATTAAACAACATCACATAAATTGCTCTGATTCTGTGTTAAATAACTTAAGCACTTGTGTTACAGAAATCAGAAACAACGACGGCACCACCAAGACCCGCGACAATATGGAAAAGTTTCCCATATTGACCCGACCGGGGATCGAACCCGGGATCCCGGGCCCGCTTGCCTCTCGGCCACGTAGGTCGTCTATAAAACTACTTACGATGAAACTAATTATCCCATAAAAAAACGATACATATTAAGAAAACCATGTCCAATATGTTAAATTTGTCGCCTGAGACGACAAAAGGTTCGATACTGTTGAGTGTTGATTGGCTGACAGCAAATCGTGTAACTGAATTTTATCGATTTTGCAGTTGTTAAAAGAACGATAAATTTACTCGCGTAGCGCATCATAAGAAAACTGAAACAATGGTAACATCGAGACACGAAACAATATACATATGTAGTATTTGTACTAGTACTAATCATCGGTTTATACGACAAACCACCTTACAGAAGACCGCAGCCAAATAACAATCACTTCGGTGTTGTTGTGTTCCTGCGTGTGAGTAAGGTTTCCAGAGCTCCTGGGGGGTGCCACATTAGTAGCAGAGGTCAAGCCTTCAAGGTAAGGGAGACAAGTCTAGTAATAGATTTATTATGCTGTACATGTCACCCTTAAGCTAGGACCTCATTACCACTTAACATCAGGTGGGATGAGGTCAATCTTGAAGTGCATTATAAAAAAAAAAATCAAACACAAAATAATAAAAAAAATATCCAACGCTTAAACACTAAAAGCCATAACTTCCCGCTCCGCAGTCGGTCAAGCAAACGGCGCCGTAACTCCAGTGCGGTCACCGCAGCAGTTAACACAACGGACTCTTCCTTTTCTAATAAAATCTGTATGAACCGACGCCGATAGCTTTATTTACTTACCGAGTTGTTCGAGTATTGCGGGTAAGGCTTCGTTCACATGATACATTGAGATAAGAATCACTGTTCGATTTTAACTCTTGTGCCCGTGACATAAGGGCCAAAGTGTTGTCGACTGTACGTTATTATAACCCAAAACAAATATTTCTTATTTGGGATGTTGACACCATACATATATAATTTAAGGTACCAATTCTGTTAAAAAGAAACATATGTTAGCGTTGTCATATGTATCGATAGTGGGAAGCAATCTACAAATCGAGTGGAGTTTCGATAGTATCGATAAAATCGATGAAATCGGTTATATCGATTCCTTTCATTATCCAATGTTATCGATGTTAATCGATTATAATGCATAAGTAGCCATCTACAATGTAATCGATAGTATCACTTGAATTTTGATGTGGCAGTACAAAGTCCAAAATGTTAGTCTGTCGTGATTTTGTCTGTATGTACAAAAATATATAAGGTTATGGGTCTCGAGGACCCTCTTATCTTATCAAAAAAATCAATTTTACCATTTTTTTTTATATATTACACTTCAAGATTGACCTCATCCCACCTGATGTTAAGTGGTAATGAGGTCCTAACTTAAGGGTGACAAGTACAGTATAATAAATCTGTTACTGGACTTGTCGCCCTTACCTTGAAGGCTTGACCCCTACCACTAATGTAGCACCCCAGGAGCTCTGGAAACTTTACTCACACGCAGGAACACAACAAACAAACTGACCTGACCAGAAGCCACTGCGCTTTTGAGAATGATAATAAGAAATCTTCTTTATTTATATAAATTACATCGGTAATAGTTATGAAACATCTATATACAACGAATAAGCTACCTCCAGTTCAGAGCCTATAGCCACAGACCAGATACGGGCAAGAAATTCTGCAGTTTTCAATCCAAAAAGGTTAAACTTGAAACTAATTTTACACCAAAACATACATGTTAGTTTATTTATTCTAAAACTGTTATTAATCCAATGGGACAATGAAAATTATAAGCAAACTTAGCATTTATAAACGAACTTTAAAAATATAAAGGTAAGAATTTCATTTGCTTGCCATCCAAGCTACCTCCAGTTACGAACCTATAACCGCAGAGAACTCTGCACTTTTCCAATTGACTGTAATGTTGGTATCTGTTTTGATATTTATTATAACCATTCATTCTCATTTCTTTTCATACAAACTAATAAAAAGTCTTTGTGATACATTCCCAACATAAAATGTGTACTGTTCCTTAGCGGCCATCTTTTTCCCTAACATAAATCGAATCAAGTCATTTATTACTTCCGTCCTCCCCCCTCCTAGAAGCATTCAACGGCCTTCCGGGTAATGCCCCCCAAATCTTTTAATGTGTTCTTACTTGTGTTATGGATTGGACAATATGTTTGTCTTTAAACTGTGCTTTAAATAGATATATTTTGACGTCTAATTGGGCAATGGAAAATAGTTACCGGAGAAAACCAATGGAAATTTTCACAACGCCATTTTGGGCTAATTCTTTGTTGCATATGTTTGCGCTAATTTAAAAAAAAACATGTAAAAAAACTGTATATCTCATTTTTAACGAATTGTATACCTAAGTTCGTATGAGAAATTAATTTCTTTAAACCGAATGTAAAAAAATAATGTTTTTGTATTAAATAGTCCATTAATTGAGGAAGGTTTTAAGCTATATAATGTCACGTAGCTCTTTGATCATTTAATAAGAGCATAATCAATCGAAAATGTGGAAAAAACGGGGAAAAATTATTTCTGATTTCTGTAACATAAGTGCTTTAGCTACTCCACAGAATCAAACTAATGTATGTGATGTGTTCCAATCCCTATATATAAATGCGAAAGTAACTCTGTCTGTCTGTCTGTCTGTTCCAATATTATAAATGCGAAAGTAACTCTGTCTGTCTGTCTGTCTGTGTGTCTGTTACGCTTTCCCGCTTAAACCTCTCAACCGATTTTGATGAAATTTGGCATAGGTATACGTTGCACCTCAAGAACGGACATAGGCTACTTTTTGTTAGAAAGTAAGGGGGGGGGGGTAATGACACCTTTGAAAGTTTATATGGGAAAATGTTTATTTTTAAGTTAGAGATATGAAATATAGCTCTATTAAAATATAGACTACTTTATGTTTCGAATATTCGGGGAGAAAGGGGTAAAACCGACCATAAAAGGATGTAGTCCACGCGAACGAAGTCGCGAGCACAGCTAGTATTCATATATATTCTTGTTTATAGTACGCGTGCAAAGCCGCGGTGGGCCCCTAGTGGTGAAATAAAAGATTGACAACCCGATAAAATATACACGTATGCTATACAATTTAACACTCTGAAGTTCCATTAATATAAAAATTAAAATTTTCAATAAACTTCCTGAAGTAATTATTGGCTTACCTTTGTATAAATTTAAGACTTATGTTAAAAGTTGTCTTTTGAAAAAAAGGCTATTACAGAGTAGAAGAGTATATTAATGATAAGAACGCGTGGATCACTACCTAATCTGCTCGCCTGTACTTACGCGTTTTATATTATTTTAATAAGTTTTGTTAAGTTTTCTCAATCAATGTCAGAATAAGACCACACAGACGCATGTAGGTCAAAATGTATAAAAATGATGTATTTGAATATCACACATGAAGTCCTACAGTTATTTTAATACAATGTTTTTATTTTATTTATTTCATTATATACTTATTATTGTTTTTTTTTACAACTGACAAACTAACTGTATGTCTTGGTGTAAAATTAGTAATAAGTTTAGCTTTTTATTTGTAAAAAAAAAATCCACTGAGTTTCTTGCCGGTATCTTCTCGGTAGTTATAGGTTCCGAACCGGAGGTAGCTTCATTTGCATTGTATAGAGACGATTCATAAGTATTACCAGTGTAATCTACATGAATAAAAAAATTTAAACGATAAACATATATGGACATGATTGTCTGTTCGCTCGCACACCATAGTTTTAAGTTATCTAGCTCTAAACATTGTAAAGATTAGGATAACTACTGAGTTTCTTGCCGGATTCTTCTCGGTAGGATTAGGTCCTGAACCGGCTATAGCTTCAATTTTGGTTTGTGTTCATTCTGACGATGCATAAGTGTTACTTGTAACCTACATTAATAAATGAATTGACTTTGACTTTGAAGCCTAAGCTTTTGGCTTAGATAGGTGAGCCCGTTTTGAGTTATAAAATTACAACGAAAAGTTAATTTTATTTTAATATACTTATATTACAGTGATAAGTTATTACAAGGATTATTCTATATCAACAAACACACCTATATAATTTAATAATTACTTTTTACGTCCGTTTCCTGACATCATTGTTACCTACATAATAGTCTCTTCCACAAGAAATAGGTACAAAAGACACGCGAAATCTCGCTAGGGAAGGTTAGGCACAGTGAAATAGCTTACAGTAAGAAGCCTCCACATTGTCTTTTCTAACCTTAAACGAAAACACGTTTGCAATGTTGAATGTTTAAAATGGAACGTGAAAGCCTTAAATTATCATAAAAATATGTTTGTCTGTAAGTCTGATCGTCTGTTTCTTGTGACTATTATTCTATATTTGTAAAAAAACATAGAAATCGAAATAAACAGGCTTGTTTGTGAATTTATACATGTAAGTATAAACTTGATTCTATATTCTACCAAAGCGATCATCTTATGTTTACCATTTTATATAACTAATGATTTTATTTATTAATTGGTAAATAAACAATTAGTATGGGGCAGCGACACTTCGATCTTATCTCAATAATAAGTCATGAAACATTAATTTATTCAAAGGTTACATTATACTATTGAATCGTTGTCGAATGCGCATCTTGAACCGGTTTTAATTTATATCATTATACGACCTCAATGGAGAAGTGTGAAGTCACCTGAAACGCAAAAGGTCCCGGGTTCGATTCTCGGTTACGACAATAGGCAAACGAACTTTTTAAAATAGGTCGTATGATACTAGACATTTTATTGATAATTAGGTTTGGCAAAATTAATTAATCTAACAGAGAAACTACGATAGCAGAAGATAAAGTACAATACGTCTAATTTAAAATGCTATCCTTACATTCCGTAACAAAATTACATAATGGTGTTGTTAATCAAAAACTTTTTTTTTTGTAGTTCCTAATTAATTATGACGTACCTAAGTACGAAGCAGTTCGAAATAGTAAGGTTTCTAGGTCAGTCGTTTAATACTCCGTTACATTATTTAAAAAAAACCGGCCAAGTGCGAGTCGGACTCGCGCACCGAGGGTTCCGTACAAACCTGCAAGGTTTACAAAGTTCGTTCATTACGACAATCGAGTCATAACTATGGTATTTTTATTGGAAAATGAAATTCATAACATTACAATGGGGAAAGATGGAGGAGCATAAATATTTTGTAATGTAACTAAACATTTAAGGTTTTCGGAATTTTTCCTTTATGTGTGCTATAAAACGTTGCTTCATGCCAAATTTCAAGATTCTAGGTCGACTGGAAGTACCCTTTAGGTTTTGATTCCCTTGCGAGTACTTGCGAGTTTCAAAATATGCAGCTTAAATTGCTGTTCCTTTTGATTGCGTTGACATAGAAGTTTGATTTTGTTACAGCTTAAAGGTATTATAGACCTGAGTATTTGGTATGAATTTCAATTTAATACCTCTACGCGTTTATGAGGAAATAGGTAGTAAGTTTAAAATTATTAAAAAAATATATGTTAAAGTGGTTGGTTGTTTATAATGAAAGATAGAAACTTATTTAACTTGTAGTTTTATTTGAGACGCCCATGTTAGCACATTACAAAGACAAAACGGAAGAGGAAGTACAGTAAAAAAAAAAAAGATTAAGGAATTGACATCTTAATTCCTACGCGGGAAACTTTCCCAATTAGTACTAGATGGCGCTATTGGTACATTTAAGATTATAAAATTTACCATATTACAACACGCCTCCTTAAATTTATAATCTTAACATTTTACAACATCACATAAACAATATTATAAAGTAATTTTTTACTTAAACTGTGCTTCAAAGTTATAATCTAAACTCTAAATTAATCTTAATTTCATCCTGTTTTTCAAAAATGTTGTTTTATCTAGACTCTTAGTTAACATGTCTGCCAAGTTACATTTTGTATCAATTTTAATAATATCAATTAGTTTGTTTTCATAATTCTCGTTTATATAATGATACTGCACTTCGATGTGCTTTGAATTTTTAGTAAAGTTACCATACTTAGCTATAGCAATTGCACCTGAGTTGTCTTCATACAATTTTATTGGATCACAAAAGTTTATATCAAATGACTCACTTAGCAAATTTCTTATAAAAAGTACTTCAGTCACAGCCTCTGACATTGCAACATACTCTGCAAAAGTCGAACATTTAGTTACTGTATTTTGTTTACGTGTTTTCCAATATATTAAGTTTCCAAACAATCTTATAATAAAGCCTGATGTAGATTTCCTATCCACATTATCCCCGGCATAGTCTGAATCTACCATACAGTCCAAATTATCAGCATCTGCATTATCATAATATGTTAGCTTTAGATCCTTAGTTTTATACAGATATTTTAACACTCTCATTGCATATTTGTAATGTGTTTGGTTATAGCAACTTTGATATCTACTCAAATAATTAACACTGTACGCTACATCTGGCCTTGTGCCTGTACTAATATATAATAATTCACCTATTATATTTCTGTACTTAATACTTTCATCTACCTCACTAGCTTGATCTAATTTTAAATTTGTTTCCATAGGAGTATCATATAGCTTAGTATTTTTTAGATCATATTTTGCAGCCAAAGATTCAATATATTTTGTTTGACTTAATGTCATTACATTTTTATCATTATTATACTCAATATCTATGCCAATATAGCTTTTAATTTTTCCTAAATCTTTCATTGCAAATCTTTTCATTAACCTTGTTTTTACCTCTTTTATTTTATTTTGGTCTTTACAACATATTAAAAAATCATCAACAAATATTAATATATATATTGGATCTTTGCTTGCTCTATTAACATACAAACAGTAATCATAGTTACTTCTAACAAAATTCAAAGTTTTTATAAATTTATCAAAACAATCATACCAGACTCTAGGACTTTCTTTGAGACCATAGAGAGCCTTTTGCAATTTGTAAACTTGATTGTCTCCTGTTTCATAACCTTCTGGTTGATTTACATAAACTTCTGACTTTACATAACCATTTAAAAATGCAGTTTCAACATCCATTTGCTCTACAAATAAATTATTTTTACAACTGTACGACAATAAAATTTTTAAAGTTTGCATTTTTCCTACAGGCGAGTAAGCATTTTCATTAAAATCTTTTTGCTGAAACCCTCTCACAACTAATCTAGCTTTATATTCATAACTAGCTTTTGCAGCACGCGCTTCGCGCGAGTCTGCTAAAAGCTAGGCCTGCGGCGCTGGCCGCTCCCGGGCTTCGCCCTCCCGCGGCGCTCGGCCTTCGGCCTCGCATACGCAGCTCGGCCTGCGGCCTCGCGGGTGTGACACGGGGGTGTTGAACCGTCCGCAATGGGGGCCTAGTGCTTTTTTTGTACGGCGCAAGAGTTTCTCAACTGTGGCCTAAGGAGCCTTTCCGCTTCGGGCTCCGCCCTGCGCGGCGCAGCTCGGCCTGCGGCCTCGCGCCTAGGGTGGCTTGTGGTGCACTTAAATAAAATGGCCAAAGTGTTTGACTGAAGCCGCTTCGAGCTTCGCTCTACGCGGGCGCTCGGCCTTTGGCCTCGCATTCGAAGCTCGGCCTTCGGCCTCGCGAAAGTTACACAGAACATGGCCGCTTCGGGCTTCGCCCTACGCGGCGCTCGACCTATGGTCTCGCATCGCAGCTCGGCCTACGGCCTCGCGTGGGTTACTTGATCATTTGTCTCGTCTATATCGGTCGAAAGTGTTCGATGGCAGCCGCTTCGAGCTTCGCTCTACGCGGGCGCTCGGCCTTTGGCCTCGCATTCGAAGCTCGGCCTTCGGCCTCGCGAAAGTTACACAGAATATAGCCGCTTCGGGCTTCGCCCTACGCGGCGCTCGACCTGTGGTCTCGCATCGCAGCTCGGCCTACGGCCTCGCGTGGGTTACTTGATCATTTGTCTCGTCTATATCGGTCGAAAGTGTTCGATGGCAGCCGCTTCGAGCTTCGCTCTACGCGGGCGCTCGGCCTTTGGCCTCGCATTCGAAGCTCGGCCTTCGGCCTCGCGAAAGTTACACAGAATATAGCCACTTCGGGCTTCGCCCTACGCGGCGCTCGACCTGTGGTCTCGCATCGCAGCTCGGCCTACAGCCTCGCATAGGCTACTTGATCAATTGTCTCGTCTATATCGGCCCAAAGTGTTCGATGGCAGCCGCTTCGAGCTTCGCTCTACGCGGGCGCTCGGCCTTTGGCCTCGCATTCGAAGCTCGGCCTTCGGCCTCGCGAAAGTTACACAGAATATAGCCGCTTCGGGCTTCGCCCTACGCGGCGCTCGACCTCTGGTCTCGCAACGCAGCTCGGCCTCCGGCCTCGCAAAGTTACCATTTCCAAGTTTTAACAGCATTACATTCGTATGCAACAATTTCCCCATACATTTTCTTACTAAGGTCAATTTCAGTACAAAATGTATGGGGAACCAAGTACTCCATAGAAATTAGATTTTTCATTTTTTTCTAAAATTTCGTACTTACTCGCTTTTTTTTGGGTTAATCGGCTTTGGATAGACATTTTTGAGAGGACCTCATACTTTTTTTTTTTAAATTCGAGCATTTTCTGTCGGGCCCAAAATATCCGAAATTACCCCAAAAATCGGGTAAATTTTTGAACCATCACAGGGGCATCATGTAGACCTCAAATAAACCTTCGAGCATTTTTTCCCTACAGCCCCTCCTTCTACCCCGAAAGTTGATGAATACATTGTGAATCCTGCAGATTTTTACATAATGGCCGCCAGCGCATCCGCCATTTTGTTTATCGAAAAGCCTATAGTTTTCCTGTAATCTAGGTTATATACGGCATCAAACCTCATTTTTATTTTTTTCGAATTTTATATCCTGTGGCCCACAGAGCCTCCGGTAGGTGACCATGTTTTTTGCACTTTTTCCTCACCAGCTCTCGGTGTTGCCCAATTAAGGAAATAAAAATAGTCAAATGTCATTACTACTAAGATGCCTCATAAGCACATGGGAATGATTTGCGCGAAATGTCATTATTTCTATTCTCGACCTTTTCGGGGCCTGAGCCAAAAACTACCAAAAATGGTAGAAATATTTTTTCACCTGGCAATACAGGATAACAAAACACATAACCGCCTAGTACATTGCGAGTCGCTCAAATAAAAAAAAATAACCGATATTTTAATTTTAATTTTTCAAAAACACGAAAAAATCACAAAATGGCCGCCAGCGCGTCGGCCATCTTGTTAATCAAAAAGTCTATAGTTTTCCCATAATCTAGACTATATTTGACAGCGAACCTCATTTTCATTTTTTTTCTCGCTCCCACCCAGTCGCCCTCAGAACTTTTGGAAAATGACCATGTCGAAAAAATATTTTTCACCGTAGCTCCCAGTGTTGCCAGGTGATCTGACCAAAAGCCACAAAATATCATTTGGCTATGGGCTATACACAATTAAGTGGTAGACGTTTCAACCAAATGTCAAAATTTTTTTTTTTCGTTTTTTGGGCACGAGTCAAAAACTACCAAAAATGGTAGAAATTTTATTTGACCTGGCAACACATATAAACCAAACATGCAACCGCTCTATACATTGCGACTCGCTCAAATGTTGCCAAGTGCCAAAAAAAACGTTTTGAAAATCGTGAAAAATTCAAAATGGCCGAAAGGGGGTCCGCCATCTTGGATTTTCGAACGGCCGTATTTTTCCTGTATTCTAGGTTATATATTGCATCAGACCTAATTTTTATTTTTTTTCTCGCTCCAACCTAGTCCCCCCTAGAGCTTTTGGAAAATGACCATGTCGAAAAAATGTTTTTTCCCGCCATTTCCAGGGTTGCCAGGATTTTTCTGAAAAACTACTTTTTTGTCACTTCGGACCTCCATAGCCACCCCACTGCATATTTTTTTTTTTTCTACAAGGGTAATTTTTTTTTCTACTATTTTGGGTCATGAGGAAAAAACTACCATGAATTTGGTAGATTTTTTTTCTTTAATCAATAGACAGATAACTAACCTACCACTGCTCTATACAAACCGATTCGACCCGGTGTTGCCATCCCCCTCAAAATCGACTTTGAAAATGACAAAATTTTTGGTCCCTACAAAACTGCCGCCAGCGGCGTCTCTATGGCCAAACTCTATAATCTATGGATGAGGTTTGCAAGTTGACTATACTGCCGGCAGAGTTAAAAAAAAATTTTTCAATTATCTGTGGAAACCTCTCCACCACTGCCCCGCAAAAACACCTCTAAATCGGATTTTCGATCCAAGATGGCGGCGCGGACATCTTGTTTTTTTTACATTTTACTTTTTCAGTGTACTTAACTACACTACAATTCTCTAAAAAAGTAAAAACCGCCTGGGCACTCTATACATTTTTTTTATTTCAATCCAGCAAAATCGGCCGCCATCTTGGATTTTGGAAAAAAAAAATAGAAAAACCTGCTTTGATTGAAAAATAACTCACCCCCTTAGAACATTCTAAAGAGGTAGAAAAACGGGAACACCCCCAAAAAAACCCCCGATGAGTCAGTCAGTGAGTCAGTGGTAATTTAGCTTTATATAATATAGACTAGCTTTTGCAGCACGCGCTTCGCGCGAGTCTGCTAAAAGCTAGGCCTGCGGCGTTATATAATATAGATTGCTTTTCTTTTTAAAAACCCATTTAACATCAATTACCTTTTTGTCTTTTGGCTTTTCTACAATTTGCCAAGTATTATTTTTATTTAAACTATTTATTTCAGAATCCATGGCTAATTGCCATTGCCTACTATCATTGGAGTTCAACGCCTCCTCGAATGAATTAGGTAGATTTGCATCAATATGGTTTACATAAATAAAATGTGAAACTGGATTACCATATCTAGAAACTGGAGTTCTCTTTCTTTTCTGTGATTTTACTAATACATCTTTTTCTCTATTATCATTTACAAGATCTTCTACAGCATTACTACTAGAATAAGTCTCATCCGTGTCTATAAAATTTTCATTGCTTTCATATTCATTGTTAACCTCTTCATTTGAAACATTTAAAGTGTCATCATTTTCCAAACATTTATTATTTTGATAGTCTACTTTTTCCAAACAAATTAACTGAGTATTTTCTTCAATTACCTGTACATGTCTTGCATTAATTATTCTGTTATTTACCAAAACTCTGTAACCATTTTCATTATAACCCACTAAAATCCCCTTTTGTGCTTTATCATCCCATTTACTTTTTCTTAACACTTCAGGAACTCTAACAAAGACTCTACTTCCATATATTTTTAAATGCTCTACATTTGGTTTTACCCCAAAAAATATCTCATAAGGCGTTTTACATTCAACTGTATTTGCAATAGTACGATTCTTTAAATAAGCTGCTGTTTTTATTACTTCAGGCCAGTACCTCCTATGTATTTTAGCTTCTCTCATTAAACACCTACCTATATCCATAACAGACCTATTATATCTCTCAGCTACTCCATTTAACTCATGAACATAAGGTGGACATGGTAACAACTCTATACCCTTTTGTCTTATAAAATTATAAATATCCTTATTTAGATACTCTTTACCATTGTCACACTGAATCTTCTTGACTCTTTTATTAAATTTATTTTCTACTAAATTTATAAACTCCATAAAACACTTCGCAGTTTCAGATTTACTCTTAATACAAAATATCCTGGTACATTTACTATAATCATCGATAAAGGTCAAAAAGTATTTTTCTCCACCATAACCAGTTGTGTTATGTGGCCCATTCAAATCAGTATGAATTAATTCTAAAATCTCAGTAGTCTTTGTTCTATTATTTTCAAAAGGTACATTAGTCATTTTACTCTGAATACAATTTGAACATTTCATCTCTGTGCTTTCAATTTTATCTGGTAAACCATCTACTAATTTATTATTTATTAACTTATTTAAGTATTGAAAATTCACATGACCAAGTGCCCTATGCCATTTTTCTTTCTGGGTCAACTTTACAGAATGTGCACATACATCATTTTTCAAGACATAACTTTTCAAGCAATATAAATTATTTATCTTATTAGCAACAACTATCAACTCCCTAGACTCATTATATATTTTAGCACTTTCATTTTTAGCTACTATTGTACAACTTTTAGTTATCTTTGAAAAACTTAACAAATTTTGCTTTATTCCTTCAACAAAATAAACATTTTTCAAATCTACATGTTTTACATTATAATAATTTTTGAAATACATTTTCATAGTACCTACTTTGGTTGCTTTTAAGGTTTTTCCATCTGGTAACTTTACATCAATTGGAACTTTCAACTCTACACAGTTATAAAAATATGAATCATCATTTATAAGATGGTCAGTACACCCACTATCTAAAAGCCAATTAATTTCATTATTGTTATAATTTACCTTTTCAGTGCATCCCGATACCTGATTTACTTCTGGTTTACATACTTCGGCTGTCCATGACTCGGAAGGATAATTACTTGAAAATTCACCTCTAGGATGATTGCTAGATGATTGACCTTGACCTCTGCCTCGGCTTCGACCTCTGTAGTATCCACCTCTATTGAAACCTCTCTGTTGTCCTCGCTGAAACCGACTAAACGACTGGTGACTTCCTTGATAGCTGTTTTGTCCTTGATTATTTCTCTGACCGTGCCAACAGTCCTTCTTGAAATGGCCAGTCTTTCCACAGGTAAAACATTGTGCTTTTGTAGTGCTGCTTGCAAATGTACTCACATTATTTTTCTTGTCGTGGCACATAGTCATATTTTTCTCCTTTATTTTAGAATGTACGTAGTCCACAGTCCTTTGTTCTTCTGGAATCACGTCCAGGAAATCTCCTATGTAGCTATAACTTGGTGGTAGGGCTCTGAGCAAGTATCTCAGTTTTTCAGGTTCATCAATTTTACCTCCGGCTGCTTTGAATTCGTTTATGGATTTTTCAAAATTAACAAAGAATTCCTCTACTGTGTCGTAGTTATCTAACTTTATCGCTTCCACTTTTCCTCGACATATAATTTGGAGAGATGTTGATTGGGTTAGGTACATTTTGTCGAACTTTTGTAACATATCAAAAGCTGTCTTGCATTCAGTGATGTATTCTAATTGTTTATCCGAGATAGTACTCATAATAATAGTCCTTGCTTTCAAATCCAACTTTTTCCATACCGTCTCTGCATTTTCATATTTCACCGGCATCTTTCCAATGGCGGCCTCGTTGCATTCCTTGTATTCCAACAAAGTAACCAACCTTAATTTCCAACTTGTATAGTTTGCCCCATCAAAAATAGGTATTGTAATGTCTTCTATCTTTGCTTGTCTTGCCATATTTATGTATTTATCTTCTTATTATCGTAAATAGACACGTTTTCACAACCAACGTTTTCTTCGTAACAACATAACCTCAATCGTTAATTAATTTCTTAATGTACTTCGTATCACTTTTCACTCGACTTTTTTTCAGAAAAACACTAACTACGGACTTCTTTGGAACTACGGACTGCTACCATGTTAAAGTGGTTGGTTGTTTATAATGAAAGATAGAAACTTATTTAACTTGTAGTTTTATTTGAGACGCCCATGTTAGCACATTACAAAGACAAAACGGAAGAGGAAGTACAGTAAAAAAAAAAAAGATTAAGGAATTGACATCTTAATTCCTACGCGGGAAACTTTCCCAATTAGTACTAGATGGCGCTATTGGTACATTTAAGATTATAAAATTTACCATATTACAACAATATATATTATGTGATGTAACTAAAAATTTATAGTTTTCGTAATTTTTCCTTTATCTATGCTATAAGACGTTGCTTCGTACCAAATTTCAAGATTCTGAGTTCACGGGAAGCACCCTGTAGGTTTTGATTCCCTTGCAAGTGAAGAAAATTTGCGGCATAAACGGCTGTATCTTTTGATTGCGTTGGCTTAGAAGTTTGATTTTTTCACAGCTTCAAGGGACAGTAGACCTGAGTAATTGATATAAATTTCAGCTTTATACCTCCACGCGTTCCTGAGAAAAAGGGTCTTGACAGACGGACGGACAGACGGACAACAAAGTGATCCTATAAGGGTTCCGTTTTTTCTTTTTGAGGTACGGAACCCTAAAAACGATCCATTCGTGTTACGTTTAGTAATAAATTATACGAGGCGTAAGCTAAAAACGACCGACGGAAAACTAATGACAGCTGTATGGAACGGTATTATTGAACGACTCGTAGACCGTTAATGAAATAAGGATATTCATTTTTAAGACATTCCCAATCGTAAAATATTGGAATCGGTCATTAGCGTAGTTTTACAAAGCGTTTCTACCTTACTGCGTTTATCTTTATATACCCAAAGGGCGAAAACAATAGGGCAGAGGGTGAGTAGACACTATCTGACCCTTGGCTTAATGAATGAAGTAATTAGGAGGTCATTTTTGGCCGCCATTTTGAATTTTCTTTTTATCGTAATATAATGCAGATAAGACGAGGAATCTCATAGGCTTGGCTGAGAAAGAAAAATTTTGTGTAAATATCTTAAACCTTAAGGAAATGAAGATAAAGACTAATTTTTAATTGCTATTAATACATAATTATTTTTGTGCTGGCGCAGAATACAATTTAGAACAAACAATGTCCTAAACTGAAAGTACTTCCCAGAAGTTGTAAATCAATTTAGTGGAGTATCTTATTAGCTTGGAAGCCATCACGTTCAAGACAGCTTTCTGGGCCTTTTCAAGAGTTACCTAATATCTTGGTCTTACCAGAGGAACCCCAAACCAATATGCCATATATGTAATAATGGACTGAGCAAGAGCAAAATAGGCTATTCTGAGGATGGACCAATCAGCTCCAGCTCGCAGTTTACTAAAAATGAAGATTAGCTTCCTAACCCGTGCTGTGACAGTTTTTATGTGCTCGTTCCATGACATTACGCTATCTAATGTTACCCCAAGATACTTACTGTGATGCTCACGAGAAATTTCATCACATGGGCATGGGCCGTGGGTGTCTATCTCTCATTTATGAGCCTTCAGTACAAAGGATGCATCAGGTTGTATTGAGAACTTTAACGAAAAGGTGATGAACTTTGTTTTGCTCAGATTTAGTGTGAGCAGATTACGTGTCAGCCAGATCATCACTAATTTCAATGCGAATTCCGCACTCAAGCGAGTTTCTTCCCAAGTCCTGCCATGAGTAACAATTGCAGTATTGTCAGCATATGCGACAACTTTACTGTTAGGCAATTGCAGTTGGCATAGCTCATCTACGTATATAAGAAACACCGTCGGCCCAAGGACACTTCCTTGGGGAGCACCGTGCGTAATAGGTTCATCCTGACTTATGTAGTTTCCTATTTTAATGCGCTGACTTCGAGCACTAAGGTAACTTTTAAAAATATCTAGTACGACACCTCGGACACCAATGTTATAAAGCTTGTTTATAAGGATAGGGACAGACACCGTGTCAAATGCTTTAGTGAGGTCAATAAATATACATAGTGAGGTTTGTATACGGTTATTGTTTTGAATTAAAATACCCGTTACCTCCAGAACTGCATCCTTAGTTGACTTATTGGCTCTAAGTCCAAATTGGTTTGGAACTAGAACATTTTTAGTGTTCAGGAACTCAATTAATCTTCTATTTATGATTTTTTCAAGAATTTTGGACAATGTGGTCAGCACTGATATTGGTTGGTAATTGTTTGCACTGCGTCTGTTTCCACCCTTATAAATTGGGTGAACTAAGACTCTCTTAAAGTCAGTTGGAAAGATACTACTTGTGAGACACAGATTAAAGACCTTTTTTAAAACTGGCAGCAGAACATGTCTTGCGTCAATAATGAAAGATGTTGGAATTCTATCCCAGCCCGTAACACAATCCCGTTTCAGCCCCAAGATAACTTCTTCCATTTCTGTTTTGTCTGTATCAAGCAGTACCATAGAATCCTTCACAGAATTATCTTGTTCTTTAACAATAACTTGGGTCGATGTATTAGAAGGAATTGATCGCGCTTTGGCCGCCTACTTTAGCCACTGCGCCACTGAGGTTAACTTAAAAATTAAATGAAATGCACCCCTTGGGTCATGCAGATAGTTAGTTTGGGTCTTTATCTTGTACAGTCACGAGCAATGAAATGTAATACATACATATTAGTGCACGTTGCTTTATAATATTGATAGCTGCCGAGTCGGTATTTTTTTTTTATTAGGTTTACCAACAACTGTTACATTACATACAAGCACATGTGAAAAAATAAACACTAAAGTTCTAGGCTAAATGCATAGTCTCTTAGAGGTAAACACCGCATGCAAAAACAATTATCAGAGAATAACTACAGTCCATATAACAATGACATCGATCGCAAGAATCCGAGACGGGAAACGGGTATTAATGACAAATCATTAACTAATTTTGAATTTGAAGTTGTAAATGTATCAAGATGATGATACAAAGTAGATGTTTGATAACAAACATCCCCTAGATACCAACGTTGACACAAAACGTACAAAAGGAGTCGCGGCCGCGTCCGGTCGACTTACCGGCGCGGGCGCATGGATGGTGTTATGCAGACTGAGCCAAGCACGTTTTGAAGATTTGCTTTTTTTTAAGAATAGGAAGTTATTTATAACATAATCAATATATAGTACACAGATATTAAAGTAGCATGAACAAATGAAAAAGTAAAAGCAAATTAAAAAAAAAAACAAAGTGATTGCGCTGTTAACAAGGATTGACGAGACCCCAACCTCAGCATTTTTTTATGAAATATTTTTTCGTAACAGCGTAATAAATGAGATCTTTTGTATTGTTACTAATACAAAGAAGAAAATAATAAATTGTAATTTTATTAAATTTATTCCTAAATTCATGTTAACTGTGGACCGCTAGAAAACCATGATGCGTATATTAGTAATTAAAAATATATATTTACATTTGAAGGCTGGCCATATAGGGGCGGAAATTAAATTGGTCAAAGAAAACCTTGATTTGTCTGACTTTTCGTGCCTTGAAAATCTGCTTTAGTTGGACGGTATAAAGAAGTAATTTATGCTTTGCATCGTTAAAAAGGTTTCACAAAAGAGAAACAAGACATTTGTTATATTAAAAACGTAAAAACAAACAAGTAATTAATAAACAACCGATATGACGTTCGTTCTGTATCATTTATACATTATCTTATTTAATTTTGCAATGTTCAATAGTCAGACTATAAAAGTAAAATGATAAATTAAAATCCAGTACAACGCTCACTCCATACTCAATCACTTACTCCAAACAAAATCCAGAGATAAAACGACCATAAATTAATTTTCTACTTATTTCTCATCGTCAGTCTGATCTAGATAACTAAAAAGAAAAATGGCCATTTCGAATGATTGAGCATTCAGTATAAATAAGCTACTACTTTCCTTTGCATTTCACACTCATCAATCGCGCAGATAAAAATAGCAGAATCTAGCATTCTTGCATAAACCCGCCCAATACATTATAAGGACCGGTTTACATCTATAAAAAGCGAGTAACAGGTCGATACCCGCAGGTGTAGACGCGGCACAAATGGACAGATGTGTTGCACTTCCAATGGCGCGGTCAAACACGGAAATCGGACATTTGGTGAAACCAATTAGGACGTTTGACGGGTCCGTTTTCGGTAGCGAGAATGGACGAACGTTTCTTGGTCTTTAATTTGGTTTGTTACTTTTGAAATAATAATAATAATCATTTATTGTTCTCTCCACAAAAATACATGGTCATAAGTTACATTTGCAGGTATTAATGCTTAGATTTGTAAATATTTATTAGACCCATATCGTTGTGAGAGACTGGTGCCTGATGTAGGTTTATAATAACCTGTAAATGTATGCGGGTTACCACTGAGGTTTTTACATATTTCTTACTAGAGGCCCGCAGTGGCTTTGCACGCGTCTTTGCTCTTATTGATTGCAGCGTGAGCTTTTAGAGCCTATAACCTTTCTCGATAAATTGACTAACCACCACAAAAATAATTTTCCAATTTACACTAGCATGTCCTCTTTGTGATTAGCTCGTTCAAGATGAAGTCTGGTTCCGCCTTTTCGATATGATATTTTAATCTATAGCTGGTAAAAATAATTAATACTCGAATAAACAATGAAATATACGTTTAGTTTGAAAATAACGCAATTACCAAATCAACCACAGCTTCGAATATGCAATAAAATGTACTGTGTACAAATTTTAAACTAATAACCATTAACAACCACCCCATTGAGCATAAAAATATCAGTAAGTTAGATTTTTACTGTTACCGCACCCAGAAACGTACTATCTGCATGACCCAACGGTTGACTGGTAGAGAATGCTCCTAGCATTAAGTCCACCTTTTGTACTTTTTTTGTGCAATAAAGTTTTTAAATAAATAAATAAATAAAAAAATAATACGAAAATATAATTTTAAATGTTATCTTCTCCAACATTAGACTAAATGATGATTTCCGCTAAAACATAAATAAGCTAATTTTATTTTACTGGAATAACCTCGCATTATATAAAAAAGAAAAATTGTTAGGCTTTAAAAATTTACTTATTGACATTGAATTTACTAAATAACTTAGTAACAAAAAACATTCAAATGAAAACATTTTGTCTGCGTATTTCATTGGTTAAAATCGAAGTTTAATTTTTTTTTATCTGTGTGTGGTTCAATGACCACAGCAAAGAACATTGTTTCAAAACATCCAATTACGTTTATTGACACTCCTTATTTGTCGGATGTCACATGCGAGTACAATTTGTTCCCGATTCCAAATGTACATTTGACACTTCCAACTTTGGAACCGGAAATATACAATTTAAATCTTAAACAAAAAGGTGACAAAACGTTAACAAAACTGTTTTTATTTGCTACACGCTAAAGTGATATTTCCAAATTTATCAGTAAGTAAGATACTGCTATTTGCTACTGTAACACTGTCTGCTGTTTCTCACCGGTGTCTTCTCGGTAGATATAGTAATCGTAGGCCATGAATGTTTCTGTAATAATAACATATTAGCCTTTCTTTTTTGAAGGTCGTAGGTTCGATGATAAGCCAGTGATTAAATTCGTTCGTTATAATTAAGATGCAATAAACAATCGCCGTTATTTTTATCGGGTAGGTAAAGCAAAAATATGTGTCCCATATTATTTTTTTAATCTAACAAACGCAAAACAATTTAAGTCCTCTTTTTTACTATTTATTGAAATTCACAGACCAAAAACGACACACACTTGGCTGTAACAATTTAAAAAGTTTAACCTTAACGTTAATTACTGTCGTCTCCCAGCTTCCATAACAAACTAGTTTTTTGCCAACAATCACCTTGAAACGAATTACCAACTGGGCCAAAGGACTATTAAACTTCATTAAAATAGGCTTACTCGTTTAGGTCGATTAAGAAAGGTGGCGCTTACTTCCTACGCATTCATAGTATAGCGTCTATAATTAAAAAAAGAAAGCAAGAATGAATACTGGTCAAGTGCGAGTCGAACTAATAAAACACTACATTATTAATCTTAAGATTATCGTAAAAAATATGTTTAATTATCATAGCCTCACACTCACACTCCAGTTCTCCCTCCGAGATCCAGGTAAGCCTTCAAGGTAAGGGCGACAAGTCCAGTAACATATTTATTATGCTGTACTTGTCACCGTTAAGCGAGGACATCATTACCACTTAACATCAGGTAAGATGAGGTCAATCTTGAAGTGCAATATAAAATAAATATATAAAAGGTTAACAAGAGAAAAAAAATCATGGCCTATGATAACTTGCGGTTAGCTCAGTTGGAAAAACAGCACGCGCGATACGTGATGGTCGTGGGTTCGAATTCCGCACAGCAAATTCTTCTGTTTCTTTTAAATATTAGTGTAATGCATAACATAATTACATACAAATAGAGCTCAAATGTGAACTTCACTGTTTGACCTATAATTGTATTTAGTTCAACGATGACTTCTAATTAATATACGAGTCGCATGTATTCGTGTATGCCTTAATTACGATGTATTCGGTACATGTGATTACTAATGAACAGTAATTAATTTAGTGAATTTATCTTTGGGCGAAACAAGTACGTTTATTTTGGGTTGGAATAAAGAAACATGGTAAAAGTTTGTTTGCACTTTTATTTGAAAAAACTTATAGAAAAAACTACTGAGTTTCTTGTCGGTATCTTCTCTTTAGTTATAGGTTCCGAACCGGAGGTAGCTTCATTTGTTTTATATAGAGACTATTCATAAGTATTACTAATGTAATATATGTGTATAAAAAAGATTGACTTTGACTTATTTAGTAGTTAATACGAACTAGTTACTGCCCGATAATGGTGTCGCGTTTTGACCCGTTCAATTATTTTAAATGTTACGAATAAAACATAGTGTGCCGACCTACGACATGACCTACAAGTCGACACAAATACAGCGTCAGCAGAATTGGCGTAGTAAACAACGCTCCATACGTAATGCGTGACATCGATATCCTACATCGCGATATCAGAGTTTTCGTCGCCACTAAGTATATATACAACAAACCAAGAATGGTAGTTGGGCCTTGGTCCCCGAGCAGATAACACCTAGCTCGGCGGAAGTACTTCCACTTTTAGTAAAGAACATACGTTCCTTACATTGGTGACCCCGACTGAGCTGAACACCACCAGCCTTTGAAAGCGGAGCCTTCGCATCAGGCCATGTCTCCATACCCTCAACAGCCAGCTTAGCCACGACAAGAGCACCGGACCACCTCAGCTGACAAAGCCACCTGGTTCCGGGCCCGTGTAATGAAGCAGGCCATCGCAGCCCTACGACCGAGTCATTGGTCCACACCGGCGTAGCAGCAGCTGCCTCCCTGCAACTACACGCATCGGGCACGTGCTTGGACTCCAAAGGGGGGGAGTACTGTGCCGACCTACGACATGACCTACAAGTCGACACAAATACAGCGTCAGCAGAATTGGCGTAGTAAGCAACGCTCCATACGTAATGCGTGACATCGATATCCTACATCGCGATATCAGAGTTTTCGTCGCCACTAAGTATATATACAACAAACCAAGAATGGTAGTTGGGCCTTGGTCCCCGAGCAGATAACACCTAGCTCGGCGGAAGTACTTCCACTTTTAGTAAAGAACATACGTTCCTTACAATAGTTTTGTTTTACGACGAATAACTCATTACCTTTTTTATGTCTACGACAAAAAACTTTTTAATTTTATTATATTGGAGTAATGGAATTCATTGTTGAAATAATTACTACTATGACGTAATTCAATTAATACGCTCAACTAGCTACGATATTTTCATAGAATACATGAGCAATACCTTTTATGAGATACTATTAGTTTGGAGTATTTCATTGATTTTAAATAATAAAAACACAATTATGTAATTAAACATTGTCAGAATAACCAAAGCATTGCGTCCTCTATATAATTTCCTTATATATGAGAGAGTACTTGCTTGGACCTTCATTAATAACGGAAAAAGAGAGGTAAGAGTAGGAGGTAGGTTAAAAGAGGTAGGGCATATAGCGATTATCGCTCGAACTGGAGCAGGCCGACTGGTGAAATACCTCCACCTTACAGAAGACCGCAGCCAAATAACAATCACTTCAGTGTTGTTGTGTTCCTGCGTGTGAGTAAGGTTTCCAGAGCTCCTGGGGGGTGCTACATTAGTAGCAGGGGTCAAGCCTTCAAGGTAAGGGCGACAAGTCCAGTAACAGCTTTATTATGCTGTACTTATAACCCTTTAGCTAGGACCTCATTACCATTTAACATCAGGTGGGATGAGGTCAATCTTGAAGTGCAATATAAAAAAAAAAACAACGTTAATGTTTGTAAAACTCTCTTAGACAAATCAAAGCATTGCGTACTTCAGTTAATTTCATTGCATTTAAGACAGTATCTGTTTGGAATATTTTATTGATAACGAAAAAGAAAACCTTATTGTTAATACATTTCTTCAAAAAAATCAACTTTGTCTAATGCCATAATACATGAGGCAGTATTTGTTTAGATAGCGGAGAAAACGAGATTGTCAATAAAAAAAATTCAGACCAATCAATGCATTTCGTACTTTAACTAATTTGGTGAACTGCCTGCAACATATACAAGTTTATCCTCTTCTCGGAATTGTTCCCGGAAGGATCAGCTTTGCCCTGATTCAGTATTAACAGTGGCTTGTCCAACGATGATATAAAATACTTGTATGAAGTAATCTTTAAGACGCCATCTCTGAGGTCCCGGACTCGATCCCCGGTCGGGTCAATATGGGAAACGAACTTTTATGTGTTGTCTCGGGTCTGGGTGTTGTGGTACCGTCGTTGTTTCTAATATCTGTAACACAAGTGTAGTAGTAGTAGTATGTTGTTCAGTAACTTGTGTTACAGAAATCAGGAATAACGACGGCACGACCTGACCGGGTATCGAACACGGGACCTCAGAGAGGGTTCGACGCCAAAGTCCGATCCGCTCGCCTCTCAGCTACGTTATATGCCCGGTTTCAATATTTTACGATTCGTAATGTGTCAAAAATTACTATCAGTTTTTCTACGTGGCGTTAATTCTAAATTCAAATTTACTTTCCATATCAGCTGTCGTCAATTGTCTATAGCTTACGACTCGTATAATTGCTAAACGTGGTAACTTCACTTTAGTCACTAACCTAACCTAACCAATAGAATCGTTAATTACTTCAATTAACCTTAGGTTAAGTAATTGATGTTGAATAAAAGTTTTGTTACTTGGATATTTTAATGAAGTATCAAAAGAGAACTTAATTTGTGCAAACAGTATTTTATTCATGGTCACCCCAAAACTACAACCAATTGTTGCCATTTTGCCTGATTTTGCATTCGGCATATTACATAACAGCGAGCGTTTTTAAACAGACGACGCGACGCCATTTGTAAACGGCGGATTTACTCAAATGCCCTGCGACATATATATCTAATCAAAGTTATGATAACTACTAAGTTATAGAATGTTAGAATCCTGTTAGATTTAAAAAAAATCTTAGTGAGGTAGGGCACAGCGATTTATCGCTCGAACTAGAGCAGCCCGACTGGTGAAATACCTCCACCTTACAGAAGACCGCAGCCAAATAACAATCACTTCTGTGTTGTTGTGTTCCTGCGTGTGAGTAAGGTTTCCAGAGCTCCTGGGGGGTGCTACATCAGTGGCAGGGGTCAAGCCTTTAAGGTAAGGGCGACAAGTCCAGTTACAGATTTATTATGCTGTACTTGTCACCCTTAAGCTAGGACCTCATTACCACTTAACATCAGGTGATGAGGTCAATCTTGAAGTGCAATATAAAAAAAAAAACAAAACACAAACCAAACAAAATATGAAAAACAAACTCTATTCAACGCCCTACACCAATTTATCCTCGACTATCCCTTAACGGCCCACCCACCAATTACAAAAGACCATAACATCACACGCACCAATCAGGTACGCCCATTATTTACTTAAGAATAAGTACAGTTGGGGAAAAAAGCGTTCGCAAGTTAATTAATAAATTTATGAGATTACTGAATGGCGTTTGAATGGGCTATTCCAGATTTTCCCACGGGCCGCGATAAAATGTTGGTAGAAGTAGATGAAGTAATCGCTATTAATGCTTCATTGCTGGTCGTAGGTCGCATCATTAAGATAACGCTATCATTAATGATAGATGTTACATTTTAGTTTTTTTTTTGCTATGGGTGAAATACCTACCTTACCTGTACTCTTTGGTGGGAACACAGAGTGAAGTGTCGGCATCGTCCCCATTAAAACCCCCTCGGTGGCCAACGCTATGCAGTTGTGGCGGAGTCGGGGTCCCTTGAGGATTATACGCAGGCTCCTTCTGCTAAGCTCTTAAAAAACAAAAAAACTACAACAAATTTTGAGTTTTACATCTTACTTTTATTACTGCAGTCAATGAAACGAAAATTACGGTTTCACCTTCGATTTGTTAACTGTGAACCGATTTGCATTAAATTTCAGATATCGTCTCTTACCCTTAACTTCAGAAATGAAAATGATCTTAGGTCCGCCTATAATTTTTAAGAGGTATAAACAACCCCTTAGTGAAAAAAAAATATATTAAGCCATTTTATCGCTGAAAAACGAGCTTAATATTAAGGAGTGAAATTGTAAACTGTTTTTTTACCCATCACCACATAATAAAATCATTTTAAACCCCTTGAAAACATTAAAACCTTTACAATCTACTCCTGTATTGAAAAAATCACAAAAAAATATTCTGGTATAATATAAAAAGATTTAAGTATAGAGTAAATCATGTTTTATGTATTTTAAAGAAATTGAAAAATTTCATCTCCCCTTAAGGTGTAGGGCTCGAACACACGAAATGTCGCTGTTACAATTTAAGTTTATATTGCAAAATGTTTTTTTTTTTTAAGTTACTGATGTGATTTGTGGCACATATATAGCTCGAAACTCGGTTCTAAATATGGATTACTTTTTGTTTCGATTATTAGGAAAAATATGGGTAAAACTGACCTTGAAAGTATATATATGTCGCAGTCATCTGGTTGAAACAGCTATTTGATTGAATCACTAGCGTGTTTATTAAATGACGACGTTTAATTGAATGACTAGGCCGAACGTTGAATGAATAAGACTCACTGAACGTCCAACAAGTTAGCGGATTGTAACATAGCCCTTTGAACATAGCGGACGTAATCAGTCAGGTGATTGTAATTTAGTTCATTTTTTTTCCACTGCGGCGTTAGTGCTCATCAAAACAAAGATGGCGTCAAACAGCTGGTACAGATATAATCGAATAGCACTGTGTTGATAATTTTTAGAGTGAAATTGAGATATAAAGTAACTTATTCGTAAAAAAAATTTTTTTTAGCCTAATTGTCTTAAGACTTAAAATTGTTAGAACATATTAAAAAATCGTATTAAGGTGTGTTATGTCATGTCTGTCAGCTATATCCCATCAACGACTATGCTAAATGACGTTCAGTCAAGAAGTTGAACGTTATATTAAACAATTTGACGAGTTGTCCTTTAGTCATTCAATTAAACGTCGTCATTCAATGAACGCGCTAGTGATCCAATCAAACAGCTGATTAAACCAGATGACTGCGACATATATATATTTAGAAAAAACCCCGTAGCCCTCGCGGACGAAGTCGCGGGTATATCTAGTCAATTCATAAATAACTTGAAAAAATCAGTGTTGTCACCTCAACTCGGAGCAACGTAAAACATAAAACGCTCCAAATTACTTTTACCGCTGTAACAGTCTTCGTAAACACACTTCGCGGAGTCCTTAATGCGTCATAACTTACGGAGTACACTCGCGCAAAAAAGTGTTCGCCAGTTAATTAATAAATTTATGGGAGCGGAACAAGACATCTGAACGGTTAAATGGGCCATTAATTACGCCTCTGCCATTTTGGATTTCGCAAGGGAACGGGCAGGTATATTTTTCTACGTTTTAACGATTTTTTGGGGTTCCGTAAGGTAAAGGTGAAACGGTACCTCGTTGCTTAGACTTTGCTGTCTGTTTGTCCGTCTGTCACCAAGGTGTCTCATGAACTATAATTGGTAGGCTACTAAAATTCCGTATTTCTGATATGACAATTCTACTAACACCTTAAACGGAAAATTGTTGTAGGTATGTATGTATATTTAACATATATTCAGTATGTATGTTATATCACCTAAAAGCTACTAAATGGATTTTGATGAAATTTAATTTAAAGATAGATGAGATATCATTTAATATCTAATAGATAGGATACGTTTTACCACTCACAACAGCTAGTATATGCTTTTAGTATCTAAGCTGGATATTTACATTATATTAAGTTACAAAGTCACTCTAAAAAGTTATAATTGAATTTAGATATTAAAATCAAATAATTGGTTTTCCTGATGTTAAGTGGTAATGAGGTCCTAGCTTAAGGGTGACAAGTACAGCATAATAAATCTGTTACTGGACTTGTCGCCCTTACCTTGAAGGCTTGACCCCTGCTACTAATGTAGCACCCCCCAGGAGCTTTGGAAACCTTACTCACACGCAGGAACACAACAACACAGAAGTGATTGTTATTTGGCTGCGGTCTTCTATAAGGTGGAGGTATTTCACCAGTCGGGCACCTCTCTTAAAACATAATATCTCTTTTAACATATTGGACTATGAACCGTAAATCGTTGGCATAAGAATTATAATCGAACAACTAGTTTTTACCTTGATTTGCCGTACAGTGAAAGCACGTCTGATAACACATTTTGGACTTTAGACCGTAAATCGTTCGCATAAGAACTAGATGAGATATCATTTAATATCTAATATATAGGATACGTTTTACCACTCACAACAGCTAGTATATGCTTCTAGTATCTAAGCTGGATATTTACATTATATTAAGTTACAAAGTCACTCTAAAAAGTTATAATTGAATTTAGATATTAAAATCAAATAATTGGTTTTCAATGACGATTCAAAAGTGTTACATGTAACCTACTTGAATAAAGAAATATTTGATTAATTGATTGATTGATTTAAGAAGGGCTTCAATTTAATATATTTTTATACTGTTTCTAGAGATATTTCAACGCAACCTTACCCACACTTGGCCAGTTCTTTTGCCTTCCATATAACAAACGTATTTTAAGTAGTTACCAATGAGTTGGTTGGTACGCAACCGTTTGTAATTAAATCGGACTCGCACTTGATCAGTCTTCATTTTATTTCTCGATTTCATATATTTTTTGTAAACTGCTTGATAATGTAATAAAATAAACAACTAGAAGTGATAATTGTTTAAGGTTTGCTTTAAACATTAAAATTGTTATTGTCACTTTTATTTCTATAGGTTTAGAAAATATGATTAAGATATACTAGAACAAAATAAGGGAAGTCGTATTTTTTTCAGCGCAATCATTGTGCAAGATTGCATCTTTTTACATTTTTATACTCTTTTTTGTGCGTATTTTTTTTTCATTTATTTTGGCAACAAACAGTCATGTTACAATTCAATACAGCAAGTAGACAATATATAAGACATACACAAAACGACCTAACAGTGCCAAACATTATTTATTCTGATAAAATATTAATAAAAAAGAGTTTTGTGGAGATACAAGAGTATGGTAAAATGTAATGTAGCATCTTTTTATAAAGTACATATATTGATAATTATTTATCTATTACAGTTAATAATAAACACATTTTATGTTTTTATATACATACATATATGTTATGTTTTACTTTTTCTATTTTGACTGATTTTTTATTGCAATAGTTTTCTTGTTTTTACCGAAAAATCAGCGTTATATTTCTACAAATGCTATTTAATCATAATAATTGAACAAGAAAACTAATCGAAGGTACTAAATAATATTGATTCGCTAATTTTATAAGTTTAATTATATAATTTTTGGTTTTATTATAGTTTTTACTATGATTTAAATTAGATTTCTGACAACTAGACCCACATCTCGTTAGTAAAACTTACAGGCTATGTTAGTTTTGAGATCAGAAATAAAATAGCTTAATTTGGGTCCAATTAGACATTTTTACAAATAGATATATTAAATATTGGCCAAAATCACATACATTGCTTTGATTATGTGGTAAGTAGCTTAAGCACTTGTCATACAGAAATCTGAAAACAACGGTACCGGACGCGACCGGAGATCGAACCCAGGACCTTTGGCGAGTCGCCAAAGTCCGGCCCTCTCGCCTCGAAGCTACAGAAGTGGATGTTCTCTTTCACACAAAAACTACTAAACCTTTGTAATAAAAATATACGTCACACGAATGTTTTTAAAGATGGGTATCGAACCCACAGCTCTTGGAACATAAGCCTGATGCGCTAACCATTATTCTGGACAAATCATTGCTTAAACATAATTTTAAACTTGAATACTATTGAAGGAAATTTTTGAGTATCAAATAAAAAAGGTATAATCACATATAAAATTAAGCTCAATAAAATTTAAAGTCCAGTTCACACCAGCTCCGTGTCGGACGATAAATCATCCCCGTGATACGATAAAGACTGGTGCACACGTTCGCAACGAGATCACACGGGTTCCGCCATATTAAAGTAATGTTTGAAAGATGGCGGTAATATAGACCTCGCGCAATTTGTGAATAAAAATTTGAATAAATCACTTTGAATCTGGTTGAGAAAAGGGGTGGGGAGGTTGTTTCATCAAAATCTTCATAATAATAATCAGAGTATAATGCATATGATGAGTGTGAATTGTGAATTTGTGTAAGTTAAAGGGCAAGTATGGAGTAAAAATACCTAACCTAACATTTTGTTAACTGTTTTCAGCGATTAGTTAATATTTTATATAATAATAATAACGGCGTTATACCAAACACCTTGAACACAAGTCTTGAGGCGCTCCAAATTCACCCATTCACTTCCATCCTTATACAAAAAGCCGCTATTCTCAACACCTGCCGAATTGTACGTAAATTTTTAACATTAAATTAGATTCCGCATTTTGGTTCTGGCCAAAAGCCTGCTAAAATGCCTAAAACACCCCAGTTCATCGCTAACGGCCATTTTTTTTAAAGTCCTATCGCGTGACTGGTTAAATCGGTATCAAAAAAACGTTAGGTACATATTATTTTATTTCATTAATAAAAAAATTAATAAAAAAATACTGAGATTAAATTATGCACAGTTGCGGGGTTGGGGCGTTATGTCACTAATACGTAAAAATGGAACTCTCTAATGACGTCATACGATGATTCTACTCAATGTGTCGCAGTTATCTTTTGATTTTGGTAGAAAATTAAAAGAAAACGTTCCTATATTTTTGGATAATCTAACGGACGAACTTAAAAACACATTATAAGTCCATTTTCCTATTCAGAGTTGAGTATTTATTCCGCGTGTGTACCATATAGGAATTTTCCTACAATCAGCAACTGTTGTGCCCTTGGCTTTACATTTGTAGCGCGTCACTCCAACAAAATGTCGCGCTGCATATTTCGTTGGTCTAATTAATAACCGCGCGTCTACATAATCGCTGATGGCGCGTAATGTACAGTTGAAAGCGTGTCTTACAACACATATCGGAATTTGAACCGTAAGTCTGTGGCATAAGAACTAAAATAGAACTGCGAGTTTTTACCTTTATGAGCAATTCACCGTACAGTAATAAGCACGTCTGATAACACATTTTTTTTTATTTTTTTTTTATATTACACTTCAAGATTGACCTCATCCCACCTGATGTTAAGTGGTAATGAGGTCCTAGCTTAAGGGTGACAAGTACAGCATAATTAATCTGTTACTGGACTTGTCGCCCTTACCTAGAAGGCTTGACCCCTGCTACTAATGTAGCACCCCCCAGGAGCTCTGGAAACCATACTCACACGCAGGAACACAACAACACAGAAGTGATTGTTATTTGGCTGCGGTCTTCTGTAAGGTGGAGGTATTTCAGTTATCCAGTCGAGCACCTCTCTTAAAACATAATATCTCTTTGAACATATTAGACTATGAACCGTAAATCGTTGGCATAAGAATTATAATCGAACTACTAGTTTTTACCTTGATTTGCCGTAGAGTTAAAGCACGTCTGATAACACATTTTGGACTTTAGACCGTAAATCGTTCGCATAAGAACTAGAATTTGGATTGTGAGTGGTCACCGGCATGGACGTTGTCCCGATGTAAGCTAAGAGGCGAGCAGGACTTTAGTGAAGCGCAATCTCTGAGGTCTATAATTCTATTCCCGGTCAGTTCAATATGGGAAACGAACTTTTCTATATTGTGTTTTTTTTATACATAGGGGGATCAGCCCAGCATACCCAAGCCAAAGCCAATTTATATAAGTTTGTTTAATAAATTGACATTACCCGCGAATCGAACCTGAGACCTTTTAGCAGCATCATACCGCCTAACAGTAAAGCTTGTCATTTTACTGGTCCATGAATCTGCACTGTAGCCGATTGGGTGACTATTGCCAATACCATTTATAATCAGCTTTTAATATTATACAGCGGTGCGACATAAATAGCTAAAATGTTTGCTCTGGTCACCCATCCAATTCCCGACTGTATCACGCCTTGCTCAACTTTGCTATCACGTACGACTGTAACATCAGCTACGTAAACCCAGTGCCCATTACTATTTAAATTAGGTTAAAGTCTCTTCCTATTATTTGGTTCAACACAAAGAAGGTTGTATTACAGGAATATTCAGCTATGAGTAGGGTATCCATAATTTGTGACCGCTTATTAAATTATTACCACATTTCAGATTTTTGACGACCTCCGTGGCCGAGAGGCGAGCTTACCGGACTTTGGCGTCGCGCCATCGCTGAGGTTTCGGGGTTCAATCTCCGATCGGGTCAATATGGGAAACGAACTTTTCTGTATTGTATCGGGTCTGGGTGTTGTGTTACCGTCGTTGTTTCTGATTTCTGTAACAAAAGTGCTTTAGCTACTTACCACAGAATCAGAACAATGTATGTGATGTTGTCCAATATTTAAAAAAAAAATTCAGATCTGGGTGGTTATTCACACACGTTTGAAACGTTTCCAAAGTTAAAAGTTCAACATTTTTTATTGATGTAAAATACGCCAGCAATATTTATGAAACGTCTATATAATGCAAATGACGCTACCTCCGGTACGAAACCTATAACTAACAGAGAAGATCCCGGCAAGATTTTGGTTTGAATAGCCAATACCACGAAATGAAATTCTCGTTTCAGTCCTGGAGGGTAATATACAAACGTTAGAAATGAATCCGATGGGGAAAGTCATTGTTATGTCTCTGTCCAATCGCTTATGTTAAGAAAGAGATAAAATATAGTTTGCGATTTCGAAACGGTTTTCGATATTTTGTATCTACAAAATATCGGAAACCGTTCAAGAAAGAAAGACAGACTGTTCAAATTGCAAGCAATGCTTTGTCACTAGATTTTACTTTCGACGATAGTGATAAAATATATACTTTCCGTATTTGAGTCAATTAAAACGTTAGACTTTTCCGATATGGAAAATCTAAGTTTTGTCCAATCGTTTTATTTTTTATATTATACGTAAAAATTTACCTCATCCCACCTGATGTTAAGTGGTAATGAGGTTCTAGCTTAAAGCCGACAAGTATAGCCTAATAAAGCTGTTACTGAACTTATCGCCCTTACCTTGAAGGCTTGACCCCTGCTACTAATATAGCATCCCCCAGGAGCTCTGGAAACCTTACTCACGCGCAGGACACCATAACACCGAAGTGATTGGTTTTTTGTTTTTGTCTAGAACGGGACAAAACATAGTTTGCGATTTCGGATCAGTTTTCGACGTTTTGTGTAGCTCCACCGCCAAGCGACGAGCTGACTGGTCTCACTCGTCTTCGTCTGTTCGGGGGAGCTTCCAAATCTTCATCCACCCTCACATTCTCCTAGTACAGAATGTTATTGAAGTCACTTCGACACACTACATAGACAAGTTTCGGAATTGTTTTTCTTTTCAATTCAATTCAATATCTTTATTGCATTTCATATGGAGTTAGTTGCCTTAAGATTAAAGTAGATGTAATGTTGCAATGATTCTATAAAGTGTATTTATAAAATTTATAGGGACTGTATCAATGTTGTGTCTATAATTCCAGTTTTATGGAAAATTTCAAAAGTCGGTCAAAGTTTAAAAACAAACAGAATTACCCTCATTTTCAGTTTACGTGGCCACCCTACCCACGGGCCAATACCGTTTTGTATTCCCGAGGGACCCTTATAAGTTCAAAGGGACAGTTGCTGCATAATATTACTCCGGCTGGCGATTGCTTCTCTTTATAGCGGTGAGGGAGCCAGGGATGATCAAAAAACAGGTCAAGCGTGAGTCGGGATACAATCTGACGGCCTTGAGATTACATATTAGTTGCTGAAATCCCTACTAATATTATAAATGCGAAAGTAACTCTGTCTGTCTGTTACGCTTTCCCGCTTTAACCTCTCAACCCATTTTGATGAAATTAGGTATAGGTATACGTTGAACCTCAAGAGCGGATATAGGCTACTTTTTGTTTGAAAACAAGGGGGAGGGGGGGAATGGGGGTAATACTAACTTTGAAAGTTTATATGGGAAAATGTTTATTTTTTAAGTTAGAGATATGAAATTTTAATAAATATCTATAGTAAACTTCACTCCTTAAATAAAGGCCACAAGGAATAGGAACACAGAAAAACACTTACACAGTTTCCAAAAGCTTCTATTTCCTCAGACAGCATTGTACAAGCTCCAGAGACGTCAGTTCTCCTTCGGCGCTCCGACCAGAATGACTCGATTCGCCTCTTTCCATTTAAACGCTCGATTCAACGGTCGAGAATTTCCGTTCCGAAACGATATTTAAAACATTTTATGCTACGTTCAGAAATCAGATAATTTTAAATTTATACACCATAAAAATCGGCAAACCTAACATATCTATATTTTAATCCAAATTTCGTGCTATATTTGTGCCAAATTAACAAACAAAGAGTAGTCTACTACTTTTTGTTTCGAATACAAGGGAAGATAGAAATGATGTATGTATGGGAGACTGAAAGGATGTAGTCCACGCGAACGGAGTCGCGGACACAGCTACTATGAAATAAACTAGCTTTTGCATGCAGCTTCGTTCGCCTTAAATTTGGGGGCTTGGGGAAGATTTTCACAAAAATAGGGCAGGTACTTTTTGCTGGTAACAAAGAATCTGTTTTTTCCTTTTTTTTTTTTTTTTTGTTTTTTTTTTTTTGTTTCCCGGGAGAAATGCCCACGCACCGTCACTCTCTGCCACGGGGAGACAGAGAGTGGTGTGTCGGACTCGAACCGACTAAAACTCCCGGGGTGGTCCTACTCTGCGCAGTGGTGGGGGGGGCCGGGAATCGCCATTAAAGCATTACGCAATCCCCCCCCTAAACGCAATTGCCGCGCGTGGCACAGCGCGTCTCGGTGCGGCAGGTGGAATTGCCGCACCACGGGGCATGCTGGGTGGTCCGGCACCTCGAGCGACGCCAGAATTCCCCGTTCTGGCGCCTTCGGGACTCACGGCCTTAAGGGCCTACTCCCCCGTCATCTGGACGTCAGGGGCGGGTCGAGCTGGTTGCGACGGCGGCTTGTCGCTATTACCAGCGGCCCGTCTCTTGGGCTTCGCGGTCTTGCAGGCCCTGCCGCCTGCAATATGGTCGGCCTTCCTACCCGCCGCACTGCAAAAGGTACAGTGCGGCTCATGCCCACAGTCGCGGGCTAGGTGGCCGTCTTTACCACACCTGTAGCATTGGGTGCTACGATCCACCTCAGACCCACACTGCAGCCTGACGTGCCCCTTTTCGAGGCACCGGAAACAGCGCAGGTCCCTGGTCTCAAGAAGTAGCACCCTTGCTACAGACCAGCCTACCAGCAGTCGACCCGATGCGACCAATTTTTTTGCCACCGACGCAGGACAACGAGCCCAGCAGGCCCCCATTCCCCTGCCTGCTCGGCGTATCGGACCCAGCTTGATGTCCCCCGCCGAACACCCCCCCGCTTCTGCAATTGCGGCAGCGACCTCCCCGGTGGTGACCGAGTCGTCCAATTGAGAGATGCGCAATTCTGCGCACCTCTCAGGCCGGGCGAATCTCACGCCATCCACCGGGACGGCCTCACGCAACTTTTCCACTAGCTGGTCCGCCTTACTGCGGTTCTCAGCTTCGGAGCCGCCGCTAAGCTCCAGAAGTCGCCCCCCCGTCAACGCTGGACGAAAACTCAACTTTTCGATCCCCAGATCTCGTATGGAGAACCGCTCCTTCGCCCTGGTGAGGACCTCCATATACGTCAGGCCCCGCTCAGCGGCCTCCGGCAGTATCGTGATTGATACTGCCGCCGTCTGAGTGGGGCGGAGGTTCGGCAGTTTTGGCCGTCTCTTCTTCTTCGCCTGCGGTTTGAGCGGAGGCGGTGGGGCTTCCGTAGACCTTGCTGCCCTTCTCGTCCCCCTCTTAGTTACCGTGGACCATGCCGCATCCATAGACGCGGGTGGAGGTGGCAGGGGGCGGGACTCCCTAAGAGGGGGAGGTTGTGTAACTCCCCCCTTTTTCCCCTTCTGGGGTTTCGACGCTGGCGCTGGGGCGACGGGGTTCCGCACCGCAGAAGTGCTGCTGGCGGGAGTCCGTGGTTTGGGCCCAGCGGCCGGGCCCTTCTCTATCATCGGCCGCGACGACAGTGGTGTCCCACTCTGCTGCTCTGCAACCGGTGGCAGCCGCTTCTCAAACTCCCGGAATCGGGAGTCGAGGTAACTGAGCAGCTTGGCTTCACTCACGCTCTGCTTCTCGGGGGCTCTCTGCGCCACCATGCTCGCCCTTAATTCCGCGATCTCTGCTCGCATTTCTGCCAGCTCCTTATCTTGGCGAGTCAGACGCTCCCTAAGGCGGTCGTTCTCGTCCGTTACTCGCCTGGTTGTCGCCTCTAGCGCTCTCATTTCTTCCGTGGAGTTGCGCCCATAGATCTTGTCAGCCACTTTTTCCCACTCGTCGGCTGCCAGTTTAAGGGCCTTAACGTACGTGCCCTTTAAATTACTGGACCCCCTCGCTATGCTTCGGACAAGGTCCGACGTCCTCTTTGACTGGGCGACGAGGAGGAATGAAGGCCGGTCTTCGAGATTTCTCGACGCCTCCTCCCGCATTATAGTCTCTGGCGAGAGAGTTCTCTCGACATAGGCGATCTTCTCTGCCGTACGCTTAACGTTCCCGATATTTGTGGAGATGGTCTGGTCCCAGTTTTCTGCGGCCTTCATCTTCTCCAACTCCTCAATTTGTTTTTTATGCTGCCTTTTCGCTTCCGCCACGCCCACATACTTGCCGGTGGTAGGCGGACGCCCGCGGCCCCTCTTTGCTTGTTGTCCCTTTTGAAGGACAACATCGCCTTCCTTCCCTTCTTGACTGGGCCGTTTCCGCCCAGCCAACGATCCCGCTCCGTCTATGGACATGCAGCTGCTGCTGCGGCTTCGAGCAACGGCGCGACCAGAGCGCCGTGGTGTTGCACACGGTGTTTCCACGTCCGACACATTCATTCCAGACACGTCCGAAACGTCGTCGTCAGAATCGACCACGCTATCTACTCTTCCCCCCCCCCCCCCCCCCGATTGGTTGTTGATTTTTGGTAGAACTCATAATTGTTCCCACGAGCTATGCTGGAAACGGTGGTCACCCCGTGCAGAGCCAGTTGCACGGGGAAGCCTAATACACACCCGGTGTCGGCCGGTGCCGGGCGGTGGGGTCGATAGGAGGAGCTTTACCCATCTCCTCACCATCCCTCCGAGGGAGAGATGGCCCCGACGTCTCGTGCCACTCCCAACGTCGGGCTTAGGGGGTTTTATAATGAGGTATCCTTCCTCTTGGGCCGGCCAATGAAGGCAAGCCCCCTACCCCTCCCCCCTCCCCAGGCCTACCTGGGCTACAGAGGGAAGGAACAGGTTTGCCGGTGGTGGTCCTGAAAAGGACCGCGTCTCCCCAGCCACTTTGGCCAGTTTGACCCACCGAGCCCTAACGCCTACACGCCTCGCCCTCAACTGCTCTTCTCAAACCGAGAATAGCAGAGAGGACGGTATACCCCACCCCCCCCCAAATTCCCCACCCCCCCATTCCCCATCCCCAACCCGCCTACCCCACCCCCCCAGTGTGTTTGGTCCGCGGGAGCTAATCTCCGACCGCCGACCGCCGTCCGCAGGGCATCCCTGTAAGCGGGAGTACCCTCCGGGCGGCAGCCGACGGCTTCCCCTATCCGCCGGCCGGGGGACGCGCCAGGTAGGGGTAATCTGTTTTTTCCTGCCTACCTAGTCCTGCCTACCTAAACTGTTAGGTCCCATGTAAAATTCAATCTCCTCTTTTAAGAGGTTCGGGGTACGTTTTCTAAAAAATAATTTTGATTTAATGTTAGTCACAAGTAGTCTATATACCAATTTTTAGCTTTCTACGTAGATTTTTTTATATTGCACTTCAAGATTGATCTCATCCCTATAAGGCCCTAGCTTAAGGGTGACAAGTACAGCATAATAAATCTGTTACTGGACATGTCGCCCTTACCTTGAAGGCTTGACCCCTGCTACTAATGTAGCCCCCCCCAGGAGCTCTGGAAGCCTTACTCACACGCAGGAACACAACAACACAGAAGTGATTTTTATTTGGCTGCGGTCTTCTGTAAGGTGGGGGTATTTCGACAGTCGTGCTGCTCCAGTCCGAGCGAGAGTTTTTATTTCAATATAATTGAAACCACCGTCGCCGAATGCTGTCTTTTATTTCCTGTACCTTAAGGTTGTCTGGAAGAGATCGCTTCCTAACGATAAGACCGGCTAAATCGTACTATAATTGATTTGTAAAACCTATTTCTGTAAAGTTTTTGTGCAATAAAGTATATCTAACTATCTATCTATCTATGTCAGTTCTAGACGTATTTCTATACTAAATTTCATCAAAATCTGTTCAGTGGTTTAGGAGAGAAAGCTGGACAGACAAACAGACAGACAAACAGAGTTACTTTCGCATTTTTAATATTAGTATGGATGTTTGCATGTGTCTGTATATCATGTTATAGGAAGGTATTTGTGTATATGACAAGTATGATGGTCGATAGGACGTCAAGCTAAACACTTGTCGTTCGATTTTAGTTCTTGTGCCCACGCCATAGGGGCGGCACAAAGTCCAAAGTTGTTGTTGTCTGTACTATGTTAAAAACTATATATAACCACCAAGGTTCTCTCCCTCAGTTATTATGCAAATACTGGCCAAGTTACCAGTATCCTAACGCCTAAGTTAAAAGCCAAAATGGTTTTATTATTACAAAACAACTTTGTTTACAAGTCAGTTCAAAAAACTTTGCCCAAATGACGTGGCACCCGGCCGGGGAATAGGGAGGCAGGTGGCCACAATGCAGCGGTCGTACAGTGGCGAGCAAGGAAACTGGAGCCTTGACACAATGGATTAACCTTTACAAAAAATAAAAATTAACGCACTCATCATTATTATCAAGATATATCAAAGGTAGGCTTTTAGAAAGAGATTATTACACAAAGTAGCAGAGTATATGAATGACAAGAACATGTGGACCACTAACTAGTCTGCTCACCTGTACTTATGCTTTTTATATTGTTTTGAAAAGTTTTGTTATCAATCCATAACAATACTCAATACTCAATACTCAATCTTTTATTGCTGCTATAATGTAGATACAGTACAGATGTTATGCTTATAGTTAGATCATTATAGACCCCGTTAGGGCACCGCAATATGAGAGAGGACGCTCGTGTTTCAAAAACTTAATTGTCTGACTAAAAAGCGACACTTAATAAAAATAAATAAATTACATTAAATATATAAACACATACAAACCCGCACATTTCGCAAGCTAGAGGTATGTTTGGAAGGAATTAATTTGATAATAGCGAGTGTGTGTGTGTGTGTGTGTTTCTGCGTGTATGTACTTTGGTTTGTCGGAAGTACATTTAGGAGTTTTTTTCTTCTAGGTATTCTTTAATGTTATAATAAGATTTATTAATTAAAAATTCTTTAAATACTTTAATAAAATGTTTTTCGTCGGTTTCTTTTATTATTTTAGGCAATTTATTATATATTTTGATAGACATTACGTAGGGGCTATTGGCGTAAAGGGACATTCGTGAGATAGGTAAGTTAAGTCTATTTCTATGGCGTAGATGATAGGTTGTTGAGATATTTTCGCGTTTTGTGTAGAAGTTTGGGTGCTTTCGGACGAATTTACATGTTTCCAATATATATATGCAAGGAAGAGTAAGGATTTGATATTTTTGAAAATAGGGTTTACAAGTTTCAGTTGGTTCTATGTTACAGGGTGTTCGATTCCGTACTATTACCCCACAGAGAGACTCCGTAGCTTAACCATGCGTATGCGTAAGCATAGTATGTCACTATGGCGGTCTGTAGGTTGGTAGTTTTTTTAATCTCTGCGAGGGCGTAAGAAAAACTTGCTAATTTTCTTCTAATTTTTTGGACATGGGATTTCCAGTTGAGATGCGAGTCTATTACAAGGCCAAGAAGGGTATATTCATTTACTTGCTCTAATTTTTTGTTTTCAAAGTTAAAGTTTATTGTTAAAGGTGTTTTTTGGTAGGGGTAAAAAGTTATTAATTTAGTTTTAGAAAAATGTATCTGTAAATTATGATCATTCATCCATTCGATCGTTTTATGTAGGGTTAGGTTTAGCTTCTCGCTTAAATTAATGTCATCCTGATTGGAAATTAGTATTGAAATATCATCTGCGAACAAAACACAATGGTGGTCAATTGTCGCAGCCAGGTCGTTGATGTAAATGAGAAACAAGAGGCATCCTAAGACACTTCCCTGGGGAATTGAAGCGTTGAATCATTAAGGCTAAAATGTATTAAATGATGAATATGTAATATTGCACATTAAGTCCTATTGTTAATTGACTTTACAATGTTTTTTTTTATACAATTTACAAGTTTTTTTACAATGACACCTGTATGTAATTTACAACATGTTTGCAATAAATATTTGATTGATTGATTGATTGATTGAAACTAACTGTAAGCGTTGATGCAAAATTTTTAATATAATAATAGCTTTTTTTTGTAAAAACAAAATTTTGAGTTTCTTGCCGATATCTGCTAGGTAGTTATAGGTTTCCAACCGAAGCATGTAGTATCATTTGTTTCATATAGAGACTATTCATAGGTTTACTGATGTAATCTTTATGAATATAATGATTTGACTATTGACTATTATCTCAATTAATTATCAAAGGCTGGTTGGTTGGAAAAACATAAAATATAAAATACAAGGTCCCCTTTCTCTGCCACGCAGTGTAAGTCCCACCTGTTCTTAACAGTAGGTGTTTTAACAAAAACCTTCCTCAATATATCCACGTCTTGACCATATCCTTCAACTTTACCTATTTGTATGCAATACATCGCTTCCTCCACTTGACTTCACTCCAAACGCCGCAAAACAATCCATCGATGGTTAGTGACGTACGAAATAGTATGGATTTTTTGAAAGTCTGTCGTTGATGTATGAGTTTTAAAAATTGTCCTAATTAAGTCCGAGTGTAGTATTCTTGCTATTTTTACCGAAGTTACAGTTGGTTGACGAACGTCAGGCGGTGGGTTTCGTCCTGAGCTGTTATTAGTTGTATTTTTTATGGTTAAACAGGTTTAGTTTGAACTTGCCTAGCCTTGCCGCAAAATACAGTAATATGAGAATATTCCTTATATTTTCTGCCGATATTCATTAGTCTGTGTGTCTTAGTGCAAAATTAGTAAATGGTGTAGCTTTCATTTGTAAAAAAAAAACTACTGAGTTTCTTGCCGGTATCTTCTCTTTAGTTATAGGTTCCGAACCGGAGGTAGCTTCATTTGCTTTATATAGAGACTATTCATAAGTACTACTAATGTAATCTATGTGAATAAAAAATATTGACTTTGACTTTGACTTTAAGTCAAATCTTTTTATTCATAAAGATTAAATCAGTAATGCTTATCAATAGTATATATACAAATCAAATGTAGCTACCTCCGGTTCGGAACCCATAACTACCGAGAAGATACCGACAAGAAACTCAGTAGTTTAATTGCAAATAAAATGCTTAACTTATTATTTATTTTATTTATTAATTTTAAAACTTTATTGCACAAATAAGTACAACAGGTGGACTTAATGCTAGGGGCATTCTCTACCAGTCAACCCTTGGGTCATGTAGACAGTTACGTTATTACTGGTTTTGTAATTAATTAGTTGTTTTCTTATTACCTAGACCCCAGTTTTTGATCACTGTATGAACCTGTAATGTCCATGAAATGAATTGCTGACATATGTAGGCGCATACCTTGAGAAATATTGTATGAAATTGTATTTTTTATTATTATTATCAAGATTAAGTTTGTAAGAAAAGTTTAAAATTTACGGTGATCATACGCGTGCAAAGAATCGATAGGCCGTTAATTTGGGAAATAATATTAATCAAGTATTATGATATTAGTTTTACCCGCAATATCGTTGCGTTAATAAAAATACATAAACAATATAAATTGAAAATTACTCTCATCAACTACAATATAAAACGAAATCACATCTTGTTGCATTAATGCTTATTTTTTTTTCAAACTACGTAACGGATTTAGATGCTTTTTTTTAAATAAATAAATGTGATGCAAGAATAAGATTTGCGTAATATTGAATAATGAAATGAAATTATTTATTTCTGCAAGTGGATTTCCAATAAATTATTTTGCACGTCAATTATTTTTTCCTACCAGCGTCTCGACGTTGGTTCTGTTGAGAAGAGGCGCCGCAACAAACTCAACAGATATCCTCTTTTAAAATAAATTATAACCATAACAATATGGCATTAAAATATTTAAATTAATAATATAGATTATCTAGGTGCAGATGGACATTTTAACTATTCCACATATTTTTATCATGAAAAAAGTCTTATACAGTGTAATAAGCCTTTTTCATAAGTCATGTTTTGATTTGAGTCTTAAATCTATTCATCCGATACATATAAATATATAAAAAAGGCATAATAAGTGTCTACATACATTACAACCGTACGGACCTTAACAACATTGCTAGTTTCTTTTAATTTCGATGTGAAATTTATCCAAATCCATTCAACACTTTTTACAGACATTCGTACATTCGAACTTTCATGTATGTAATTATACAGTATTAGAATAGCTTCCAAAATATTTAATACGGTTCGTAAAATATTCGATTTGACTGTCAAATATTTTGGTTTCCACATTCCTCCAAATCAACATTCTAAAAAGTTTTTAATTAAATTGAAAAACGAATTTTTCTTTAATGTACCGAGTCTGGACGGTGAGGTGCCGTTATTTATTTTATTACTTACTGACGACCTCCGTAGCCGAGATATATGAGAAACGAACTTTTCTGTATTGTCTCGGGTCTGGGTGTTGTGGTACCGTCGTTGTTTCTGATTTCTGTAACACAAGTGCTTTAGCTACTTACCACAGAATCAGAGCAATGTATGTGTTGTTGGCCAATATTTATTTATTTATATTTACCTATTTCTTTATATTAATTTTTTGCAAGCTTACAGATGACTCCAATTTGCTACAAGTAACAAGTCATTTACCAAAGCAAAGCTTTAGCTATTTACTAAAAAATACGATGAACATAATATGTGATGTTGTCCAATATTATTCAGTTTCTTTTAAGCTTAAATTGCTGACTTTACAATATGCTAATATGTCTATGCAATTGTTAATTAAAACTATAACGGATGTGAGTCACAAACTATCAAATCCGGTTGTAACAGATAGTTGCAATTTGCTACAAATGAATGTCTACCAGTGAGTCAATGTTACTCAAGTATGTTGTTCAAAGATATTATCGTGAAGGACGCGGGTTCGAAACTCACTCAGCAAAGGAAGATAATATCCAATTTCTATAAAACTAGTTGAAATTCGCTATTGCTGTGTACTCTAAAAGAAATTAGATAAATAGGACAGAGCGATTTATTACACGAACTGGAGCAGCCCGACTGGTGAAATACAGAAGACCGCAGCCAAATAACAATCACTTCGTTGTTGTTGTGTTCCAGCGTGTGAGTAAGGTTTCCAGAGCTCCTGGGGATGCTACATTAGTAGCAGGGGTCAAGCCTTCAACGCAAAGGCGACAAGTCCAGTAACAGCTTTATTACGCACTTGTCACCCTTAAGCTAGGACCTCATTACCACTTAACATCAGGTGGGATGAGGTCAATCTCGAAGTGCAAATATAAAACAAAAATAAAAAACCTAAAATGTCTAAATTGGCTCGCATTTTTTTCAGTTCCCGATCGTACCCAAAGTTAAATCCTCAAATACGTAGAGCAGAGCCCCAATATTCTCGTCCACCTCTAGTATCACCTTACGGCGTCTCACCCACTGACTCATACAAGCGTGGGACGATCCCACAGCGCCCCTCCGAGTGTAACGGCGTAGGGTTACCGAGATAACGCCGACATTGTACAGGTTGCTGTTTTTTGTTACGTCTTGGGAACCGTCCATTAATCATTTGAGGCTCAAAACGTGGCAATGGGTCCAGAAAAATCACGAAGTATCTCATGGGGTAGAATGGATCATATTTTTAAGTTCTATAGTCCTAAATATTGTATATTATGATAACTACTGAGTTTCTTGCCGAATTATTCTCGGTAGGATGTTTCTAACCGGCTGTTATTTTGGTCAAATAAATATTCAGTTTGAGAAAGCAGAAGTGTTATTTATTACCAATGAATTAATAAGTTGATTATTATGATAATTGGTTATTAGCTGTTCTCACGAAAATCAGCTAAACTTATTCCTTATTATATTAGAATCAATATTTTTTACATTTATTTTCTCATAAATATTACAAATCACTTACTTCAGAAACAGGAGACATCAAACACATTGTTGAACTCCTTATTAATTACACATATGTATTTTGTTTTTACACTTGGCTCACATTACAAATAAACGTGCAATAAAGTTTTCATAAAAAAAATAATGCACCGTTTCAATATTTTACGATTTGTAATGTGTCAGGAATGACTATCGAATTCCAAATTTACTTTCCATATCAGCTGTCATCAGTTTTTAGCTTACGTTTTGTTAACATTTTTTTTTATTTTTTTTATATCACACTTAAAGATTAACCTCATCCCACCTGATATTAAGTAGTAATAGCTAGCTTAAAACCGACCAGTACAGCATAATAGATCTGTTACTGGAGTTGTCGCCCTTACCTTAAAGGATTGACCCCTGCTACTAATGTAGCAGCCTCGAAGAGCTCTGGAAACCTTACTCACACGCAGGAACACAACAACACAGAAGTCATTGTTATTTGGCTGCGGTCTTCTGTAAGGTGGAGGTATTTCACCAGTCGGGCTACTCCAGTACGAGCGTTAATCGCTATGCCCTACCTCTCGATATATCGAATTAATTAATATCCCTAACAAGAACGGATCGTTTTTCAAATATTGGAACCGATCACATAAACGTGCGAGCGATACACGTGTTTTCTCATGTGCCACTGGCAGAATTAGACTTTGCTTAAGAAGAATTGTTGCCACATAAAAAAAAGAACACCCTATAACAGTTTGAACTCAAGACATCCACTAATAACTGAACTGATTTGAACTACGAGACTCATTCATTCACCGTGAGACTGGTATAATTACATATCGCGTTCGTACACTCACCGCGTAACACTGGTCATTAATACCCGCCCAATTAAAGGGCTAATTGGGATACGTATTTAGTTTAATTAGGAAGGGAATGTTTTGATGTTATTTTTGGAAAAAAAACTACACGAAAAGCTAAGTACCTTTTGATTTTTAAACCATAAACTAACTCTCCGCATGACCCAAAGGTTGACTGGTAGAGAACGCCCATAGCATTAAGTCTAACTGTTGTATTTTTTTGTGCAATAAAGTTTTTAAATAAATAAATAAATACATTGTTACGTTACTAGATCTAGTGAAATCATACTTCAAAATTGATGTAAATTGCATCAGTAATTTTTATTTTAAGGCTCAATGTTTATGTTGCACGACTGTACCTGTTCCTCTGTTGTCTGGAAGATAAGTTTCCTAGCGATAAGACCGCCTGAATTGTGCTATAATTAAAACCAATTTCTTTAAAGTTAAATATTAAAAACATAATTTTTTATCTCCCCTTGCGGTCCGGGAATAGAACCCACGACCTTCACGTATCGCGCGTGCTGCTCTTCCAACTGAGCTAAACGCAAGTTATCGTAGGCGATTAAATTTTTCTGCTGTATCAACCGTTATTTCAAAATTGTTTTTTAAAGTTTTTGTGCAATAAAATATATACATATATCTATGAGGTAAGCAGGCCAGACTTTGACGTCGTGGCATGACTAACGTTTCGAGTTCGATTCCCGGCCGAGTCAGTATGGAAAACGATTCTTTATGTGTCGGTCTGGGTGTTATGGTAGGTACCCTTGTTTTCGATTGCTGTTACAACTACTTTAGTTACTGATCACTGAATAGAATAGAATAGAATAGAAAAAGATTTATTCAGTGTAAGTATAAAATTACTTACATGACAAAACAAAAAAAAAGGTACAAAACACTGAAAAGGAACATACTCCGGGTATACCTCCTTACAGAAGACCGCAATCAAATAACAATCACTTTTGTGTTGTTGTGTTCCTGCGTGTGAGTTTCCAGAGCACTTGGGGGGTCAAGCCTTCAAGGTAAGGGCGACAAGTCCAACACTAGATTTATTATGCTGTACTTGTCACCCTTAAGCTAGGCTAACTTACCACTTGCAAAAGTGGTAGAGGCGATGGTCGAGCGCGACGAGGCCTGGGTGGCTGTCGCGTGCTTCTGCGAGACCGTCATCTCGCAGAAAGAGGCAATAGAGAGGGAGCGGGAGAGTGACCCTCTAGCTCCGGCCATAAGAAGGCGTAGGAGGCTGCGCGCAAGGCGACAATTCGTCCGCTTAGTGCCTCCTAGCGGGGACCAGCTGGTTGTGGGTGTGGGGACACCCCGATCGGCCTTGCACGGTCCTTCGCAACAGGGCGGGAATAGCTTCGCACGCTCGGCCGTTCCCGTCGAACCCCTCTATCCAGAGGGGCGAGTTGGGGTCTAAAGACCATTCCGCCTGGCGCCGTGGCTGTTATGGTTTTTATCGTTTACCCATGGCACCAACCAAAGGCGATGAGAGCGTGGGGGGAGTTTTTAGTTCGGGTAGTCCCCACCCCTCCCGGGCGGGGGAGTCCCACACACGCCGCTGCCGTCCCCAGGGTAGCGGTACGGTGCGCAAACGCATTTCCTCCCCCTTAAAAAAAAAAATAGGCTAACTTACCACTTAACATCAGGTGGGATGAGGTCAATCTTGAAGTGCAATATAAAAAAAAAAACTCAGCATGTGTGGGGGGGTCGAGGACTCCCCGACGCTGGTCTTCCGTATGTGCCTAGAGATAAATATTTGTGACGTTGTGTTGTTTGTAATTAAAAAAATGGTAGAAACTTTTTTTTATAAACATTTAATTCCATAGCCCTAAATAGTACAAGCGGCAGTAACATTTTCCTTGCCAAAAAGCGAGTGATAAATAAAGGACAGTCAGAAACTCTTTAAAGAATCCTCAGGGCGAAGGATCCGGGTATACAAGTATTTATCAATGACAATCTCGATGAAAAAAGTTTCAGCGGCCCGAATTTATGGTATACAAGCTCTTACCGCGGGTCCGCCTATTGCAGACGATGGCCTGGAAAGTATCGAATCTTTGTTTGTTATATGGAAACTTATAAAAGAAAAAACAGTTCAGTGTACAGCTTAATAAAAAAAAAATTTGCTAGTATATGCCCGTTTTTAGGCACGATTGGGCCAAAAGCGATTTGGTCCTTGTGACAAGTCACTTGACTCTTGATGAGAGTTTGTACGAGATTCACCATGTTTTTTCTTTATAGTTGCATGTAGCATCCATGCAGAAAGGGTTTATTAGAAAATTGTATTTCGCTTAGTGAGAAACAAAGACATTTTTTTCAACAAATCATTTGAAATTATAAAACACTTACAATATATTAAATAAACCTCCTCCTTTTTTGAAGATAGTTTAAGAAATATAGTTTTTGCGTGTTGAATAAAAATGGTTGTACTAATTGTGACCTCTTACAGTTTGGTGTATCAAATAAATACACATTTTATCATTTCGTAACAGACTCCTGGATGAGAGACTTGTATTATTATATTATTTCACTGTTTATGAATTTGTTCGATTTACTTCTTACTTAGTGCAAAATTAGTAATAAGTTTAGCTATCATTTGTAAAAAAAAGACTACTGAGTTTCTTGCCGGTATCTTCTCTTTAGTTATAGGTTCCGAACCGGAGGTAGGTTCATTTGCTTTATGTAGATACTATTCATAAGTATTACTAATTTAATCTATGTGAATAAAAAATATTAACTTTGACTTTGACTTTGACTTGACTGTCTGTTGATCTATATCAATCGCTCTGTGTATTTTCCCCTTATATTTATATTTAAATTTTATAATATTTAATAATATTATCTTTTCGCCTTTTCCTTTATATTCTTCCTCTACCCCCGTAACACATTTCTTTCTACGGTAACACAAACACAGAAATGGTAGTTAAAAAGTATGTAGTATAATTCCTATTTCATAGATAAGAAAAAGTCTTTAAGCCCTGTTTTTAGTTTGCCCTGAGAAGCAAATTTCTTCCTACAATTATCTAAGCATTGTTAGTCCTTGTATAATTTTATTAGAAACACACTAATCAACATGCCATTGTCATAGTAAAAGTAAATAAGTAAGGGAAACCGTTAGTCAATGAGCGTCTTGTCCAAAGCATAGTGAGTTTCATTTTGATTACGAAGTTTCTACATAGTATATGACAATATTTAATTAAAAAGTGAAAAGCATGAATATTTTTTTATATTAAATAATGCTAAGGCACAATGTATATTTTGTTTATTAACGTATCGAAAACATTTCATGCAATATAGTTATCAGGATAGACGGACAAACGAATCAGCTTAGTAGTGAAAAGACATCAACGCGCATGTAACTAGTGAACTTTTAATTTTCATAGCAATTCAATCACATGCAAAAAGGAAGTAAAACAACAATGTTTTGATATGTATTTTAAAATATAAAAAAATGTAAAAAAATGAGTAAACAATGGAAAACGTCACCTTTAGCTTTATATTTCGTGGTAAGTACAGACAGTATTTGTAAATATTCGAAAGCGTCACGTACGTTGCTCTGATTCCGTAGTATGTATTTGTTACAGAAATCATAAATGACGTCGCCACCACAACACCCAAACTGTAAATAAAATAAAAAAGTTCATTATCCATAATGAGCTGACTTAGTACTAACGGTTAATTAAACCTTAAATAAACACCACATATTTATCAGCTTCAATATTTTATTTTCCTGCAATTGCATAATTTTTAATAAATTTTCACCCAGAAGTTTGTGTATTAGTGTTAATATTATATGCATTTAATTTATTTTCCAGCCATTGTACTGTTTTGAATTCAATTACACTTACAAAAAATGTGTCAGGCAAGGGCGAAAATGTAAATATTAAAATAATAAATTCACTTTGCACATAACACTCTTTAAAAAATAATATATTACTGCCACACAAATTAAAGCTGCGTTCTGCAGATAAGTTAAAGTATATATCTGTAGTATAATTACAGGAGGTTTACTTTCCATTGAAATACTATGTCACAAAATTGCAGCCAATCAAGGAGCTATTCCGCATTCCAAGGCAAAGGAAGCGGTAGAGAAATGACAGTTAAAGATAGACCATCATGTCGGTTTACCATGTATTAAAGTCGTTGATATAAAACGTAATAAAGCTATAAGACTGTAAGAACGGTGTTCTTATTATTGCAAAGTGTCGGCGACATGTCGAGAATGAAATGCGAATCGAGAATCGACGAATCATATTTTTTGAAGAAGTCTTGTCATTACTGGGGGCTGATTTACAAACGTCACAAACTATTCTCACACGGATATTTTTTTGCTTTTCTGCCACTTACATTCTTTCACAAACAGGCATGGCATGCGCCACGCGACTAAATTTTACCGCGATCTTAACAAACGTCAAAATCGATTGAAGTCAGTGCGTCAGCTGCTGATTGGCTGAAAATACGAGTGCGGTGTGCTATTAGCCAATCAACAGTATCAAAACTTTTGTCGTCTCATGCGATAAATTTGACGTATTGTGCTATTGTGCATGCTAGGCCTATAATAAGTCATAATAACATAACTTAAACACAAGAAATAAACAAAAACTTGCTGTTCCATTTATAAGACTTCATAAAATTTGAAATTCTTTTGTGGGGTTAGGTCTGAAGATGTTTATTAAGCTGTCTGAAAAATGTAGTGCATTACCTATGCATGGATTCAAGTCTGTGATAAAAATTGTCTAATAAAAAGGTATTTATAAAATAGAAGACAGTATAAATAACAAAAATGTTTGGACTTGATAGCATTATGTATGTACTTAGTGTTACATGAGCTTTATTGTTTAAACGATTTTTTTGCATGTTTTCATTCTGTAAATTTTTAAAAACTAACTGTCGAGTTTAGTAATTTTATGTACCGGGGAATAGGTCCGCCTTTTTTATTTATTTAAGTAAATATAAATTAAGAGAAAAAATACACTATGCAGTCACTTTTAAAAGCTAACTGACGCTTTTAAAACATAGGTATACGAACTTTCAGAACGCCAAATTAAAGCATCTTAAGTTTATCCTCTAATATGATTAGATTATAAAGTGAGTTGTTTTAAACTGTACAAAGCAAGTATTGCACTTAAAAACACTCAATCTTTTTATAAAAAATAAACTGCCCGTAAAATTTTAAGGTATTGAAGAAACAAACTATCGAACTTAGTTAACTCACTATATCTGCCGATATTACTAGATACTAAACGCTAGCAAAAGTAAATTGGAAGGTTCAATTATGCACGCCATTTAAATAACATTTGCGTAGCAGCTTGTATAAAGTTCAACTGTGACTATCACACGCACGTGTAGGGTTGGTGACTTTGACTTACAAACGTTTTTATATAAATTGATACTAGAAAAAAAAACCCTGCGATATGACCTACAAGTCGACACAAATACGGCGTCAGCAGAATTGGCGTAGTAAACAACGCTCCATACGTAATGCACGATTAGCCAATCAATAACATCGACCCTACATCGCGATGTCAGAGTTTTCAGCGCCACTAACTATATACAACAAACCAAGATTGGTAGTTGGGCCTTGGTCCCCGAGCAGATAACACCTAGCTCGGCGGAAGTACTTCCACTTTTAGTAAAAGAACATACATTTTTTACATGAATATGTTTTTATTTTGGGTTAACTTATCCAATCCGCTATCAAGTTCAAATTATATAAGTATATAATAATATAATTCATACCAATATTATAAATGCGAAAGTAACTCTGGCTGGCTATCTGTCTGTCTGTCTCTTGACACTGTATGTCTTAGTGCTAAACTAGTTATAAGTTCAACTATATTTGTAATGTGAACGACAGAGTTTCTTGCTGGGTTCTTCTCTATAAGTTATAGGTTTCGAACCGGAGGTAGCGTCGTTTCCATTATCTAGACGTTTCATAAATATTACTGGTGTAATTTACATGAATAAAAGAATATTGAATTTGAATTCACACTTAAACCACTGAACCGATTTTGATGAAACTTGGTTTATGTTAAATCTCCAGAACGGAGATAGGCTACATTTTGTTCTGAAAATAGGGGGGGATTGGGGTAATACCAGACTTGAAGGTTTATATGGAAAAAATGTTTATTCGAACATTGCTGCTCGAACGGGAGCACCCCGACTGATGAAATACCTCCACCTTATAGAAGACACAGCCAAATAATAATCACTTTGGTGTTGTTGTGTTCCTGCGTGTCTGTTTCATAAATATTACTGGTGTATTTACATGAATAAAATAATTTTGAATTTGAATTTGTGAGTAAGGTTTCCAGAGCTCCTGGGGGTGCTACATTAGTAGCAGGGGCTTCAAGGTAAGGACTATTATGGTATCCTTGTCGCCCTTAAGCTACGACCTCATTACCACTTAACATCAGGTGGGACGAGGTCAATCTTGAAGAGCAATATAAAAAAAACAGAATATATATAATTTGCTTGCAAATGTTTGCGTCAACCCTGCAACCTGTAAACAAACTAATTACTGGAACGCTTGTTAATTGACTTTTTATTGAAAATATAGTATTTAAATTGCATGTAAAGGTCATTTCTATATTCAAATATGCTATTCGTTTTTATAAATAGGTTTAACTAAAAATTTCACAGTTCAATCCACACAGATAGGATGAAACCCTGGCTTTTAACAAACTGTTAGGGTAATATGATTCTGTTGCACTTTTAGAACGTATTTTTACGATGTTATAAAATGGTACCATGTACCATTTTACATTTATGCTTTTGTAGTTTTACCAAGTATGAAATGTGCTGAACGTACGTTCCGAGAATTAACATCAATTAATTTGTCTCAAACTAAAGATTTCTCTTATACCATGGTTTGTCTGGGTGTTGTGGTGCGGCTGCAAACATTTTAGACTTTACACTTTGGGCTTTGTATCACCCTTATGTAATGGGCATAAAAACTTTTTTTTTATATTATACTTCAAGATTGATCGCATGATGTTAAGTGGTAATGAGGCTTAAGAACGACTATAGCCTACTCACCATTGACTGAGGGTAATGTAGGTGATATTGTCCAATATTTATTTATTATTTTTTTTCGGACTCTGTCCCGCGTTTAGAAACATGGCAGTGATTCCGCCAATGTCAAGTTATTTAATGATTCTACGTAGAAGATATGCTATCTTACATCATTCAAAACGTCAAAATCGTGTACAGATTCAGACACAATTTTTTATCTCTTTCTTAACATAAACGATTGGACAGAGACGAAACATGGACTTCCCAAATTGTAATCGTTTATTACATTTGTCAATTAGACCTAAGTAATACGAGTACTTTTGTTTTGTTTTTTTTTCTATATTACACTTCAAGATTGACCTCATCTCAACTGATGTTACATGGTAATGAAGTCCTAGCTTAAGGTCGACAAGGACAGCAAAATAAATCTGTTACTGGACTTGTCGCCCTTACCTTGAAGGCTTGCCCCTTGCTACTAATGTAGCACCCCCCAGGAGTTCTGGAAACCTTACTCACACGCATAAGTTACTTATAAGTTATAAAGAAAAAACATCAGCTCAAACTATTCTTAACAATCTTACATTCCCACGATATCAAACGTAAAGTAAATTAATTATTATTATAAGTTCATTTAACCCGTTTACCATACGTTAACATACGTAAATATCGATATTTGCATGCCGATTAGTTTCACTCGTTTTTTACTCAAGTACGGCGAAGGCAAAAAGAAGGGTGTTTACAGTAATTGTTTTTAAACGGTTTTGTTTAGCTTGCACGGTTTGTTTGTATTTATTTAACTGTACCCGTGACTTTGTTGAAATAGGATAGGAACTGGCATTTGAGACTTACGCCCCGTACTTGTCGCTCTTATGTGAAGACCTCGTTACCACTTAACATCAGGTGGGATGAGGACAATCTTGAAGTGTAATATAAAAAAAAATCATTCTCCTACCGGCAAGTTTAATTCTGCGTCCTTATGTTTAGTCAGCATCTTTAGTTCCTGATAAACTCAGTGCCTTGTCACATTAAGCTAACTGTCATTTTGAGTTACTAGACACGCAAACGTTTAATATGACAAGGTGTATAAGAACTAATGATGTTGATTGCACAAGGGGTTTTAAGTTGAAACTGAGTATATTCAAAAACTTTGCCGGCAAAGACTTATAGTGATGTGAACAAAAGGCTATAAACGGACTCCCACGGTGGTGGTGACCCGCGCAGTGAGTCATGTCCGACACGGTTCACGAGCCATGCTAATGTCAAGAGTTTTTGTGGACGGCGGGAAAGAGTGAGGCCACTCGCTTTTTAGTTTAAGATGGACACATCTAACACATGACAATGTGCATCCCTACAATCCCTACTAATATTATAAATGCGAAAGTAACTCTGTCTGTCTATTACGCTTTCCCGCTTAAACCTCTCAACCGATTTTGATGAAATTTGGGATAGGTATACATTGAACCTCAAGAACGGACATAGGCTACTTTACGTTAGAAAATTCGGGGGGGGGGGGGAGGAATGGAGGTAATACCACCTTTGAAAGTTTATATAGGAAAATGTTTATTTTTAAGTTAGAGATATGATTTGGCGCAAATATAGCTCGAATCTTGGGTTAAAATATATACTACTCTTTGTTTCGAATATAAGGGGAGATAAGAGTAATATCGACCATGAAAGGATGTAGTCTACGCGGACGAAGTCGCGGGCACAGCTAGTAAGTAATAAGTTTAGCTTTCATTTGTACTCAAAACTTTCTTGCCGGTATGTTCTCTGTAGTTATAGGATCCGAACCGGAGGTAGCTTCATTTGTTTTGTGTAGAGACTATTCATAAGTAGTACCAATGTATTTTAGATAAACAAAATGGCGAAAATGCTGGCGGCCATTTTATAAAAACCTGCAATTTGAAAAAGCTATTAAGTAACTTTTCGGGTAGAAGGAGCGGTCGTGGGGAAAATATGCTTAATCTATATGAATAAAAAAAGATTGACTTTGACTTTGGCTATGCGTTTATAAAAACAGGTCTTCAATTCAACTTCACAGCTTCGTCACAACAGAAACCGATGATCCTACCGGACAGCCATTACACAAATTGTAGTCATTGCGGAGTGCATCCGTCGAGGCCGCGTAACTGCATCCGGATATTCAAAAGGATACGCGTTTACTTTTTACACGACGGACAAACAGACAGATCCTGATGAGTGATGGTGGTTCTGTAGAAATAAAATGGCATGGGGTGTATCGCTGGCAAAGTGGTGGTCTTTTTAACCGATTTCAAAGGAGGTAATCCAAAATATAGAAATAAAGCAAGACATTAAATTGGCTGTTTTTAAAAAAGTATTGTAAAATGTGACCCCGTTCATTTTATATCACAACCTATTACATTTATCTGGAAATAATCTAAATAACCAGAGAAAAATAAAATTTTGCGTAGCACATTTAAAAAGCGCGCGAAAACGCAAATCACGTGACTGTTGAAATGTTGACGTCAACGTTCTATACATCAAACTGATACGGGTCGGAACGACTTCCTTTTATGAAAATATAGAATTTTGAAATAAATTAAAATGTTTAAATAAATCCCCAATACGGTTAGCGAAACAAGATTATCATCGTTTCGCCACATTAAAATAAATAATTTTCGCCGACAGCTGTCATTTGCCAAATGCAAAGGTGGTTTCCGTTTCGGTTCCGTTGTTCCACAGACAAAAAAAAGTAAAATTTATTTCGCAAAAATCAAAAAATAACTATGCTTTCAATTAGGCTATATTTAGGCTTGATATCGGCATATTCATATGCCTGAATGTATGCTTGTTAGTCTTTCACGCAAAAACAACTGACCCAATTAGAATCTTAATTGGTAGAATCAGAGATGAGGTACTAAATTTACATATAAAATACTTTTAATCCGGAAATATTGCGTGTAAAGTCGCGGACTGCTTTTTGTTGTAAATGTTCTAATGATATAAACTTTTATATTTAGATTTCAGATAGGTAGGGCATAGCATTTTATCGTTCGAACTGGAGCAGCCCGACTGGTGAAATACCTCCACCTTACATTAGACCGCAGCCAAATAACAATCACTTCGGTGTTGTTGTGTTCCTACGTGTGAGTAAGGTTTCCAGAGCTCGTGGGGGGTGCTACATTAGTACTCGTAGCAGGGTCAAGCCTTCAAGGTAAGGGCGACAAGTCCAGTAACATATTTATAATGTTGTACTTGTCACCCTTAAGCTAGGACCTCATTACCACTTAACATCAGGTAGGATGAGGTCAATCTTGAAGTGCAATAAAAAAAAACTTTTTCACCCAAGGTCGTACAGTTGCTACAATCAAAACTTGCCATTCAATATTGTTCTTAGGCCAACGTCACAAAGTCTAAAAAGTAAAGTCTAACTTGCTTTCAACTGTACCGATTCACAGAGGATAGGGAGAAATATAGGCCAATTTGTATTCTGGGTAAATGCAACAAATTCCCGAACGGAACTGCTGTGTTGCGTGCTGACAAATGTTGCAAGGCTATTGATTCGGGAGTTTATACGTTTATAGGTGGCAACCCCAGGTGTAGTATAAAAAACGAAATATTCAAATAAATAAATGCCAGACCACCACACCATTAACATTAAGCACGACGTCACTTCTTAGCATAGTTTGTACGATATAGTGACGTAAACTTTGATGAACTGTATAATCATATTATGCAGTTCTATCAATAAATCAAATCTATTATTTATATAGATTATATGACTAATACTTATCAATCGTCTCAATACAATGCAAATGAAGCTACCTCGGTTTGGAACCCATAACTACCGAGAAGATACGGGCAAGAAACTCAGTCGTTTTTTAAAAAATCAAAAAGCTAAACTTATTGCTATAAGTAGATACGTAGTTCTAAACATATACTGCATAAGGCACTTACCGTAGGCGAACGGGTAGATTGATACAGCGGAAAATTTAACTATGACTTGCGGTTAGCTCAGTTGGAAGAGTAGCACGCGCGATACGTGAAGGTTGTGGGTTCGAATCCCGCATCGCAAGGGAGATGCAATTTTTCTGTTTCTTTAAAGTAATCATAAATTATATTTTTTTTGTGTGAAGAAATAACAACATTTTCATAGGATTTATTAATCTGACTAACGTTCTGAATAAAATCAGTGTTCTTTACCAAGTCATCAATATTTTTTTTTTTTTCATTTATATAAGGCAACAAACAGTCATGTACATCCATAGCACTATTATTACGTTGAGTATATTTAAAGACCTATAGTGCCTGTAATTAGACATTTACAATATTTGAAACTTAATGAGCTGCTTTAGAACCAGGACTTCGAACAAAGTTATTACTACATTATCATTACATATTAAGTTATCGTAATCTAGTCGCTAAGTTAACATCTGGTAACACATATATGCTATTGCTAAAAACAACAATTAAATAACACAATATTATTAAAAATACTACGAAAAGGTACAATATTTTAGTAACTGGTTGCTAAACTATTCTATGACCAAATTTTGAAAAAGAGCAGATTTGAGCTTCATTAAAGAAGTATTAAATAAATCAATGTCTGTGTAATTTTTATTGTAAATATTAGTGGAACGATATACAAACGAGTTACGTGTATAATTTTTGCAATATCGTGGAGTAACAAAAACGGTTTTAAACGTGAGAAGCGCACTGGGAGACAAACACGGGAAACAAAAGACAGTCTGCTCAGCAACAACGAGGAGTTGACTAAATTATTTAATAGGTATTTTGTAAAGAAATACTATGTCGAACATTTTGCGCCTGTTATAAAGAGATAGTAAATTGTTATTCTTTAATGAATCCGAGTAAGATTGTTCCCTATAAGATGTTCATTCAAAGCATTAAATTTAAGTACAGCAGAATAGTATATGTCTTATCATCATACCATTGTCAGCCCTCGTAAACCATCTGTCCTAAGAATTAAATCTCCAAAAAAACTAATTTGTTTTTTATTACAAAATCCATCAATTAAATGCTGGTCCCTAAACCGTGTGTCGGATAATTTGTGCGCGGGCGCACGCTCTATACGCCAGAGAGAGGCAGGTGTATCTCCTCTCTTGCTCGCACACCGGATTTGAAAAAAGAACCCTTGAGACCTACATTTGGAAGCCGGTTGGCTACTTGAGGCTATTTTACTGTTTTGCACCGAATAATGGGTATGAATGGCTTTTATATTGAAATTCGTAACGTTTTGTTTTGAGTTTTGCAGTGGCATGTTAAATACGTAAAAAGAATTGTTTAAGACGTAAAAAAAATGTAAGTATCGAAAGTGGTACCATATTTGATACTTACATTAAGAGCCAGGTTAGTATCACATTTGATACTAAAGTTGTCACTATTACCACATACTTTAATACACATACACATAGTTTATATAGGAGGCAAACTAGGATGATCCTAAACCAAGGCCTAGGATTCCTAGGAATTCAAATGTCGCCGCTCGCTACACGTGCAAACTTAGCCCTTCACTTATAGGGCTAGCGACAGTTTAGCGAGAGTTACTAGATAATTGGCTACTTGACAGTGTTAACAATAAAATATGAAATTTGAAATTTTTTTTGTTAATAAAAGCATAGTTAGTACGCAAAATAACACTGCTATTCGCAAATGACAGCTGTTAGCTAATTTTATTTATTTTAATGTGGTGAATTTACCGATTAAATTGAATTATTGTGTCGCTAACCATTTTAAGAATTTATTTTAACATTTTCATTTATTTCAAAATTCGATATTTTCATAAAATAAAATCGTTTCGACCAGTATAGGTTTGATGTATAGAACGTTGACGTCATAATTTCAATAGTCACGTGACTTGCGTTTTCGCGCGCCATTTTAATGTGTTACACAATTTTTTTTTATCTGGTAATTTACATTTTTTTAAGATTAATCGAATTAAATCAAGTAGCAAATTATTTACAAACCAAGTAGTAAGAAATATAAATGCAACTTTTGTGGTTAAATATCGCATATCTATGTAGGTATATCAGAGTGTTAATATTAAGTGTTGAACATTGGACAAGAAGCGGTATGTGAACCGATAACCGCTGTTGAATCTTTAAAATTTATTCAATTATAAATCTCTGAGGTTCCGGGTTCGATTCCCGTACGTAAACTTAATTTTTATACTTAGGATAGGACTTGTTGTTGCGGTACCGTCGTAATTTCTGATTACAATTCTATAAAGATTTATTATTTTTTAAAAGTGCTTCTGTAACTTACCACAGAATCAGAGCAATTTATGCTGTCCAATATTTATAAATTGTATAAATGGTCAAAATGTACTTACTAAGTTTTTATGGACAGAAGTAACTACTTTGTTTTTCTAAAGTATCTTTCTCAACGTTTGGTTATGTTTTCTAACTAGATAGCCTTTCCAGCCCTTTCTGAACCGGAGGTAGCTTCATTTGCTTTATATAGAGACTATTCATAAGTATTACTAATGTAATCTATGTGAATAAAAAACATTGACTTTGGAAGTTTGGAGGCAGCCCTAGTCATACAATTTGTTTGACAGGCTCCAAGCGAGCGATATTGACGGTGGGAAAGAAGTAATATTACCTACAACTAGTCTCATTGACCTCGACGGAAGTTAGCTTACTCCATAGCCTCTATAGTTTAGTGGTAACGAGATTAAGCTCGTGACCCATTCAAACTCAAACTCATATTAAAATATTTCTCTATTCAAGTAGGTTAAATGTAACACTTTGGAATCGTCATTGAGTACAATGCAGCTTTTCTTTATTTTACTTTAATGCCAGTTCTAGTATTTTTATTTTACTGCCAGTTCGGAACCTATATCTACCGAGAAGACACCGGTAAGAAACTCAGCAGATCAGTTACAGTAGCAGTATCTAACTTATAATGTGTAGGTCACTTTGGACCAAGTCATGTAGTTTTATTTTGATGAGTGAAATATATTGGTCGTGGGTTCAATTCCCAAAAAAAGAAGTAACTTAAGCTACTTTTATTTTAGAAAAAATCAAAGTCCTGTGTATGCGAACGAAGTCGCGGGCACAGCTAGTCTCAATATAAGTCGTCAAGCCTAGTCAGTAGCAATCTATTCAGGGATAACCCAATCATAATCTCTTAGCAATTGTTTCTCTTTAAATTTTTACAAAAAGTTTCAGCTAATTTAAGAAGCAATTCTAAACAATACAATTATAATCAAATTAATAAATTATGGTACATACATACAATTTGCTTTTACTATAGATCAAAATAGCCCATTTCAACATAATGTCATAATGAATATTTTAAGAGAGGAAGGTCAAAGCGATTCATCACCCGAAATACAACTAAACCAGACTGGTAAAATACCTCCACCTTACAGAAGACCGCAGCCGAATAACAATTACTTCTGCGTTGTTGTGTTCCTGCGTGTGAGTAAGGTTTCCAGAGCTCCTCGGGGATGCTACATTAGTAGCAGGGGTCAAGCCTTCATGGTAAGGGGAACAATGGATTTGTTGTAATAATACGTAACAAAAATAGATTCTAATGACCACTACGTACCTACGCACAAAGTCGCACGTAAAAGCTAGTCTAATAGCATGGTTTTGATCAAAAGAAATCAAACAGAAATTATAATTTTAGATGTAGATAATTATTACAAATATAGATGTGTCGATTGATGTTGTATCTAAAATGGATGACACTTAGCTTTTAAGATATCAGCTTTCGTCATATCATCACATCAGCTGACGTACCGTGTGCAAAAGAAATCATATTCGCTCATCAAAACTGCAAAAACAAACAAAAATAAACCTTATTCGATTGACTTAAAATACCAACTTATTTTTAAAGCGAAAACATGATAAATCAAATGATTTTCAAATTTTCAAAAAAGGAACGCCATGACCAAAAAATGTCACATCAAAACATTTCACCTACGCTTGTACCTAAACTATAACCAATATATCTTGGTACAGCATTATTTGCGAACAACTTCCACAAGGGGCTCAAGTTATACCGGACTTGTAATACCCATCCAATGTAAACAGATCTCTTATCTTACTGCAAATGCTTCATAATGAGGTCCTACCTAATCTGGTTAGTAAAACCATCATAAAATGATCTCTAGAAAAGTGGAATTCGCAGGTCGTGATAGGTCTTAGTAATTTTGATACCGTTTTGCAAGGGTCATCGACATTTCATATTAATGGTGCAGAATTGTAGTGATTCGGTCGTTAGTCTTATGAGTATTGTCCGGGATTCGATTCTTGGGGCACGTGAGGAATCAATAGTGACGTCACCATTACGTTTTGCCACCCCACTGTGTATCTTTGCGGTTATCTTATCGACAAAATGAAGCTCTCTTCCAATTTTTAGCCCGTAAATCTTTACATGTATGTACAAAAAATTGGAATTATCATTATTTCTGAATGAATTATGTATTTAGTACACACAAACAACAGCGTATGTAGTGAAATCGTTATTTAGTTCCCGCGGCTCAGCAATAATATCTCAGACTTTTAAATTTAGAATAACTTTAAATACGTTCAAATAAAGAACAGATTAAAATAAACAATATTATACCAGAATTTAAACCTAGAAAAGAGTACCTAATGGTTTTAAATTCAGACAGCATTTGTTTTTACTTTATATTGTTTTGGTGATGATTCAAAAAAGGAATGCTCGCATTTTTTTTTTACTTTCATTGCATAGGAACACGATTGTATTTTTTTAATATTACAGGAGGTAGGTATAACTCCTCGAAATTGTGAACAAACAAATCCGCCTTGAGATGTGACATAAGCTAACGCCATACAACTTCTATAGAACAATCAGTTTTCCTCATAAATTTGCTTTTAATGGTTGTATGTCATTACTTTTTTATCGTTTGGATTTTTTTTATTTGGAAAAATATGAAAAGCGAAATGTCTGAATTTTTTTTTAAATAAACTGATCAATCGAAAAGAGATTGCCCGTAGCCAGTACTCTTAATAAAATTGTAGTGTCACAATCTTTTTCTTGGGGAAAAAAAAGTTAAAATATTTTACACCATTCCGGTATTTTTCACTAAAATTCCTTTTGGAGGAAATTTAAAAAAAAAATTAATTAATTTTATTGTTTCCGATACATTTGTCAATTTCAGCCATAAGGGAAAGTAGGGGGGGGGGGACATCTTGAAGTGTACCTAACGAAAGCAATCGAATCGATTATGATTTTTTTTTAATAATTTGCAGTAACGATGTGAATGCTTTCCAATCATTATGATTAGGTACCCATTTTAGTTAAAAATGTTATAATCGTGCAAGAAATGTTTACATAATATATCAAACTTTTATCAAATAAAAAAAAATAATAACGATTTTAGACAATCACAATCATAAAATCGATTAACATCTGGTTAATCAGGCCTAGTATACGCAACGCGACTAAATTATATCGCGCTCTTAACAAACGTCAAAATCGATTGAAGTCAGTGCGTCAGCTGCTGATTGGCTGAAAATACGAGTGCGGTGTGCTATTAGCCAATTAACAGTATCAAAACTTTTGTCGTCTCTTGGGAGAAATTTGACGTATTGCACATGCTAGGCCTAATAGTCATAGATATATTATATTCCTAGATGTAACGCTAAAAACCGCAATTGGGACGTAGCTGTCTTATTCACATCTAGTCATACAGCGCCACCTAGTGTGACTGAAACAAAAACCACTCAAAGCTTGTATTGGAGTCCGCATCTGCAGATAGAAAATCTATGGACTGGACTCCGGAGTTGGAGTCCAACCATAGACTGCCAATAGAACGTTACCAAATTGAAAATACATTCAATTTCAAATACGACTAATTTTAATGGCCGTATTTTAATCAGTGATGGGCCATTATTGAAAAATCACTTTCTAGTATATAACAGTATTTGTTATATTCGTAACTGAACGCTTTATTTTATTCCTATGTATATGTTACTAATTTATTAGTATTGCATATTTTCCAGAATAGTGCTACTAATCGATACAAACTTTATCATAAACCATGTTTTAACATGGTTTGATATATATTTTGCATCTGCGCATCCATTACGCAACAATATTTCCACACACCTAATAAATTAAATATTTCATATTAAATGTTTAAAACACCCCTTTGTCTATTTCAAAATACCGTGCCACTATTAAATAAAACTATTAAGTATAAACGAAAACAGTTTTTAATTTTTAGCTTATGTAAGTACATACTCTTATAATTTAAATGGGAATACGGCTCACTAATAGTCATACTTATGAATATTAGTATTCTTAAATACTAGTGCATACTTGTGACAGGATCTATGGTATCCCTATCTCGTATTTGAATGGACTGACATTGAAATTTGAATTGTCAAACTGAATTTCACTAAAACAAGATTTTCTAATTATGTAGCAAAATGATGAATGAAAACTCAATAAAACCAAATAATTATTATAATTGCGGACGAGGATAACTGGATATCAAAGACCATGGTGATTTCTAAGTTTGTGATTTAAAAAATAACGAGAGTTATTCAATATCGTCTTCATAGGTAAGTTTTGCAAAAACATTTGCGTATTATGTTGTAAAAATGAGCCAACAATTTAGAAAATGCTTGTTAACCTTTAAGATTTTTAATTTCCCCAAAATAAAGGCGCAATAATAACCAAATTTTCAAATCTAAATAATGTATATTTATTGCTGTAGTGATGTGCCAATGAAAAAATTACATCGTACTTGTCGATTAAATGTTCGAACATATTAAATTTTAGATCGCGAAATAAGAATTTATCAAGAGTGGTAAAAATTGGTGTAATGACTCTTAAAATATCGGCAATGGCATAATGTACCTATTGCATCGTATGAAATTTTTGATTTATATAGATAGATAGATAGATATACTTTATTGCACAAAACTTTAGTTCGACATAAATTGAACAAGTATGATTCACGAGATATATAAATATTAACATGTCTAAATTCACTTTATTTAATTTGTATTTTGTTACAGGAAATGTGAAAACAGAATCCCATTGCAAGGCGAAAATCAATAAAGTAAACTGCAAAGTAATATGATATTGAGATCCTCTGATCTATGGTTGGACTAAACTACATGTCATTTGTTTGCAAAAAGTTTTAATTTTACACAATTCGTTAATTTTGCTGTCATAGCGTGCTTAAAAAAATATTTTTTATAATAAATTTTGATAGCACTGGCATTTTATTTTTTCGTATACTTATGCAAACATCATAAACAAAATCAAGTAATGTACTGGATTGTCGATATGCTGATACATTTTGGTATTCTAAGCATACAGTCGAACAAAAGTTAAATTCTTCAACTGTTTTCTTGTAATCTTCTCCATCCTAGCATGCTAGTACTACTCTGGTGGCAATTATGAAGGAAAGCAGGGCTAGTTTCACCGTTGGTTTTGGTTTCCATAATACAAGTGCTTAAATTGTTTACTTTGGACTCAGGTCAACCTGATATTTATTTATATATTCATTATTTTATATCAACAAAAGAAAAAGATCCCTATTTCTTCACTATCCATATTGTTATCACTTACATTTTATCGATATTAAAATCGTTATTTGCTACATTACCAAAGAATAAATAGATATTAATACTCATTTTTAAATTGTTAAACGTCAAAACGATGTTGAAAAAAAATTATTTTGGGGTGGACGGTCACATTGTTGCTGTCATGACGCGGTTTCTATACTTTCCTTATTCTAAGCTAATAGTCACATCACATGACAGTGACAATTTAACGACTGTTCTAATTGTCTAGAGAATTGGTAGGTGCTTTTATGTGCCATTTTTATAACCTACAAAACAATGTGTTTTCTTCAATATCTTCAAACTCCGGAAACGAGAATAAGTATAATTTCGTAGGAAAAATATACATAAATAACTTACTTTAGATAAGCTATTTTGATCTTGACACATACATTTTTAGGTCAGTACATGTAGCCAAGTAATTTGGGCATTGTCCTTTTCCCCTGGATTATGAGTACCAGATGATGGATACTAACAGTCACGTGAATCAAGTACACTCAGACTAATTTAGAAAACATATTTTAAAATTGACTTGACCGAGAATTGACCACGGGACCTTCCATGCTACTTTAGCCACTGCACCATCGAAGTTATCTAATTCACAGAGTTTATAAGGATACCTATTTTGTTATATAACGGTATTTTAAAATATATTTTTATTCGACATGCTGGGAAAAAAATCCAAGTTTGTTGTAAGTCAATATGCTTACTTAAAATAATAATCATATCAATCTATTTCATTACTGTATTGAAAAAACCATGCCCTATCTGTTAGTTCTTATAAAATATTCAGAATTAATTTTATATAAAATATGTACATCTCGCTGTAGACTTAACAATAAATTGCGTTTTCCCTCACGCTATGCATTTAAAACTAAAATGAACCAATAAATTTCCCGCCAAACTATCTGTCAATCGTAGGACTGTCAACAAAACGAACAGACAGACGAAACAAACGGCCACCACACAAAACACCTGTGTACCAAAACCCGACATTAAAACAAAAAAAAAAGTCAAAACAAGACCGTCCTCTCGAAATCAGGTGTCTGTATGAAAATTACAAACAAAATCGTAACAAAAACAATCGAAAATCAAACAAAAATCAATCTTATTAACCTTAACTTAAAAGCGTTAAGCTTTTTTCGGTACCGCAATCTTATTTAGGTAACCAAACCCACATTGCTCTCCAAGCGATTCAAACCAACCAGTTTTAAACTTTAAACATAAATAAGCAAGACACAATTTCAAACAAATACCGGAGATGTGTGGCCGATACCAGAAAAAATGGATATCAAAAAAAAAACGAACGGGCTACAGGAGTAAAAAACGGGACAAGATGCTACTTGGAACGTTTTTTTGTTGTAATTCATCAGTAGTTAGTAAACATTTTTTATCTGAACCCGGCTGTTTTACTTTTATGGTATTTACTGATTTTATGGCTTTTCGTTGAAATGTGTGAGAAACAATTTTATTTTTATTTAACTACAGATATTATTTACTCAAAATAGCGCGAACATTTTGATGCGCACTAAGACTTTTTATGTTTTTACTAGCTAACCCGACAGACGTTGTCTTAACGACGACTTTTTAATTCGAATTTTTCAGCCAACGACAATTTTTTTTTCTTTCGTTTAAACCTTCTACTGACTAAAACATTTGTATGAGGGACGACAGTCCCTTGCTAAGGCATTCGGTGGCAAAGTACATGTCACCTGCCGGTCTAGGTGCCAAAAAATAATTTTAAGATAAGTTTAAGTTTAGGTTACTAAACTAACATAGTTCTAGCAAAAATTGTTACTAACACTATAATTTTGTTAATATGGATTCCTAGTCCGAAATAAATGGTATTATTATTATTAATATTATAACAAACACAACAAAAAAAATGTGAACTTGGTCTACCCGTTCACGCGTGATGGCGTGACCAAGGGAAATACTTTCGCATTTATAATATTAGTAGAGACGCTAGTATATTTTTACTGTATTTTAGGTAGCTTCATTTGCTTTATATAGAGACTATTCAATAGTATTACTAATGTAATCTATGTGAATAAAAAAGATTGACTTTGACTTTGACTTTGACTGTTTCACGCCGCACTTCATAACTTTAAATATTTTAAAGAAACAGACCGCAGCCAAATAACAATCACTTCTGTGTTGTTGTGTTCCTGCGTGTGAGTAAGGTTTCCAGAGCTCCTGTGCTACATTAGTAGCAGGGGTCAAGCCTTCAAGGTAAGGGCGACAAGTCCAGTAACAGTTTTAGGCATTAATGAAACCACACGACCCGTTCTCCGGCTTAAATAAAAACCTTAATACATACAGCAAGCAACATTAGTTCGTATACACCTCAGTACCTTGTCTTACCAAATCTACTCGTAATTAAACAAGTCGGATAGACAGTGACTTAATGTGACAAGGTACAGAGTTGTTCATACAACTACAACTACTGACTGTACAAACGCATCTCACCTCTGACATTTAGGTTGACCTAGCCTTTACTGGAACCTAGCAAACGTCAAACATCATAGCCACCTGTAAGGTAAACAAGCTGGTTTGATTGGCTCATTGGTTATAACCATGAGAAATTTATTTATTTATTTATTATTATTTAAAAACTTTATTGCACAAAAAAAGTACAACAGGTGGACTTAATGCTATGGGCATTCTCTACCAGTCAACCTTTGGGTCATGCGGAGAGTTAGTTTATGGGTGCGGTAATAGTGACAAAGTGCATAAGTTATCTAAAAAATAAAAACATAATACACGAGAATAGTAACTACCAAGCGTTACAAAAGTCATTTCGGAAACAATTAAATATACATATAGACATACGTGAATAAATATAATATATATATAAAATATGAAGCTATACTTATATTTACATAATGAGTATATATATACTTATATATTTTTATTAAAATCTTTTTATGAAAAGTCAAAGTCAAGTATTTTCCCCATCTCAAAAAAAAGGTGGGTTTATTATGTAGACAAGAGAACTCCCCAGTTCTACCAAGTGAGTAAATCAGTTTTTAATCATACAATCAATCAAAATGTCTTTATTCAAGTAAGTTACATAATATACAATTCTGAATCGTCATTGAATACAATGCAAAGTGATTCTTCTGCCGGTTCGAAACCTATATCTACCGAGAAGACACCGGTAAGAAACTCAGCAGATCAGTTACAGTAGCAGTATCTAACTTATTGCTATGTGTAGCTCACTTGGACCAAATGATGTAGTTCAGTTTTGATGAGTGATTAAACAATTAAGTATTTAGTACTCAAGTAAGTATTTACTTTCAAGAGGTAAGCTGGAGCAGACCAGTCCCCAAAGGTTCTCGAAACTTCGGTCGTCTCATGCAATTTTTAAAAATCTACAAACACGGAAAACACGGTTGACTGGTAGGTATGCCCCTAGCATTAAGTCCACCCGTTTTACTTATTTGTGCAATAAAGTTTTGAAATAAATAAATAAAATAAAAAAATTGGGGCTGAACGCTTGTCTAAATAAATGTATTACCATTTTTTTCCTAATGCCAATTTTACCTACTAGCAAAAACAAATCGGGTGTTGACATATTGGGCACAAACGTCGATCGCTACCAAATGTTTATCTTAAATGTGCAAAAAATATACGAACGACATAAAACATGATTCCTTGAATCTTATCTTTGGAGTAAAAACGGGTTGATTAAGTTTTAAGAAGGATTTGGTTGAGGGCAGAGGTTGAAAATGGCCGATATGATTTTTTTGAGAGTAGATAGTTTTATGGTGTAAATTTGATTTTTATTTCCCATATTTTTATAAAAATATAGAAAGTACGTGTTTTATGGAAAAAAGTCCATATTGTCTCGGGTCTAGGTGTTATGGTACAGTGATTGTTTCAGATTTCTTCAACGCAAGTGATTTAGCCCCTTACTATCTGATTACAAAATTAATGTGAAACATGTTTTTATTTTCAACTAGCGGTCCCGGCGAACATCGTTTCGCCTTAGAGAATTTTTCCCGCCTTTCTGTTGAAATTTTTAAAATTTTACCAAGGATCCCTAATTTTGTAGCCTATGTCAAATCGGAAGAATTTAGCATTCTATTGGTGAAAGAATTTTTTAAATCGGCCCAGTACTTTTTCAGCCTATTAATTACAAACATACAAAAGTAAGTACAAATCTTTCCTCTTTATAATATTAGTGTAGATAAGAACAGCAATAAGTAACACAGTAAGAACAAATAAACTTAAGAGAACTAAAAGAAAACTATAACTAACTTACAAAATATTAAAACTGAAATTAATAAAAAAAAAAATTTAAATAAACAAAGTTGGTCCCTGTGGTAAGGTACCCAAAATGCTGGCTGCCTTACCTCGCTGAATGGCGATTAAAAGACTATATCGCACCTTTATAACCGTTAGAACATCAGCACAATTACAGTTTTTGCAATTTTTTACTTTAATGTGGTCTAGCTCTGTCTGTTATTAATCTAAAGTTGTCCATTTTTGCAAAATGTAAACCATTATACTATATTCTTTTTAGACGTGTGCTTTACAAGAATTGAGAAAGTAAGTATTTTTTTATTAGTTTTGTTTATAAGACAGTTGACAATTATGCTTTTGTTCTACCGAAGGTGCGGTATATCTATCTAAAATATCACTGAACAAGTCCAAATGATTAAATAATTAATAATTACACTTAAAGGACTATTCATTGTCGTCTATGCAAAATATTAAGAATAAATAATAAATAAATAAATAAATATTGGACCACATCATATACATTGCTCTGATCCTGTGGTAAGTCGCTAAAACACTTGTGCAACAGAAATCAGAAACAACGACGGTACCACAACACCCAGACCCGAGACAATACAGAAAAGTTCGTTTCCCATAGTGAACCTCAGAGAAGGCAACGCCAAAGTCCGGCACGCTCGCCTCTCGGCTACGGAGGTCGTCAAAAGAATCAAATACATTAATAAATTCTACAACCACTCGACCTAAAAAAATAAATAATGAATAACTCAGACAATTTACATACATTGACCTAATTCCGAAATAAGCAGCTTAAGCATTTATGTTATGGAAGAAATGAGACTACAATAAAAACATTTATAAACACCCAGACACAACAAATACATGTTTGTCCTGACTGGAAATCAAATCTTGGTTCAAACATGTCAGTCTAACCTTTGTTCTAAAATAATCGTGCTTTAATAATAAACTTGCGTGTTTTATATTATTTTAAAAATATATGACACATTTTCTCAATCAATGTCAGTATTGAGCCACGATGACACATGTACCTAAGTCCTACAGTTAATTAAATTTAATTTAATTTACAAATACTTTTGTTTTATTTATTTTTTTTCAATAATTGATTTTTATTACAATTGACAAACTAACTGTGTGTCTTAGTGCAAAATTAGTAATAAGTTTAGCTTTCATTTGTAAAAAAAAGTTTCTTGACGGTATCTTCTGTTTAGTTATAGGTTCCGAACCGGAGGTAGCTTCATTTGCTTTATATAGAGACTATTCATAAGTATTACTAATGTAATCTATGTGAATAAAAAATATTGACTTTGACTTTGAATCAATTATAATGTTGATTAACACCACAGAATATAGCTAAAGCATTTGTGTTACTGAAATCAGAAACAGCTACGGTACCAAAACACCCAGACAAGTGACACTTGTACGTTAATTTTTTATATTGACCGGGAATCGAACTCGGAACCTGATAGATGAAAAAATCATTATTCAATTTATACCTAGATTTACTTGAAAATTAAACCGCATAGGTAAATAAACATTCGTTGAATTGTTAATACCTACGAAATAGGGTTTCTACTAAATGCATTTATTAGCTTCGACAACCAATCAATTAAAGAAATACTATGTACACATTTTTTACAATTAATTAATTTATAAGTTAGTTTATGCAACACGTTTATTGTCAAAATAAACTACAGGCATTCGTCAAAACATTTTCCGATTCCCCGTAAACTGTACACAAAAAAAAAACAGATAAAAGAAATACATAATTTTTCTGAAAGACCCTTTCTTTCTTTCAAATTTTTCTGAAAGACCCTTTCTTTCTTTCAAATTTTTCTGAAAGACCCAAAAAATCTGCCACGTTCCATCATTCACGCAGTTCCGTATCCTGAATCCGAAAAACGCAAAAGAAGAAGAAGAACAAAAAAAGCAAACAACGTTCGAAATTCGAACGCAGCTACGCGCTTCAACCCTCGGAGCGCTACGAGGGCTCTGCTCGTCACCCGGGCCGCTCCGTTAGTGATCAGTTAACCCTTCCCCGCGCAGCCTCCCTACCCGACCCGGCTCACTCCGCACCAAGCGCCCGACCCGGTCGGACGTGCGTCGCGCCGCGTACCCGAACACCTGTGGCACTAGCCCGAAAAGGACAAAACAGTGCGTACCCCGCTGTCTCGCTTCGATTCGTGCGTTCGATTTTTGTTTTTGTTTTTCCGCATTTCCCTGGGATCGCAGTGATTTTTCAAGTGCTAGTGAATGGTGTGTGTGATTGTTTTTCTATACTTCTTTTTTTTCGTGCCGGTTTTTATGAATGAAACCTGCAGTGGACCGGTCGACGCCGGATGGCTTAAATTAAGAGTCAAACCAGTTTGGACGGATGAAATCGCCAATTTCCGCTGAGAATGCCTGGCCGTGGGAGTCAGTAATGTTGATAAGCCTCTTTTTGTTAATTGGTGTTTTTTTTTAATGACCGCTTTTTGGTGGGAAGGAAACGTATGCGGCGCAGCCTTAAATGTCAACATTAAACTTCGTAGCAACTACTCATAAACTGTTTTAGGCATTTGAATAGGCTTAGAAAAGGAAAAAAAAACGTAATTTGGAAAATTTCGTTTGACAAGTCGCCGATACGACGTCGAATTAGATTTAGTCGCGAACATCGTCTTCGGTTCTAGGAAAATCACATTATTTATTGCCGACGAAAATCTTTTTCTCGAAACAGAGAAAACGAACCCGCAGAGGGTTTTAGTGGATTTAATTACCAGAATCCCTTAGGTCATTTGAAAGGACGAAATAAGTTTTGAGCTCTTATTTATTTACGAAACTAAAATAGGTAGGTAGTGGACGGTAGAACGTAGTCTTAACGACACCGTAAATAAGATATAAAAGCTATGATTCAAAACCAACGTAGATAATTAAAACCTTATTAGTGACAGTAAGTGAATTGGTTTAGATTTAAAAAAAACGGATATAAAAGATACCTGGTAGCGATTTAGAGTTAACTAAAATTACGAATGCGATAGTTTCTTAGTACGTTTACACGGTTAAAGAACTACACTAAATTCAGTTAAATGTCATGGACTAGATATAGTAACAGCTAAACTTTTATCATACAAAACTGTAGGTAACTATGTAAGACCCCTTGTACTTTTATACCTGTGTTTGGCAAATAAATGAATCTAGATCTGAAACTGAAAACTGTAGGTAGGTCGATATTTTTTATATTTTTTTATATCTATTGAAATTTGTGCGGTATTCATCGTAACATCACATACTTTTTCATATTGAAGAGAATTTTTTTATGACTAATGTGATAATTCAGTAATTAATTGAACTGATTCTAACTGTGGTGAAAAAATTCAATAATTTGATAGTATTTTAATCAAATCAAAACGTAGGTAGGTGATTAATGTTTATGTCCAGAATGTCAGCAAGCAGTTTATGTTACAAGTAGGTAAGAAATAAGATTGATGACTCATTAAAAAAATAATCATTGTAAGTATTTAAATTCGTCAGTTCTTTATTCAAATTTTATACTTCATTTATATATATTTATATTTTTGCTTCAATCGAAAAATAAAGTTCATGATACTAACAACGCATGGAAGTTCAGTGGAGGGATGTATTTACGTCACTATTTCGTAAATATTGTACGAAGAGGTGACATCGCAAATTTTAATGCAATTTATCTAAGTAAAATTTTGTGTACACGATCAAATCTTTTAATACTTATAACGCATCAAAGATCAGTGGAGGGATGTACTTACGTCACTATTTCGTAAATTGAAGAAAGTGGTGACGCCGCAAATTTAAACGCGATTCATTTTATTACATTTCGTAAAACACAAAATAAGTGTTTTATTACATACTTTGTTGATGACATTTTTGTAACAAAAGGACATTTAAGTCATACTTTTAGTCACTGACGTACTATTTTCGTATTGTTGATTAGAAGTTTTCATACTTAATTTTTGACGTTATACCTGCAGGCCATAAATGTTATACCAAGTATAAAAATAATCACAATTGTAGACTACATGAATGCTGGTTTTTTAAATGTAAAAGGTAGGTATATTAAAATAATAAATGCTAACACAAACCAAAATATAAATTAAATAATTACAAAGAAAATCAAAGCGAGTTAAATGAAGCGAGAAAAATAACAAGACAAAAAACAAAAAAATAACTGTTATTTTCGAACATCCTAAATTACTAGCTGTGCCCGCGACTTCGTTCGCGTGGACTACATCCTTTCATGGTTGGTTTTACCCCTATCTCCCCTAATATTCGAAACAAAAAGTAGTATATATTTTAATCCAAATTTCGAGCTTTATTTGTGTCAAATTTCATATCTCTAACTTAAAAAATAAACATTTTCCAATATAAACTTTCGTGGTTTCAATCGGTTGAGATGTTTAAGCGGGAAAGCGTAACAGACAGACAGAGTTACTTTCACATTTATAATATAAGTAGGGATTATTAATAAAAATCTAATTAGGTTGCATTACTACCTGCCTGCCGTTGACATCAATTTTCAACAGAACGAAATTAATAGCATATATTTGTAGACGCCATGTTGTTTTTGTTGAGCGGAACTTAGCAAACTATCTTTGATATTCAGCCATTTCCCAAACTCGGGGCTGATAATGATTGGTGTAAATAAAAGTTGGTGGGTATGCCAAGAGTTTTACTCTAGTAAGGAGTCCCTTAAAGTATAGTACGTTTGGTGAACGGTTGATCAAGGTAAACACTACAGTTTAATTTTAGTGCTTATGCCCGCGACATAAGAATGGTATAAAGTTAACAGTGTGTAATCTAATGTGCTTTCGACTTCGTACGCATAAAGTTCGCGATAATCGAATATGTCATTTTCTAAAACCAATTCAATTAAATAAAATATATGAAAAACATCTTAAAAATTGTATTCTTTTTTTTTATATTGCACATCAAGATTGACCTTATCCCACCTGATGTTAAGTGGTAATGAGGTCGTAGCTTAAGGGTGACAAGTACAGCAAAATAAATTCACGGAATATATAGTGTGTGCCCACATAAAAATAAAGGAATGTGTCTATGCAAGTTCTTCGGCTTTGCCCAAACGGGTAACATGATGTACTGGATTTTTTTAGAGAACTAAATTTAATTTATGAAAGCAATAACCGTACTTTAACTATATGCACGTGGATTTTTAATTTAATAGTAGGTATTTAACGTTTATAAAAAAGAGGAACCCCAGAAAGGGGTAGCTAAAAATAATAACTAAAAAACATTTTTAGTTCACCCCACACCTTTTAACGAGCATAAATTTTAAATTTCAAGTCTAACTTCAAAAACAGGACTTTTTATACAAACGGCTGTCTTATCGTTAGGAAGCGATCTCTTCCAGACAACTTTTAGGTAGAAGTTATAGTAGATGACGAAAACTAGGTATGACCGCGTAAATTGGGTTTTTATTTTCAAATCAAATTCATAGTATCATATTATGTTTAAAGTATAATTTGCTAACTTTAATGTAGTAATAACTAGGCTTTGCTTGCGACATTCTTTGAAATATTTCAGGACAATAAGTATAAGTTTTATATATAAAATGCAAGTGTTTCATCTATCTTTCAATAGTTTTGTCATCAAAATAACATCTATGTTATATGTAGGTACTATTTCACATTTTCATAGAAGTAGAATCTATCGTACGAATAACAAAATTGCATTACCACAAAAGCTCTCATGAGACATGATATAAGTTACAGGGCAACGTAAACGGATATTTGTAGTCAACGAAATAATACGACAAAGTAGAACGTCAATTATCCTCAAAGTCGGGATAAACGCAGTTTTATCCTTATTCTGCGTGAAATAAAGATTTCCTACTAAATTAATGTACGTATAAGTTCGTTTGCATAAATCGTGATTACATTTCGCTCATTAAAAGCAAAACAGATGCAATCCCAAATACCTTTATTTTACAGGACGTGAAAACAAAAAATTAAAACGAATTGAGGTATTTTTTATTATTTTTTTAAAGGTTGTATATTCGCGTTAAACATTGTTGAACTGTAACTATCAAAAAAATTATAAAAACTACCTCATTTCGTTTTATTTTTTTGTTTTCGCATCCTGTAAAATAAAGTTATTTGGGTCTATTTTGCTTTTAATGAGCGATTTGGTAGTTGAACAAGTTATAATCTGACAATAAGGTTTTAAAACCATATACACTTTATTGCACGGAAAAATTTACAGAAATTAGTTTTACAGACATAATCAAGTACAATTTGATTAAAACTAGTATTTAGACAAACATTTTATAGATTAGGTAAAGCCTATACCAAAACCTTTGTATGTATAACTATACATTTAAAACATTACTTATTTGTTTTGCAAACTTCTACATCAAAACCAACATTTTTCAAGAAATCACCGAACTATTCTCATGGAAATTGCATTCTATATTGTGGAGTCCATTTTATCTAGAAGAGTTTTTTTATTTTAACAAAACTTAATTACGCTTCAGTCAGTATCGTAGGAGAGCCGTAGAGAAAGCTAATTTCTTTTTAGTTTATAAATTAACTCATATTTTGCGGAAATAAATTTAGTTTAAAATGTGGTTTTGATCTTGTAGGAGTAGGTGAAAGATGAATTTTATTATTGTAGATACAATTAATTCGTTTGTTTTCTGATTTTTAATTAAACTTTCTAAAGTGACAGCTGTCAGCGCGCTTTATTTTTTTATTTTCCAACTGGAGAATAAAGCGTTGTCACGCATTAAATTTAATTATTGTGTCCTCAACGCGATTAAGTATTAAATATTATTACAAAATACGAATCATTCCGAATGATAAGTGAGAAATTAAAGCTTGAAATTTAATAATTAATCCGCGTGTAACGTTTTTTACAATGGAAATACTGTCAAAAGACGTTAATGTAAACTTTATTTTGAGTCACAACAGGTTATAATTTCAAATTGTGCAATTCGTTTTTGTAGTCTAAAGTGCGGTACAATGAGTGATATGCTTCATTCATTACCTATTACCGAAAGTTTTTAAATTAAATAAGTTTGGAAAAGTAATGAAAATTAAACATCTTACAGACTATTTTGGAATTATTATAAATCTTTCTTTTACATCGTAAATAAGGTAGTCATTAATTTATTAAATACAATGACGACATTATTTTTTAATATCACTTAAGTGGTTTAATTTTTAATGTCACTTGGTCGATCTTATGAAAATGAGAGTGATTTTCAGCTGTTTGGTTGATTTATGGTGAGTGATTAAATTTATTTTAAATAGATTTGCGGCCCCCTCTGATAAAAAAGTACTAAGTTGTCCTGGGTTTGATTATCAGTCAGGTCAATTTGAGAAACTAACTGTTGTAAGTAATTGACTCGTGAGTGTACTGGGTTGACGCCCCCAGTTAGTCATAAATTTAGTCATATAATATTATAAAGATGATATTGAACACACCGATCAAGTGTATTTAACTAACGCATTTGGATTTACTATTTATTTTAATAGCAAATTAACTTATTAAAAGACCTCGAAAACAATAAATTTAGTATTTCGATTTACGCGCCTAAAAATACAAATTTCAGAATTCGTAATGACACTGACAGGACGAGCGGAAACACAAAAATAGTTGACATTCTCGGTGAAATAAAATGTGAATCATTTTAGTATTTCTGACTCAATGCGGAAAAAATATATTTTCAGTTCAGTCTGTAACCGGAAATTTTTGGTATCGTAACATGTTTAGCGTATTTTCAAATCAGGTATAAAAAATCGGTTGTTATTGATTAAGGTAAAAACATAATGTTGTGCGTACTTTTGGAGTAATTAAAGAACTTACAGAACTTACAGTCATTTTTGTCACATTACGAATCGTAATATATTGGAACCGAACATAATTCGAACCTCACTGTCTCATATTCGAAAAGTTTCCAATCGCTTCACGTACAGTTCAACCCAATTAAAATAACCCCAAAGGTTCAATACCCCGCAAATGTTACTCAACAATGAAGTTCCAACCTCAACTTGTACATACCCGTAACCAAATCCGACCACAGATAATATAATCGCCATTTGACAAATACCAGTTGTTTCATTAACAGATGGCGTACAGACAGACCGCAATATGATCGAAATTCGATATTAATGTTGGTGTTCCAAATACGGGTTTTATGGAGTTGTTGTATTTTCTTTTGGGGGATGATTTGACATACGGTTGGCTGGCACACATATATACTATATCACTAGCTGTGCCCGCGACTTCGTTTGCGTGGACCTTTCATGGTCGGTTTTACCCCTATCTCTCCTATTCAAAACAAAAAGTAGTATATATTTTAATCCAAGTTTTGAGCTATGTTTGTGCCAAATTTACCTCTAACTCTAACCTCAATACCTCTAACTTAAAAAATATTTCCCATATAAAATTTTCAAAGTGGTGTTACTCCCATCCCCCCCTTATTTTCTAACAAAAAGTAGCATTTGTCCGTTCTTGAGTTTCAACGTATACCTATACCAAATTTCATCAAAATCTGTTGAGAGGTTTAAGCGGGAAAGCGTAACAGACAGACAGGGGATTGGACTCCAGCTTACTTCTTGAAACAAAACTGTATGACTTGGCCCAAAGTGAGCTACACATAACAATAAGTGAGATACTGCATTGTATTCAATGACGATTCCAAAGTGATTATGTAACCCACTTGAATGAAGATATTGTACTTTAAGATTGACTTTATCCCACCTGATGTTAAGTGGTATTAAGGTTATTTTGTTACAACTTACTTTAAAAACTTAATCTGCCATAGAAACCAAATTCCTGCAAATTCTCTCCTTTTACCGCGTAACTGTAAGCCAAAAATTGGAGCGTCTTTTTGTACAACTGCCCATTTCAAGATTTGCAAAAATCACCCTTATTACAGAATTGGCGAGTTTCCAATAATCATGTTTTCTAATTTTCTTGGCGGGCAGACATTATAAAATATACCTATACAGCTCGGGCTTCCAAATTCCCCGTTGCTGCTACGCATTTTGGTCAGAAATTTCAGCTATTATTTGGCCGAGCAACTGATGTATTGCAAATTGGTGCTTGTTACTAGCGCGGTTACGTTTCATTTTCGCTGATCGTTCTCGTTTTCAAAGCAATTTTTGTTCGAATTTCGAATAATTCAACTTTTTTTTTGCTAAATTTTTCTTTTGTACACGATTTTATGAGGTACGAAATAAATTGGAATTTAATGCGCTGTTTGTGACGTATTAAATTGACTATTACCTGGTCCCAATATATGAAAAACGAATCGTTACGTAAAGTAATTAATTGATAGTAATAAATTAAACGAAGCATAAGCTAAAAACTACTAACGAATGACTGAACAGCTGATATGGAAAGTCAATTTGAAATTAGAATTAACGACGCTTAAATAAACAGATAGTGATTTTTGACATTACGAATCGTAAAATATTGAAACCGGGCATATAAGGTAACAAGAAAACCAGTTTTTGAAAATATATAAGATATCAATTATTAATACCTACTTGAAACAAAATATGAAAAATATATACGGTTGAATTGAGAACCTCCTCCTTTTTTTGAAGTCGGTTAAAAACGTCTAAAATGTGACGTGTAAGGTGTTTTCGACCAAAATATTTCTTCTCGTTATTTGTTCTAGCATAAGTTTGAAACGGATGGACTAATTTTGACGAAAAATTCACGTGAAAATAGTTGATGTATTAAAGCTATTTTTAATTTAATTCATTATTATAGTAATTAAATACATGCAAATTCATATTCTACGCGGACAGACTCGCGATCCTAACTTGTGACAACTAAACATATACCTTCTATTTTCCACCCACCTAATTAATTGTTTAATTTAGCTTAGACACATTTAAAAACGTACATACCTACAGCTTTTTTACAACATGAAAGACAATCAAAGTCGATATCAATACCTCAATTAACATATTCCAGTCATTATAAATAAAACATGATAACAAAATAACGAAGCACACCTAAGCTATTAAAATAATCCTTAAATATAACCTATTCCATTATCAAAGTTTATTATCATCACAAACTTCAACTATCTCGATTTAACTTATGAATGAATCGATAAATGAATCGAACAGGTTTCAACTCGATACACAGTTCCCACGAGATTATAAAAACATTTAGGAGCGGACGCTGTTTAAGTTGAAACTTAAAAATAAAAAGGAACTCGGTTTGACTTTTTATTTTGTTTTTTAGTTGTGTAATTCTTTTTGGTTTTTTTTTAAGTTGTATAAATTATACTATGTACACAGTGAGTGTGTACATTGTAGGCATAAAACGCAATTTGACGAATTGAAAATGTACTTTATAATCACTTACAGAATTATAAAAAAACGTATTTATTGAAAAGTGACGAAACAATAACAATATTTTTTTAAACTTATATTGAACGTATGTGAAAAAGTACAAATAACAAATTTAATATATAGTGCCATTATCTGCTAATCGTGGCAGTAGATATATGATATGTGTGATAGAAATTCAAAAAGGCATGGTTTAATTAATGATAATTCACACAAATAAACTGTGTTTAATGTAGCAGCTACATAATATATAGGAAATATTTATATATCCCTACTAATATTATAAATGCGAAAGTAACTCTGTCTCTTTGTCTGTCTGTCTGTCTCTCTGTCTGTCTGTCTGTCTGTATGTCTGTCTGTCTGTTACGCTTTCCTGCTTAAACCTCCCAACCGATTTTGATGAAATTTGGTATAGGTATACGTGGAATCACAAGAACGGACATAGGCTACTTTTTATTAGGAAATAAGGGGGGGGGGGGTAATACCACCTTTGAAAGTATATATGGAAAAATGTTTATTTTTAAAGTTAGAGATATGAAATTTGGCACAAATATAGCTGTAAATAAAACCAACCATGAAAAGATGTAGTCCACGCGAATGAAGTCGCGGGCACAGCTAGTATTTTATAATGGCAACAAAAGCTACGAAACGAAACAATAAACAAATTCATAAAGTTAACGTATATAGCCTGAAACTTAAATATCTATGATTGTATATATCTTTATATATAACGTGTTTACTATTGTGAAAATGACCAAGCGATGGTTTCAGTAAGCATTATGCATATGGTATCACTATGTTTGCAATATTTATGTGAATATTCTATACCAGCTACTACCCCCGTTTTGGTTCGCTTAATTTCGGGATTAAATATATCCTATTAGTTTTATTATAATAGTTATATATTAACTCCAGATCTAATTAGTTCTTGCAAGAAAGAGATGCAAAGCAGAACTAACTAATAATGAAGAAATTTATAATTATGCTAGGATTTATCAGTAAATTGACTGAAATCGGGATTTCAGACAAAGTAATGTAATTGGAAAGTAGATCTAAACATCGTTTACTTTCCTTTTACGAGATCGTATTTGTTGAAGCAATAAAATGCAAATCTTTCTTTATTTAATCTTTAACAAGACTTAGTCAATCGTATTCGACACACGTAGTTCTCAAGTACTTAACAAAGATTTATACATACGACTGTTTAATGTTCAGTCTTTTGGTAAATGGTTTTATTGGATAAATATAAGATGTATCGATTTCATTATTTTTATAGTACTTTACGCCGAAACTTGACTTTGAACTTTAAATATTAGAAACAGAAAAATTTCCTTTCCCTCTTGCGGTGCGGGAATCGACCACGACCCAAGTATGTAGTTCTAAACATGTTCGGTAGAGGGCATATACGTGAAGGTCGTGGGTTCGATTCCCGCACCGCAAGGGGAGATGATTTTTTTCTGTTTCTAATAAATAATAAGATGTAGATAATATTGCATCCTTGGTAGAACAAGAGCACAGTTGCACTTATTGCAATTTAACAGGAGAGCCATTTTATATTTTACGTTAGACGACCTCGGTGGGCTAAAGTAGACGCTTAAAGCGCGTAAGATGGGTTCGATTCCAGGTCAGGTCAATTTAGAAAACGAACTTTTCTAAATTGACTTAGGTCTGGGTGTGCTGGGATGACGCCCCCAATTAGTAACCGTCGTCTGGTACTCATAGTACAAGGGGAAACCTTAGTTTGGGACCTGGTGATTGTCTGGCGCATTTAATTATTTATTTATTATTTGTCGGTAGTTAATGTTTTTTTTTTGCATTTGTCCTCCTTTGCAAGGTAAACTATATACTATATTTTTAGACATTATTTTTAGAAACGTGCCTTACATGAATAAAGAACTTACAGTTTGTTTTATTAATTTAGTTTTAAGGCAGTTGACAATTGTGCCCTTGTTCTACCTAGGGTGTGATATATGTTTTTTAAACCTATTTATTTCAATAAAAATAAATGTTGCTGATCGTAAAAGTCGACAACGATTTAATAACTTTATTTTAAGTTAACGACGAAAGTTAACATTGCTCGACCGGGGGTCGAACCCTGGACTTCAGAGATGGGGCGACGCCACAGTCCGGTCCGCTCTCCACTCGGCTACGGAGGTCGTCAATTATTATATAATGACTGACTACAGACGTTTAATTACATTGAAACAAATCAAACGAAAACACACTAGTTTCCCGATTGGCTTAACAAAACCTCTTATTAATTTTGTTGGTGTACACTAGGTGCATACTAATTAAGAACTATATTACGCCGCAAAGAAATCCCATAAACTGTTGTATATACAACAATAAAAATATAATTAAGAAATTTGGTTCTTGTTTACAAATGGTACGCATATTTTTTTTGTGACTAGTTATATTAGGGTATTATACTATTTTGGAATCTTAATTAGTTGTGTCATCTTTAAAAATAACTTGCCATAGCGGTGTTCATACTTTTTTTTTGCAAGACCATGAGTCAAAGAAGACTGAAAGTAAAAATCTTTAAAAAATCGAGGGAAAAAACATATTTTGATATTTTTTTGTGTAAAAATTGCTAGCATTGTTGTGTTTTTAAGAGTTGTGGTGAATAGTAGTACTACTTAGGTATCCGAAACAAAAATAATCTTAATCATATTTAAGAAATTGTGGTCGTGGTAGTTCAAAATATCATACAAGGTGTAAATTTTCAAAGAATTTTTAAATTTATTTTGTAACTATAAAAAAATTTAGGTATATTTTTTTTTTATTTTTCCTTAAGTGCTCATGAGCAGGTCAACCTTTTGGCGCCCGCTTATCGTTGAATTTTGGGACACGTTGTATACTTATATTATTAAGCCAAACAGTTCATTTGTTTTTTAAATATTAGAAACAGAAAAATTAAGTTGGAAGAGCAGCACGCGCGATACGTGAAGGTCGTGGGTTCGATTCCCGCACCGCAAGGGGTTGCTTTATAACATTACGTTGCAACCGATAGGAACTAAGAGTTAGTGAATAATGTGGAAAAAAACAAAATAGAATGCGTGCAAAGCCACATCGTAGCGCTAGTTATTAATGTATTATTTGAAGCTAATTATTTTAACTATTGGTAATACCACATTATTAATCGACTTGATCCCAAAGTAAGAAACTCAAACTTTTGTGTCATTGTAACCAAAATCAACAGTGAAACCACTATAATTCTCGATGGTCTAGTAGTTTTGATATTAAATTGTGATTTCGGGGCGTAGGTTCGATTTCCAGTTTGAACAATGTTTTGGTTGGTGAACACCAATCCACATTAGGCTTGCGTGCTGATCGAACCATTATTGTAACTGTGACGTGATGTCATTTTTTTTTAAGTCAATAGGACATATACTTAACTAAATTACTAAATTGTCAAACTTAAATATACTAAAATAAAGAACAAATCAAATATTCTTGACAATTAATTAGTTTTAGGTAAAACTCGAACCCACGTACCTGCCTGAGGACAGTGTCAAAACAAAAACACCATTCGACTATTCATTTCAATATAAATGATAATCTGTTATACGTATTGAAATAATTCATTTTCAAATGTATTTATTCAGAACTAACCAACCAATTATGAATACTCGTAATGAAATATACAAATGAACGATTTCAAACAAAAGCTTTAACGGATGCACTGGACATCAATTAGCTCGGTGTCAAATGTTGTAATTAAATAATTATTTACTAATCAGGAGACCTAAAATTAATTCAAAATGGTGGTGAGAACATAAAGCTGATAGATTTTATTATTTTTATAGTACTATACGCCGTACTAGCGAACTTTAAATATTAGTTATTAACAGAAAATTTTTTATCTCCCCTTGCGGTGCAATCAATCGTGGGTTCAATTCCCGCACCGCAAGGGGAGATAAAAATTTTCTGTTTCTAACATATAGATCTGATAGGTCGCAGTGACCATTGTTTACTAGAACTGCATAGCCTCAAGTATCTTAATAATCTATACTTTTAAATAAAATTGGAGTGTCTGTTTGTAATAACCGCTTTTTACTACATATACCAAAATATTTGTGTACCATTTTTGTCCGTCTGTCTGTTTGTTCCGACTAATCTCTGAAATGGCTCAACCGATTTTGACGGGACTTTAACTCTTTGGTAGCTGATGTAACAAAGAGTAACAGGCTACTAACTGACTATTTTAGAAAAATAATTTAATTTTACGGAAAAAAAAATCACACACACGCAAACGATTTTGTGGGCTAGTAATAAAATGTATTCATTAGTTCGAATTTAAAGGGTCTACTGCAATAATGATGAAAATTCTTTGTTTCTTATGTATTTATAATTAAACAAAACAAATATGTTTTTAAAGTAGGCCATAATAATGAAATAAAACTGTAAAGTTGAAGAGTTCGAGCGGTAAGGTAAATCGCTATGCCCAGGTAAGGCATAGCGATTTACCGCTCAAACTCGAGCAGCCCGACTGGTGAAATACCTCCACCTTACAGAAGACCGCAGCCGAATAACAATCACTACTGTGTTGTTGTGTTCCTGCGTGTGAGTAACGTTTCCAGAGCTCTTAGGAAGTGCTACATTAGTAGAGGGGCCAAGCCTTCTAGGTAAGGGCGACCACGCCCTTACCTATCTCTATCTAGTAACAGATTTCACAGAAGTAACAGATTTAACAGTTCTCTGTCCAGTACTAGATTTATTATGCTGTACTTGTCACCCTTAAGCTAGGACCTCATTACCATTTAATATCAGGTGAGATGAGGTCAAACTCATGAGAAATGCTGTTACCTCAAGACCAGAATAAAATAAAAAATATCTTAGTTCATGTAAACTTTAAAAACCACACATGAATCAGTCAAAACAATGAAAGTATATAGTCCACGCAAAAGAAGTCGCAGGCACAGCTAGTTTAAATATTTATTTATTTATGCATTTAAAAACTTTACTGCACAAATAAGTACAACAGGTGGACTTAATGCTAGGGGTATTCTCTACCAGTCAACCCTTGGGTCATGCAGATAGTTTGTATATGGGTGCGGTAATAGTGTAAATACAATAAAAAATATAAATACATCCATACATTTATGTATTGTTACTTACAGTTAACGTCTAACAAGGACCACTTGTCTATCTATCTATCCAGATGTCTAATTTATCTGTGGGCGAGCAGGCAATATCTTTACTGTGTATTAAAACAAGTGGGTGTCAAAGCTAAGGCTTGATCAAAGACGACGTAGGTCCAGATGCGCTAATAATTTGTGAGCTTTAATGCCTATTTTCACTAAGAATTGGAGTTATTATTTCGTTACGAAGTAAAATGTATTTAAATTTGTTATATTTTAGTTTGAAAAATGTGTGTTTAGCTTATTTGTGATTGAATTGTCATCATTTTTAATTAAAGAGCGGAAAATATCCTGTCAAAGATAGTCTAATAGTTTCTGTATTTTTGTAATGTGCTTTCAAACAACAAGTGTTTACCTTTTTCAAGCTAATTAAAGTTAGTTCTACTTCAAAAAGGTATCACTATTTCTAGAACACTTTTTGTCTTATTCTTTTTTTCTGTTTTAAAATTAATTTACGTAATTGGCTTATTTGGCATTCACCTTTTTAAAGTAACATTGTAACACGTCGTTACATGTTTTTGTGAATTTTTTTAATTTACTTAAAAACATCCATCTTTGATGGCTAAAAAGACATTGTTCCAGGTCTTGTTTGTTTCTGAACTTGGATTTTGCCACTCAAGTCTGACATTGACAGTTCAATGACAGTTCCTCAATTGAAAGACGTTCGTCTATGGAATGACAGGATGATTTTCATTTTTCTCTTGTGCGTGGACGCACGCAACAAGGTTCCTTTTTTTTATATCTTTCTTATCTGAAAGTTTTTTTTTTCATTTTGACGATGTCGTCGTGGAGCTGCAAGTTTCTCTCCTGACGAACAGGCTCGCATGTGAAATGCGAGAAAAATGATTTCTTCTTATTTTACAAGATTTCTCTGGTAAGTTGGCTTGGCTTGACCGTGGTCGTCTTCTGCAACACCACATGTGGTTGCATTTTCTAATTATAGTGTTTATTGTTTGTTTTAGATCTATGAATAAATGAAATTTTAATTTTAAACAAGGAGGTGATTATACACCGAGGAGGACGATCTTCTGCCTTGCTTAATTCTTCTTATTTTTGGGTAAGCACGCTTGGATTACTCTTATCCTTACAATCTCTTGTCACGCTGTACTCGATCTTGTGGTTGAATAAGTGCTTTTGGAGATTTACGCAGTTTTTCACAGCACATGTTTCGCAGCACATGTTTCGCACCTACCCTCTTCTCTGCTACAAGAGATTTTGTTTGCAGCTTATGCTGACTATGCTTGTATGTGTTTTGCAGGCTTTTGGCAAGCCCTCCTTGGGTTGGGATACCCATGACATTTAGCCTTCTACAGACTGGAGCATTGCGGATCTCTTCTGTCTTGCGGTTCACGTTGGCAGTTCACCGGCAACAATCTGTTGATGGACTGGTTGAGGTCGGAATGCCTGTAGCCTTAGGGAGGTTTGCCGAGTAACAGGTATGCTCAAACCTTAGCATTTATTGTTAATTTAAGTAATACTAATTTTATTGTACCCTAGTATCCTATGTACTTAGATAGAATATTATGTATTCATCTTACGGATATTTGAGACCACAATGGTCTCCATTGTTAGTTAAGTTAACTAGTTAAGTGTGGTTAATTTGTGAAAGAAACAAAGCTTGAATGTCAACTTTAATAAATTCATTATGATCAAAGTCTTAAACAAAACATTTGTTTTCTTTACTCTTTCTTACTTTTAGTTAAAGTAAGTGGCGCCCTGCCTCAGTGCTCAGTTAGGTTTCTGTGAGCGTCCCAGAGAACCCACGGAGCTAGCAATACTTAGGCTAAAGTCACACCACCTTAAGCCACCAGGTTACAACATAATGTTAAGTAAATGTTTGTTATTTTTTTTCAAGCACAAAATACTGATCTTATCTTTGGGCAGACATATATAACATACTGATTAATACTGCAGTGTACCTTTTATCACAAAGTCGAGCAGCAAGTAATTTGTATTAGGTTCTAAAAAATGTCGCGTGTTTACCCGTTCACTTAAAATATTAAATGATTAAAATGGAATGCAAAAGTCTTTAATTTTAGAATATCAAACTGCAAATGTTTACTTATGCCTGTTTCCAATATTTAAAAACGATCCGTTCTACGGTTAGTAATAAGTCATACGAGGCGTAAGCTAAAAACGACCGAAGAAAGACTTATTACAGCTGATATGGGACTAAATTAAACATTGACAACACCACATACATTGCTCTGATTCTGTGGTAAGTAGCATAAGCACTTGTTTTACAGAAATCGGAGTTAATGACGGTACCACAACACCCAGACCCTAGAAAATGTAGAAAATATCGTTTCCCATATTGACCCGACCGCGGATCGAACCCGGGACCTAAGAGATAGCGCGACGCCAAAGTCCGGCCGACTCACCTCTCGGCTAATAGAGGTCGTCAATTATGGAACGATATTAACGACTCGTAGTCGGTTGGAGATAAACGGTTAGTCATTTTTGACATTTACCGTAAAATATTGGTACAGGGCATTAAACGCCCTGCGGCCTATACCGTCTGTATAGTGCCTATTCCCTGTCGCCAACGCTAGGCCGGCCGGATGGCACTCATGCGGCTTCGTAACCTGTTCAGAGCTGGTCATTTTACTTTTTTTTTTAAACTATAAACGACGGGCAACGATTAAGTGGAAACGGATACCTGTAATGCACTTCTTTAATTGCAGCCATCTTGTTTTTAGTTTGTGGTTATCTTACTTTGTGTCCTTTTACGTTGAAGACACTATGTTGTAGTGATTTATTTGTGTAATAGTATTTTTAAGGTATTATACATAAATGGTTCTGTGTTTAGTGGTTTGACATTTGTTTAACCGACATTATTTAAGAAAAATAAGCCTTAAAGATATTTTTTTTAATTATAGCGCTACAAGCTGTGCCCGCGACATCGCTCGCGTGCACTACATACTTTAATGGTCGGTTTTATCCCTATCGCCCCTAATATTCGAAATCAAAAGTAGCCCATATTTTAATCCCAGTTTCAAGCTATATTTGCACATCCCTTTTCATATCCCTAACTAAACAATTTCGCCCGCCACCGCGTATCGCGCACTCATTTGTCAACGCGTAACTATTAAAATCGTCATATTTTAGATAATTCGCACAAAATCGTTATAAAATGTAGCCTATGTGTTATTCAAATGTATGAGCTATAATATTGTAAAGTTTCATTAAAATCCATCCAGTAGTTTTTCAGTGAAAGAGTAACATACATCCATCCATCCATACATACACACAAACTTTCGCCTTTATAATATTATTAGTAGTGATAAATTAAAGCTCTATAAAATCACAGAATTACCATTTTTCCCTCTTTTATGATTTAAAATTTGCCTTCATTGCGTGAACCTAGATCAATAAACCTTTAAAAACCACAATACATTCGTACCTAAATTCGCAAACTTCAACATATCAAGCAGAATTATGTAAGCACACTTGCAAAACCTTTCCCGCGATAACCAAAAATAAAACGCGAAGAGGCTCATTAAAATAAATAAGCGGCATACATCGCCATGTTTATTTACGTCTCATTTTGACCCCACCCTGTATAAGACGTCTCTCCCACGTAGAGCCAACGTGTTCCCCATATTTAGCCCAGATGTGTGGGACATGCTATATGCGAAGTTTGTATGAATATATCTTATGTCTGTTGCCACGTGGCGTTAGTGAAATAGCGAAGTGATTATTTGTGAAACAGTACACCGCTTTTGATTGGGCAGAAAAAGTTTTGACGAGTGTTTTTTCTGGTTTTATCACAGTATTTTTAGAATGAGTCTAGCTATGCAATTAGTGCTTACAGAGGATAGGTTTTAGATGATAATTATAATAAAAAGATCCTACATATTTAAAAAAAATTAACGGGTGAAAACGCGTTGATAATTTTTAGTAGTTAATACGAACTACTTACTGCCTGATGTTTAGGTTAGGTTGCACCAACCGTAATCACGAGCTGATCCATTAACTTATTGTAATTTTTTTTTGAAATGTGAAAGTCTTCAATTTTAGCACACATAAAAGCGAAATTTAAACGGCAAATTTTAGATGAAGTTTATTGGCGATTTGTTCTTTTTCATGTCATGTAGGTAGGAAGGTAAATATTTACACAACAATAATGATGTGCATCGTATTAATTAGGAAAATTAAATACGTTTTCAACATATTATCATTTTCTCAATTTTTTTTTTAATTTAATGTGTCTGTTTCGAATTTCTACTTTTTTTGGTTTAAATACATGCTTGCGTGTTAGTTTCTTGAAGCAATTTGCTAACAAATTCATTTTAGTACCGCCAACACTTTTTTTTTATTGCATTATGTTTCTCTAGGTATTGTTCGTGAGTTTGTCCGCGTCGTGATAAAAAGTATTATTTATATTAATCTAGAATCTCCTGTATCTATGTAATAAATTTCATTTAAATCTATAAAGTAATTAAAGCTTCTGAATGGAATCTGATTAAAATTTGGTAGTTACACAAATTCAATACTAGAATAATATAAAGAAAACCTTGGAGGAAGTCGAAGGCAACGACTTGTTTTTGATATTTTATAGATCGAACAGGTTTATTAAGAAAAAACACTCTGGAATCAAATTTATCAAAGTGGAGAGCAAAATCTTAGTAATTTTACCATTTGAGTACGAAATTCTAAAAAATATAGTACACATCTAGGTTGACATAGACCACTTTCAGAATCATAGCGTCACAGTAACCACTTATCATCAGACCATAGGTTTGTTTGCCATTATCGTTGTATTGAAAGATACTCAACATCCCGCAGCCCGTCTCAAGAAAGTTCAATACGTATGAACTGACGGAGCGTTACCATAAAAAACAATATGGCGACATTCGCAAGACACATGCTACAATTCTCACGCTTTCAGTCAGCTATACTACATACATTGTGCGTACAAAGGCTACCATGTATTTTGTTTTTTGAAAGGACAGTCTTGCTTGTAAACGGTCGCATTTTTAATACCCTATGTAAAAACGACGTACTTTTATAATTTCTTAAATAGGGCCACAGGCCGTAATAGCACTGCCTAATGCAGTGTTATTTCTGGCAGCTTATTAAACATCTGAGATTACCTTTTATTATAAGGCAGTTAGCTGTTGAAAAACTGTGTAAATTGTAACTTTATCTGTATATTTATAGTATCTTGAGTTAGTAATGCAAATAAATAAATATTCAGACTTAGAACGGTGTGACGGGACGTCCGTGGCATCGTAGTTGTGTTGGTGTTGAAAATATTTTTTTATTCTCACATTCCTTACATATCAAAATGTCAATTACATCGATATCAAATGCCTTAGTTGTTAACTTCAACGATAAACGGATTGAAATCTAAGTGGAGTCCTGAAATAGAAAACCAAAAGATTTACATACTTTGCAACAAGTATTTTTTTTTTAATATTATTACAGCGCGATGAGCCTTCTTTGTGGTGACAGTTTTAGTTGTTAATTTTGGTATTAATCTACATACGATTACTTAAAAAAAAAATGATACATTACCGTTCCAACGGTGCCGTTTCAATCTCTTTAAAATATATAAAAAAACAGCAATGAAAAATTCCAAACCGTCGCGTCCTGTTCGCGGTCTGAAGAAAACATGGCTGCCCGAATGTACAGTCATTTGCAAAAACAACTCGCCGTCTCTTCAATTTACGACGAAGTTCGCAAATGTAGAAGGGTGTTTTAATTAGTTTCGACCTTGACAAAGACGGGTTAGACAGGGCTAAAGCGTTTAATTCCAAATGAAATATAATTTAAGTTTCGTAATGCTAGTCCGTATAATTGAGTTTTTAAAACGAAATGTTAAAGTTTATGCGATTATTTGTGAGTAATAAAAAAAATACGTTCATACAAGAGTTTTTGTCCACTCTTATGTTTTAAAAGTCGCTTACAAAAAGTTATAGTTTATACAAATATTAATGTGAATGAGTATTCTGGCAGGTCGACACTTTTAAAAATATAAATTGATTGTAAGAATAAGATTCCAGATTAAGAAGACACGTTATGTAATTACCATCGTTACGTTATTTATGTACTACCTTAAATAAGAACAAAAAATTTAAACACCTTGATATCTTCTTTTTATCTATTTTTTTTCCTTCCATATTTTTTCCGACAAAAATTTGTTCTTTTTTTATTTTTTAAAAGATAAAGTAAAAACTATTAGAGGTATCTGTACTTAATTACAAACAAGAAACTTAACAATTAAAACGCAATAAAAAGTATATAATATGCACAAATATACAAAATTAAATAAATAAAAAATAAACAAGTCCTAAAAATAAAGACATCGTCAAGCTTGTTACCTACGTCACTTACACGAGGACCGCTGAGCCAGCCCTGCCCTCTTTTCACCAGTAACATATGTCGCAATAGTTGTTTGCGACGGAAGTATGAAATGCTGCATCAACGACCTACTTTGGGCGCCGCCGATTTCCAGAGCCTTCGTGATCGTCACTTCAGAACTTACATCGTCTGATTTCACACCTACCTAATTATAACTAATTGTAATTTCTAATTTTAATAAATTAAGTTAATTAAATTTTGGTTTTTTTTAAGTCCTCCGGCCGCAGCCTACGTAATTGGCGCAGTCGGTAGGATTCTCGAGTCAGTGCGCGTCGCGATCGGTCTCCAGCTTCACACCCATCGGTTGCTCCCAATCGTACGCCACTGGTTGAGCTATCAAGCCTTCGTCGAGAAATCCGAACTACGAGGTCTGCAGCCAAGAGGAACAGGATCCAGACATTGATCCGAAGAAGAAGCCAGAAATGAAGTATTTGTGAGTACACACCAGAATCGTTCTCGTGTTGCCTCTTATCCTATCTTTAGTCCTTTTAATTTTCCACCATTTTTCATCCGAGAAACTCCGGATCCAGCGAGCCTGTATCGCATAGGTCTCGCCGGCAAGAAACCCTAGACTTACATAGATTAGCACTAGATAGTATTTCTGAGGAAATGGAAATCAATCCAGATCAGATCCACAAGGCCTTACGCCTTGTTCCCGATTTTGACGGGAACGCTAACGTACTTATTAGATTTATTAAGATATGTGATAGATTATGCGCAGATTATTTGCGAAATGATGCTAATAGCCAATTAAATAACTTATGTCTAATTAATGGCATTTTAAATAAAATCACAGGCCCCGCCGCAACAATAATTAATTCAAACGGCATTCCTGAATCATGGGCCGGGATAAGACAAGTCTTAGTTAACAATTTTGCTGATCAAAGAGACGAGACCGCTCTCTACAATGATCTCTCACTTGCCACACAAGGACAAAGATCACCACAAGAATTTTATGATCATTGTCAGACCTTATTCAGTACAATAATGACGTTTATTAGTCTCCATGAAACAATAGATACAACTATAGAAGCAAAGCGTACACTATATCGCAAATTAACTATGCAAGCTTATGTACGAGGGTTGAGGGAACCTCTTGGATCTCGTATACGATGTATGAGACCAGACACAATTGAGAAAGCTCTGGAATATGTGCAGGAAGAATTAAACATACAATACCTACAGGATCGTAATAATAATTATCCGAAACAGCAGTCAGCTTTTCGTACAACGCCTGCCATACCTATAGGTTTCTCAATGCCTAAACTAAATCATTTTAATGTACCTAATTCTTACAGCACGCCAGCACCGTCGCGTTACAATCTGCTATCGCCTCCGCAACGTTTAGTAATGCAACCACAACCGTATAAGTTTAATCCGCCAAATAACTATAATAATCAGCCGCGTTTTCCTACTCGTACTCAACAAATGTTTAGCACACCTTTGCCTAGATCTAATCCTCAAAGTCAAGTTTTTAGAATGCACCCTAGGCCCCAGCCTAATCAGCCGCCTCCAAAGCCTATGAGCGGAGTGCAGCACTTTGTACCAAAAGCATTGCCCCCAACTTTATCAGGGCATGATTGGCGAAGATTCGGTAATCCACCGCCAAATAATTACTTTAAATCTCGCGAAGTTAACTTAAATGAATGCGCGTACGATGACCCATATTATTCCGACTTTTATCCAGATCAAGATAGTTATAACGACCTTACAAACTGTAGTAGCTACGAAACGCCCTATGACTACGACGATAGAGTTCAGTTCTACGAGCCTAATGATTCGTGTTATCAAGAACAATGTGTAGAGTCAAGTAACGAACCTCAGGCGTCAAATTCCAATGAGCAGGATTTTCAGATAGCTCGCCAGTCAGGCAAGTTAAAATAGAGTTGAATTTACAAACGCAAAGACAACTTCCTTACATTCAGATTACAGATCCGCCACTTAAGTTATTAATAGACACTGGCGCTAATCAATCATTTATCAGTCCCGAATGTGTAGAAAAATACTTTTATAACTATCCATTAGATTACGATCCATTTGAGGTTACAAACGTTCACGCAACCAGCCGTAATGATTATTCTATCACACTTCCATGTTTTTCTGAATTTAATAACCGAGACAGTATGAAATTATTCGTGTACAGATTCCATGACTATTTCGATGGCCTTATAGGTTTAGATTTACTCTCCAGTTGGGAAGCTAAAATAGATCTTAAAGATCAGACATTATCTACGCAGTTTGCAGTAAATCCTATTATGATGTACAACTCGCGCAACGTAAATCTTTACGAAGATATCATACCAGCCTGCAGTTCTAAAATTATTCGTATACCTATTAACGCCCCGGACGGCGATGTTTTAGTTGAAGAACAATTAATCTGCAATTGCTTAATTCATGAATGTATTACCTCAGTAAAAAATAGCCGCGGAATCATAGAAATCAGTAATCCGACAAACAATGATATCATATTCTCTTTAGATCGTCCCGCGCACGCGCAAGTATTCACTATCGAGTGCACGCGTACTAATGCACCACCTACGTCACGCGCACGCGACGTCTTATCGCGACTTAGAACGGATCATATGAACGCTGAAGAAAAAGCTAACATAGAGTCTTTATGCTCGCGCTATGCCGACGTTTTCTATTTGGAAGGCGAACCGCTTACTTTTACTAATAAAATAAAACACAGTATAGCAACTACAGATGAAGTTCCGATTTATACAAAATCTTACCGGTATCCATTCATACACCGTCAGGAAGTTCGCGACCAGATCTCCAAGATGTTAGACCAGGGAATAATTAGACCTTCTACTTCCGCGTGGAGCTCACCCATATGGGTAGTGCCTAAGAAAACAGATGCATCAGGCAAAAAGAAATGGCGTATCGTAGTAGACTTCCGAAAACTTAACGAAAAGACTATAGACGACAAATACCCCATTCCCAACATAACCGATGTCCTTGACAAGTTAGGTAAATGCATGTACTTTACTACACTGGATCTTGCGTCAGGATTTTATCAAGTTGAGATGAATGAGGCTGATATTTCGAAAACAGCCTTCAATGTGGAGCACGGGCATTACGAATTCTTGAGAATGCCAATGGGATTAAAGAACTCTCCATCTACATTCCAAAGAGTGATGGATAACGTCCTAAGTGGCCTACAGAACGAAATTTGCTTAGTGTATTTAGATGACATAATCGTGTTCGGAACCTCCCTACAAGAGTCAATAGTTAACCTTGAAAAAGTCCTCCAAAGATTGCGTGAATCCAACTTTAAGATTCAGATGGACAAGTCTGAATTCTTAAAATTAGAGACAAGTTATCTAGGTCACATTATAACCAGGGAAGGTATAAAACCTAACCCCGATAAGCTATCTGCCATAGAAAAATATCCGATTCCAGAAACTCCTAAACAGATTAAACAATTCCTAGGTCTTATCGGATATTATCGTAAATTTATCCCCGATTTTGCTCGCATTACTAAACCATTAACTCTATGTTTAAAGAAAGGTAGAAAAGTAATATTAGATTCAGAGTACATACAAGCCTTTGAGAAATGTAAAAAACTTTTAACGAATGATCCCATTTTGCAATACCCAGACTTTAACCGTGACTTTATATTGACTACAGACGCATCAAACATTGCCATCGGAGCCATTTTATCCCAAGGCCCCGTAGGGTCAGATAAACCCGTTTCATTTGCATCACGAACACTCAATGATAGCGAAATTAATTACAGCACCATAGAAAAAGAGCTTCTAGCAATAGTATGGGCTACAAAGTACTTCCGCCCTTATCTTTTTGGTCGTAAATTCAAAATTATAACCGACCACAAACCACTCCAGTGGATGATGAATTTAAAAGAGCCCAATTCTCGCTTAACAAGATGGCGCTTAAAGTTAAGTGAATATGATTTTACCGTAATATATAAAAAAGGGAAAAATAATACTAATGCTGATGCCCTTTCTCGAATCGAAATACACAACGAGGAGATCAGCTCACTCGTTGGTAATCCATCTGAAAAGCCACCATCACTTGCAAATTCATCTACTGCCACCGTACATACCAGTCACGAACACCCCATACTCGAAGTCCCAATTACCGATGAACCTATAAATAGATTTCATCGACAGTTGCACATCACTATAGTGGGTGACGTCAAACGACGACCCGTAGTAACAAAGCCATTCGATACTCATACTCGTATCTCATTACAAGTTAGTGAATCAACCTTAGAGAGTGACATAGTAAATGCAATAAAAGAGTATGTTAGTCCGAAAGTTAAAACCGCTATAATTATTAACCCACCACTTGCTATGTATTCCGTTATCCCAATCATTCAAGATAAATTTAAGAGTTCATCTATTAATCTCGTTCTTGCAAAATCTGAAATAGAAAATGTTAAGGAATATCTTAGACAACAGGAAATTATTCGAAATTACCATGATGGAAAAACGAACCACCGAGGAATTAACGAATGTTATTTAGCCTTGTCTAGAAAATACTTTTGGCCTAAAATGAAGGAACAAATTGCTAAATTTATAGGAGAATGCACCATCTGTGGACAGGCAAAATACGATAGGAACCCCATAAAACAGCAATTCAACATAGTACCACCTGCCACTAAACCTTTTGAAACCATACACTTAGACTTGTTCACTGCTCAAAATGAGAAATACGTAACTTTCATAGACGTTTTCTCGAAATATGGTCAAGCGTATCATTTACGCGATGGTACGGCAGTTAGTATACTGCAAGCCTTATTACACTTTGCCACTCATCACGGCCTTCCATTCACTATAGTAACTGATAATGGCACCGAGTTCACTAATCAATTATTCGCCGAGTTCATACGATTACATAAAATAAATCACCATAAAACCTTAGCACACTCACCAAATGATAACGGAATGATAGAACGTTTTCACTCGACTTTACTCGAACACCTTCGTATTTTAAAACTACAACATAAAGACGACCCAATTATAAATTTAATGCCTTACGCTATCATAGCCTATAACAGTTCAATTCATAGCTTTACTAAATGTAAACCTTTCGATTTAATCACGGGTCACTTTGATCCTAGAGACCCCATTGAAATAGACCCAGTACCACACATTTTACAGCAGTATTCACTTAATCATAAAGAACAAATGAAAATCGTTTACGATCTCATTAATGAAACATCTTTAGCAAATCGGACCGCTTTAATAGAAAATAGGAATAAAATCCGCGAGCCTGAAATAGATTACATCCCAGAACAACAGATTTTTGTAAAAAACCCCATGGCTAGTAGACAAAAAGTCGCGCCTAGGTACACCCAGGATAAGGTCCTAGCAGACTTACCAATTCACATATACACATCCAAAAAACGTGGTCCCATAGCAAAATCCAGATTGAAACGTATTCCCAAAAATGCTAAATTGTTGCAGGATTCTGCTGCTTCTGATCCAGATGACAAGACCCCAAGAGATAAGACTTGAAAGTTTAGATGACGGACCTGGACTTTTACCATTCAGATTAGGACCGACTAGACTAATAACTCATTACCATACTTTTTTACAACGCATTCAATTAAGTGATATCGAAGACCAAATCTCCGCTTTACAATCTCAGATACAAACCTTTGAGTTAAAACTGCCCAATGATACATTTGTTTTGTACGAATTACAAATTTATTATTTAAATAATAAAATAGATAAAGTATTAACACAGTTAGATAGTTTAGAACCGAAAAGATCTAAACGAGGTCTTGTAGATGGATTAGGTACGGTAATAAAAAGTATTACTGGAAATCTAGATCAGTCAGACGCTATCAAATATAATAACGCATTAAATACAATATTTAAAAATGAGGAAAAGATTTCTTTTGAATTAAATAATCATATTAGTTTCAGTAAAGAATGGATGACAAAACATTTCGGAGTAATATCTCAATTAGTTGAAAATCAACGTATAGTTAACGATACCTTACATTTGTTACTCGACAAATATAGTTATCATAATGAAAGTCTAATCAAATACGCAAAGTTTGCTCAAATATTGTCTATCATTAGCGAAAATTTAGAAGATATATTTAGCGAATTAGTTAGTATAGAGAATATGTTAGCATTTGTCCGTGCATCAAGCACACATCATTCAATGTTAAGAGTAGATATTTTAAGTAACATGATAGTGAAGCTTAGAAAATTATATAGTAAGGATAATATTTTAGATATAGAGTTACGGGAATTTTATGACATTATAAAGCCCGCATTTTATTACATAGATAAAGAGATAGTGTTAGTTTTTAGATTTCCGATCGTAACATTAGAAAAATATGACCTATATAGATTATCCATAGTCCCGAATAAAAACCACCAAGCCCTTATTCCCCCTTATCCTTTTATTGCAACAAACGAGAATGCATTCGTGTACATAGAGGCAGAATGCCCGAAGTTATCTTACGGCTATCTTTGTGAAGAAATAATAAACCATCAAATTCGGACTGTTCCTGACTGTATCCAGCATCTCATCTCGAGCCAATCCCTGGAAAACACCTGCAAATTAACATCAGTAACCCTCCACAAAAAAGCAATGGAAAAATTGGACGATCAGCACTATACAATCTCGCTGCCACACCAGACGAAAGTTCAACTCACCTGCGGAAAGGAGGATTACACTCAATTACAAGGAAGCTATTTAGTCACCATCCCCATCAACTGTTATCTACGAACACCTCAATTTACAATAATTAACGATAACGACGAGATAAAAGGCCAACCAATCAAGATCATGAAGATACCGAAAATCGAAATGCAAGCTAAAGACTCAACTCACATCAATCTACACTCAATCGACTTAAGGGGACTTCACAGCATCCAAGACAAGATCATGCTACAAAACCCTGTGGAAATCACCAAACCTGCAATTGACACATTGTATCATACTACGATCCCATTCTACGGCATACTATTAAGTGCAACCGCACTCTCTATCGTAATCTTGCTACGACGCTACAAGATACTTACCTGTAAGAGTATCGTAGTCCCAAAGCCTACATCTGAAAATCATCAATATGAAGATCCAGATCAATCTGAAAATGAAAACCGAAGACAACCCAGAGATGGAAAATTTCCAGCAACATTTTCTCTCAATGTTCTTAAATAGTTGCTGATCTACGGGGGGAGATGTTACCTACGTCACTTACACGAGGACCGCTGAGCCAGCCCTGCCCTCTTTTCACCAGTAACATATGTCGCAATAGTTGTTTGCGACGGAAGTATGAAATGCTGCATCAACGACCTACTTTGGGCGCCGCCGATTTCCAGAGCCTTCGTGATCGTCACTTCAGAACTTACATCGTCTGATTTCACACCTACCTAATTATAACTAATTGTAATTTCTAATTTTAATAAATTAAGTTAATTAAATTTTGGTTTTTTTTAAGTCCTCCGGCCGCAGCCTACGTAATTAGCTCGCCGTCTTTTGCAATTGTTTATTTCAATGTCATATCTGATTTAAATCATCTACTGTTAATCAAAACACGAACACTGCTTATCAAAAGTTCAAAAAGGAACAAAATTAATTCATAGCTAAACCATAATAAATTCATCTTACTGTACCCTTCAGAGATATCGTATAATATGACGCAACTTATTTTTACGGTCTCAGTGGGAACAGTAATTCGGTTATGAACACTTTTATAGCATGGAAGTGCGGAATTTGAATTACACTTAATTTCCTTGTTACGGTATTTCATTTGTTCGCAATCGAATTTGGCAATTTTCAATTTGTAACACCACACCACGCGGTATACCTGGAATTGTCACAGATTCTTTCTTTCCTGAAACCCAATTTCTTGTACGGTCGAAAGCTCATAAACTACACTTCGGACTGTGTACCGCCCTTAATCCACGGGGTCTTCTATTAAATATTTAAAAGGAGAAACTGACTGACTGACTGACTGACATATCAACGCACACCCTACACGGCTAAACGTAGGCACTTGAAATTTAAAAGGGACGTAGCTTAGGTACCGTAGAGGTGCACTAAGAAAGGAATTCCCAAAGTTCCCGCAGAAACGGGAATTAGCGGGAAAATCCTTTTGTATAAAAAATCTAAACCGCTTAAGTTAGACGCTTGAAATTTGGTATGCAGGTACCTTAGTAAACTTGTGGGGGTGCGTGAATGTGGTCGATGTGTGGGAGTGTCAGAAGGTATCCGAATAAAAAGTCCAACTCACAATTTACTCGGAGTATATTGTTAACACGCACAAAATACACAAAAAAGTACGGAAGGAGAAAGTACAGCAAAGTTTAAAGCTTAGTTGCAACAGGATATAGCAAAAATCTTACAGGAGCGGGAGTTAGCGGGAAAAAACTGGAAAAACCCTGTAGTCCACGCGATCGAAGTCGCGGGCATAGCTAGTAATAACTAAAATCGAACTACTGGTGTGTTTACCTTACTTGTTACAATGAGACACGGCTATTTTGCCCCAATCTACCCCAAAAGTGCTTAGGAGCATATAAAAAACCTAAAAGTTTAATATATTGGAAGAAGAAACAAAAAAAAAATATTTTTTGTAAGTTGTTCGAAATTCTTGCCTTATTTGGTATAGCTGTGCCCGCGTCCTCGTTCATGTTGACTACAGGGTTTTTTCGCAATAAAAGGTAGCCTATGTCCTCTCAGTGTCTAAAGATTGTCTGTGCCAAATTTCATCAAAATATGTTAAAAGGTTTAAGCGGGAAAGCATAACAGACAGAGTTACTTTCGCATTTATAATATTAGTAGGGATTCAATTTTTACACAGATAGTGTTTTGCATTTTCAGCGAAAATAGCTTACAATTATTCAAATATAACCCAGTTTTGATAAAATAAATTATATATCTGATGCTTTTCTAAGAGATTTTAATTGTCTTCAGCTACTTAAGTCACAAAACATTTACTGCTCAGGTTTAAGTTATCGCTTAACATCAAAGTGGTGTTCAGACCTCTCAACAATCTCGAGGCAAAGGGTAAAATTAATTTTGCAAAATCTAAAGTGACAATCGTTCGAAATATCTTCGAAAATACAAAGCATTTCAATAATCTATCCGTTTATTTACCGCAAAGTCTTTGTTTGAGTTCATTTAACGTCTCACTAATCCCTATTAATATTATAAATGCGAAAGTACCTCTGTCTGTCTGTTACGCTTTCCCGGTTAAACCTCTCAAACGATTTTGATGAAATTTGGTATAGGTATACGTTGAACCTCAAGAACGGACATAGGCTTCTTTTTGTAGCCAGGACCAACCTACTGGCGAAAACGCCACTTATTCGAACATTACATATCATAAACATAGTTCATGATACAGTGGACATATTTTCGTGTTCATTGAGTGAATTCGCAAAAACTGCATTAAATATAATAACATACAAATCAGGATAGAAGATAGGATAAATTAAGCAAATGTTAAAAATATAGTTTAAAGTTAAAGCCAGGTTTTTATATTATATAAGTGTTTTATTTTTAATAGATATGTAAGATTTTAGTATATATATATTTTTTGTTAAATTTGTAAACAGTTTTACAATATAAATAGAATAAGTAAGTAATAATTATAAGGATGGCTATACTATCGCATTAGGTTAAGATATCTGTAATGGTAGTATAAGCTTGCAATAAATAAATAAATAAATAAATAAATAAATTGTTAGAAAATAAGGGTGGGATGGGGGTAGTACCTTTAAAAAAAAAAATTTAAGTTCGAGATATGAAATTTGGCACAAGTATCAATCGAAACTTGAATTAAAATGTAGACTACTTATGGTTTCGAATATTAGGGGAGATAGGGGTAGAACCGATCATTAAAGGATGTAGTCTACGCGAACAAAGTCGCGGGCACAGCTAGTGCTATTTAAATTTTAAAAATCGCACATTATTTTAGGGAATGAATCTCTTTTATTTAACAGCATTCGCTATGAGGCTTGTATCACATTAAAAAAGATTTTATTCGCCACTGATCTTTCTTGGTTTTGGACTTTATTAGTGCAATGAATAAGATAGACGTCCTAATTGAAACGTCTCGGGTTCGATGCTCGTATATTTCAATTTGGAAAACGAACTTTCCTTTATTGACTTAGGTCTGGGTATGTTGGGTTTATGTCCCCATTCATCTTCTACTTGACGAGGATACATTAGTTTGAGGCCAAGTGATTTGATGTCTTATTATCTGGTGCAATCATTTATTTATTGATTAGCAACAAATATTAATTGCTTAACGTAATATTGCTAAACTATTGCTAAACTGTAGTGGCTACGGACTGCCCACATAGCTCGTAAACCCAATAAGCGATGTAACAGAAAAGGTATAGAATGACGACCAAGTACCAGAAAACCCAGCGTAGGTTGGCTCCTCATATGATGGGCAGGCGACCTTATAGTGGTGGGAGTCAGTACTGCAAGCATTGAAGTCTTGACGATGGTGATGATAAATCACATTACTTGATCGAAAAGTCTAACAGAGAAATTTTTTTTTGGTTCTATTTAATTATGCATGAAAAAAAAACTAACCTATCCTAAATAATAAGTTGGCTACAAATTTAATAAGTGAGCCACTTAGGCTTGGACGCTTCTGGCTCAGTCTGTATTTCTGTCGCCCAAATGAATAAAAAGGTGCCTGTAAAATTATTGCTTATTTTTTTGTTAGAGTTCAATATCTTCGTCTGCAGAATCTGCACTGATATCGAATTAGTCTCATTTGACTACATACATCCGCTAAAAACGTGTGCGTCATTTTTGTTGACCCGTTATCCACGGGTCTGGGAGTTGTGGTATCGTCGTTTCTGATTTCTGTAACACAAGTGCTTTAGCTACTTACCACAGAATCAGAGCAATGTATGTGATGTTGTTCAATATTTATTTATTTATTTATCTACCTCACAAATATGAAATCTGTTGTATCAAACAAAATTAATGCCTCCATAAATTAAACATACACTAAACTCGACTGTGACATTGCGTATAATAAATTTTATTAACATATAAAGATACAGCGTTACTGTTTTACTACAATATCATAGTTTGGTGTAGCGTAAGCTTTATTGCACATTAAATCACGCTGGTCAACTTAGTGGTTGACGTAATGTTATTGTATGGCTCATGGTAATGGCTTCATGTCTATTAATTTGGTGAATAATTATCGATTTAACTTGAATTACTAGAATCTTGGTAAGTGGTTTTGTTTTAGTTAACTATATTTTAAGTGTTAATGTTCCCGAAAATTTTCGGGTTCCATTTTCAGGTTCCATATGCATTATATAGACGTTTCATAAATATTACTGTTGTAATTTACATGAATAAAATAATATTGAATATTTCAAATTAGTTAACGAGTCAAAACGGGACAACATATTTCACAAGTTCATTATCATGGGTGGTGCAACCTAACCAAAACGTCGATTTAATTCCATTTTTAGTAACATATCGGAATTTAATTTCAATGCTATTTAAAAAAATCAAACATACAATTTTCAGCATTTACATACGCTTCAGGTCTCTTACAATTTGTTTATTCTACAACTTTTAAACCCGATGATACCTTATGAGCTTAAACTCTGAACACTCTTGTTCAACGGTAAAATAATATCAATTAAAAAAAATACGAAAATATACAACTATAATGAGTTATATTTGTACTCTTTTTTGACGAGAGTTAAATTTAACCACTAAAAAGCGGTAGTTGACCAACTTGAACGACGTCATGAGTTTCTTAAAACTCGATTTGGGCTTGCGACACGATCTTTTAGCCCACGCATTTACCTAGTTAATTTATTGTGTGGTGCAAGGTATAACATTTCAAACATAGTAAGTATATAACATTAAATAGAAGAAAACGCACATTCTTTTAACGACTAAATGTGATGTATAAATGTAACCGCTTTCTTAAAAAATCGAGATAACGATGAAACATGGTTTCCTCAAATTATTTTTTTAGGTCACGTGGCATGATTTTCGAATTCTAATCGTTTTAGTCCGTTAATGTAACAAAAATATGACCCATTAAACTTTTGAAATTAAACATGCCAATCAAAACTAAACAAGGCCTCTGCTGACATTTTTTATTATTTTGCCTTTTCAAAAGAAAATCATATACCGAGACAAAAACCTAAAAAAAAAATGTTTTAAAAACACTTAAGTTAATATTTAAGCCTTACCTTTGCTGACTCTTGTAGTTATTATTATTATAGCGTTGGTTTTAAATATAAGCCAGAAACAGTTAATTAAAGAGAACAGCCTTTTTCAATTACAACTTTCTCTTTCGTAAAAAAAATATTTTCGAAATAACTTCCCCGCTTAAGTTTCCAACTTAAACCCACAACAAAAAACTTACGTAGGAAGATCGTTGTTCAGAGCCAATTACATTGTCTTTCCGTTTGTCCGTCCGTTTGTTTAAGCCTTCGCTTTTCTAATAGAAACGTGAATCATAAGCAAAAAAGTCTATAACTTACGTGTGTGTGTGTAGGTGTCGAAGAAATGTCATTTAACAATCTTTGATTGAATAACTGGCAACACTTTTATTAATGGCCGCCACGCCTGTGGTCAGTGGGTGGTTTATTTCTGCTAATGTCAATCGATTTGTATGGTCTACTGAATATTAATTTGTTATGTCTCGGTATCGCCACTGAGATATGAGATTTCGTTGATAGTTTATACTGTATAAAGTGTTCATGTCAATTTCTGTTATTCAACTTCAGCTTAAGTTAGAGTAATAATTTAATATTTTGCAAACGTAATTTTTAGTAAGACTAACGATTTATCATAATATAGAAAATATTTTTAACCAATCGATACTAAATCAAAAGGAAACTGGATTGTTATGGCGGCCTAAAACGAATATCACTTTTGTGATTCAGATTACAGCCAACGCCATCTATGAAAGTTCCATTGGAACTACATTTTTAAACTTTTAAACTTGATACCTTTTTCGCGTTTGTACATCGTGTTTTGAATGTTAAATTTAAAACCTAAATAAATTGATAGAACTCATTTTCGAAAAAGTCATCTAAATGAACTATCGTGAGGTTAGAAAATAGTGAAAATATAACCGAACCTAGTTTTAACTCGCAAACCAAAACCGAACTAACTTTCCACCAGAGTGAGATGAAACCGCAAAGCTAACAGGCTAAAACGAGACGGGAATAGGCTATAATTCACCGATGTAATAATGAACTCCTGCAACAGGATAGATTAGGGAATACTGAAGTTGGGGCGTCCACACCCTGTCTATTTAACATCCCACATATTAAATAGACTAATTGTTATGCGCAAGCCTTGATCATTGAAATCAAATAAATAATTATTAGTATTGGAGTATTCACTAATCTAGCCAAATGGACTGATTACCATATAGCCAGCTGTGAACGATATATACTTTGCTCGAATCGGGAATCGAACCAACGACCCCGAGATCGAAAAACGGTGCTGAAATTACAAGGCAATTAATTTATTTATTCAGCTTAGAGTACTTTTTTACATTAAACTATCGAATCTTGGTTCATTTGAAATAGAGAGTAATCAAGTTTTGTGAAATATTAAATAGATCTATTGTCCTACAATAAATTACACACGCAACAGTTTGTAAAAATGTATGTCTGCCACCCTTTCACGTAAAAAATATTAAATAGCTGAGGGCACTTAGAAGCTAAGAGGTAAATACAACAGAAAAAATAATCGGGTACGATTACTTGCGCTTAGCTTAGTTGGAAGAGCAGCATGCGCGATATGCTCGTGGGTTCGAGCCCTGCACCGCAAGGGGAGAGGAAATTTTTCTGTTTCTTTAAAACATTTTAAGTTCGCTCATGCGGCTTACACGCACTAAAAAAGTTGGAAAAATCTATTTGGATTAAATTTGGCAAAAATATGAGATGTTTTACCCAAAATACCGCAAACGAAATCGCGGGCAACAGTTAATTCAAAATATTGTTCAGCCACAATACGAATTATGCTACCTAACTTCAGCATCTACAATTCTAGCTCCAACGCACCGCCAAAATACATAAAAAAGTTATGAACTAAAAAATCCACTGTATTTATTTAGAGTGAAAATTTTTACGACTCCCCAAGGGATGTATTATGTCAAATTTTACTACTATGACCCCGCCTTTTTATCTCCTAAATTAATGTGTCTTTTTTTATGGAGGACCAAAATCACACTGGTACTCAAACTGTAGTCAGAAGTCCCCGGGGTCGAAAGTTATTAGGATGCTACCATTGTATGTTTTATTCATTCCCAAACTTTACGACATATATATAAAAAGCACATGGACGGATTTAATGCCTTAATAGCAGTATCTACCTATTAACAATATAGCTTTGAGCGATAACTATAATTGAAGGTGCATGAAATAAAGGTAATTTCATTTCAACAGAGAGAACCATTATAAATTTCTCCAACGGGATGGTTAGATATGGATATAAACATAGAGATATATCTTGAACCTACAATTAGTGGGACATCCTCCAATTTGGGGACGCTATTGTCTATAAGCAAAGAGAGGTAGGGCATAGCGATTTATCGCTCGAACTGGAGCAGTTCGACTAGTGAAATACCTCTACCTTACAGAAGACCGCAGCCAAACAACAATCACTTCTGTGTTATTGTGTTCCTGCGTGTGAGTAAGGTTTCCAGAATTCCTGGGGGGTGCTATATTAGGTAAGGGCGCCAAGTCCAGTAACAGATTTATTATGCTGTACTTTTCGCCCTTAAGCTAGGACCTCATTGCCACTTAACATCAGGTGGGATGAGGTCAATCTTGAAGTGCAATATAAAAAAAATGCAGTAGCGATTTTACTATTATTATACTGTCAATAATATATCTATAATTAAAAAGATGTAAACGTTTGGGTAATAAAATGGTCACAGCATAGTCGAAGCTGGTTTCCTTATAAATGTATTACCTTTAACTTCTGAAGATACGAACAGTATTTATGTAAGTAGGTCGCAAATAATTCGGATGCAGCCCGCGAAGTAAACCAATTTCCGTAAATGTGCGATAAAGAATATATTTGGCCGTTTATCTTATGCAACGAAATTGGTATATGGCAACGTATACTTATTTAAGAGCGGGTTCAAAATGTTTTCATTTAAACTAGGTGTTGCCCTTGTTTGCAGTTTTTCAAAATTAAAAAGAATCCTAGTTGTAATTCTAGTATAAAGGCATCTAATTCGTCTACACTAATATTATAAGGAGGTATTATTTTTATTATTGCGTGTATGTTTGTAATGAATAAAATCAAAAACGCAGAGCCGATTTCAAAAATCCTTCACTATTGAATAATTACACTCACCATAAGTAACAGAGGCTATATTTATTGCTAGAAAAGACTAACACGCGTACGAAGACGTGGGCGGGGTTTTTTAATTTATTTTCATTTGATTGCGTGGTAATGTTTTTTCTCGAAAATCTATTTTTTATCCCATGTAATAGTAGTAATAAGTTTTTTTAACTCCAAATATTTTGATGTATTTACTTGATTTATTTGAAATTCACAAGGAGTTAAAAAAACAAAGCAAATAAAAAAGTTTGAGAAACATCGTTAGGATTCTATCAGATTCTACATTCTAGACACGGAAAAATAGGAGCGATTTTAAAGGTAAATTTTAGGAGAAAATGATTTCTAAGCATTACATTATTTCGTTACGTGTTTATCTTTGTTTTGTTTAAATTATTACGGTGTGTTGTTTCAAATCAAACATACATGTAAAGGTTCGTTAAAGAATATGCTTGTTTAGGATTATTCTATGTTAGGTTTTTTTTAAGTTGTACGCTTGAGACCATAATTTTCGGAATACCTACCCACTGCTTAATTTATTTAACCCTGAAAACAGCCAATATTATATTTTGTGTCAAAAACAGCTTTAAAATTTGGCTTATTTTGAGATTTTATAAAAACGTTTCTGATCATTACCTAGGTCATGTTTTTCGTAAAAAAATATATTTTTGTGTGCATGATGCACATTAGCAAACATTAAATATTTTGAAAGAAATTAAAACATTTGATTCTCTTATAAATTTTGATTTTCATTACTTTGTTTTTTAAAATTTATTAAAAATGCATAAAATTATCTTTTATAAATTTGACGGTATTTTGTGTATATCTTTGTTAGGCTGAATATCATTTAACAAGCCAAGTACTAATTAGTTTTCTGGGCCTGATAACCTTAAATAAAATTTTCATACAATTAATTAATAAACACTAATTGTCAATCTTCAAATATATAACTGGCTGTCCAAACTGGTTTGCATATCTTATTTTTTTGTAAACATAATAAAACCGTGCATTTAATGGCAATTTAATTAAGTTTCACCTAGTTAGGATGACAATAAATTAAATTTACTATCGTAGATATTCATTTACAATTATACTCGTTAATTAGTTTACCGTAAATATAAATAATAATCTAACTACAATATCGGATAACTTTTTTAATAAATGTTTTCCAATATTCCCACAGTCGTTTTTTAATTTACATGATCGTTTTTCTAATAAGCCTTGTAATTATTAAATTTAATTGGATTTATTTTTCAATAAATGCTTTTTTAAATAAAGAAAGAACAAAAAATTAACTTATTTTTCTTTCTTTTTCAGAAAGCTGTGAATCACCGTAGACCTCATTTGAAATAGTTAGTATCTACGGAAAATAATGATTGTCAGTGTATTATAGTGTTAGTTAACTTAGAGACAAAGTGACATAGTGAGTGTGAGTTAGTGCTAAACTGAGTGACATGTGTCGGTGATTCGAGACTGGGTGTACTGAGCTATGTGCTGTGGTGCTGTTGTGAATACAAATGAAGATGTCTGCCAAAACGGGAAACTTCGTCGTCGTTTTTTGTGGTGAGTTTTTTTCAGCAGATGGCTAGCATTAAAAACAAACATTTACTAATGAAAAAAATTATTTAGTTTCTTGAATTTAAAAACAAAGTTTAAAATAAGTAAGTAAATTAATTTTATTTGGTTTCTTGTGCTATCTTCAACACTTTAATTGTGAAAGCAAAAGGGGAAAATGGACGCCTTTTTTGCTAGTGTCGCCTAAGAAAATATACAAGAAGTTGTATATAGTGTAGATATACATTGTATAATATCTTCCATAGCCTCTGGTCGTGGAAACCATTGGGTGTGAAGACCTGATCTTATTTAAACTCGTTTTAACGCACAATAGGGTCTGAAGCCGGTGGCGCACGTGACAAGTAGCTTCACACTATAACACTACATGTGCTTTTGAATCCAAATCACTGTATAACAAATTATATTTTTTATTTACTTGCCAATTTTACTAAATTTGTACACAAACAAACACGAAACACCATTATTATTTAATGAATGATGTCATTTAACATAAAAAAACGATCACCCATCCAATCCCATCCAGCAAGCCGTAGCTTCGTTTCAGTTTCTCTCGCAATCGTTTTCGCGTACCCACCTCATAACGATTAAACCCAATATTGTAGCTCAAACACACCATTCCATTTTTCCTGAACAAACGCTCATAAAATATTTTCAATGTTTTTTGCCGAACATTCGCTGAACGCGTACTTTGATCGTTGAAGGAGAATGGTTTACCCTCATTTTTAGAGGGGTGGCTAAGCGTTGAACACACGACTTCTATTGTATAAGTATTTATTAGTTGGGCGAGTTTAATAAGAGGGACCAGCGGACGAATTCCTCACATAGTTGCGACTATATTTAGAGGGTACACAGAAGCCTATTCCGTAAATATGTTAAAAAAATTCACAGGGCATCTTGTTATTATGAATACAGAGTTATTTTTAAAACATGAACAACATAGCAAGATTGTATTATGTACTAACCTAATCAAATTATCAAAACCAATTGAAATAAACTTTATTGCACGCTATTAAAAAAGTGCAAATGAACTTAATGTCTGGTGTCTTTTTCTACCAGTTGAGCTCATAGATCAGGAGGCTTACTCACAAATATCTGAATCGATTTCAATTCGATATGTCTATGTTATGTCTTTGTCTAATTGCTTTTATTAAAAAATAGACAAACCATAGTTTTCGAATAAGAATCCAATTCTTTTGTTTTATTATTGCATATGCTGCGCGTAAAATGTAATGGCGGCGTATGAAATAATTATAGAAAGTTAACCTATCCGTTCTGCAGTTTTTGCACGAAAACTTAAAAAGCTCGAGTTATTGACGACCTCCGTAGCCGAGAGGCGAGCGGGCCTGACTTTGGCGAGCGCTATCTTTGAGGTTCCGGGTTCGATCCCCGGTCGGGTCAATATTGTGAAACGAACTTTTCCATATTGTCTTGGATCTGGGTGTTGTGGTACCGTCGTTGTTTCTGATTTCTGTAACACAAGTGCTTAAGCTACTTACCACAGAATTAGAGCAATGTATGTGATGTTGTCCAATATTTATTTATATTTATTTAAAAATGTCCTTGTGCTTATCTTATATATCCTATATATCTTTCTTCCAAACATCTAAATTTAAATGTATATATTATTTATTCGGTAGTTTTTACGTGAAGGAGTACATACATCTATACATTTACACATCCATACATTATTTATGTTTGAATGTCACAAAAAAGTATTGTCAACTCTTGGGTCATGCAGATAGTAAGTTTATAGAAAAATGTATACATTTTTACAAACTTTTAGAGTTCATATTATTAGGAAGATAGCAAACGTAATACCTGATCAATAGCATAGGAAAAAAAAAACTCGTGCGCAAATTCCAGTCGCAATTAATTAAAAGTCGCAAGTCTAAACTGTGTGGCGCCACAAAGCGAGTGATATTTATTAGCGCCCCCTCCGCAGCAATTAAAATTTAATTAAAACAGAACGCTACCTCTCAGGTTAAGCGTCTGTTAAGAGTTAAGTTTTATTTGTTTAAACAATTCCACTCTGGATTGTTTGCCCCCAAATACTGGTTGTTTTGTTTTATTACTAGTATTATTACTTGCTGGGAACAAACAGTTGTTTAATTTTAGCACTGTGTGTACAAGGTAATGTTTCGTAATTAAACACAATATTTGTATCGTGAGTATTTGCGTATGTAATCAATTTGGGAACTATAAGGTTGAGCCGTGCTATGTAAATTCAATTGTTACGCTTGTCCTTGTCAATATTTCACCAAAATAGAGGTCAAGTGTAAATAGTTATTATTTATTTTATGTTAAACTAGCTGAACTACATCCTTTCATGGTCGGTTTTACCCCTATCTCCTCTAAAACTCGAAAGAAAAAGGAGTCTATATTTTAATCCAAGTTTCGAGCTGTATGTGTACCATCTAATGAAACCACAAAATATTACTATGCTTACCTCAGAAAAAGGAACTTTAGATACAAACATGTTGATAGCAAAAAAAATATAGCCCCTTGATAATGACAGACAAGCACTACCCTCGTTGGAAACAAATCAACTTTTGCAATTAGGGTTCGCTTGTCCGTCTTTATGACTCAAGAAATCTTAGTCAACTAAATATCTCTAAACTCCTACCTATCGCCCCCCAATAACGAGACCTCCTGGAAATATTAAATTAATGTCCTCTACAAAGCCAGGGATGATTCCCGAAGCGTCCTGTTTACTCCGGACTCGAGATACTTTTGGACACAATATAAATATTAATGCCGTCTAGTAGGTAAGAGCAAACTCACCCAAACGGCTTACATGACACATATATAGCAAAGAATTGAAAAACTAACTGTATGTAGTGGATGGAAAATGAATGAAGACAATTGTTAATAATCCAAATATACGAGTATTAAAGCCAAATAAAATAAATGTACCACACACACGTCTTCAGCATCATCGTCATTTGTCATTCAAATCTAACTCTTGTCATTCTCTCCATACGGATATTCATACGTACAGGCATCGCACATGCACTTTGTTCGGATACATCCGCTATCCCTCATGTTTGTCTTATGGCAAAAATAATAAAAACTCTAGCATTATTTTGTGAAAAAAAAATATGACTTCCTTGCCGGTATCTTTTCGAGAGTAACAGGTTCCAAATTACCTCTACTTTCATTTGATTTATATAGAGACTATTCATAAATTTATCTGACGTAATCTAAATGAATGAAAAGTTTTGACTTGACTTGACTTGAAAGTCTGAATTGTAGTATTGTGCAGAAATACAGCCTATGTTTATCTTGTAAATGTCGAAAATCATATACATTTTATATTATCTCGTTTCACTCTCAGTTTTAGACGAAAATTTTGATAGTTTCATAATACTTTTTCTAATCTCTCTTTTCTATTGTTCTTTTGTCAGTCTATCAAAATGTGTCTCATCTTCAGTTAGTGCTTTATTTATTTTCTTTTAATAAATAAATATAAGAAAACATCACACATGCATTTCTCTGTTTTTGTAGTAACTAGTTTAAGCACTTGTGTTACAGAAATCAAAAACAACGACGGTATTACAACCGAGAGACAATATAGAAAAATATGTCATATTTTTTAAACTACTCTGTATTCTTTATTTATTATCTTTCACTTTGACCGTCCATCACTACCTTCTTAATATGTTTTTGGACCAACACTTCCTCTTTTTTGGTTTCACGTGATTATTTAACAGTTCCTTTGTTCCGGACTGTATTAACTTGTATTGTTCTCTTTGGACGCCTTGATTTGTTTGGGCCGAATTACTTTCATCGGCATCGAAGGGTCGCTCCAAATCAAATGACCCTTTGACTGTTTGAGCTTTGAAGATTGTGGGTGTCCGTCCTCGGTGTGATTAAAAGATTTTTGGATTTGTCCGAGCGAGTGCAGTCAAAGCACGACAGACTTTAAATTTTGGGCTTTATGCTGTTGTAATAAGATCGAGCTGCAAGTATTTACCGTGAAACTACTACATAATAATATGTGTGATTTTTACAACTTTATTGTACGCTCTTTTATATATACATATAAATGGCAAAATGGTGTTTTCATTAAGAATCGCATGGAGTATTTCAGCTGACTTTATGTATGAATCACGTTATGATATCTTCAATATAAAAACCTACAATAAAATCTCCATACTAGGTATATGTGTTTGCACGACCACACCCATTTCTTATAATCTACTAATTTCTCATCTTAAGGTTTTAACCTTAAGATGAAAGATATCGCTCTCTAGTGATAGGACCGCCTTAATTAAAATGTACTATAATTTATCTGTAAAACAGTTTGAAAAGTGCCTTTATCAAGAGTTGTACATTTTCGGTGGGCAGAGCGTTCCAAAGCCGAATGGCTTGCACAGTAAAAGAGTTAAAGAAGAAGTCACTACGATGTCAAGGAATCAAATGGTCTGATAACACCAGATTGGTGACTAAAGTAACAAGCATACCTATATCCCAGGAATGGCCAACTTGATTAGACCTAAGATCTACTGTTTACTAACGAATATCTGTGCAATCTACCAAGAACATACTTCTTGGATAACACTACCAAGAACTTCTTCTTAAATGAAACATAATAGTTTAGTACACAATCATGTGTTTCTTATTTATCAGTCTTAGTAGGGTTTTATACCGTGTCAAAACAGCGATTGAACAATGATACAAGATGATGCTGCAGTGGTTGATAATAAACTGCACGTTTAGTTTAATTTATATTTATTGCCTGGCCACGATCGACTGGTTGGCCACCACTGCTATATAGGAAGAGACCAAACATACGAAATAGAAATGCTGGGTTAAAGATACAAAAAATAGCGTACAAAGTTTGATATATCAAAGCATGTGTAGACTCCCGCGGAGAAGAAGTAATTCCGTCCTGATTCCAACTAGTTCTACGTTGGAGACATTCTTCTTAAACCATAACACTTGACAATTAAGAATACAGGTCGCCTGATGGTGTACTATTAGATATAAATGATCCCAAAACATGTAACGCTAATTTAGGACACAGCCAGATATATATTGGACAACAGGACGACCTCCGTGGCGCAGTGGCTAAGGTAGGCGGCCAAAGCGCGACAGGTCCCGGGTTCGATTTCCGGTTGGGTTAATTTGGAAAACGAATTTTTCTAAATTGACTTGAGTTTGGGTGTGGTAGGATGACGCCCACAGTTAGTATCCGTCGTCTGGTACTCATAGTAGGTACAAGGGAAAACCTTAGTTTGAGACCAGGTGTTTGGTGTGGTGGTCTGGCGAATTTATTTATAATAAAAATGAAGCACCAGTCTAATGAAATGTACCCTCTTTTTGTGTATAAATATGTGTGTCTTAGCATAAATATTTAAAGTTGTATTCAAATTGTATTTCTTGAATTTACAAATAAAGTATTATTATTATTATTATTATTATTTATATACGACGATATAAAAAAGTGTACTTTTTTAAGTTATCTAACTTGCACGGATCGGGAATCGAACCCGGAACCTTTCGCGCTTTAGCCGCCTACCTTAGCCATTGCGCCATAGAGGTCGTCATCCTATTCTTATCAGTGTATCAGTAAATGTCCATGCTATCAGCAGAATTGGACCTTCCTCGTAAGACAACTATATATTTTTTTTATATAACACTTCCAGATTAACCTCATCCTACCTGATGTTAAGTGGTAATGAGGTCCTAGGTTAAGCACGACAAGAACAGTATAATAAAATCTGTTACTGGACTTGTCGCCTTTACCTTGATGGCTTGACCCCTGCTACTAATGTAGCACCCCCAGGAGCTCTGGAAACCTTACTCACACGCAGTAACACAACAACACAGTAGTGATTGTTATTTGGCTGCGGTCTTCTGTAAGGTGGAGGTATTTCGCCAGTCGGGCTGCTCGAGTTCGAGCGATAAATCGCTATGCCCTTTTAAGTAAAAAAAGTATTCAAAGCGTCGTACTTACCTATTCTATTTTGGCATTAACCCTCAGTACTCAAACTCAAATATTTCTTTATTCAAGTAGGTTACATGTAACACTTTTGAATCGTCATTGAATACAATGCAAAGTGATTCTACTTCCGGTTCGGAACCTATATCTACCGAGAAGACACCGGTTAGAAACTCAGCAGATAAGTTACAGTAGCAGTATCTTACTTATAGCTATGTGTAGAACACTTTGGACCAAGTCATATAGTTTTATTTTGATGAGTGAAAAAAGCATGAAGTATTATTTTATTTTAAGAGGTAAGCTGGAGCAGACCAGTCCCCAAAGGTGGCACCTGTTCACAAGCATGACGTATGTGCCAGCTACTAAATCCTAAATATCAACACCAAATGTGGCATGCTCTTCCGCACGAGTACATCCGAAAGCCTTCTCCATCATACTCATCACATCACATACAACGCGATACTGAATACCTATTTATCATCGTCCCTAATTCTTTTATTAATGCCGCCCTCTTAGCTACAAATACAATGAATTATCTTTACCCTTACTAAGGGGATTGGGCGAAATGTTGAGCTCGCGAAATATTTGTGACATTGGAACTAATAAAACATGTAATAGATGAAATTGGAGATCCTTCTTGCGAGTCTTCGGACCGACGTCTATTTTTTTTAAGTAGAACGTATTATTTTCCCTATGATTGTAAAAAAAAAAACTTATAATTTTTTGGATACGTGACTTTGTATTTTTAAGCCGGCCACAAACTGTTTTTATAATTATATACACAATAGAATTGATAGATACACATAATTAATTACAGAAATTGGTATAATATACGTATTTAAGTACAATTTAGGCGGTCTTATTGCGTGAAAGCAGTATATCTTCCAGACAACCTTACGAAGAAGAAATAGATTTCGAGAAAAGGGTACGGCTGTGCAAAATATAAATTGAGAAAATATTAAGATACAACGTTAACACCATGATGATATTAATATACTAAAATAATACATAAAATAAAATAATTAAATATGTACCTAAATACATATAAAAACACACATGGGTTAGTAGTCGATTGGCCCGAAATTAATTCGCCCGAACGTGCGAATCCTCCCCATTCAATAAAAAGATTTTTTACCAAAAACCTATTTTTATTCAAAGGGGATTTTTATTCGCACGTTTGGGCGAATTTATTTCGTGTCAATCGGCTACTAACCCACACACACACACAGACATATATATAAAACCCGAATCAATTAGGAGGTAAGGTTAAGCTGTAGACTAGAAACTTAACTTTTTTAGTTTGACATGCATGATCATCCAGTACAAGTTTATGCAAGTGATAGACTTGTTTGTACAAATTACTTACAATTTATCTCTACACTTTTCGCGTATTACACAGTTGATGCAAATTGCAGGGGTCATTCAAATGGCCAGGGTTTGGTAATGAGGCAATCCAAAGGCTAGATTTTGTAATAACCTATCTTTAAAATACCAACCAGGGCTAGGTGATTTTATGTACAATAAATCTAAAGGCAGTGAAACATTTTTTTTGGCGAATGAAAATGTTTAATAAAAGTGACTTCACCATTATTCATGAACGTGCAAGTGCCAAAAAATGTACTTTAAAAAGGTCTCAAAAGTTTATTCTTAAATTTAAAATTTTGTTGTAATCTGTCCTGAAATTCAATTGCATGTTTTAACGGCATGATAAATCGTGCACTTAGATCGCATTATTTACCTAAGCTTGTCGTATAAAAAATACAAAAACAGTATTGAAATTCAGACACAAGTAGTAATTTACTCAACTAACTCATAACTAACTGACCTTCTCAAATTCACCAGCTTATTACAAATATTTACTTTAAAAATACGTATCAAATCAAACCAAATTATTAACACTTACTTTATTTTATATTACGTTTTTTTAAATTTAAGAGTGAAATTATGACGTCGTATATTCTCTGCTTAAAGTCAGAATATTCACCATTGCCGACTAGATCTTCTCTTTTGTGTTTATCTGAATAGCAGCGACGCGATACGCGACGCGACACTCCTAGGTACTTTAGAACCCTTCGTTCGAAGTGCCCAGAAGGGCCAGAAGTGGCTAGTGTCCTTCCCCACAATGCATCTAATCCAGGTCTTTTGAGTCTTAACGCTCCCTACTTTTCAAATCTTTAAGCTTGTACAACGTACATGGTAGTTTATGAAGCTACAAAAAATACAAGTGATACAAAATACAAAAAAAAATTGAAAGAAAAATCATTAAAATAATTGTAAACAATTTGAAATATATAGTGCATACTGGTGAAGATGACGTGTACTTCATGTAAAAGTTGTATTAGTTAATTTGAAAAAACAAGCAATAGATATTTATTAGCTAACAAATAACAAATGTTAAATCATACAAATTATGATTTAACATTTGCTATTTGTATGTTTGCTAATTGACTGGTTGCAAATACACATGGCATTAAATACCTAAAGTATTTTCTTCTCATTTTGCGATCAAAGTTGGATTTTTTTTATGCAACTTATTTATTTTCAATATAATAGTCATATTAACCATATATGCCACTACTAGGTACTTTATTTACTAAAAACGATTGCTTTCACACTAAAAACCGGGCGTAATTATGTTTCCTTACTGTTTTCTTCTGTATATTATGGAATGGGTTAGTTAGGCACAATCTATTCTTAAATGTCACTTGTATCGCAGCAAAGGATACATAAACCCAAGATTTAATGGTGTTGAACAGGTGTAGTTGAAAGTCAGAGGTGATGGTGGATCTTCTACAAGATACATTTGAGTAGGCTTCAACCTTTTAATTGATTTCAAGCCATAAAATAAAGGGAAAAGTCAAAAATCTGGTTTTTGTTAGGGCAAACAAAATGGATATTTAGGTATAGAAAAGTAGGATAAATCATGTTTTTTTGTTGAAAACTGATCCACTCTTGGCTTATTTATTATATGTTGGTAAGCGGAGATGAAGCCAAAGATGAAATTTGCTTAGCCAGTAATGGCCTATTCCAATAAAACTCTTGTCTTGAAAGTACTCAAGGCATGCTCTTCTTTAATTATTTATATTATTTTTAGAGTGACATATTGTAACAGATGTTGAAACTGCAGTAATTAAAACGAGCGGTTTTAATAAAACAGTAAGTTTAACACAATACTGATTTTGAATAAAAACAATAAATCTAATAATGAAAGCAATAAAAATACATTTTAATTAAACACAAAAGCTAAACTCTTGCACCAGTACCAAGTTTTGAGTTTTTTTAGGCAACAGCCTCATCGCACTTTGTAAGTTTGTAGTTCCATATTCGTTCTTATAACTAAGACAATAGGGTGACTGTGGCCTATAGTCAAAGTCATAAATGATACATACATATATTTTTACAAAAAAATATTATTTTTTTGGAAATGTTAAAAGTAACGATAATTGTTATCAAGACGATTTAAAAAAAATAAGAAAAACTAAAACGTTTTTAGAGTCAAGTAGTTTTCATTGCCTCATTTTTTTTTTTCAAAAAATTTTTTTTTTGAGAAAAAAAGTTTGAGAAATTGCCCAAAAACTCACAAAAACACCGCCCCGACTACATTCGAGTTCGCCTCGTTGCTAAGCCCGCCATCCGTCATGCCAGTACCCGTCGCAGTAACTGATCGCGTTATTTTTCTCGTTCTTATTAATTGCGTCCCCAGTTTAATCAGTCCGCCCGGGAAAATAATGAATTGTACTTACGACGGTTTTCTTCGCGGCCGCAAACTGATGCGCTCAGGTGTCTTTTGACCTTTTTCTTTGGGTAAATGGTGGGGTATTAATATTATGGCTTTCATGTTTGCGCGAGGTGATATTTCACGCCATAAGGAAAATTATGCGGTGTAACTAATAAGTAGGTAACTGATATGGATCGGTGAAAACAGGAAGTGTTTTTGTTTTTATATTGGGAATTGAAAAATGGCGGAGCAATGTTTACCGCGTGGGTTTTGGTCGTGGGTTCGATTCCTGAGCAGGGCAAACATTTGTATGACTAGCATTTGTGTTTGTTATGTGTCTGGGTGTTTATAACTGTATTATGCCGTTAGTTCTGTTTTCCATGTCACAAATGCTTGAGCTTTACTTACTTTCGAATACCTTTGTTTGTTTATTTAAAGTTTATTACATGTACAAAAGTACAATATGCGGACTAAATGCTTAGTTGCATTGTCTACCAGTCTAGAAAATAAAGTGGTGGTGCAAGAAATTTATATTAGAAAGTTACTAAGCAAATTAACACAAAAAAACATTACAATAAAAACAAACAGGCCCCGAGTTCGATTCCGGTCGCGTCAAATACGAACTTCTCTATTTTAATACAAGTTTCAAGCTATATTTGTGCCAAATTTCATATCTCTAACTTCAAAAATATACATTTTTCCATATAAACTTTCAAAAGTGATATTACCCCACCCCCCCTTATTTTCTAATAAAAAGTAGCCTATATCCGTTCTTAAGATTCAACGTATACCTATACCAAATTTCATCAAAATCGGTTGAGAGGTTTAAGCAGGAAAGCGTTACAGACAGACAGACAGAGTTACTTTCGCATTTATAATATTAGTAAGGATTATTGTAACACAAGTGTTTAACGGATTCGTAGTCGATTGGCACGAAATTAACTAAACGCATACTACTAGTTCTTGAAGGAGTCGATTCGCATGCGTTAAAATACATTCGTGCGAAACGCCTACCAAAAAAAATATTTTTATTGAAAGGGGACGATTCGCACGTTGACTACTTACCACAGGAACATCAATGTATGTGGTGTATTTCTATATTTATATCAAACTCTAGATTCTACAAGATAGCTGCTTCATTTGCAGAGAACATCGAAGATGCTTTACCTAATTCCCACTCAAGCTTAAATGCGATCTTAGAAGATCTTGATCTTAAATTAATTTTAAACTCTAATTAAAATGTACCGAGATAGCTGGGAGAATTTAATATGGCTTCTTGGTTCTGTATTACTAAGCTAACCGGTTATTAAGTACATTTTAGGCTGGCATTCCGGAAAGTAAGACTAGACTCCGCAAGCGGTTTCACCCATAAGTTGTAGACGTCGTAGCCATTATCATCATCATGGTAGAATTAACCACATCATGAAATGCTCGAGAATTTCATGAAGTGGCTAAATACGTTTGACCAGATCATTAAACCGTGAATTCACGATTTTATCATACACGTTTTACCATATCGTAAAAATGTGTGTCCAAAAAGAAATTAATAAAAATGTAGAATATGCTATGAACTTTTTTATTGTTTTAACATACATTAATCATAACAAGAAATTTTGGATTTGAAATCCAACTAAGCTAGTCTTTTATAAATAAAATAAAATTGTGAAAGATGGTTCAACTCTCCGCGTGGATGTCAATTAAAAAGAATGAATCCTCGAATTAATGACCGAATGAAAAAGATAATTTATGGAACGATTAGTCATAAAAGTAATTATGTCAGGTTATCAAAAAGTTTAAATATGAGAGGACTTGTTGGTAAAAAGCTAAGACTATAAAATAAATTAAAATTATGTAATGCCGTAATTAAGTGATGTAATTTGACGACTACGGTAGCGCAGTGGCTAAGGTAGGCGGCCAAAGCGCGAAAGGTCCCGGGTTCTATTCCCAGTCGGGTCAATTTGGAAATCGAACTTTTCTAAATTGATTTTATTATTTTTATAGTACTATACGCCGTACTAGCGAACTTTAAATATTAGAAACAGAATTTTTTTATCTCCCCTTGCGGTGCGGTCTCAATCGATTAAGATGCCAAGGTGTCTTCGATTCCGTGGTTTTCAAACATTTCTGCAACGAATGTACCACGGGCTGATAAGTATGTAGTTCTAAACATATTCGGCAGAGGGCACTTACCGAAAGGCTAACGGTTGATACAGCAGAAAAATTTCATCGCCTACGATAACTTGCGGTTAGCTCAGTTGGTAAGAGCAGCACGCGCGATACGTGAAGGTCGTGGGTTCAATTCCCGCATCGCAAGGGGAGATAAAATTTTTCTGTTTCTAATATTTTCTAAATTGACTTGGGTCTGGGTGTGCTGGGATGACGCCCCCAGTTAGTATCCGTCGTCTGGTACTCATAGTACAAGGGAACAGCTTAATTTGATACCAGGTGATTGGTGTGATTGTCTGGCGCATTTATGATTATTATTTAATGCGATGTTGTCAAATAAAAAAAATCCAACAAAGCCAGCTCAACTTACTTACATAGAAATGTTCTAACAGTATAATTCTAACTAAGTTGAACTTTGAAATACAAATGTCGAGTCGAGTTCTCGTTACTTCTATATTAACGATCACTTGTTTGTTGTTAAGTACTTTTGGGGGTATCTGGTAACGATATAACTGGCTTAAGTTAATTATGTGTTTGCAGTCCATTGATTGTTTAATATTGAAGCTGTTAGCGACGAAATAGAAACCTAATTTAAAGGGACAAAAGATATAATAAGCTAAAAATACAATTTTAATAACAAGGAAAAATCGAGGCACACCAAACCTGTTGCTAAGCAATTCTAGTAACAAAACCCTTAGCAATAGGTAACGTGTGCCTAGTATCTGGGTTGCCAGATCTGTCGCCAACAGAAGCTGATACAGCATTAACGGTAAAAACTTGCTATACGACATTAGTTCTTATGCCGACGACTTTAGGGAGTCTTTAACATACGATTTTTCCGACTGGTGATATACCTCCACCTTACAGAAGACCGCAGCCAAATAACAATAACAGAAGTGTCTGTGTTGTTGTGTTCCTGCGTGTGAGTAAGGCTTCCAGAGCACCTGGGGGGTGTTACATTAGTAGCAGGGGTCAAGCCTTCAAGGTAAGGGCGACAAGTCCAGTAACAAATTTATTATGCTGTACTTTTCGCCCTAGAGCTAGGACCTCATTACCACTTAACATCAGGTGGGATGAGGGCAATCTTGAAGTGCAAAATAAAAAATAATTTAACCGCTGAATATTTTTTCCACTTCTTTTTGATCAGAAAATCATTCGTCCAGACTTTTCTATACCTCTTTTAATGATAAACATAAATTGATAATATTACATTTATAACTTTTAAACGTCTTCTGCCCGGTACCAATATTTCAAAAACGACCCGTTCTAGTAACGAATAGTAAAAATTATACGAAGCGTAAGTTAAAAATGACTGACGGACGAATGATGAGAGTTGATATGGACTGTGAATTATGGAATGGTTTTAACGACCCGTAGTCGGTTGGAGATAAACCGATAGTCATTTTAGACACATTACAAATCGTAAAATATTGGAACCGGGTATTAAACAAGTGTTAACGTTTGGAACGGGATAATATAAATAATACATAAATAAATATTGAACATTCCACATATTGTTCAGATTCTGTGATAAGTAAGTACTGAAACACTTGTGCTACAAAAATCAGGATCTACGAACCACAAAAACCAGAGCCAACAAAGAAAACTTTGTTTTCTAAATGAACTCGACATGGAATCGAACTTGAGACCTCAGAGATGGCACGGTCGCCTCTCGGCTACAGAGGTCGTAAAATAATTGCAGCTCAAAATTGTTGCGCTTAAAGAATACCTGCAGAAACTATAATCAAAAACATGTCATACTTTGTATTCAACCTCGACCTCGACCTCGGTGGCGCAGTGGATAAGGTAGACGGCCCAAGCGCGAAATGTCCCGGGTTCGATTCCTGATCCGGTCAATTCGGAAAACTTTTCAAACTTTTCTAAATTGATTTTTTTTTATATTGCACTTCAAGATTGACTTCATCGCACCTGATGTTAAGTGGTAATGAGGTCCTAGCTTAAGGGTGATAAGTACAGCATAATTATTATATTACTGGACTTATCGCCCTTACTCACACGCACAAACACAACAACACAGAAGTGATTGTTATTTGGCTGCGGTCTTCTGTAAGGTGGAGGTATTTCACCAGTCGGGCTGCTCCAGTTCGAGCGATAAATTGCTATGCTATCTACCTACCTCTCTTAATTTTCTTGACTTGGGTGTGGGTGTGCTGGGATGACGCCCCCAGTTAGTATCCATCTGGTACTCATAGTACAATGGAAAACCTTAGTTTGAGACCAAGTGATAGGAGTGGTTGTTTGGCGCATTAATTTTTATTTTTACTTTGATCTTTGCACCGTCTTATGTCTTGCGCATAAGAACTAATTTCAAACTGCAATACCGGAATGACACTTGGGTAAAGCCGAAGAATAAAAGCTAGTAGGCATATTACTCGTTCCAGTTGCGGCAAAAGTCGTAAGCTGTATTATGCAAACGCAATTTACGCAGTACCTCCGTAACTCACCTTAGCGAGTTTTGTACCAATAAAAAGTCCGTATTTTGTACGGAACCCGGCAAACTGAGTTAGCGAAGTTACGGATATGTACGTTCAAGTTTTGAGAGTATTTAGTGAGAAAAAAGTTTGCTAAGTTAATTTCTTTTACTGGTCCGCCAAGCGCGAGTTTCTTGGGGAAATAATAAATGTAAACACAAATATGAAAATATGCTAGTATAAAAAAAGATTATATTAATGACGAAAATGCTATTAACATTAATTATGTGCATTAGACATAAGCTTAATCATTTATAGGGTTTTTTTGTATGTAACCATATTTGTAAGTTTTGAAAAGAGTAACTATCGAGTTTCTTGCCGGTTATTTTCGATAGAATAAACATTCCGAACACGGTTTAACATAATCTGACGATTCATAAATGTTTACATGAATAAAGACATTGTCTATACTTTTTTAGAGAATAAAGAGAAACATTTTATTTTTCTTGTATTGATTTAGTTAACTTAATAAATATGAAAAAAAACCCAAGACTGTTAATTATTTGAGCATTTACAAATTAAGAGCGATTTGAGCTCGAAATTATAAAAACATATTTAAATATGAATATAAATTTTTATAAGTTTATTTACAAAATTGAACCTCGGACTTTTCTCGTGCTTACTTAAACAACTGTGCTATCCGAAATCTTCAAGAAAGTTCAATGTTTGACTTTGAAACGTTTTAATACTGGCACAGTGGTAAGTATTAATATGAAACGCTCTTTTTAATGAGTTCTTAAAAAAATAAAACGAATATCATCGAACCTCTTTCGAATAAACTTCTCACGCATTATCTTTCACATCCCTACGCCATCCGGTCTTCCTTGCACCTGCCTAGCCGTTCTAAATTCAAACCGATATGCGGTCCTACCTTCGGGATAACCAGTTACCATCAAACCTGATCCGCAATCAATAAGCCTCTCTATTACAACCTAATACAGCTCAATTTGCTACCGCCGAAAACTTTTCACATTGAGATACGTTTTACTCCAATCGGTCTTTCGATTTCATCAGAAATTCCACTGTATTTCGAACCGGCAAAGCTCATATTTGCCTGCAATCGTCCTTTATTAATCCAGAACCAAATGCTCTTGATTGATTTTGCGTTGTAACTCAAACAAGATAAGGTGGAGTTTCGTTGGTTGTCGGTTGTCCTGTCATTTAAATACTTCCTACACCAATAATTTGTTGTTCCAGCTTTTAATGACGGATTATAATGTGTATGGACTGCATACATTTCGTCTCACTTTAATTATTGGTTGCTTGTAACTTGCCTGCCGGTTTCCAACGAACATTCAACCGTATTTAATTCCCAATAAGGTTGAAATCAAACACGTTTATGCAACCGGTCATCAGAATCCTAAATTGGTCTGAGAGTATTATTGCCTTACATTTTTTTCAAAGAATGTGGTACTGCATTTAACACCTTCGAGTGAAATAATTGTCTTTGTAATTTTAACCGTAGATACTGGAAGAAATGGGGCATGGTATTTTCAAATTTAGACCATACTTCTCTTGATAGAGAGAAGAAAATCGAATGCAGATAATTATGTTATAAATGGACTCTTATTGGCTTTTAAACCTGTTTTAATAATTCTTGATGAAAGAAATGTGTATATGTATATGTAGAAGAGTTTAATTAGTATCTTGGGTAGGTACTAAGTACTATGCTATAAAGTAAACAAACGAAATAGCACAAAGGATAAAAGAAGCGCCAAGAGTTGGAGGGTCTTCGGTTCAATTCTTGGTCAGGTCGATTTTGAAAACGAACTTTTCTAAATAATTTTGAATCTGAATACTTAGGTACACAGTGGTGACCATATAACCCAAACACAAAATAAACACATGTTCATTATATGTATGAATTTTGTATTTTTGTATGCACATAATATAATATGAACACGTAGATATAACATAAGTGTTCAAGCTATTTAATTCGGTCTTTTTCCGAACCGGCTGTAGCTTTAATTTTGTATTCATTTTGAAAATGCATGTGTTACTTGCAACCAACATTAATTAATTAATTGATTATGATTGCACTTATTTGCACATCACGTTTGGTCGATTTTTCATTGCAATCTCTTTTATTAGGAGACAGTTTCCAACCTTTTTGGAAATACGATACAGTTTTCTTCTGACCATATTGTGCTTGTTCCACCGAGCTTTATAGCTAATTAGTAACAAGTATCAGTCCCAATTAAACCTTTATGTATCTCATAACGCTCAGCAACAAAACACCGGGTACCAGAGGGTGCGCAGTTAATTCTCAAGCTCACATCATGTGCAACGTCCTTATTCACATGTGAACACGACACTGTAAATTTTGCAATGGCGTTATTCATAAGCGGGAGCGGGTGGGTTTATATTTTTTTTTATATTACACTTCAAGATTGACCTCATCCCACCTGATGTTAAGTGGTAATAAGGGTGACAAGTACAGCATAATAAATCTGTTACTGGACTTGTCGCTTTTACCTTGAAGGCTTGACCCCTGCTACTAATGTAGCAACCCCCAGGAGCTCTGGAAACCTTACTCATACGCAGGAACACAACAGGGAATTTGATTCATGTTTTTAGGCTTGTTTTCAAAAACTGCAATCAGCTTAGCTAATTGTTACGCTATGGTGCGCACAGAAGCGCTAGTTACCGTACTATTAAAAACTCAAGAAAGGCGGTACCGAGTTGGCTGAAAATTGATTTGTAAGTTGCTTAGAAGTACCTCAACCTCTTAAACATTGGTAAGTTCCCTCTGCCATATAAAACTACATACTTCTCGGCCATTGGTACATTGGTTGTCGAAATTGTAAACCACAAAATTGAAGACTCTTTACTATCTAAAGTAACAGTCTCTTTGCATTGTATTCAAGTATGATTCGAAATTGATATAATGGTGTAACCTACTCGAATAAAGAAATATTTGATTGATTGATTGAACATGTTAGATCAGGTGGAAATATAAATTATTCAATTAATAAAATTTTTTATCCACATAAATTACACAAGTAACATCCACGGTTGGTGCAACCTAACCGAAACGTTAGGCAGTAAGTAGTTCGTATTAACTACTAAATAAAAATGGTGTCGCGTTTTGACCCGTTAAATTATTTTAAATATTCATGAATCGTCTCTATACAAAACAAATGACGCTACCTCCGGAACCTATAACTACAGAGAAGATACCGGCAAGAAACAATATATGAATATACGCAAGAAGATTTAAATTTTCTATTTTTTTTAATCCCTGACCTTCTATTCTATTCCGCTGTTTCTTTTAACTCACAGCTGTCAAAGTGACGGGTACATTGACCCTTCCACGGAGACGGTGGAGTCCACTCGACACCCACTCGGTTTGGTGGCTTGTATTAGCCTCCAATGACACTCCGTCTGTTTAGGTTCAGCCGGAACTCTAGCAGAAACTTATCCGGAGTAAACAAGAGCAAAGCGACTCATGACGTCACGAGCGTTTTCATTCTAATAGATTAAAGGCAATATTACTGATGACCTTCGGAGCTGATAAGAGAGCGGGCCGGACTTTGGTTTCGCGCCAACTCTTAGGTTCGATTACCGGTCGAAGTTTTTTGTATTGTATCGCGTCTGGGTGATGTGATACAGTAGTTGCTTTGGATTTTAAAACAAGATTGCTGGCATAGTATGGGGTAAAGGGGAGAGCACGTGTATGTTACCATATTTCATAGATAATATTAACTGTAAGTATTGTGTATTGTAATATTACATTTTGTGTACATTTCATGCACCGCCACAATATTTTGGGCTCAAATCTGTGGGATTGCGCTTTTAAAAAAAATAAAGTTTAAATGAATAAAAATATTTTAGTTGGAGTACTATGAAAACACCAGCTTTGCTTAAATACCTTACAAATAAACACCTCCCCATAAATTCATAGCTCTCAGCCTGTCTAGGGTACAAGTGTCATATTCAGAGCCCTTTAATTGAGCCCAGATGTTCCCAGCCAGTGCGAGGAGACGACACCGGACCAGTATCCGAATGGAAATAGGGTTAATTGTAGGGTTGCTACCCTGATGGGAAAAACAAGATATCAAAGTTAAACTTTGGTCAAAAAAAAAATGTATCCACATTTCCATGAAAAATACAAACAAAATAGTATTATACTATTATTATGTCATAGGTACAATTATTGAATCGTACCGTGAAATAATAATCGAATTGTAAGTGTATAAACCATAGCAAAAATAGGTAGATATATTGAAAGTAGATATGCATTTATTAAAATCTTATTTAAAACCTAGTTATAAACTGTTAGGTAGTGTGCCCAATATTGATATTTACTATCTGGCTCATGTATATATACAAATTTTGAGTAAAAAAAAAATGCTTACCTACAACATTGCAAAAAAGCCGACCAAATTAAAAGAAATATGTATTACTAGCTGTGCCCGCGACTTCGTTCGCGTGGACTACTTCCTTTCATGGTCGCTTTTACCCCCATCTCCCCTAATATTCAAAACAAAAAGTAGTCTGTATTTTATCCAAGTTTCGAGCTATATTTGTGCCAAATTTCATATCTCTAACTAAAAAATAAACATTTTTCCATATAATCTTTCAAAGGTGGTATTACCCCACCCCTTCCTTATTTTCTTATAAAAAGTAGCCTATGTCCGTTCTTGAGGTTCAACGCATACCTATACCAAATTTCATCAAAATCGGTTGAGAGGTTTAAGCGGGAAAGCGTAACAGACAGACAGACAGAGTTACTTTCGCATTTATAATATTAGTAGGGATTTGGAGTGTTATTTAACTTCAATGAATTTAATTTTCATTAGTTATAACTTGTATATTAATAAACATACAGTTACTCGTATTTTTCATTTATATCGAATTGTATTTAAATCTATACAAAAGTTTCATCCATCTGTCCAAATCAACCTGTAATATTCGTTTTTATCGATCTTCTGTAAGGTTATTTCACCAGTTGGGCTGCTCCAGTACGAGCGATAAATCGTCTCTTGAATGTTACTAAGTAGGATAATATTTTATTATTTATTTATTTCCTATTCTTTGACCCGGTTAAATTTCCCGGGTCGCAGGCAGCCCTGCGCCCGCCGAACCGGAAGAAACCGGATAGAGACGGGTGCGCTTTGATCAACGACTTGTAGCTGTCGCCGGGAAATCTCCAAACCGGAGTTATCCGAGTTTGCTACGCGTTGCGTACTCGCGTCGCTTCATCGATTCTACTTTGAATTTGGAACGGATATTTTTTTATTTTATTGAGCTTTATTATTGATTCATTAAGGTCTATTATATGGCTGCGGATTCCAACTGTTTTGTGATGTGTTTATCTGCTACAATAAGGGTGTTTGCGCATGAATAATCCAATAGATGACGATACGTAGGCGTGGGGTCCACCTGTTAATAATGTAGCATATGACTATATTTGTAGTTGTACCGCGACTTAACGTTACGCGCTGCTACATTGGCGAACGGTGTTGAGTAAGCAATAATGTTTACATAAATAGTCTGTAATTAGGTATAAGCTCTCTCTTTAATTATATACTTCAACTTGTACTTGTGTGTTCAATACACCATGTCCAACATTTCGTCTTTCACTTAACCACGTCAACCTACCTAACCTGCAACACACCTCATGGCGACCCTGCCACTTTGAACAACTGGAACCTACAAGATGACCTGCCCATAGCTGACAATGATGAAGAAAAGATCGCACAACCAAGAAGATTCCTTACTGAAGAAAGAAGATGCATTATAGAAGATACATTATAGAAGAGAGAAGATTCATTATAGAAGACAGAAGATTCATTATAGAAGAAAGAAGAACCATTATAGAAGAATGAAGCTTATTATAGAAGACGGAAGTGAAGAAAGAAGCGTACGGGTCAAGGATGGTGTCCAGGGTATAGCCCGGCCCAGTCGGAGCGGTGTCCAGGGATATCCCGGCCCACGGAGTCCAGGGAATAAACCCGGCCCAATCGTCGAGCGCGCCGTGCCTCATGCAGCCCTCGCGCCCCATGCTGCCCTCGTGCCCCATGCAGCCTTCGCGACCCATGCAGCCTACGTGCCCTAGAAGCCGTCGTGCCCCAGGCCGCCACCGTGTCATTTCCGCCGCGCGTCATCGCCAGCGTATCGCCGTCAGCATGACCTACATACGGTACTGACTCGATCGACAGTACAAAGGTACATAATTATGTAATTTATAGAGGTTTGATTTTTTTAAATTTTTTATAAATATGTAACATTTTTTTTATACAAATAGTAATTTGATTAATTTAATATTGTGGTATGTCTCAAGAGTTGAAAGCGTTACTCGATAATTTAATTTATATAAAGGAATATTTAGTAAAATTAGGTCCAGAGAGACGACAGAAGGAACTCGGAATTAGAAAATTAGACGACGCTAAAGAGTTATATGAAAAAGTGCATTATATTGTGTCGAAACTAAATGAGGAAACAAGTCAATTGAGTTCTAAAGAGATTAATTTAATTCAAATTTTACTAGACGAAATTAAGTTAGTTTATGACAGGATTAAGATTTTAGGTTCTATTGATTCGGATTATCAGATAGATAATAAAATGCCTAAATCAAATTTTGATATTAAAACGGCTATTGCCTTGTTGCCGAACATGACAGGACAAGAGAATAACACTAAGCAGTTGATTGATGGTATCATGATGTACAGCTCCATCATCACTGACGAATCTCAGAAATTACTGATCGATTTTGTAATGAAAACTAGGCTTTCCTCCAGCGCGAAATTACGACTTCGATCGTCGTACGCGAGTCAGTGACCTTATTACTGACATGCGCAAATTTTTATTACCGAAAAAATCCGCTGAAGCCATTCAGTCACAGCTTTATAGAGCCAAACAGGGACGCAGGTCCATCGAATCCTTCGGTTTAGAGATTGAGGATCTTTTTGTCAATCTCACCATAGCACAGGCTGATGATGATGATAGCGCATATAAAGTGTTGCGACCGATTAACGAAAAGGCCGCTATCAAGCGTTTTGCCGACGGGTTATCTAACTCTAGGCTGAGCACCGTAATTGCTTCGAGGCAATTCACATCTTTGCCAGAGGCCATAAGAACAGCTCTTGACGAACAGAGCTCATCATCAAGCGATGATCAGGTAGCACATTTTTCGAGAGGACCTCGACCTACACGTCATTATCGGGATTCTAAATTACCAAGTAGAGCTTATAATTTTGACAATCGTTATAGGCAAGCTAGGACATTTGTTCGCAATAATTATAACAATTATAATCGCAATGAAAATATTTCGCAGCAAACGCATACAGGTCAAAGAGGTAAACGCCCTGACCAGCATTTTGCACGGTCAGCACGCGGCTCGCGCCAGCCAGCGCGCGGCCCGCGCGTTCATAATGTGTCATCACTCAATGACACAGATTACACTGCGATAAGTAGCGAAAATAATACAGAAGGGAAACAGTTTTTCGTTCCTAACTTAAACCATGGTATTTTCAATTATAATAATACCAGCATAGTTAAGAGTAGTATTGATAACAACTCGATTAATTTATTAGTCGATAGTGGCGCTAGTCTTTGCGTCATAAAGTTTGAGTGGTTAAAAAATAAAAGTAATTTACTTAGACAGATATGTCCGGCAGAATTAACGATTAGAGGAGTTAGTGGTAATTTGATATCTGAAGGATACATTTATCTAACTTTGACTTTTGAAGGAACAGAAGTTAAACAAAAGTTTTATGTTTTTAAAAATTTATCTTGTTCTGCCGATGGTATTTTAGGACAGAACTTTTTTCAGCGTTATCAAGCTGTAATCAATTACAAAGACAGCACGCTGACTTTAACTAACAATGATTTTAGCGTATTCATACCGATAGAAGGAATTTTATATACTTATGAACATAGCATTCCACCACGATGTGAAGTAATCAAGTACATTCCATATACTTTATCTAATGACTGTGTCGTTTTAGCTAAAGAAATTCGAGAAGGAGTTTTTGTTGCGGGTTTGATTTCAAAACCAGAGAAAGGTAGGATTCCTGTTAGAATTTTAAATACAACTGATAACGAGGTTCACATAGACTTATCGAACTTAGAAACGTATAGTTTGAGTTGTTTTGATGTTTGTAACTTCAACAAAGAGAAAATAAGTACAGATAGGGTAAAAACCTTACTGAACTTATTAAACTTAGAAGCATATTTGAACGAAGATGAACAGTTGAGTATACAAAAGATTTGTGCAAAATACGCTGACGTATTCCACTTACCAGGTGATAAACTTAGCACTACTAACTTGTTACAACATTCGATTCAATTAAAAGAAAATACAAGCCCAGTATACGTTAAGCCTTACAGAATCCCTAATGCCTTACGCAAGGAAGTCCATAAACAAATTAAAGAAATGTTAGAAAATGACATCATAGAAGAGACTACGTCTGAGTGGTCAAGTCCTGTGTTACTCGTTCCTAAGAAGAGTGACAAAAATGGAGAAAAGAAGTGGAGATTAGTTGTCGATTATCGTCAATTAAATAATAAAATACAAGACGTTAAATTTCCTTTGCCGAATATAGTCGAGATTTTAGATTCATTATCAGGAAGTATTTATTTTTCTAAATTAGATCTTTCACAAAGCTACTATCAATTAATATTAGAGAAAAATTCTAGAAAATACACCGCATTCACGACTGATAGAATGTATCAGATGAAGCGATGTCCAATGGGTCTTAAGACGAGTCCAAGTGTTTTTTCACGTTTAATGACCATTGCAATGTCAGGTTTAAATTATAATCAGTGTTTTATTTACTTAGATGATTGCATTGTCATCGGAAATTCCATGCTTTCCCATAATAAAAATCTGATTAGAGTTTTAGAAAGGTTTAGGAGCACAAATTTAAAATTAAATCCATTAAAGTGTGAATTTCTAAGAAAGGAAATTATGTACTTAGGTCACAAGATTACTTCTCAGGGAGTAGAACCAGATCCAGATAAGATTAAAGTATTACAAAACTATCCAAGACCAACAAGTTCAGACGATGTTAAAAGGTTCGTTGCTTTTGCTAACTACTATAGACGTTTCATTCCTAATTTTGCAAATACAGCTTATCTATTGAATAACTTATCGAAGAAAAGTGTAACTTTTCATTGGTCGTCAGAATGTGAAACAGCATTCCAAGCTCTTAAGCAAGCCTTAATGAGCCCACAAGTGTTAGACTACCCAGATTTCTCACAAAACAATACTTTTATCTTGCATACAGATGCATCTAAAATAGGTCTAGGCGCCGTACTGTCTAATAGTAACGGAAAGGTTGTCGCATACGCAAGTCGCAATTTGAAACCAGCCGAAACGCGATACCCAGTAATAGAGCTTGAGTTGTTAGCAATTGTTTGGGCTACTAAGCATTTTAGGCCTTATCTCTATGGTAAAAAGTTTAAAATCGTTACCGACCACAAGCCATTGATTTATCTTTTCGGAATGACTAATCCATCGAGTAGATTAACTAAATTTCGATTATATCTTGAGGAATATGATTTTGACATTGAATATATTCCGGGACGACAAAACGCAGCTGCAGACGCGTTGAGCCGTCTTCCTTTAACTAGTAAAGATTTAAAATTAATGAGAGAACACGTTGTATCAGTCACGACGAGAGCACAAGCTCGGAAATTAGTTTCCACACCATCAGGAGACTTTGACAAAACTGACTTGACACCCGAGAATCCCATGAACGTTGGGCCTGATCAACCTAATTTAGTGGAAATTCTCAAACGACCAGATAATTCTAAAGAATTAATTCTAGATTCGAAATGTTATAAAAGTGAGAAAGAGGAAATCATTAGTAATAAAGGTAACTTTGTATATGTGCCTTCTGAGTCTTGCATTTATCTGATATCTCGATCGTTATCTACCGTAGGAGTGTTAGCGAGAGAATTAGAATTTTTTTGCAGAGAATTAAAAATAAATGAAGTAATCGTAGTAAAGGATAAGGTAAATGAAGGAAAAGTAAAAAGTTTTCTCGAGAAATTTAAGAGTGATTTTCCTCGTATCCTAGTGACGAAAAATGTAAAGAAAATCTCAGATAAAGATGATATACGAGTTATATTAAATGATTTTCATATGTTGCCTACCAGCGGTCACGCGGGGGTAAACAGAATGTTGAATAACATTAAAAAATATTATTTCTGGCCAGGTATGAGCCGAGATGTTTACGATTATGTTAAAAAGTGCAAAGATTGCCAAATACAGAAGCATACAAATAGGAACACAAGAGCACCAATGGTTATAACTACGACTCCGAATACATCATTCGAGCGTATTAGTTTAGATATAGTTGGGCCCTTAGATTTAGATAATTTGAATTATAGGTATATTTTAACTATTCAGTGTAATTTAACTAAGTACGTAGAGGCCTATCCTTTAGAAAGGAAAGATGCTGAATCAATTAGTCGATTATTTGTAAATAATTTTATATTGAGATATGGAGTCCCTAAGGAGATAATTACAGATCAGGGAACTGAGTTCATGAGTAATATCTTTACAGAGGTTTGTAGTTTATTAAATATAAAAAAACTGAACTCGACAGCGTATCATCACGAAACGCTAGGTGCATTAGAAAATACACACAAACATTTAGGTGCGTATTTACGAATCCAGTGTAGTAATAATAAAACTGACTGGAGTAGTTGGTTGAGTTACTGGTGTTTCTCATTCAACACAACTGTACACACGGAGACACAATATACTCCACATGAGTTAGTTTTCGGTAAACTGTGTAATTTACCAAATAATCTAAAATCTTCTGTCGACCCTCTGTACAATTATGATAGTTATCCAAAAGAATTTAAGTTTAGATTACAAAAAGCTCAATTAGATGCTAAAAATAATTTATTATTGTGTAAAATAACTAGGAAATCGACTTATGATAAGAAGGTAAAATCAATGACATATAAATCAGGTGATTTTGTACTATTAAAAAACCAAGTAGGAAATAAGTTAGATCCTCTGTGGAATGGACCTTATGAGGTCATTGAGGATAATTCCCCAAATGTAAAAATTAGTAAAAATAATGAGACATACATAACTCATAAGAATAATACGAAATTATTTTATCCAAAATAAGAATATTGTGTTTTTAATTTCCAATTTTTTTTTGTATAGAAATGTTAGTATTTCACAATATTTTTGTTGTTTATTTACATGTATGGTTAAAAAAAAAAATGTGTTTTATAATTTGTATTTGATTGTAATCAACAGCGTTCGTCACACATTTTTTTTTTCTCGCCTTCCGGGGGTAAAGAGAACCTTTTCGGGGGAGGTGTAGCATATGACTATATTTGTAGTTGTACCGCGACTTAACGTTACGCGCTGCTACATTGGCGAACGGTGTTGAGTAAGCAATAATGTTTACATAAATAGTCTGTAATTAGGTATAAGCTCTCTCTTTAATTATATACTTCAACTTGTACTTGTGTGTTCAATACACCATGTCCAACATTTCGTCTTTCACTTAACCACGTCAACCTACCTAACCTGCAACACACCTCATATTGGTGATTTAAATGTCATGGTGACATGTCTGTCAATGTCATGTAAACCATAACCAATCACGTAGCAGTTGGACCCCACGCCTACGTATCCTCTGGTGGATTTTTCGAATGCGAAAACCCTCATTGGAGCGAAGCCTTCCTCGAGAAATGAGCTGCCGAACCAAAAAACTTGACAAGCTAAGCATAAGTTTAGATAAGTGTATTTTATTGTGTTTATATGATGTAAATAAGTTAACTACTGTGATAAATAATGTAAATTTGAAGTTAACTGCAATTTGATACGCATCTTAGAGTACACAAAACAATGTTAACAGAAAAAATAAATACAAATCGTGATTAATACAAAAGATACTTGAAAATTAAAATAAAAAATTGATTTCGTCTGTAATAAAGGTTACTTTAACCTTTAACTACCGACGTGGTTTTTTTGTAACACTAGTACCGACGTGGGGCCTGAGAGGCCGCATATAAAACACTCCGTGGTATGGTAAATATGTACCATAGACATTTATTTTTAAGTTTTATCGTTGATTTGGGATCTATAAATAAAAAAAAAGATTATTTTTAGAATCAACTTTATTAAACATTTAAATTATATGAGCTTTAATCGTTGGCTCCGGGTTTTTACTTAAAAATGGCACTTTGTGAATTAAAAATAATTGAAGAAATAATATTTATTAGGAACCTTGAAATATACTTTTTTCTTAAATTTAAAGGTAAAATCTATATAGAAAAACAATAAACTTTAAAATTTTTAATAAAATAAAAAAAATGTCCATCAACAAAGTTACTCACAATCAGGGCAGATTTGTTTAGCGCACTGATAACAAAAATGTTTTTTACACGATAATAACATTGGTATGTTGATTTCCTATTTAATTTAGGCGGACAAAATGCACATATTTTTCTTGTTTTTTCTTTGCTTGCTTGACCCTGATCTATGTTTTGCATATCAGGACCGAGTATTCTCACTAAACTCATACGAAATTCACGAGGCAAGCGTAAGTTTAACACCCTTCTCTTCATGTGTTCTAAAACTATTTGTCGAGCTAACTGCTTTATAAAAACATCGCGATCAGTGCCTTTATTTAGATGCTCATCATGCAATATATGTGAATTGACTGAACTTATATCTAAGATCCTATGTAAAAGTGTCAAACGCCGCGTTATTTTCTTCCAAGAGATTTATAGGACGCCGTGGCCTTTTGGAAAAATGTAGTTCATCCTTAGGTAAACTACGTTACCCCCTGAGATCCCTGGTACATCCATTCTTCAAATTATCTGGTAGATTTCTGAAAATAATCATTTCATTTTATTCGTGACTCAAACAAAAAACTAACGTTAGTACCGACGTTGGGCCTGAGAGGCCGCGTCGAAATTTCAGAACAGCATAACTTACCGAAATTGTGTTCTATTGCACTACTATCACACTCAACAGCGTAGACGCAACTAAACTCACAGCTACTGACGAGCATGGGGCTCACCTGCGCGGAGAAGGGGTAAAACTAACAACTTGTCAACACGCCGCGGCCTCTCAGGCCCCACGTCGGTACTTAAAGGTTAACGCTAGCTGCAATCCTTTCCAGACAACTTCAGGACACAATCGTTCAAACGAACGCTAACAAGATGTAAAGCTATTTTCGACGTTAATACTCTAGTCATAGACCGCCCGTATTGCACAATTTTGTTCACAAAAGAATTTCCAATTCGCAACTTAATAATAGAATATTCCTGATGTTGATGCAATTTGAATTCAATGGGATTTGCGTAACGGTTTAAAATAAGTTACAATTTAAAACGGTTCCAAAGTACAGTTAACAAAACGTTAAAGTCAACACTTGCATTCGATTTTTTTATAACGCACTTCAAGATTGACCTCATCCTACCTGATGTTAAGTGGTAATGAGGTCCTAGCTTAAGAGCGATAAGTACAGCATAATCTGTTACTAGACTTGTCGCCCTTACCTTGAAGGCTTGACCCCTGCTACTAATGTAGCACTCTCCAGAAGCTCTGGAAACCTTACTCACACGCAGGAACACAACAACACAGAAGTGATTGTTATTTGGCTGCGGTCTTCTGTAAGGTGGAGGTATTTCACCGGTTGGCCTGCTCCAGTTTGGACGATAAATCGCTATGCCTTATCTCTTAAGTAGGTATAGTTTTAGTTTTAGTTAACTAAGTAAGACATAACCGCCAGGCATACCTCTCTTTAGTAAATACTTAATTTTATATTCATTTATCAAAACAAAACTATATGACTTGGTCTAAAGAGGTCGATGCCATGTAAATACATACACATACCTATAAGTTAGATACTGCCACTGTAACTAATCTGCTGAGTTTCTTACCGGTGTCTTCTCGGTAGATATAGGTTCCGAATTAATATATTCAATGACGATTTGAAAGTGTTATTATTATAATATGTTACATACTTGAATAAAGAAACATTTGATTGATTGAAAAAAAAGTAACAAAAATATTCAAATAATTTTGGACCGCAACAAAAGAATAATAATTAAGCTATAAATAAAATGAGTTACAATAATGCTCATCAAAGTTTAACTATCACTGATTTGCGATATTTCATCAAATTCGTAATTTATTTATGTTCACTATGTGAGTTTACAAAGGGTAAACATTTTAAAACAATAAACTATAATACCGTCAAGAATATGCAAACTTTGAAGCTTCTAAGAATAGATACTAAATAGGTCGTAAAATTAGCATATTTCGTATCAATTTGCCCGTAAACTGAGTCGTAAACTAACTATAAAGATGTCCACTCCTCCCGACATCTGGCGGCCGTATGCGGCAACTCTGTATAAGGTATGATGCTAAAAATAAATAAAAAAATCGGCCAAGTGCGAGTTGGACTCGCGCACCAAAGGTTTGGTACCATTATCCAATCAACATTGGATACAATTATTTAGTTTTTAAGTAAATATTTTAACAAAATATTATCTATCTGTCCATCTGTTGCCGTTAACATTGAGCAAAAAATGGTTTAAAAATTACGTTTGTTGTATGGGAACCCTCTTTGTATATTTATTTTATTAAATATTTCTGAAGTTAGTATACAGCTACATATTCTGTGAATATTTCAGGCATCTAACGACCGTTTTTATTAATATCGAACAAAAAACAGAAAACATTATTTTTTTATGGGAGAGTTTTCAGTAATTCTTGTTAAAGCGATAACAGAAATACGTAATCTGTGAAAATTTGCTCTAGCTGTTACGGTTCTTGAGATACAGGTGACAGACGGACGGACAGACATAGATGAAAAAAAAACTAAATATAATTTCATAAACTTATAAAGTGTTCCATAAAGCCGTCATTCTTAAAACAAATACTAGTATTTATAACTTAAAATTTGCATCAAATTAAACCGCGTTCTATAAATATATCAATTTAAATGAATGTCTGTCTGAGCTCGTGTTATTGACAGATTGATAACACTTCAAATGAGTGTTCTCAATTCACAAATAAGGAGCAAATGCTGTCGTATAGTTGATTTATTGGCTCAATTGAAAATCAGGATTGCCATAACAACCTACGTGATGTCAGATGAACAAATAAAGATTAGAATAAAGCTTTATTGCATACTAGCTGTGCTTGCGGCTTCGTCTACGTCGAATTTATGTTGGTAACTAGCTGTGACCGCGACTTTGTTCGAAATACAGGATTCTGAATTTATTTTTTCTACAATTAGAGTAGCCTAAGTTACTCGTTATTACTTCAGCTACAAACCACTAAAGTCCCGTTAAAATCGATTCAGCCATTTCAAAGATAAACCGGAACAAACAGACAGCAGTACAACAATTGTAATAAATTATTGTTTTTGTGTATGTACCATACCTACATATATTTATATGCATGTACCAAAAAATATTATGTAGTATGAATGAATGAATGAATCTTTGATGAGACCATAGTCCATTTTGTTATTGACAATTTTCCTTAACCTATGACATTACAAATTATATCACAAAAAATACTTAGAATATAAGAATTTATATATGCATTTTAATAAAAATATAAAATTTAACAATTTCAAAATATTGAATGACAATCACTGCTATGCAACCCCGTTAGAAACTGCACAACTTGGCTGGGCAAGTACGATGGGCAAATTTATAAATAAATAAATAAATATTGGACAACATCACATGCATTGCTCTGATTCTATTGTAAGTAGCTAAAGCACGTGTGTTACAGAAAAAAAACGACAGTACCACAACACCCAGACCCGAGACAATATAGAAAAGTTCGTTGCCCATATTGTTATGTACTGCAAGTGTTTACCACCATAAGTAATATATTTATCTAACCTTCATATTTCTTGTTCCAGTGGTAGCCTGCGCTGTGGCTTTCCAGCAGCAGTACTTCAGGGTGGTACCTCGAAGCTTAAGGGTCCAAGAGGGCTCGGAAGCCGTCCTTGAGTGCTCCGTCGCCAACTTAGCTGGGCAAGTGCAATGGGCTAAGGATGGATTTGCGCTTGGTAAGTAATTAACAGTAACAAGTAACATTCAGAAAGTTATCATTGGATAGAGTTGCACGACCTTAAAATCCTCTCAACCATCGACTACCATGCATAGGATAGTAGGTACGTGAAGTTATTAAAATAAAAAAGTACAAAAAAACAGTATAGAAAACGGTTAAAAGTTGTCATAAGAATGGTATCCAGTGATAAAAAAATGTTTACCGCGATCAGAACTATCAAAAACAATTCTAGATACTGCCCTAGCAGTGTAGTGTATCGAAGTGACATCAAAACATTTTGTTGTGCAAAAATGTGAGGTTAGAAAAAGATTTCTTAGTGAACAAATATTAAAAGGGGTATACTATTTCTTAATTACCGCATATTGAAAGATGGATCCCATGCAACATGTATAATGGCATGTACAAAACACTCCTTGCGACTCCCACTAAGCCTGTTTTTGGAAACACGACAAGCTACAGCATTCACGGAACATGAAGCAGGGATGGACAGACGTGCTCGGTTTGCAGTGTGGATCAGACACGAGGCAATTCGCTTTGTGGTTTTACTCTGCATGTAGATGTCGACATGATAGAAAGATTTTAGCTTCGCAGAGAAAATCTTAGGTTTAGCAACAAAATTGGCCATATACGGTCATATGCCTAATACAATGATAGATAGTCTAATCCATGAGGACAAGCAACGGTTGGTTTAGTTGCATGTATTTAACTCTAGTACTCGGTTCCAATATTTGAAAAACGGACCGTTCTCGCTATGGATAGTAATAAATTATACTAGCCCTAAGCTAAAAACAGCCGATGGACGACTGATGACATCTGGTACCGTAATAACGATTCGTAGTCGGTTGAAGTAAAACGGATAGTAATTTTTGACACATTATGAATATCTAGTAAAATATTGGAACCGGGCATAAGTGGTATTGTCCCAAGCTCATTCTCAAAGTACTGATGCTCTTTTTACTAGACCTCAGTCTTTAATAGGAAATTTTGCATTATAACATTATCATCAAAATAAAGTTATATTATTTGGTCCTAACCGGTCTTCACATAGCAATAAGTGAGATGCTGGTACCGCAACAAATCTGCTGAGTTTCTTACCGGTGTCTTCCCGGTGCATACAAGTTCCGAACCGACAGTAGAGTCACTTTACATCGTATTTAATGACAATTCAAAAGTATAATAATGCAACCTTCTTGAATAAGGAAAGATTTCACTTTACTCTGATCCATGGTAATGAAAATTTCATCAATACCAAAGTTTTGAAAAATTAAAGATATTACTAATATTTGCTACAAAGTTCACCAGATCCTGAGTCTGTGTAAAATGTTGACTTTCCGATTCGAAGATGAAGCCAGAATCCCACATCCACCGGCATTTAAGCGCCACAAGAGACTGTAAAAGTAAAATAAAGAAACAAAGTTCTTTTCGACATTATGTCTACATTTCAAGGAAATTCCTGACCAAATCTTACACTTTGAATTATAAGTCCGACATTTGGAGCGCTCTTTAATTGTTTTTTCAAGCCGAATTCTTTAAAGAGAAAAGTTGGGGGAAGGCCTTCTAATCTTACGACGAGATTTAATTGTTCTGTGAGTGACATGTAACGCTTTCACGGACTTTTGCAATTAATTTTGGTATAAAACTTTCGTTCACCCTTCAAAGATGAATACTTTTACTAGTCCTTACATGTTTTTTATTATATTTACTAAGTAACCCAAACATTCTCAGTTCTTATTCATTTAATTTTAAAGAAAACTTAGCAGAAATTACAATAATAGAGAATGTCTATAAAAATAAACTGCTGCGTGAGTATAACGAATTTAAATCAAACCTTTAATAAACATTAGAGTAAGGAAATTATACAGTCGTATTTTTTATGTAAAAGGTGAAATGAAAAAATACACTATAATAAGCTACATCTTTGTAAATACGTTATATCTTAAGGTCTAGTGACATAGAAAAGTATAAGTGCAGTATTTGATCATAGTATTTAATAAAACATAACTGTCAGAACCACTACATCTGGCATCAAATTACAAATTAAATGCCACATAGATTTAAATTATCAAATACTATTCCATGGTTAAATTCTAAAGCAAGCCCATAAGACAAAACAAATAATAATTTTAATATGAAATCAAATGTGCCTACCGAAGCTAACCAATTTGCAAATATAATAGACTCACCATGACTGATATCTGGATCCAAATTCTCAATCAATCAGAGAACCCTTTGTTACATAAATTGAACAATAACATGAGTATAAATCTGTTCTATAGGTTGTTAATAGGATAGCATCTCCGCTCTCTCAGTTTACCTTATGGAATACGTAATTTAAACGCCATGTGGGATTCAACATAATAATATTATGTTCAATGTTAGTATAATTTCAATTCACATGCCATATGATGCATGCCATTCTTGGGCTTGGTATTATTATCTTTAAGTTTTTTAATATTAATGATCAGGATACTGAGCTTAAAGAAAATAATCTTAATTTGTTTAAATTTTCAACAAATTCTAACGATATCAACAAAGATTTAAAAATTTAGATGATGCTTTTAAATGACTTGATTAAGATCTGTATGGATTAATTTTCTTCTACTATCTTTGCATTCAAACTTAAATTGGCATTAAATTATAAGCTTTCCTTTAAAAAAAGGAGAATAGTTTTGAAAAAGGAAATCTTGAATTTTAGTTGTCTTAACACATGGCGTCCAACAAGGCATTATACCGAGCCCGCTACTTTTAATTTAGCGTAACTTGAAAGTTCACGCTATTCGATTAGAATATGCCGTTTCCGTCTGTTAATCATAGATTTCGTGCCAAGTCTTCTTAAAAACAATTACAAGACAACTCCGGTACTGTGACTAAATAATACTGAACGTCTCAAATTACTTTCGGGTTCATTTTGTACGGTTTTGTGATTGCATCACAGTTTATTAATTATTTTAATTGACTTAGCCTAAGTGATTTCGTTTGTTACCGTGAGATTGGTTCGAGTCGTATTGTGAATTTTAAATTTCATAATTGCGTTCTTTGTTACTAGATTTGGCATAACTTGGTTAAAATTCCGAAATCACTTCTGGGTAACAGTAGTAACGTATAAAATGAGAGAACTAGATTTCTAAATTCCTTGAAACTGGGTGCAAATTTGCAGTAATAAATTCATGTTTTTTTAGTTTTAGGTTTAAATTATTTTTATTTCTCAAAAAGAACATTTACATAGTTCACTAAATATGAGAAACTTAACAATTTTTATTATTATGTACAAATATGGGTTCGATCTATCATAGTTAGACAACAGATTCTAGGTACACTATCAATCTCTTTTTAAAAACATGAATAGATTCAGAGTCTTTTACAAATTTCGGTAATTTATTGTATAATTGAGCTCCCTCAAATTGTATATTTCTCTTTCCGTACATGGTTCTGACCTTTGGTAGTTCTAAATCATTTCTGTTTCTAGTATAGTGGTGATGTGATTTTTGTTTAAATGTGTTTTACTCTTTTTAAACGGAATTCCTTTTTTCATTTGCTGTGCAAATATTTTCAACTGACGTGAAACATTCATGACACACCAAACAATGTTTGAGTAGATTGTTTTTGTTCGCAAAGCTTTTATGTGATTGAAAAAGATTTGTTAAACAGTGCGGATGTTTGAGAAATAAAATTACTTTTGGTCTGTGTGTTTTTTTTTAATAAGAATAAAGTATATGTATTGATTCTTTGTTTACTATTTATTGTATGGTCCCTGTTATAATATAATAGTCAAGAAAAACTGTACTATCCATACTAATATTATAAATGCGAAAGTAACTCTGTCTGTCTGTCTGTCTGTCCGTCTGTTACTCTTTCACGCCTAAACGGCTAAACGGATCTTGATGAAATTTGGTATAGGTATACGTTGAATCTCAAGAACGGACATAGGCTACTTTTTATTAGAAAATAAGGAAGGGATAGGGGTAATACCACCTTTGAAAGTTTATATGGATTTTTTTCATTTTTGGAGTTAGAGATATGAAATATGGCACAAATATAGCTCGAAACTTGGATTAAAATATAGACTACATTTTGTTTCGAATATTAGGGGAGAAAGGGGTAAAACCGACCATGAAAGGATGTAGTCCACGCGAACGAAGTCGCGGGCACAGCTAGTTTATGATAAACAAAGTCAAAGTCAAAGTCAAAGTCAATTCATTTATTCATGTAGGTTACAAGTAACACTTATGCATCGTCAGAATGAATACAAACCAAAATTGAAGCTATAGCCGGTTCGGAACCTAATCCTACCGAGAAGAATCCGGCAAGAAACTCAGTAGTTATCCTAATCTTTACAATGTTTAGAGCTAGAGAACTTAAAAACTATGGTGTGCGAGCGAACAGACAATCATGTCCATATATGTTTATCGTTTAAATATTCATCAAGTTTATAGTATCCTTTTCGCATTAAACATGATTTAATATGGATCTTAAATCTATGCATAGGTAAATCAACAATACATTGCGGTAACTTGTTGAATATTTTTATACTTAATCCCACGAATGTTCTACTGGTTTTACGAAGCCTATGGTTTGAAATAGCGAGCTTATGTTTATTTCTTGTGTTAAAATTATGTGTGTCGGATTTCTTATAGAACAAATGAAGATTTTTACGTACATACATGATGCAATCAAAGATGAATTGGGAGGCTACAGTTAAAATATTAATTTCTTTAAATAATTCTTTAAGTGAATCACGCGATCTAAGGCCGTAAATAGATCGAATAGCTCTCTTCTGTAATACAAATATAGTTTGTATGTCAGAAGCTGAGCCCCACAGCAATAGACCGTATGACATTAAACTATGAAAATAGCTGAAATAAACTAGTCTCGCCGTTTCAACATCAGTAAGATGCCTAATTTTTCTAACTGCATATGCGGCAGAACTAAGTCTTCCTGCCAGAGCACATATATGAGGACCCCATTGTAGCCTCGAATCTATAGTGATTCCTAAAAAAGTTGTTGTATTTATGACTTCGATTTGTTCATTATTCATAACTATATCAGTTTTTATTTGCCTTACATTTGGCATTGTAAATTTAATGCATTTAGTCTTTTTTGCATTGAGGACGAGGTTATTTGTAGTAAACCAATGCAAAACTTGTGAGAGCGTATTATTTACATCGTCATAGGATTGCTTATGCCTGTCAACTTTGAAAATCAGAGATGTATCATCTGCAAACAACACAATCTCACATAGACTTTTGGCAAAGTGAGGAAGATCATTTATATAAATCAAAAAGAGAAGAGGTCCTAATATAGAACCCTGGGGCACTCCCATGACTAGTGGTGCGCCAGAAGAAATGATTCCGTTAACATTAACTTTTTGTATTCTGCCAGTTAAATAAGATTGGATTAAAGATATAGCAGGACTTGAGACACCGTAATGTTGCAACTTCAAAAGCAAGGTTTCATGATTGACACAATCAAACGCCTTTGACAAGTCGCAGAAAATACCAATGACATCCTGCTTTCTCTCCCACGCATCCAATATATGTTTGACGAGTGCCACTCCGGCATCAGTGGTCGATCTACCTTTGGTGAAGCCAAATTGTTTGTTGTGTAGTAGATCGTTTTCATTAAAATGTGTTATTAATTGATTGTATATAATTTTCTCAAAGATTTTACTGAGTGCTGGTAGTATGGAGATGGGTCGAAAGTTAGAAGGGTCACTTTTTACCCCTGACTTAAAAAGGGGAATGATTTTACTAAATTTCATTAGATTGGGAAACTGACCCAGATCTATGCACTTATTAAATATGTAAGCTAGATGAGGGGCAATAGTAGTAATAATACTTTTTATTATCTCTAAAGAAATCCCCCATAAATCCTCAGTCTTTTTAATGTTTAACTCTTTGAATGTTTTAACAATTTCATGATGATTAATGTGAGTAAAGCTGAAGGAGGTTAGACATTCACATACATTAGACTGGAGGAGAGATTGAGAAAGATGCGGGCTAGAATTTATTCCACTAGTAGTAGCTGTAGGAATTTTCGAGAAATATGTTTCAAATGCATTGGCCACTTCATTGTCAGAATCAATTGTATTTTCGTTAATTTTAAGAGAGACCTTGTTTTCTCGAGTTTTATTTTTACAAGTCTCTTTGTTAATAATGTTCCAAGTGGCCTTTATTTTATTAGTCGATTTCTTAATTTTTTCCTTAAAAAAATTTGATTTGGCTATTGCGCAAACCTTTTTAAAAAGTTTTGAATACATTTTAATATATTCTATTATATTAATATCGGTACTGTTGTGTTTAATATCATATAATTCAAAAAGTCTTCTTCGACTTTTATAAATACCTTTCGTCGCCCAATCACTAAATTTGATTTTAGGATTGTCTATTTTAATAACTTTCTTAGGAAAATGTGAATTAAATTGGTCTATAATTGTATCGAATAATGTTTTGTACAACTGATCAATGTTGTTGTTCATTATTGGACTAAGGGAAATTTCATCACGAATATGTTTCACAAACTTCTCAACGCGACTCGTACTGATTGGTCTGCAAGTAAACCTTGAAGAAGCTAAGGTATGATGATGCTCAAGCACTGCTTTCTGCCCGCTGTGGTCCGAGCTTACAAAATTTATTATTGATTTTTCCAATGCTTTACAGTTGCAAAATATATTATCTAAGCAGGTAGCTGACGTGGGCGTTACTCGAGTTGGTTCAGCAAAAAGGTGATGTAGGTCAAAAGACTTAAATAAGTTTAAGAACCTAACCGAGTATTGTGAATTTTTATCTAAAATATTAATATTAAAATCCCCACATACAACTACTTTTTTATTGCTTTTACACACTTTTCTCAGAACCTCTTCCATGGTAGACTCAAATACAGTAAAGTCACTGGAAGGAGGTCTGTATACACAGACTATGATATGTTGCTCAAGCTCTGCACACGAAAGTTCAATAGTGCGCTCAATAGAGAGTGATACAATATCTTTACGATTTTTTGATGTTAACGATTTATTTAGTAAAATTAGTGACCCACCTCTAACAGCATTCACCCTAGTGAACGAACTAATGAGCTCAAAGTTATCAATATTAATTAATAATTCATATTGTCGAAACCAGTGTTCAGTAATACACAACACATGAATATTGAATTCATTTAAAAATAGTTCTAACTCTAGTTCCTTGCCAGTAAAGCCCTGAATATTTTGGTGTATGATATTTAAATAATTAGATTTTCTAGTTGTCAAAATTAATTTGCTAGAGTTATCCTCTATTGTCTTATGGTATAATTTAAATTATTTGGAACAACTTCCAAAGTCTCATTTATAATGTCATGATTCTGCTCAATAGAAGCAGCCTGAGTAGCCAATTTCTTGGCTGAAATTTTTATAAAATATGATAGCGACATTGCTATCTGTCTCTTATAAAATTTAGAAAGATAAAAGTTATCTTTTGTCGAATAAAAACTTGAATTAAATGTCAATTTATTTGTAAAATTAAATGTCATATTATTAATATCAATCATATGAAATTTTTCTGAATAATTATTATTACATGTCAATGTGCTCATCATTGTATTAATTTTATACCTAAGGTCATTTTCTCTCTGTGACAAACACTTACTATATGGAAGTGTAAACAATACAATTTGATTTAAATTCAATGCATTAAGACACTCAAAACATTGAATAAAATCCCTTTTGTTTACATTTCCTCTATTGGCAATCAATAATATCAGAATAGTATTTTCTGAGAAGTTATATTTACAAATTCTTTTTACAATTTCATTATATGGCAAATTTGGTAAACAATAATTTGAGACAGGTTGTCCCAGATATGTACTCATCAATAGGCCCATATCTTTACCCAACTCATCACTAAACATAACAAAGTTGCAAGTACTTACTGTTTTTGATGACTGAGTGAGGAAACTGTTGGAATTACCTGTATTGGATAAGGGTGTTAAGTTATTACATGTGCTTGACAGTGATGAGTCACATACCAACCGAGAGCTGTTTAAATTGTATGAATTTTCACAGTTTTTATCAGCCGTCAATGATGTTTCTAGTAGACTCTTCAAAGCAAGCATGTGTTCCTCACTCTCCTTCTTGGAACTTATATACCTACTAGTCATATTGTCCAAGGAAACTTTTAACATTTGTATTTTATTTTCTAATTCTAGTAAATTACTGTCATAGGTTTTGATGTTATTATTTATTGTTAAAGAACATAAATCTAATTCATCACCTAAACGACGTCTTTCATTAATACATTTAGTTTTATTACATGAACACTTTTGTTTCTTAATTAATTTTTTAGTTTTATTAATGTACCTATTAATTTTAATGTATTTTTTTAGCTTATTCCTACTACATTTGACAATTCCCGCTGAAGGTACAGAACACAGGGTATCCTCCCGTGTCAGGTCTACAGTCTCAAAATCCGTTGGGTTCATGTCAGGTGTATCAGGAACAAGATTGGGCACACTACCTATAAGTTCCTCAAATAGACATAAGGTCTGGGATGCCGCAACCTCCTGCTTCTCATTTTGTAAGTCATTTATGCAGTGGTGAGCCTCTTGTAGTTCATGCTCCAGTAATGTGACGCGTCTTAAGTTTTGCACGTACTCCTGGCTGCACTCACCAAACCCATCAACAATTGATTGTAGATTGTCCCGTTCCTCGATAATCGACATATGTTGCAAATGTAAATCAGCCAAATTCTTTTTCAACTCACGACTCTTCTCCAACACTTCCAACAGTTCCCTCTCATTGTCCTCTCTTTCCCTAACCAATTGTGTAACTTCCTCCTTGGTGGCCTTCAATTCCTTCAAAGCCAGGTCGAGTCTAGACTCTGCCTGACGAGCAGAGGTGAGTCCAGACCCTCCCTGGCGAGCTAAAGCCTTGCTACGGGTCAGCATATTGAAATGTTCAAGTGTAAATAGCAAAATACGCGTAGATGTATTATAGTTCCAAGAAGTTGTTTACACAATTAGAAGTAACTTAAATGTCACTTCAACGCGTAAATAAGGATATAAATAAGTACGAGTACGAGTTTTGATAAATTTACCTTCTAAGTGTTACTTACTTTTGTTATTAATGAGTTTTTAGAATCCAAAAGAGATAAACAATGATCTTACAAATTCGAATCATGAACTGTCATCCACTCCGTAATTGTTGTTTCACAAACACTTTAAAAACTTAGATTACACCACAGATTTTTAGCTTTAAACGATAAACTTAGATTAATTGTTTGATTAGTGATGATTTAACTGGCCTTATTGTGATTTTAGTATTAAAAATAGAATTTAAAAATCGGGACAAACTGAATCAGATGTTACACGAAGTCGTAAACGTAAAACGTTTTATAAAATCATTCAATAAGCTTATTTATTTATCAGCACTGGAGTATGGTATATTACATAACGTTGTTAAGATGAGTGAAACATAAATGTAGATTTATCTTTGTTTTTTTTTTTAAAGTAACTCATGATACATGATAAATGAAACATTTTATCATTTATTTCAAGGATAAAACTTCGCTTGAGACCAGGCGATTAGCGTGATTATCTGGTGCACTTGTTTATTTTATTTGTAAGAAATTATGATTGTCTAAAGAGTTATAATTATTTAAATTGTAAGAAGTTATAATTATAGTAATTTGAATTTATGCAACTTTTAAAAGTATTTGTATTGACCCGCGTCCGAGCGCGTGGCTTACAATGTCGGTAAAACTTGATTGGAGTGGGGACTAAAAACCGGTGTTGTAAGACGTGCGCTCGGCCCGCTGGGAGGACATTCGAAGCTTACCATTCGTCAAGTAAGGTTGTCCGACGAATGAAAACCAAGAAACTTAAATGTGAATATTGATGTATAGTGAAGTTATTGAATATAGTCCGATTTTACAAGATTCGAGAGTTTTCTTTTAATACCGCTAACAGTTCAGAAAGCGGGATTATATCGAGTGTACACAAACTTGACTAAGGACTTTGCGCCCAGATACAGGTATGTAAACACTTAAGAGTTTTCTTTATTTACCTTTTTTTTTCTTTTGCCTTAAATTGTGTGGTCTAAGTGTCAATATAAACTCTTATTAGTGAGAAAAAAATATTTTCTAATCTATACATGATAATCGGTCGGTCGGATTATACGGCATAAATGTTAAAAATTAAGTATTATGCAGTAAACCATTATTGCAACTCAAATGGCTGAATAAGTTTTAAGAGGTGTGACAACATATTTCGCGTAAAGGTAATTTTATATTTGAACGTTTACTTTTTCTTTTATTTTTTTTATTTCTCAGTTGTAATGGGTAACAAAAGAGAGTCCAGAAAAAGAAAAAGAGATAAGCATCCTTGTGACAGAAATAAATCCTCGTCGTCAGAAGGTGAACATGAGATAATGCAGCATAAACATCGAGAACGCATCTGTCGTGATCGGAGTGACTCTCGTCATAGTAAGCGAAAGAGACACGTACCACGTAGTAGATCGAAATACAATGATGGCCCAGAGTTACGTCGACGACACTCATCGAAACGGAGATCTACACAACGAGATACATTTCGATCATCTTCTCGAGAAACTAAGACTCCGCCGATACAAGGACGAAGACAAGAATCTGCAGCAACATGTGAAGGTACGACTACCAATCAACAGGATCCTACCGCAAGTACATCTACTTCTAATAATTTTGTAGAAACTTTTAGAGATTTAATTAATGCTCTTAAATTCAATAGTAGCGGTAATTCTAGTCATTTTCCATCCATAAATGTTATCCCTGAATTTGACCCTTCCCTACGAAATCAGACAATAAATACGTGGCTTTTGAAAGTAAATGAGTGTCGGACTATTTATGGATGGAATGAAACGCAAACCATTCATTATGCTCTCCCAAAATTAGTCGGATTAGGAAAGAAATGGCTGCAAGGTTTACCTAGTCTTAAATTTACATGGTCAGAATGGCAGGATCAATTAAAAGAGGCTTTTCCTAGCGATGAAAATTATGGCCAGCTGTTGACGGAAATGCTTGCTTGTAGGGCACGTTTTGGGGATTCTTTAGAGGAATATTATTATGAAAAAATGGTTTTGTTAAATAGATGTTTAATAACAGGAAATAATGCAACTGATTGCATACTTCATGGAATCGAAGATAAATCCATTCGTACCAGTGCCGAAGCAGCACAATTTTCAGACCCTAATAAGTTGTTAGTTTTTCTAAGGAATGTAAGGTCTAGTAAAAAAATCGAAAAACCGATGATGCCCTTTACATCCAACATTTCCGATAACAAGCGACCAAAACCGAATAGACTTATACACACGACATCTGAAAATAAACCGAATTTAAAATGTTATAATTGCGGTGGAGACGGACATTCTTATTATAAATGTAAACAGCCTATAAAGAGATGTGAAATATGTCATAAAGTCGGTCATTTGTCAGTAGAATGTTTAACAAAAAAAGATTCTAATAACAATTAAACTGTAATGCGTATTTTAAAAGAAAACGATACTGAAATCAAATATTTTAAATCAGCCAAGGTTAACGGTCAACAAATGGATTGTTTCGTGGATTTTGGGAGTCAGTGTACTATGTAAAAGGAATCTGTTGCAAAACGGTTTGTCAAGAATTGGTCTATTTCAGACTTGCCAACTTTAAAGGGCTTTGGTAACTCTGAGGTCAATTGTTTAGGAAAATGTCACGTGACTATTGAAATTGACTCTGTTTAGGCGTACTTAGAAGTTCTTATCATACCTGACAATTTTCTGCGCGTTCCTCTGCTCTTAGGACAAAGTTTTACTGAACAAGATCATATTATTGTTTACAAAAATAAAGACAGCTTAAGGTTAATATCGAATCAGCCACTAAACAATAGGATTTCTATTTATTCATCGGAAAATAGGTTTATTTCGTATGGATGCACCAAAATTGACATAGAATCAGACCCGAAATACAACGGATGTGTATTGATAGAACCCAGTTGGTGTCAACAACTCTGTTCAGAGTACGAAATCTTACAGGGTGTAACAGAATTAACTGATGGCCGAGGGCAAATTATGATTAAATGTTTCACTAAGCCAGGGTTTCAATTAAACAGGACTACTTTAATAATACGTGCTCTTCCTATGAGAGAAATTGAACCGATGTACATTAATAGAATAGAAGCAGGTAGGGATGTCGTTCCCATTGATGTCATTGATGAATCTATGGTTAATATGAATGATACGTTAGACCATGCTAGCAAGAAACAAATACTAGATCTTCTTAATGAATTTAGAGATTGCTTTGCATTTAATATCAAGGAAATAGGTTGCGTTAATGGATCGGAAATGAAAATAAAGCTTAATGATGATACTCCAGTAGTTTACTCCGTATCGCTTGTCTCAAATGGAACGCGAACGGGTTAGGTCAATAGTTGGGGACTTGGAAGACTCGGGCGTAGTCAGGCCATCTATATCGGAGTATGCTTCACCAATTTTTCTTGTAAAAAAAAAAGTCAGGTGACTATCGGCTATGTATTGACTACAGAGCTTTAAATAAAAAAAAAACAATAAAAGATCACTATCCTCTCCCAAGGATAGATGATCAAATTGATAATCTCTCAGGGTGTAAATATTACACTTCTTTAGATTTAGCATCTGGGTGCTACCAGATCCCTATGGCTCAGTCTTCTAAGCACCTAACAGCTTTTATAGCCCCGATGGGCATTTTGAATTCAATAGGATGCCGTTTGGTCTGGCAAACGCTCCATCAATGTTTCAAAGAACTATTAATAACATTTTAGGGAATGCTAGGTTCAAAGAGGCATTTGCTTATATGGATGACGTAATTATACCATCACAAACGATGCAGGACGGTTTCAAAAGACTAAGAGAAACATTGGAGTTATTCCGGCACGCAGGGTTGACTCTCAATTTATCGAAATGCAATTTCTTCCAAGAATCCATCGACCACCTAGGTCCATTTGTAAAAAAGTAAATTTACCTAATTCTGATAATAGACGCTTTTACTAAATTTATTGTTCTAGTACCCGTAAAAAGCACTAAAAGCGTTCATTCAATCAAAGCTATTAAAGATTATTTTCACACTTTTAGTGTACCAAAACGATTAGTTTCTGACAGAGGGACATTTTTTAAATCTGCACGTTTCAAAAGTTATTTAGATACCCTTGGAGTTAGGCATATCATGAACGCAGACGCTACGCCGCGTGCCAACGGCCAAATAGAGAGGTACAATAGAACTGTGCTAGCAGCGCTTACAAAAAAAAATTACAATAAATCTGAACAAGTCTGGGACGAATGTGTTAGTCAAATTCAGTGGGGCCTCAACAACGCGTTAAACAAAGGCACTAATAAGACCCCATCTGAAGCGCTATTTGGCATAAAATCTGTTGGTACTCCTGATGCTTTACTTCAATTAAATATTAACACTGACATAGAAAATGCGGGAGAGAACCTACATACTATCAGGAACGAAATATCTAAACATATAGAGAAGACGCAATAAAAACAGAAATAAATTTTTGACCAGCGTCGAAAGAAAGTAACATACAATATTGGTGATTTAATTGTATTGTTGTAGTGAATTTATTTGTAATTTGTAGAACGAGAAGTTCCTTCCACGGGTAAAAGTAGAAAGCTGATTCCCAAACTCCGTGGGCCTTATCGTATCTGCAATATACTAGATAACGACCGTTACGTTATAGAGGATACGCCTATATCTTGAAAGGGGAATCGATCATTTAGTGGAATATTCTCGGTGGATAAAATACACCCTTGGCTGGTTTATACTAGAAATAATGATAGTTCTGATTCGGACACTGAACAGGAATAATTTGATTAATTATAAGATCCATCATAATTGATCGTTCGTTAACGTATAATGTAAAAGCTGTAATGATGATAATATGTATCTTAACAGAATAAAATAATTAATTATAACTAAAAGAACAGTAAAACTGATTAATTAGAAAGTTAATAATGTCATCTAATGTAAAGTCTCTTGAATAAATTGCCGTGGATATGAAGAGGCCACGAGATTTGTTCAGCCAGTGTTTATAAATCGCCGTGGATATGAAGAGGCCACGAGATTTATAGAACAAAATCTTGTGATTATAAAGACGTTATAATTGTCGGTGAATAAATCGCCGTGGATATGAAGAGGCCACGAGATTTGTTCAGCCAGTGTTTATAAATCGCCGTGGATATGAAGAGGCCACGAGATTTATAGAACAAAATCTTGTGATTATAAAGACGTTATAATTGTCGGTGGATAAATCGCCGTGGATATGAAGAGGCCACGAGATTTATTCGACCGATTGTTGGAATTTTGGAGAAGTTATAATTGTCGGTTGATAAATTGCCGTGGATATGTAGAGGCCACGAGATTTATTCAACCAATATTCATGATCATGTCTCTAAATAGTCGCCGTGGATATGTAGAGGCTACGAGGCTCATTTAGTTTGTATCTTTCTATTATATTATTCCCAAATGAACTGCCGTGGATATGCAGAGGCCACGAAGTTTACTAAATTAACATTATTAATTATGAAAAACTAAAAAAAAATATTTATATATCCTTGAATAAATCGCCGTGGATTTGTAGAGGCCACGAGGTTAATTCAATTAGTACTTATAATAACACACTGAAGGAAAATTTAGTTATATTTGATTTCAAATAATTTAATGTTTTAGTATTGGTTTAACTTTACGATTATTGTTATTATAATTGTCTAAATGGATGTTTGTGTAAAAATTTTATTAACATTAGGAAAAGCATTCTCGGGACGTGAATGTATCAGGAAGGGCCGACTGTAAGAAATTATGATTGTCTAAAGAGTTATAATTATTTAAATTGTAAGAAGTTATAATTATAGTAATTTGAATTTATGCAACTTTTAAAAGTATTTGTATTGACCCGCGTCCGAGCGCGTGGCTTACAATGTCGGTAAAACTTGATTGGAGTGGGGACTAAAAACCGGTGTTGTAAGACGTGCGCTCGGCCCGCTGGGAGGACATTCGAAGCTTACCTTTCGTCAAGTAAGGTTGTCCGACGAATGAAAACCAAGAAACTTAAATGTGAATATTGATGTATAGTGAAGTTATTGAATATAGTCCGATTTTACAAGATTCGAGAGTTTTCTTTTAATACCGCTAACATATTTCTCAGTTATTAATCTCTGGCACTTTCAAGAATAGATTGAAGTGTAGTACCAGTTGCAATGAAGACAGGGACAAGGGACAGCAGTCGAACTTCAATATTATTTCAACTAGTTTAAAACAAAACGTACGTGTCTGTTATTTCACTTTGAATAATCACTTGATCATCATACATCTTAAGCAAATCGGAATGATATTGAAGTTCGACTCCTACCACTCGGCTAGACGCCGAGATGTCATATAAAAACTTTCAGTGTGAAATATTTCAAATGCAGTCTTCAACTGCAAACACTGCACTTCGCCCTTCCAATCAATCACATTCGCCACTCCAGTGTCCAGTCCGCTCGTCTAAATGAATCAGGCGCCCTGTATACAAGTATATCTAAATGAATCACCCTGTAGACCAATACAAACGTCACAGTTCACAGGCTGGATGCATCCTCGACACTTGATTGTGAAGTACCGGCCTAATGGAGACACTCAAGCGGTTTGAAGACTAAAATGCAGTTTTGTTTTTAAAGGCAGACAATTTTCTCGTAAGAAAAATAATACTACAATCTAATTATTTCAAAGACTAGCTGTGCCCGCGATTTCGTTCGCGTGGACTACATCCTTTTATGGTCGGTTTTACCCCTTTCTCTCCTAATATTCGAAACAAAATGTAGTCTATATTTTAATCCAAGTTTCGAGCTATATTTGTGCCAAATTTCATATCTCTAACTTCAAAAATAATCATTTTTCCATATAAACTTCCAATGGTGGTATTACCCCCCTCCCCCCTTATTTTCTATGTCCGTTCTTGAGATTCAACGTATACCTATACCAAATTTCATCAAAATTGGTTGAGAGGTTTAAGCAGGAAAGCGTAACAGACACACAGACAGACAGACAGAGTTACTTTTGCATTTATAATATTAGTTAGGGATACGGTTACATCAGTATTGACTGGATTTTTTTTCTTTGGAAATTACTTTTTGGAAATTCTAGTGGTTCTGAACATTTTTTGATCACAGACTCCTATTAAACAATTAGCGTGGACCATCACTTATATCTGTATCTAGATTTTTCATGTGTGGAACTCTAAGACCTTTAAAATCAAACATTCAAACTCAAACATCCCTTGATTCAAGTAGGTTACATATAACAATTTTAAATCGTCCATTGAATACAATGCAAAGTGATTCTACTGCCGGTTTGGAACTTATATCTACCAAAAAGACACCTGTAAACTTATTAGTTACAGTAGCAGTATCTAACTTATTGCTATGAGTAGACCACTTAAGCCCAAATCATATTTTTTTGTTGTGATGCGTGATGAAACATTAAATATTTATTAAACATAATATTAAAAACAAAGGATGTTTACATTTCTTCAATTATTTAACTTTTGACATCGAAAGCCCATAAAGTTTAAACAAATACAATCGTGCTTACATTATTCAATCCCATTCATTCATAAGTAGCAGGGGTCAAGCCTTCAAGGTAAGGGCGAAGTCCAGTAACATATTTATTATGCTGTACTTGTCACCCTTAAGCTAGGACCTCATTACCACTTAACATCATGTGGAATGAGGTCAATCTTAAAGTGCCATATAAAAAAAAATGTCATTAATGGATGGATTTGCGTTTGTATCATCACCGTTTGTACGGGTTTCCATAACATGAGTACTCGAACTACTTACTTCAGTGTTAGTTTGATATAAATGAATGTTGTTTAATGTGTACATGTGTCTATGCGTTTTTCCATTGCTGATACAGGACTGTACGTATAACATATAAGGATTCATCTATCTGCTCATTTTCTCATAACTTACGCCTCAAGCCGCCTCTGAGGGTGTCGCCTAGTCCAACAATCCGTACAGATTGGCCTGTTAGTCTGTCTGTCCCTACTCTATTGTCTACGATTGTGCATTTGTTATATCGCCTGCTAACTTGATATTCAGTACCGAACTTGTCCATGACTAATGAGATCCTAAAATTGCCGAAAATTGTACAATTTAAGAAAGTTATTATGTAAGAATTTTTCGTAAAGCACCGGTATCACATATTTGATCATTGATCAAATTTAAAGGACACTGATTGGTAGTCGGTGATTTCACATTCGAATTGTTATGTATCCAATTGTTTATGTATTCACACTGCGAGTATTGGCAGGTCAATAATTATAAGTGTGATAAAATTTGAGTTTGGGTGTTTATAATTGTATTTAAATATCTATAAAAAATAAAATAACTTTCATTTTCTCTTACAAATTAGCGCCGCTTTGCAAAATTTTAACAGAAGAGTATACTATTATATTGTGGTACCTACTACATTTGAATCTGGCACTTGGAGATCCAGTGACTGAGTGCGATGTCTCATATTTATGTAAGAGCGCGATACATGAAGGTCGTGGGTTCGATTTACGCACCGCAAGGGGAGATGAAAATTTTCGTTTTTTTTAAATATTTTTTTATAGATCAATTATTCTTTTTCCAGGCTTCTCGTCAGTGATCCCTGGGTACCCCCGTTACACCATGTTTGGGGACCGGCGGCATGGCGTCTACAACCTTCGCATCGTCAACGCGTCTTTGGAAGACGACGCCGAATACCAGTGCCAGGTCGGACCAGCTCAGATGCACAAGGTCATCAGAGCCAACGCTACGCTGACTGTTATATGTGAGTACCCTTGAATATTTACAGCGTACTCCTCTTTTTTCCTTACGAGGGGAATTACATTGATGTACCGTACCGAGCCTGAAGGAGGTGACGGCGTGCGTGGGTCTCCCCGCCCTGAGAAGGGCAGGACTACCCACTAAAACCCCCCATTGGGCCTCATCGCCGTTAAGGTGATGCTATGAGAAACTCGGCTCAGCCATAACCACCATAGCACCACCGGCACAGCATACACCTCTGAGAATAATAATGACAGAAATAATTAATTCGCGTAAATTAGTTCGGCAATATTTATGAAACGACTGTTTAAAAAACCGGTCAAGTGCGAGTAGGACTCGCGTGGAGAGGGTTCCGTACGTTGGGCTTATAGGTCACTATAACTGCCTTCACTTGATTGTGAGAAACAAAGAAATATCTTAATTGTCTCTCTCTATCTTCCATCTCTCTCTTTTAAAAAAAATACCAAATTCCTGGCCCTAATTCTTCGCCCCACAAACCCCATGGGGCAATCCGTAGTTGATGAAATAATGTGTAATATGCTCATAGACTGATGTGTCAGACCTTTTGAAATTAAGCATCACATGGCACAGGCAGGTAAAAATAAAAAAAAAAACATAAATTTAACAAAACAACCCTTTTTTTTAATCCATGTACTTCTCATAGGTTTTCCTGTAATCTCCTCCTGTAAAGAGCTATATTCCGCATTAATTTAAAAAATTTTAGCCTAGTAGTTTCTAGTAGTTTCCCCCCCTTATCTCAGAAACTACTAGGCTAAAATTTTGGAATTGGGAATGGTCAATATTCACCTATTTTCTTAAATAACTTAAAAACTATTTATTTCAAGATTATAAATGATACATGTTTGCAATCCTTACAGCAAGATCTTTCATTTGATATGTCACACGATATGGTTAGCGAATCTTTTTTTTTTAATGTTGTGATTTACCCTCCAAAAGTGACCCCCAAATTCATAATTTATTTATTTACGTTACAATGCACCTTTGGGTCTTTAACTTACATATGTGTACCAAATTTCATCTCAATTGGTCCAGTGCTTTCAGAGTAATCGGCTGTGACAGACGGACGGACAGACAGACACGCGAGTGATCCTATAAGGGTTCCGTTTTTTCCTTTTGAGGTACGGAACTTTAAAAAGAAGCTAACCACTATATATGTCATTTATTAAGCGATGAAACGTACAAACGATCCTATTTATTATTTAAAAACAAATTTGACTTTATTTCTAAAATATGGCGTAAGTTCATACAATTAATTTATATAAATAAAGATATGTCGTGCACTAAAATAATATCTTGGTCGACATTAAAATATGTGGATTCATTTTTTATTTTCAAATTCAATGGAACAAGATTTGAAACCTACTCAATACATGTGTAGAGTTGTGTTTGTTGGCCGATTTATCAGTAAGTATTAAACGGAATATTTAACATGATTTACCCTATTTTAATGTAAAACAATTATATATATTTTGATGTAAAACAATTACATCTCAAAATTAGCAAACAATCTTAAGAGTATCTTATCATAAACTTACTTATCAATCAGAATCGAACCGACGACTTTTTCATTACTGACGGGATGTCTTTCTCATGTCTGTCTATCTGTAGTATTGTAACTCCCGAAGAGATAAATAAATAGATGTCGATATTTTTTCTTTGTCATTTGAATGGGTTGAAAGAGTTATGTTTTTGGTAAAATCGTTTTAAGATGGCCACAGCACCAAACTGTTGGATGACATATTTAAATACTATCGTAATATACATTGATATCAAATACTCAAGTAGTGCTTTTCATTACAACAAACTTCAAATTTAAGATAAACCTATATGGATTGGGATTTTCAACAAAAAATAATTATTATAGGTTTTGTAAATTATTAATTACTAATCCACTAAAGAAGCTACTGAAAGAATTTATCGAAACGTTTGATTTAAAGAAATGATACAGTCTTTTATAAAAGCTTGGAACAAAAAACACCTAAAAAGAGACGAGAAAAAATAAGATCGACCAAGCTTCAAAGCAAAGCTTAACAACGTTTTCTTAAATTCAAAAAGTCGAAACTTTTTAAAACGTCTCCTAAAATACATCGAGCAAAACGTACAAAAGTCTACAAAAACTAAAATGAGTAATTGTATTAAAAATGCAAGGAAAAAAGGGCATCTATTCGATCAATCATGGACTTAGATAAAACTTTTTGTAATTAATTATATTTCGGTAGACAAGGGCTTTGTTTTAGAAAGACGTGATAGGTTTTGATAAAGAATCTGTCTTAGTTAGACTAGTCTGGGTTGGTGATCAATATCTGACAATGTCCTTGCTTGAAGACACTAAAAGTAATCTATGGTATAATATTATTAAGCTTTTTTTTAAATTTTGTTTCTGCCTTTTTTTTTATATTGCACTTCAAGATTGACCTCATCCCACCTGATGTTAAGTGGTAATGAGGTCCTAGCTTAAGGGCGAAAAGTACAGCATAATACATTTACTGTACTTGTCGCCCTTACCTTGAAGGCTTGACCCCTGCTACTAATGTAGCACCCCAGGAGCTCTGGAAACCTTACTCACACGCAGGAACACAACAACACAGAAGTGATTGTTATTTGGCTGCGGTCTTCTGTAAGGTGGAGGTATTTCACCAGTCGGGCTGCTCCAGTTCGAGCAATAAATCGCTATGCCCTACCTCTCTTATTGCCTATCTGTTTTCCAACAATAAGCCACTCCTTTGTTTGATTTCTCAGTTTATTATCCTCAAGCGCCATACTTGTATGATAAATTCTTATCATACGACTCTTTTGATGTCAAGTGGTAAATCTTTTATACTCGGTAAGTCACTATTTTTAGTCGGGTATGCTGGATAGCTTCTTCTCCACTCGGAGCGTGTGCCAGCCATGCCATGCCATTATTAAGCTAAAGAGTTTTTTTGAACGCGCCAATCTCTGAAACAACACGTTCAAATTGAAGAAATCCTTTTGCGTTGGGTAGTCTGTTTATCAAGGAAGGTTTAAGATTATATTAAATTATGCTGCGACCAATAGGATTGCAGAATCTGTTACAAATGTGGCAAAAACGGGGAAAAGTATGCGGGGCGGTGTAAATCCTTCATTACTTTTATAGATAGTGGATTTTTATATTATAAACAGCAGCTGCCCCTGACTTCGTACACATGGAAACTATTATCCCTTAGTTAGATGCCAAAAAGATAATCTTTACACTGCCTATTTATTGGGTAAACATTTTTTATATCAAGGCTGTTATGGCGCATCCCCATTTAATCTAAAACGGAATAAATTATATAAAAGTTTAATCAGCCCATCTGTACACATTCACAGGGTATTTTTTTTATATTGCACTTCAAGACTGTCCTTATCCCACCTGATGTTAAGCAATGAGGTCCTAGCTTAATTGTGACAAGTACAGCATAGTTAAGCTGTTACTGGACTTGTCGCCCTTACCTTGAAGGTTTGACCTCTGCTACTAAAATGTATATAAATAAACGAATATTGGACAACATCACATACATTGCTCAGATTCTGTGGTAAGTAGCTTAAGCGCTTCTGTTACTGAAATAAGAAACATCAACGGCACTAACCAGACCCAACCAGAGATTATAGAAAAGTTCGTTTCCCATACTGACCCGACTGGGGATCGAACCCGGTCCCTCAGAGTTGGTGCAAAGTCAAAATCTGGCCCGCGCGCTTCTCTGCTACGGAGGTCGTCAATTTATATTTCGCGTTATGCAATATAGTTCCGAACCGGAGGTAGCTTCATTTGCTTTATATAGAGACTATTCATAAGTATTACTAATGTTATCTATGTGAATAAAAAACGATTGACTTTGACTTTGATATTAGTTTGAAAATTCCACAAAACCATCCTCATTTAAATGAAAATGGCACGATCTAAGATACGGCTTAGCATCAAGCCTGTATATTTAATACAACTTCTACAGAGGGCTAGAAAATTTATAATTTTGCGAAACCCTTCTATTATATGCATGTGAGGTCCAAGATATATGGTGTTTCACTATTGCTTATTGGATACGGAACTAGCGAATTTGAATAAAGGTTGTCGTAAAATAGTCGCAGTCCTATTATAGGGCGTAGTGATGGGACGGCGATAGGGCATCGATAAAACCGACCAAAATGAATTTAATTTCGCCCAATGGAGGGTTGGGGAATTGATGTTTCGAGATTTCGTGTGCGAGAAAGTGTAGTTCGGTTTCGATAAGAGGTTTTCAAAGAGTTGGCAACGCGTTTGTGATGCGTTTCCTTAAACTATGGTAGCAGCTTCCTGCCTATACCATTTCTTTGTTATCTACTGTGTCTTCTATCTGAAGTTTGTATGGACGAGATTGTTTGCTAGGGGTAAGACCACTTAAACTGAACTAAAATGTATCTGTGCGTGGATGTAATCAATGTGTGTGAGTGTCAGAAGGTATTCGAATAAATAGTCCAACTCACAGTGAACTCGAAGTATATTGTTCAAACGCACAAAATACACAGAAGGAGAAAGTACAGCAGAGTTTACAAGCACAGAGAAGGAAAGTCACAAGAAAGCTTAGAAGGCAAGCACAGTTCTGTGCAAAAAAGTATACCTACCATTCTATCTTTCTTTAACTTTTAACTTATTACAAATATGCATAATAGAGATATGTTTCATAGCTCGTTTAACCCATAAAAAGTATTATACAGAAGCAAATCAATTAAGTAATTTAAAGTCTAGGTTACACTGTTACAATTTATTTTATTGTATTTATTCTTAAGACAAAATAACATATACCTTGAATTTCATAATCTACTTTTATCTAATTAACATTGTTTTTTGGAAAACTAACAATTACTTTTTAATTTGCTTCTTTGGATGTTACTTAGACTTTGACATTTAAATTAGATACAATTAATAATTTATCTGTGACTTCAGTCGAAATTCTAATAAAACGTCGTCTGACGCATTAAAAACTGTCTCGTGTTCATGATTTTAATGAATCTTACATTACAGAGTAATTTACTAATGGCTGTTATTATCAACTATCATTTTTAAAATACACATTCTTATGCTGTGTTATTGTTGAATACTTTAATTTCATCGAAAACTATCAAGTGCGTTCTCCATATTAATTTCAGGGGATTTTGGGAACGAAAATAATTGAAATATTCAATACCAGCATTTTATGAAATGTTAAACTATAGGAATTTAATTAAAACCATCTCGATTGAGCTCAGATTTTTTGATAAAGGTTGATATCCTTGGATATCAATTTAATCAGATTGCTATTACCGCATTTTTGAAACCAAAAATTTTAAATATTTAATTAATTATTCATTATTTATTAGTATCTCTCATTCCGTATTCAAGATATGCTGTTATTGAAGAATGCAATGAGAAATTAAATAATCCACTGATGAAAGCAAATTTGCAAGTAACATGGAGAAATTACTATTTTTATATGCAGCTAATAATGTGATGATTTTCAACAGTTAAAATTAAGTCCGGATTTAATATGGGACTTTTTGCAGTCATTGAAACACTTACAGTACGATAATAGTTCTTCGATAGAAAGAAAGTATAATCCAAACTGTAGACTTACGTACCTTGTACTGTAATATGAGCTATCGCGCATAAAATCCGCTAGGTGGCACAAGTGTGCAAGCTCCAACTGTTGCATGATTGGTTACTTTTGATGACATTGACAGTTATTCAAAAATCACCAATCGCGTAGCAGTAGACTCACGAACGTATTGCCATCTAGCGGAAATTTAGAGATAACCCTTATTGGGTTGACGGACTGGTAGAGAATGCTCCTAGCATTAAGTCCACTACTACACTACTAACCACTAAAATTATATTCATGTACCTCTAAGGTGAATCATGGCTGTACCTAACAATATTTTATGTGACATCTTGTAACACCCATGTTTATGAATTAATAAATGATTGATTGATTGATTGATTGATTGACCTTTTGTACTTTTTTTGTGATATATTTTTGTATAATAGTTTTTAAATAAAAATAAATAAAATTGGGACCTTTTTATCGATAAAAAGATGAGAGTTTAAGTTCGTAACAAGGATGTTGTTGTATCCAAATAAAAACTTTGTTTACCAAACAATTGTTTCATCATTAGTACGAAAACTGGATAATTGTACGTAACAATAACAAAACTCTTCCAAACTAAACAATGATGGTAAGTACTTCTCTCCAAAAGCCGAGGCAACTTTTGTTCTAGTCCAATCTAATTTCTGATGAAGTTTGAACCTCAAAATCTATAGATCAAATCCCGAGAGGATATTGTAAAAATGTTTCATTGAATTACAGAATAATAGGAGTTACAAAGAAATTGTGAAGCTTGTATACAAGCGTGGCGTTTTTACCATATTAAAGACCTTGTGAGTAAGGTTCCCATTGCTCCTGGGGGGTGCTACATTAGTAGCAGGTGTCAAGCCTTCAAGGTAAGGGCGACAAGTCCAGTAACAGATTTATTATGCTGTACTTGTCACCCTTAAACTAGGACTTCACGACCACTTAACATCAGGTGGGATGAGGTCAATCTTGAAGTGCAATATATAAAAAAATAAAGAAGAAAAAATATTTGATCCGTTTCGCCTGGGTGGACTTTTTAGATGAAAATCTTATGTCTCATATTATATATTATATTGTACTCATTAAAAAAACAAACTAACACGCTACAAAAGTGTGTTATTCATTGAAATTAATTAAACTAATACAAAGAGTAACAAACAAATAGTTACCTACTGGCCGTCCTACTACTCCTCAGGGACTTCCCTGCATTTGACTCACTTTTACTCACTTTAACTCTAGTGGTACTTAAATGAAATAACTTTTTCTTGAGGTGAATTGGTTTTTAATGAACGAAATTCTTAGGGTCTTATATATGGCTGTGGAAAAATCTCGTCACCGTGATTTACAAATTCCAAGGTGCGCTATGTCACAACCACATCTATATTTCAACACGCTACAATATTTCAAGCAAACATAAAGACATTCAAAGTCAAGTCAAAGTCAATATTTTTTAGATTACATTAGTAATACTTATGAATAGTCTCTATATAAAGCAAATTAAGCTACCATTTTTTGCATGATCAAAAAACTAAGAGACAATTGTTCCTAGCGTTATTTGTGCCACTACAAAAAAATACATTTTGAAGAAAGACGTAACGAAATGAGCAAACCGCCACGCTACACACTGACCACAGCTTCACCACAATTTCAAAAGTAACTCTCAAAGGACTAGATAGTATTAATGCTTTTACTTGGTAACGTCAAGAATTTGACGTCCATTATACATCCTGTAACTTGAAGGCTTTGGAATTCCGTCGTTTAAGCTATTAAATAGCAAAATATTAATCCGTTTTACTGTTCCATTGCGGACTCGAGAAGTATCGACCTACAGTTACAGACACTTATAGAAGAGACACAGTTAGACTTTGGTGGTATTAATTTGAACGTTTGAAGAAAAAAACAATTTGAGCTCCAGTTTTAATCATTGTCGTTTCTAAAAAATCTTAATGCGGTTCACAGAATACATCTACATACCAAGATTCAACGTTTTAAAGTAATAGTTTTGTATAAAAGTGGCTGTAACATACAGACGGACGGACAGACACACAGACATGCCGAATCCATAAGGGTTCAGTTTATCGCCATTTAGCTACGAAACCCTAAAAAAGTCATTCTTCAATGAATTCAAAAGTATATTTCATGATCAACTTACCCCGCAAAAAATCCTCAAATAAAAAAAACAGAGCAAAAACTAGAAACGTCACTAGTCAAAACCTATCATCTCTAACCCTTTACCACCCATAAACCGACCGACCCGAATATCTGACCCGTTCTTGAATCAGCGGGCTAAGCTTTTCATATAAAAAACGGCCTTTCCTCCGTTCTTCTCATTTTAGCCTTACAAGACTTTTCGCTTAAGGTGTTACGTAATCGGCGCAGTATAGATATATTTTACGCTGTTATAATGTGATATAAGGGTTAAATGTGGAATGATGGCTCATAACTGTCCGAATATCGAGGAGTGGGTATTTCTATGAATACCGAGTTATGGGGTCGGGTTTAAAAGTGTTTAAGTGGAATTCCGTGATGCGACCGTTTTTGGAACGGGTGTAAGGTGACTTTGTGGGGTTAGGCTTTTGGTTTTTTGGGTTTTGATGGTTGAGCTATTTGCCGATCTTCAGTAGCGTTGTCAATAAGGCTGTGATAGGTATAAATGGGTACTCTGCGTTCTTTAGAGCAGATGAGTATCCAAAAGACCGCTGTCCTGTAGCGGGATATGAAATGGCAGACTATGGTTTTGACTAATGTTTTGCCAATGATAATATAATAGGGACAGAAATATGGAGCCTAACTATAGACCTCATCAGAAAATCGCCCCCCCCCCCCAAAAGTCACGTAGCTAGAAGAACCGATACTCGATAGGACAAAAAGGTTCTTGATGACCAAGTATTGAAGAAAAACGCAGCGAAAGCCGGCCTTTCATAAAATAGACAGACGAGCTCATTATAATGCCAGTAAGTGACATGGAGACCAGTCTCTGATCTAAATAAAAAAAAATAAGAGAAATGGCAACAGATTCCTCCTTGCTGTGTGGGAATCGAACTCACGACCTTCCCGTATCGCCCGTGCAGCTCCAACTGAGCGAACCGCATGTTATCGTAGGCAATTAATTTTTCTGCTATATTAACCATTTAACCTTCAATTAAGACCGGCAAGTGCAGCGTGAAGCACTATAAAAACTATAAAAATGTATTTGAAAATATATATATATATGTGGGTTCAGAGAAACTAGGGCTTTTTGCGATAATCCTTATTTATTGAATTTTAAAAACACTTTTTATTACAGAGCAGTTCGTCGTCCGTCTTCAATTCGTTATACCCCTTTTCTCACTCATTCCTTCTTTCACTCATTCGTTCATTCTTCCCTTTCCTTAATCCTACGTTCCATTTCACTGCGCTTTCGTTCCGTTTCACATTCTCACCATCCCACACTCGGCCATCCTGCTATTAGTCTGCCCTCAGACTGAGCGGACATATCAGTAACTCTATAAATTACATTTTACACGGCTTAAACTACATAAACACTAAACATAAGAACCTCTATTTTTATTCACCTGCTTACATACGACATTAAATAAACATGAACTGTGATTTTCTGTAACATCTTCCATCTCTGACAAATATAGCTTAAAAGTAAATATGATTGAACAACCAACAATACTTCGCTGTGTCCCGACTTACATAATAAATAAAATTAATAATGAGGATGAGAAATTGAACTTACAAAGCGACTGCAAGGATCCGGCCAAACCTTCATGTAATCAGCGGACGTGGATGTCCTCCTAGGACCTTCCATCGAAGTATCCATCTTCTCTACTTCATATCTATCCTTTCCTTTGACACATGTAATCTTGTATGGGCCAAGATACTTAGGTTTCAATTTCATTCCTACTCCAAACTGGGTCCTCTTGATTGCTACAATATCACCACCCTGATACTGAGTGCTCTTCTTTCTTTGTTTATTATAATTCTTGATATTTTCTGCTTGTATTTTTAATATTTGCTGCTTGGCTCTAATTCTTAAATTTTCCCTGTCTTGTACATAACTACTTCTATCTTCTTGCAATAATAAATCATAAATTTCAACATCTTCTTTGATCTTCATCTTTGTTCCAATTAACAGTTCAAATGGAGTACTGTCCACACTTCTCTGATAGGTACTATTAAGAGATCTTTGTAAACGACTTACATGTCTATACCATAATGTAGGATTCTCTATACAGAGCTTGGTCAGCACTGAGATGATTGTCCTATGTATTCTTTCAACCTGGCCATTTCCTCTGGGTACACCGGTTGTAATCATCACATGTTGAATTCCTTCATCTTGACAAAACTCTTTAAATTCAGTACATGAAAAAGCAGTCCCTCTGTCTGAAATTATCCTGGTTGGATTTCCATAATGTTGTTGAAAAATCTTTAACTTATCCAATACCTCTTTACCTGTAGTACTCTTTGTAGGAAAAATCCAAGTAAACTTTGTAAATGCATCTATCATGGTTAGTATGTAGTTATACTGTTTCTTCGTCTCACTCATAGGTCCAATGTGATCTATGTGAATTGTATGAAATGGGATTTCTTGCTTTTCAATTGGGTTGAGAAAACCTTCCTGTTTTCCTTGTTTACGTGAAGCTAATAAACATGGTATACAACTTACTACAAAACCATCTATCTTCTTATTTATATTTTCAAAATAGTAATCTTTACTTATTAATTCCATCATCTTCTTTTTGGAAAAATGTCCATTACCATGAATTATTCTCAATATTTCAGTTTCCATACTTTTAGGTATAACCAACTTCTTCTCACTTCCTCTATATAATAAACCAGAATCTAAACAATAATCTTGATATGGCTGATGTTGTAATATATCCATAATCGCCTTCAAACCCTCGTCCTGCTCTTGGGCATACTTGATGTTCTCATGCAAACTTGAAAACAACATACTCACAATGGGAGGGTTTCTACTCAGGGCATCTGCATGTCTCATTTGACTACCTCCTCTATGCTCAACAGTAAAATCATAATCTTGCAAAAATATAATCCATCTGGCCACTCTTGTTGATAAAGATAGCTCTTTCTTATTGATTGTCATTTGAAATGCCTTACAATCGGTTATTACTTTAAATTTGATACCAAACAAATAATGTCTAAATTTCTTTATACCTTCTATTACAGCCAAAGCCTCCAATTCATAACTTGAATATTTACTCTGTGCTTCTGAAGTTTTCCTGCTCATATAGTGAATTGGGTGTAGTTCACCATCATCCTGTTGCATCAAAATCGCAGAATATGCAACACTGGAAGCATCGGTATGCAGTTCTGTGGGCAATCTAGGATTATAAATTTTTAATACAGGCTTGGTTACCAGTTTTTCTTTCAATGTTGCAAAACTCTTTCTCTGTTCTTCTGTAAAAGTAAACTCTCTATTCTTTTTTAATAAATCCGTCAAAGGCTGGGCTAACATAGCAAACTGTGGTATAAACTTTCTAAAGTATGAACACAATCCAACAAAACTTTGAAGTTGTACTATATTCTTTGGTTCCGGATATTTTCTAACGGCATCTGTCTTTCCTGGGGATGGTCTCACCTCTCCATTTTCAATTTCGTGGCCCAAATATTCAACCTTGCGTTCTAGGAGCTGACATTTTCCCCAATTAATTTCCAGTCCATACTCGGAAGCTCTCCGCAACACCACTGATAAATTATCTATGGCCTCATTCTCGGTCTCCGCTGGAATTAGCAAATCGTCTATAAATATCAACACAATTCCCTTTTCTACTAGGTCTCTGAAAATTATATTGATAAATCTAGTAAACACCTTTGGACATATTGACAAACCGAATGGAGCCTTCAAAAATTCATATTGTCCCTTCATAGTGACAAATGAAGTATACTTAACGGAGTCTCTATGAACATTTAAGTGAAAAAATCCATTTTTTAAATCTAGCGTACTAAATATTCTTCCTGACCTACACTTGTCAATAAGGTCATCGATGATGGGTAATGGATACTCGTCTTTAACCATTTTTCTATTTATAAGCCTATAATCAACACAAACTCGTATACTACCATCCTTCTTCCTAACCAGTACCAAAGGACTTGAATATTCAGAATGACTCACCCGAATTATTCCCTCATCCATCCATTTAGCTACTTGTTGGTCTACCTCACATTGTTCTTTCAAGGCTAACCTCCTTGGTCTCTGAGCCACTGGAATATCGTCTTTTAATATAATACGCAACTCGATCGGCGCCTCTTTCGTCTTCAAGGGCCTGTAGGTATTCATCAAATGCCTTGCCTGTTTTCGGGCTTCAAAACTCACCTCATTACCTATAACATCAAAATCAGAAACAACTGTAAAATTATGCAACCATTCCTCATTCGAAGGCACAAGCGAAACATTGTTGTTGTTCATTATCATTACAACATTCTGTAAAAACTGTTGGCCTAGAATTACAGCGTATGACATAGCATCGTTGGGAACAATATAAAACAAAACATCTTTAAAACTATTGTTTTCGACACACACCGTAACAATAAAGCGTCCTTTTGCTTGAACATGCGAAGCTCCTAATCCGCGGAACACTATTTCGCACTGCTCGTAATCGTTTACATGCAAAGCACAGAAGCTGTCCCATCTTATCAAATTAACGTCGCTGCCAGAATCTATTAAAGCCTCGAACGTTTTCCCACATAAAACTATGCTTTTCATCGGCCTATGCATTTTCTCGGCTTTGTTTACGTTCACGACAGAGGAAATGTCATTAACACACTTTATGCTTGAATTGTCATTACTACCACTACGCAAACACGAATCGCCTCGCTCGTATTGGTTCGGATCCGAGTGAACATCGACGCACATCGCCTTGCCGCCAGTGTAGCCAACCTCACGCCGCCATTTCGTTTCGTTCGTTCGGTCAGCCGTCTCGCTCGCTCTCGTACCAGCACCTAAACCGCCATTGCACTCTCTCGAAATATGACCGAATGAATTGCACTTAAAGCACTTCGTTCCTCGTTGCTTATCTGGGCATTCCGATGACACATGATTTTTCCCACCACAATTATAACAAGTCTTTGATGATGATAACACATTATGCTGCCTTTGCGTGCGATGATGATTAGTATATTGTATGCCTCCTCGTCGTTGATTTTGCAGGTTGCAGCCGCTCCTCGTCTTCTCCTTTATTGTTTCATACACCCGTAGTTTTTCTTTCAGGTCAGAATACGAAGTAACTCCGTACAACATCATTTTGTTGATCTCGTCGTCCATTATGCCGTCCACGATATACTTTATAGCGACATAATCTGGCATCTTGCCGCGTTTGCCCAACTCCTTCATCACCAACATGTAATCAATACACGGTTCATCTGGTCGCTTTTTCCTGGCACTCATCATTTCGTGTACCGTCTTGATGTCAACTGTGTCTGGAAATTCCTTGGAGATTGCCATCTTCAAATCTTCCCAACATTTAAACGGGCGCTCCGATTTGAGCCAAAGAGATGCAGTACCCGTTAACGATCTTCGTGCAATTAACAAGGTTTGCAACTCCGACCAGCCAAATATCTCGCTGTTGTCTTCAATCTCCTGCACCCATCGTGTCACAGGATACGTCTTATCTTGACCGTTGAATGCAGGGATCAATTCCGCCGACATGTGTAACGTGTTGGGCTGCGTCGTCGTTGCAACAGCCTCAGCGTCTTCGTAGTCGTCCTGTCTGCTCTTGCGTCGCTCCTTTGTGTCCTTAGGCATCGCGAATAACGATTTCTGCAATTTCTAAGCGTCGTCGTCGTCGTCGTTGTAACCGTCGTTTTTTGCAGTAACCGTCACTCTCAGGATTTTCGCGTCGTTTCGCAGAAATTCCAGTCTCTCTTGATCCCGGTGAGCCCCCAAAATTGTGGGTTCAGAGAAACTAGGGCTTTTTGCGATAATCCTTATTTATTGAATTTTAAAAACACTTTTTATTACAGAGCAGTTCGTCGTCCGTCTTCAATTCGTTATACCCCTTTTCTCACTCATTCCTTCTTTCACTCATTCGTTCATTCTTCCCTTTCCTTAATCCTACGTTCCATTTCACTGCGCTTTCGTTCCGTTTCACATTCTCACCATCCCACATATATATATATATATATTATGTGCAAATAAGATCTAAGTGAAATTTCAATGAATTCCACAACTACCCGCGATAATATTGTAGTCTTTACGAGGATAATGCAAGGGGTTTACTGCCGGTATTTTATTGCAAAGGCTTGGTAAAAATTGTTCATATCCCTTGGAAATATCCTGAATCTTTTCCTTTATTGGATACTGTACAAAGGAATTCCGTTAAGCCAATGGAAAAAATAATAACAATGCGATTATATCTAAATGGATGAAGTACATAATTTTTTTTACCAAATATTGCTCTTAATAAGAAATCAGAAATAAAATTAACTTAAAATGCCCCGTTGTATTTGACATTTAAAATAGGTAAGTCTATGAGTCAAAACGGGATAGCAATTTTAGTAGGTAGTTAATACGAACCACTTTCTATTTGACGTTTCAGTTAGATTGCATTAACCGTGGTCATAAAATGTCTGTACCCGTTAAATTGTTGTTTTTGGCAAATTCAAGATTGCTTAACCAATGGAAATATTAACATTTATAGTCTTTACTTTAGGATCATGCACACTAAACTTATAAAAATGAATGAGTGTGTTGATATGTGTGTGTGTGTCTATATCAACCGGGAATCGAACCAAACGACTTCACAGACGGCGGCGCGACGCCAAAGTCAGACCCTCTCGCCTCTCGGCTACTTAGGTCTTGTACCTTTACATATTCGACGACCTCCGTAGCCGAGAGGCAAGCGTGCCGGACTTTGGCGGCGCGCCATCTCTGAGGTTCCAGGTTCGATCCTCGGTCGGGTCAATATGGGAAACGAACTTTTCTATATTGTTTCGGGTCTGGGTGTTGTGGTACCATCATTGTTTCTGATTTCTGTAACAAGTGCTGTAGCTACTTACCACGGTATCAGAGCAATGTATGTGATGTTGTCCAATATTTATTAACGTATAGTAAGATATCATCTACATTCACCATCTGCAAAATTACTGAGACCAAAACATGACGAAACCTAATAAAGGCTGATATATGTGAGAATTGAATGTTTTTCACAACTACCCCCGGTAATATTGGAAAATTTACGAGGCAACTGGCGTTCTTTTACTACCGGTGTTTTTGTGGTTCTTCTCTTAATAATAATAATAATATATTTTTGTTCGGGCCCTCGTAAAACGCAATATAGCATAGTCGGATGAATGTGTTGGCATTGCCGATGAAATTGCGGGAGTCAATGATGCTGTGAGAACATTCGGTTTGAGTTATAAGGAAGACTTAAGTCTTGAAAGATATTCTTTTGGAGCGCCATTGCAATAATGGGGGAGCTTGTTTTTTGTGCATTCGTGACTTTATTTTTCTTTTAATTCTGTTGATGGTTGAGACACAACAAATAACAGAACCAAGAGTATGACAGATTTTTTTTAATATATGGAACTTAGAAACGTCGGTGATTGTTATTTCTTTTTTTATTATTAAACAATACTTTTTTTGTTTATTAATTATAATGCTCCTCTCTTTTAAGTAACGATTTTATTTCAATGATGGATGCTTTTGCATTGAAGTCGAAAATTAATAAGGCTACACTTTTATTTACCTAGATACAAATAAACACCGATTTTGACCCAAGGAGTTTTTGGAAAAAATAAATCCTTTTAAAGTATGTTGTGATTCTTTGTCAATAAAAGTTTGCTAGATATATTTAGCTATACTATACAAATGAATGTACCTGAATTAAGTAAAAGATATAAAAACATATATATAAAAACTTTTGTGTGAAAGTATAAAACTGGATCATTGGTCTCCACGGAATCATTAAGAACCTATAAGAACACAAATTTCACCGTTATATCCTAAAATTAAGACAATTCTCATGCAACATTAGCAGAAATAGACTTCGCAAAGAAATCTAGTTGCTATACAAAAAAAAAGATTAATAAACTACAACCAAAGGGCATGTAACGACAGCAAAAGCGCAATGCAATAAAATAGTATTAAAAAAGCGATGTCCAACCAACGCATAAATATTATTTAACTCGTTGACGGTACTGCGTTGTAGTGATGTTCGTAATCAAGTAGTGTTTTATCGATGATTTGGCCCTAATATAAAAGATTTTGATAACCAAGTATGTTACAGATTTTTCGAACATACCCAAGCTTTGTGTTCATTAATCTGCAGTTTCAATTATTGTAACGATAACTCGATTTAATTGACGGGGCTAATTTACCTTTTACTTGATAGTTAATGGTTATTAATTTCTTAAACCAATTCCAACTCTTATGTATTTCATTTCCGTGTAAAAAAAAATAAATAAAAAGCTTAACTAGCTTCATTTAAGGTATATTTATCTTTGATGGTTTCATTTATTCTTAATATTTACAATACAGACTTCCGCATTCATATCTACTTTTTCTACATCGTTTTCCTAAAGTATGACTTTGTATTGTTGCGTGGGTTGAAAATCAAAGATGCAGAATCAAGATATAGAAATTGAAGCAAAATTAAACAAACAAAAAGAATTAACTCACTCGTTACACACTACTTAAACAAGTTGCTTATGATTAAACTAAACCATTTCTTGCCATCTACTATTTCCTCTACCTAAAGGCTGTCTGGAAGAGATCGCTTTCTAGCGATAAGACCGCCTGAATTGTACAATAATCAATCTGTTAAACCTATTTCTATAAAGTTTTTTGCAATAAAGTATATCTATCTATATTAGAAACAGAAATTTTTTATCTCCCCTTGCGGTGCGGGAATTGAACCCACGATCTTCACGTATCGCGCGTGCTGCTCTTATTATCTTATATCTTATATCTATCTATCTAAATCTCCGTAACGTCTTGTTAACAAACATGTAAATCTATTTTGGCGCAATAATTATAAAATATACAAGGCAATGCGGCACATATTCGAGCGAAGCAAACATGGCGTCTGCATTGTTCCGTTAAGAACTTCGTTAATAGGATTAAACGTTAAGTTGCTGCACTCATAGCTGCGCAGTCTTAATGTGAGTTTTTGTTTGAGGCAAACAAAAAACAAAACTCTCGTCTTGTTTTGGACTCTTTGCTAGTTTAAAGTGCATTTTTATCATTTGCATTATACATGAGAGCTATTGAAATTGCAGTTTGCGGAGTTTCGATTCTGTTTTTGTATTCATGTAGAACTTAACGTGGTTGTTTCTAAAAATCTAGCGATTTAAGTTCGAGATTTAGAGATTATGAATTTAATTATTTTTATAGTTGTAACAAAAACTGAAAAAAAATATATATATTTTATCTAACATAAGTAATAAAAGCTTTTTCCGTCCCGAAAATAACTTAGAAATGGACAAAAATCTCATTGTTATCGACATTCCCTAATCGATCAACATCACTATTGCCCATTTTATTACAAGCCATTTGACCCCAGTTGTGTTATCAATAACTTTTTGTAAAGATTTTAGCCCTTACGGTGGCCTGTATATCTTTTTTATCGTCTGAGATACCCGAGGAGCCGTTCCATCAATATTTTAGAAGGGTTTAGGGAAAAAACATAACTTCTCTTATACTGCTTGCAAATTTTATATAAGGACGAGATTGCGTGGGTCGCGAGGGGGTTAAGTAGGGTTGGCATGTCTGGTGATAATAGTGGTTCAAATAGAAATTGAATAGTTATCAATTTCATACAAATATTCTTCAAAGAAAAATTGGTCCTAATTTAAAAATGGGCGAAATCAGTATTATATTAAATTCTGATCATTTATATATTCAATATAAATTATCAGATTTTTCAATTTGTTTTATATTTCTTATTACTTTATATTTCAATTTGTTTAACCTACTTAATTAGAACAGTGTGGTTTAAAATTATAAAATATGGAGTCAATGTACTTTAAAAAGTTTTTCGTCATTTAAAAAATAATCTACAGCCTAGAGATAAGACCATCTAAATTGTACAGTACCTAATTGATCTATAAAACCAATTTCTGTAAAGTTTTGTGCAATAAAGTATATCTATCTAATTCTTTATATCTATCTACAGCTGTTATTGAACATTAAATATATTATATATTAGTATCAAACACGGTTATAAATAGTTTAACTGAAAAACCTTTTTAATTAACGTTTCACATCGATTATGCGTTTGTATGGAGTAAATATTGACCAGACACTAGATTTTAATAATCTATGTAGTTCTAATTATTAATGTCATTTTGTTTTTGTGAAACTAAAAAAACATTTTGATTGAAAAAAATTGAGCCTTTGGAAACTACTTAAAATAAATTCTGAATAAAAAGTGCAAAGCAAACGTCGAACGGACAACTTTGACTAGAGAGGCAAGGAGCGGAAAACGAGAAAAAAACAGCTTTTCAATACTTCCAGCAGTTTTTTATTAAACAACTTTGTTTCTGTGTAAGTAGTTTAGTTCCGATTAAACGAGTATCTTTCACACATTAATTCAGTTTCATACAAAGTGTTTATACAAACAGAGAAGTGCGAGATGATAATTTATATTTTTCTTACTTAAACATCCAAATTTTTCGTAGTCTAACCATACCTTACAAAATATAAATTATCATCATCATCAGGCCATCGCAGTTCACTGTTGGATATAGGCTTTTCAAATAGTTCGCGACTTTGGTCTAAATTATAATTTGGGAACGTAAAATGTAATTATTACAAATTCACATGTGCAATTTTCCAAATCATTATAAAAAAACCTTTTAAAACGTTCTGCTCTGGTCATATAAAACGGTTTGGTAATAAACCTACGCTGTTAATGTTGAGAGTTCAATGGTACAATTTTGTTTTCATACTAACTGTTATGTATACGTCTCACGAGACGAAAAGGCTCTTTTAACTTTAAAACAAGATTTGAATTCCATATTAACGGTGGAGCGTTCATGTTATCTTTACTCTTTTTGGACAAAACGCTCCACGCTTTCTTTCTTAAATGTCTGAATTATTTCGTAATTTTTAGTGCGAGCTAAAAGCGTGTTTTTTAGTTTTTTAAACTATTATTTTTATTTTCTACTTTTTAGTTTTCTCATGTATCAATAATTATATAATTCTTTTTCGTATCCCATTCAGCAAACCCTTTTATTTAATACCCATATCATAGGGGTGCATTTCAAATAGCCTGTCCGTTATCTTGGACGCCCGCCATATTGGATTTGAATCACGTGACTATTTTTTTCGTATTCCTGACAGCAAACCCTTTCTTTTGATACCCATATCATGGAAGTGCATTTCAAACAGTCAGTTCGCCATCTTGGGGAGGCCGCCATATTGGATTTGTAATGACGTTTCTTAGCTAGTCATGTATTGTCATCAGAACTCAGAGCGTGTGCAAAATTTCATCTTAATCAAAGACCGGGAAGTGGGTCAAATTAAGATTCAAAGATTCCGTTACATAGATACATACAACCCAAGCTAATAAAAGCGTGTTAAAAATGGCCGCTGCCAACCCTGAGTATAAGGAGTGCACCAGTAGTAAAAGTTGATTGTTATTTCCTTAGTCTAGTTTTGTATCTGTTCTATCTCGAAAAGTATTGTTATGTTTGTCGATAATTTTTGAGTTATTCTACGTGCAACCTTATTTGAATGTAAACGATTTCGAATCATTCGGTTTTGGAGCTTGATGGCGGGGATTGAGATTCCATTTTGCGATAACGGATATTGGCCTGTTGAAAGTTTTTCTTGTTACACGAAATTGTTGGATGAGTGCTTTGTTATTTATAAGGATAATTACTCATGACCTTCACTTGAGAGATGAAAAAATGTATCAAGGCTTTTGTCTTGAAATTTAGAAAGTGTTTGTATTTTTTTTACTCATCACAAACCAGAATTTTAGACTTAATAGGAAAATCGCTATTGTGAGACTCGAATCGAATCGTTAGTGCCTAAAGGTTAAGAGGTTGTTCATTTTATGACTGCACTACTTTACTGAAATCACAATGAAATGACAAAAAATGATGAAAGAGAGGCGAGCGTGCCGGACTTTGGTGTTGCGCCATCTCTGAGGTTCCGGGTTCGATCCCCGGTCGGGTCAATATGGGAAACGAACTTTTCTGTATTGTCTCGGATCTGGGTGTTGTGGTACCGTGGTTGTTTTTTGATTTCTGTAACACAAGTGCTTAAGCTACTTATCACAGAATCAGAGTAATGGATGTGATGTTGTCCAATATTTATTTATTATTATTATTATTTATTTAATACAAACGAAGAAGAAGCCAATAGCTCGTGTCCACAAAATATGAAAATACTAAGGATATAGACATCTACATCCTACCTGCATATACGTATCGGCAAACACAATTTATATTCAGCACCGATATGTTATCCTCACGAAACTCAATCGGGTACCGTTTAAAAATTCAAAGACATCACTAAAGAAATCGACATTCCTGCTCTCCCAAGGTTCCGTATAAATAATAGCAATGGACTAGAATTTTTCCATTTCTTCAGCAACTAACAAATGTGCTGGAAATTTTTATAACTCCGGATCCTTCAGGAATAGTTTTTCCGAGAAACTATGCATTTCTCGGATGAAAGTTTTCTGTTCTTAGATTAGCATTTGTATCTGAGAAAATATAATGCTCAAAGAAATCTCGCTGTGAAGAGACGAGGTAAACTAGGAAAAGTATTCTTTGATAAACCAAGCTAATTATGGAGATTTAGCTGTAACTCTCGACTAGATTATCATGGTATAATAATAAATATTCGACAACATTACATACATTGCCCTGATTATATGGTAAGTAAGTAAAAACAATTTTTACAGTAATCAGAAACAGCGACAGTACCACACTCAGACTCGCCACAATATAAAACAGTTAGTTTTTTGTTGGACTCGACTGGGAGTTGAACCCGGTGTCTCAGATGACGCGACGCCAAAGATCGCTTTTTGGCTACGGAGGTCATCAAATAAAAAGTATAAAGTGAACCACCTATTTATTTAGTATCCCATTTATCTATCACCCCAAGAACATTCAAATATCTGAAGTTTTTTTTTTAGCAATCCCTACTAATATTATAAATGCGAAAGTAACTATGTCTGTCTGTCTGTCTGTCTGTCTGTCTGTCTGTCTGTCTGTCTGTCTGTCTGACTGTCTGTCTGTCTGTCTGTCTGTCTGTCTGTGTGTCTGTTACGCTTTCCTGCTTAAACCTCTCAACCGATTTTGATGAAATTTGGTATAGGTATACGTTGAATCTCAAGAACGGACATAGGCTACCACCTTTGAAAGTTTATATAGAAAAATGTTTATTTTTGAAGTTAGAGATATGAAATTTGGCACAAATATAGCTCAAAACTTGGATTAAAAAATAGACTACTTTTTGTTTCGAATATTAGGGGAGAAAGGTGTAAAACCGACCATGAAAGGATGTAGTCCTCGCGAACGAAGTCGCGGGCACAGCTAGTCATCTATAAAACTTTCATCTTTATTATATTAGTTCGATTGTATGGGATATTATCAAGATCATTGGGAGCCTACAAAACCATTGGGGAAGTTTATTAACGTATTTTTGTTATTGTGTTTTAATGGAAAATTTGTATAAAATTCATGTTTTTATCTCGCAACTGTGCGTGCACAAAATTTGTTGATCGCAGAGAATACCTTTTAATTTTTTCAGCATTTGCATATAACAAGCTGCATTAACACCGGCATATCATACTATTTGCATTCTCTCAAACTTACAAATGCTACAGCTGGTTTCGTACTGCGATTCGCGGAGTCGGGAAGATGTAAGATTTTATATGACTTTTAAAGTAGTTTAGTTTTTAAAGTGTATGTAGCAACGACGTGTTGAGGCAAACTCGGATTTCTTTGTGAAACTGGATCGTCATTTCTCTGAGTGTATTTGTTTTAAAAATTCACACTTATATTGTTTGAATATTTTGAAGTTTGCCTACTCTTATGATTTCCTCTTGAATCAATTAATCAAAGATTTCTTTGTCCAAGGTTACATGTAACTCTTTTGAATCGTCATTGAATACAGTGATTCTACTGTTTTTTTAGCGACAACTAATATCTATGATGCCTGGCACCTTTTACTTCTTATTTAATTTTATTTATTAGTTATAGGATTGATAAAGCATAAAACAGTATAAACTGCTTCATTCGAGGAAATTTTCGCCGTTGTTCTCTTTGAAGAGTTTTCTGCTGAGATAATGGATATAAAGCATTCAAGAAGGGGCGTATATATATATATATATATATATATATATATATATACGGTTTCTTGTCTAAGTGATCATGTATGATACCCACGTACTCGTTTTTCGATATCTACTATTTCTAATAAATAAAGGTTGTCTGAAAGATATTGCTTTCCAGCAATATGCATCACGTTCTTGAAATGCAATAAATGTGACTTTGAATAAGACCGCCTTAGTTATACTTGAATATGTCTGCGAAACAATTTCTGCAAATTTGTCTACGCAATAAAGTGTATCTATCTATCTATGGATTTGTATTTAGGTATTATGACATCGTTGTTGATTCTAGTTTTAATTACAAAACTGCTTGGACTACTAACTTCGTAATCTGGAATATACATATATGAAATGTTTTAACAGAAACAATAAAATTTTATCTAGTCCTTGCTGTGCGGGGTTCGAAGCCACGACCTTTATGTACCACGCGTGCCGCTCTTCCAAAATTGTGCTTTCAGCAAAATTTTGCAGGCGAGGGATTTCGAGTTATTTCGTGAATTGAAATCCCGCTCTGTAAAAAGGAGACAATATTTTTCCGTTTCCTTAAACATATTTAAAGCTGAGTATTACCCTATAAAATTGTAGATATGTATAAAATACTGTCTGATATTTAATTTTGAACAGTAATTATTTGAGTTATTTGCAATGGGTGGTCATCTCACACGTAGTCAATAGTTTCTCGACGTTCACCAATTACAACCCACTTTTCACTCAGCACGATCATCATCAAATTTCCCCCAACACTAATTAGTCCGTATTCAATTTCCAAAGATTAGATAACTAAAACTCTGCTCATTTAGAAATTAGGTCAATTGTCAAGCGTGTTAGACGTGCAATTAATCACAGTAATGAAGACGCTTGGGCCTTTGAGCGGAGACGCAGTAGTGATAATTACTGAGATAATTAAGATATCAACACATGTATCAGCGAATTTGGACGCACTGGACATGAATGATGTTTATTTCTCTTAGTATCATTCGTTTTATATTGGAGTAGCATTTTCGTTTTTATTAGGATTTTGTACGTAAAGGGTAAAACGGGACTCGCATTAAAACTCAGCTTGATGATGGGAGGATAAACAGACGGGCCACGGAGTCTTAGATTTCATCAAGCTGAGTTTTAATGCACAGCCAGCATTATTAGTTCATATACATCTCAGTACCTTGTCATACCAAATCTCCGCGTAACTAAGCAAGTCAAACAGTGACTTAATGTGACAAGGTACAGAGTTGTTTACGAACTAAAGCTACCGACTATTCTTTGCGTGAGGTACAGGAATAAAATATGTTGAGTTATGAGTAACTTTTTTAAAACCCCCGTAGCCAAAAAGATGAGCGGGCTGGCCTTGGCATCGTGTTTTCTCTGAGGGTTCTATTCCCGGTTTGGTCTATGAATAAAATAACTTTTATTTATTGTTTCGTGTCTAGGTGTTGGGCACTATCGTTGTTTCTGTTATACAAATACTTTTGCTACTTACTACAAAATCAGAGCAATGTATGTGATGTTATCCAATTTTGATTTATATCAATACAAAGAGTTTGAAAAACTTTTAAAACACTGCAGTTTTTTTATGAAATGAATCCAAATAAAACAATTAAAGCCTAAAGAGTTATGGATAAGATTATAATCTGATGAAACATAACCAAATTGTTAATTTGTTGGACCAAAACGTTGAACAGATAACAGCTCTTCAGTCGATCAAATTGGGCCTTACTCAACTTTATTGGAGTACCCAAAATAACCAAAGTTAAATTAATTACAACAGACAACACTCACAAACTTGTTATTAATTTCTCGTAAAAGATTACTTGGAGCAAGTATTTCGTTTACTTCGGAAAATTAGCATGTGATAATATTCTAGCAGGTGTGTGCGAGTCAAAATTTATAATTAATGAGGTTTGTTTCTAAAGTTTTTAAATAATGACAAACCAATTAATAGGAATAAATGTTTCATGGCTGAAAAAAAGTAACTTCATTTTCTTAATTATTAAACAAAATTACAAACAATTGTCATCATTGAATAGGATATGGGGTGGTTAATCCTAACAATGATCTCATAGTTCATGGTGGAGTATGCCTGATTCGTACCATGCTGACCCTGGGTGGGTTGGTAAAACCAAATAATCCTTAAAAGAAACAATACCACAAACTATTAAACCTAAGATTTCCATTGTAATTGAATGAAATCATATAGATTTTAAAGAAGCATTTGACAAAAGTGTGCAGCAAATTAAGGAAAACGAATTAAAGTGAGAAAAAAGCAATTCACTTCAAGTTAACCCCATTTCTCTAATTACAAGTTAAAACTTAGATCTGCTTTATCTCCAGATGAAAGTATTGTGTATGTAATAAATACAAGGGGTGTTTCAGGGAGGAGCTCTTGGCTCACTCTTTTAAAGTTACCAAGCAAGGACTGGCTACGTTTTGTTAAAGTTTTGACGTTAAAAAGAAAGCACTGCCTTTATGTCTCAATAGAAGGTACATGGAAACTTGGAAGCAGAGTTTATTCAAGGAAGTTCAGAATTAACCTGTTAGGTGGCTGTCGGCTCAGTTTGCGAGCTATCTACATTTTCATGGGCTACAAATGTAAACGTATTTAATGAGCACTTGACTATTAAGTTACGGCCAGTAGCTGCTTAAATAATTTGCTCTGACTTTACTGTGTCCTAAGTTTGCTAGCTATGTGTAAGGAGATGCAATTTTCTTCTAGTAGTTTCTTGGCCAAGAGTTTTATTTCATTTTACGCATAAATAAAACTATTAATTATTAACCAACATGACTAGGATATTAAACAACAGGTTATGGTTTTATAATAAATGCAAAAATTGGACAACGTTCTGATGTTGTGCTTTAGCTACTTATCACAGAATCTGATCTTAGAATGTGTACTGTATGTGATCGTGTATAGCGCGCTGGTTTGAGATAAATCAGAAACAACGATGGCACCTTATAAACCTAGACCTGAGACTATTAAGACCGCAGCCAAATAACAATCACTTCTGTGTTGTTGTGTTCCTGCGTGTTAGTAACGTTTCCAGAGCTCCTGGGGGGTGCTACATTAGTTGCAGGGGTCATGCCTTCAAGGTAAGGGCGACAAGTTCAGTAACAGATTTATTATGCTGTACTTGTCACCCTTAAGCTAGGACCTCATTACCACTTAACATCAAGTGGAATGAGGTCAATCTTGAAAAGCAATATAAAAAAATAAAATAAATAAGGATATAATTTTTTTTATATTGACCCGACCGCGATTTAATCCAGGATCTCAAAGATGACCCGATGGTAAAGTCTGGATCGCCCGCCTCTCAAACGTCAAAGTCAAAAAAGTTAGTCGCCAATCAACACCATGATAGAACCCACAGTGTTAATCGACCAATAGGTATGTTTACTAGCTAGTTAGCTGAGATACTAATATTAAACTATCAAGACACGTTTACTTCACAGATTTGAACACTGTAGGTATCATCTGTGTTGGTAACATACTGACTATTGTTTAATTTCGGAGCATTATTTATTATTTGCAAGAAAACCAATATGGCTGATGTAAAATTAAGTTCTCTGTTACGGCATTGATGCTTTACAATTATTTCTTTAATAATTATGCCTACAACACAATTAAAAAAGATTCACTCTGAAATGAAATGATTTATTTCTGCACGCGGACTTACAATAAATTATTTAGCAGGTCAATTACTTTTTCCTACTAGCGCCTCGACGTTGGTCCTGAGCAAAATTGCCGTAAAAACTCAACAGATATCCTCTTTAAAAATAAATTATGAACATAGTATTGAAATTAAGTGTAACTCTGTAGTGTAAACTACATAAGCAGAATTTGACTTTGACGACCTCGGTGGCGCTTTGGCTAAGGTAGGCGGCCAAAGCGCGAAAAGTCCCGGGTTCGATTCCCGGTCGAGTCAATTTGGAAAACGAACTTTTCTAAATTGACTTGAGTCTGGGTGTGCTGGAATGACGCCCCCAGTTAGAATCCGTCGTCTGATACTCATAGTACAAGGGAAAACTTTAGTTTGAGACCAGGTAATTGGTGTTATTGTCTGGCGCATTTATTTATTTATTTAGAAAGGTTCGGTAATCGTGATGCCGTGATAATAACTTATAAATTTTCTTTAAATAAAACAAACCAAAAAGGCGAGTAATCACTTGATTACGCCAAATACCCTATCCTCTTGTTTAATACCCGATCCGTCTTCGTAATTGTCATCGATTGGGAGGCTGCGTTAGAGAATTTTAGATGGATGATTACGTAATGGGCTTCGTTAGAATAATGTTTGTTTTGGGACCCAGGCTTGTTGTTTGTTTGGATAGCGATTTATCATTTCATTAGCGAATCGCGTATTTATTTTAGTTGAAGATTTAAGCTTTGCGCGTTTTGTTTGTTTGTGTCACGTTTTTGGAACAATTATGGTTGTTGTTTGAGTAGCTTTGACTGTACTGTTGTGGTTATACGTGGTAGTTTTATGGATGTGTAGTTGAAAAGTGAGTGTGAGTGAATGACATCTAAAATGCTATATTTCATTTACGTCTTTAAGTTCTTAAAATTTACATTTCCATTGACGTGAAGGTTTACTTATATTTTAAATATTAAAATGCTAAATTACTTACTTACGCCTCGGTAAACGTAGTGTAGGACGCCCTCAGGCCAGGTGGAGTGACGATTTGCGCAGGACGGTTGGCAGGAGCTGGATGAGAGTCGCCGAAAATCGAGCGAAGTGGCGAACATTTGGAGAGGCCTATGTCCAGCAGTGGACTGCAACAGGCTGATGATGTTGATGATGATGAAATTACTTAAGTTACTACAGCAAAAGTAATACATTATTAGGAATAGACTAATCTTCGTAGAAAGTTTGCCTACTATTAAACCTAAAGAAGCAGAAGTAACAAACATGAAACGGGTCGTTTTATAGGAAAGGTAAAAAAGAAATTCAATCAAAATTTAATTTAAACTGTTTTATATAAAATTCATTTTAAATAGTTCAAAGTTGCTTAAAACTCAAAATCACTCAGTATTAGTTATTTGTTATAATTAAATAAATAAATAAATGTTAGACAACATCACATACATCGCTCTGATACTGTGCTGAGCAGCTTAAGCACTTGTGTTACAGAAATCAGAAACAAAGACGGTACTACAACACCCACACCCGAGACAATATAGAAATGTTCGTTTCCCATATTGACCCGACCGAGAAACGAACCCGGGACCTAAGAGATGGCGCGACGCTAAAGTCCGGCCCGCTCGCTTCGAGGCTACGAAGAAAAGGTTTACTGCTACTGGTTCTTGGTTTAAAAAATACTAAAAAACCGGAGCATAAATCCCGTAAAAACTGAAAGAAAATCCGCTTAACGTATAATTTTACTAAATCGCAGACGGCTAAAATGTTTCGTTAAAGCAATATCAGATATTTTCAAATGATATGTTTGGACCCGAATATTTTTCCCGGAACTCGCTTTGCGACGGGTCCTGCTTCACTGAGCTGCTTTTGTTTACCTTTTTAATTAAATTGAGTTAAGTAAAACATACCAGACAGTATCGCAAATCATTTACCTTATACCTAAACAGCGGCTGCACATATGAGTTTTGACTATATACATATGATTGGGCATATTTGAAGAAGTAGGTAATATAAATAAATATTGGACATCACATACATTGATTAGTAGTGTAAGCACTTGTATCACAAAATCAGAAGCGAAGATGATAACGCAACACCCAAGACATGAATCAAACCTGGGGCCTCAGAGATAGCGCAAATAAAGACCGGCCCAGTTGCTTCTCGGCTACAAAATGGTGCCTTCCAATACCATTTTTAGATTCTCAAATTAGTAGAAAGCTTGTGTGTTCTTGCATGTTCACATAGACTGTCAATGCGGGCAAAGTCACGCGCTAAAACTATGATGTGATCTCGTCCTGATTTAGAGCATGGTAAGAGAATGATAATGTTCTCAATCTTCAGATACTTGAAACTATTACTTCATTACATTAATATAAACAAATTTGTTTTAGATTAATGAAAAGTCATCACTTTAATCCAAAATTCACAATTAAACCAGCAAAAACTTAATTTAGACGAGCAAAGTTCTGAACGGCAAACTTAGAGTCTTTTACTTAAAGACTGCTCACACCTATTTGATTTTAGTGCTCTTTCGCTCCCCAGGCCAGGGCACGTTCGCTCCGCTCGCTTAGCTTACACGTTTTGGTCATTAAACAGACCTAACCTGACCTAGTTAGTTCGGCATCGCTCATTATATAGCGTGTGTTAGAACTAGCTTGATAATTTAACTTGAATGTGAAGTTTGGACAGATTTTATTTGTGATTTCCTTCATATGTTCAAGAGATTTTTTCGTTTCGTATAATAAATTAGTTCTATAATTAAAATAAACTCTACACTTCACTATAGTTTATTCTACAGCACAGTAAAAGTGTAAGTTAAATTAAACTTCATTTTGGTTCATATTTACATTAAATAGAATAAAATTGCAGCGGCAATCGGTCTATTCCGATCCATAGATTACCACAAATCTTTTAATCTACTCGACAGGTTTTATTAAAATTTTCTGCCATGAAAGAGTGATTCAAAATAAAGGTTTACATGCTTGAAACGAACACTAGGATATTGCATCCCTTAAAAGTCGAGACATGTTACTATTAAATTCTGAAAACGTTCAATTGTATTTGTTTGGCCTAGTTGTGATGATTTGTATTATAAATAATACAGTCTTTTTTGTATGTAACTTGAAAAACGTTTTACTTTTTCACATTTCATCGTTTTCTACTAAATAGACTTAAATTGTATAAATCATAGTGTCCCAACCAAATTAAGAAGATATAAATATGGTTATGATTAAAATATATTTAATGATTATTGAGAAATGACTACGTAGGTTGATGTACTGTACTGAGTTAAACTCTTGTTTCATTATATACTCTATCCGAAAATTACGTACCTAATCAATTGAAAAATAGAGAATTTAAGTGAGAAAGAACCCTATGACGTATACATATACGCTCCGTTATCATCTGAAACATTAATCTTGTACTGTTGACGACACAGGCTTTCTTATTTGCGAGACTGTAGTTTAAAATAGATGTGAATTGTAAGGTTTATCCTGATACATCTTTTTCTTGAAAAATGCTGTTGAGGAATCTGTTCTTTCCTAAATATACACTTAAACACAATTTTTGTAAGATTTGTAATGTAGTAAGAAAAGAAGGCGTGCAACCTTAACAAGATCGAACTTTGAACAAAGAACGCTAAATGAATTAAGAAAAGTTGACAATGTTGTCTAGCAATGGGTTTTAGTAAAAATAAAATTATCTTTAGACAAAAAAGTTCCCAATCGGACCAGATACTATATATAAGTTATTAATAATATTTTTAATGGACAAATTTTCTAATTCATCTAAGATGAGTTCAAATGTAATATTTCTATAACATTTGAACTCATCTTCGTAATTTTTATCAACAGTATCAGCCACATTTGTGTCTTTTTATTCATTAGTTTGTGGGTGTCATATACTCAGAAGCAGTTGAACAGCCTTTAAATGTTTTCGTGTAGGTTTGACTGTCAGTACTTAAATCTCTATGGTTAATTCGTTGATTAATGTAGATATTAATAAAATCAAAATGTTGTAATTTTCTAGTCTTTGTCTGATAATATTTTATTGAATTTTATAATTTACTTAAAATCAAGTTAAAAGTTAGTTTTTTTGTAAATAGTTTCGTTAAATTTTTTGTTTGCCTTGAATTAAAATACTGGCTTATTGTATATACTTGGTGAATAATAAAAAGATACAAATGAGAAAAGTTCCAAAAATATGAGTTATGTTAGTATTTGTTAATGGTTTTGCTTGCTTTCATTTAATAAAGCGGAATTTAAAAAAGTAAAGTCAATAAGTACCTCCTGTTGTAAAAATATTGCCATCTATAAACTCAGTTGGTGATCGTAAACTCGAGCTAAGTTTGAAAAATCCAAAACAAGGTACAACATGCACTCATATAGTAAAATAGTTTATTAACCATTACCATAATTTTCATCATTAAGATGATTAAAAAGAGGAAGTAAAGGCTTTAAGTAATCCGTTCTAACATTCCTATAAAAAATAAGTGTCAACGTCTGCACCCGTCGTTGAAGTCACTGCTCTCATATATTCTCCGCTGACATTTCACTGCTGGAGACGAAATTTACTATGCCGTTATCATTATTAGTTGGACATTTCGTTGCTTCTTTTTATTTTCTCTTTACTTTTTTGTGCTTTTATAAAGCTCACACGAAATAATCCTCCTATTCTATATTCGAATGAAAACTATTTGAAGCTTTAATCTTTTTTATCAATATTTTCAACTAAAACTTCGCTTTGCAGTAAGCTGGGTTTTTAATCCCTAAAACATTTAGTTTTGTGTTGAAAAATTAATCAAATTTGAAAACATGTTATGGTTTGAAATAAATATGCATTTGAAGTACATTTTAATTGATAGAAGTTTTATTTTAAGGTATAAAATAGCGACCTTTGTTTTATTGGAGAGGGTAAGAAATACACATAATTGAAAAACTTACCACCGGTTATCTAACTAATGTATTTACAACTGTCACTAGCATTTTGTACCAATAAGGTATATGTTTCATATAGTTCAAATTGTATTGTCGGTAAAAATAAAACTGCATAATCCTGTTATCGATCTATACTATTAGAAAAACACTTAACTTAATTTTATATTTAAATACCCTCGTAAAACCAAACAATTTGCTAAACTTCCAGGTTTATAAAATCCTCCACAGCAAAGGTAACTGTAATGTTACACTGTTAGTCATAATCACACTAAATAAAGTAGGTTAAAACTCCCATCCGAGATCAAACACAACTAAGTAAGGAACGGGTGCTCATACAATTTGCAGTTCCTGAACTTTCTCGCGATTAAACTATTAAGCTACACTACAATATCGATTAACGTATTATCTCGTCCCTATATCAGTTTCATGACCGTATAAATCCGTATTGACCTATAAAATAATTGAAACGCTCTAAAATCCGTTAGGAGATTACCTAACTCCATAACTTCGAATGCGGGACTGGATGGGACTCCTGTAGAACGCCGCGAAATTTAATTATTAATGTCCCTTCTAACCATAATGATTCATTGCCTCTGTGTTATTTAAATCTACAAAAACATATATTTCAGACATTAATTTAGTCTACCCCTTTCAAATAAATATGTCTAAACACAGTCATTTTTATGGCAATCATTTTGCAATGTTTTCTAAATTCCGAAACAAGTGGTAATTTAGTCTCTTTTTTTTAATTTTTGCTTCAGATCTTGATTAATGTGTTTTGCTACAACAATTATCTACACTTTTCAATGAATTGTGTTTTTTACTTAGGTAAGTCTTTAAACAACAGTTAAGCTTCAAAACTTTATTGAAACTCGATCGCTAAATCTCAAAAATTGCCAATGCTACTATCATTAATCAGATCAAAATAAATTATGCAATAGACAATGAAATACGCGTAGCGTAGAACGAACTAAATACCATATTACATAATTCTCCCCGGACGCAAAGATTAGGGTCCAACAACAGTCCCTTGCAGAGCCCCGCAGAATTTAATATACAACCGTGTTCACACCAATACCAGTACTATAACGCATTGCATCAAAATGAGGAAGATTAATGTGTGTAAAGATACGGGCAGCATACGTAGGGCGAATTCCCTGGCGGTATCCGTATTTCTAGTCAGGCTTGGTTCGTCTATTGTAGCGTATGCCTTTTGTAGGTCGTTGCCTTTTGTTTTCATCTCCATCTGCGGTTTTATGTATTCAAACTTACTGGATTGCTCGAAAATTGCGTTGACTTTAAATGTGACCCAGTTCAAAAAATGGCAACGAACTACAAAATATTTATGAGTAAAATGAATACATGGAGGAAAATATATTGCATCAAATGGAGAATAGTTGTACGAGCTGAATTGATTGCAATATTTTAAAGAACTATTTTATCTCCCCTTGCTGTGTGCCTCAAGCCACAAGTTTTAAGTACCGCACGTGCTACTCTCCCAACTTATGTTTTTGTTTCTTAAAAATTATTTTAAAGTTCCATAGTTCAAAATGACTTTCAAAAATATTCAATTGATTTATTAGATACAATGACGAGAATAATTGTGAAAAATTTGTAGATTCATGACCGATTCTAAATGCTGCTACATGCAAATTGAAGTAGCTTTAACATTGAATACGGATTCACAAACGTTACTGTTATATCTCATTTACTATTCATATCCTTCATCCTTGTCTGGAACACAGAAAAAGAAAAGGATGACATACTTAGCGTATATAATGGTACTATTTTATTACTTTTTTATTTCCAAATTTTTGATTTTGCATTATAATCTACTATCATTATAATTGATCTTTTTAATTCACAAACCTTAGAATTTACCTGCTTATTTGTCGTTGCAGATTGCATAGAAGAAAACAAACTGCATACTAACTTAGCATTTTTTCCGTCGCATATCAAAATGACTGAAATTCGAATAGCGTTTGCTGAAGATTTATGGCCGGCAAAGTACAAATGCACTAGAGCAGATAATGTAGGTCGCTTCGGGTCAACCTTTTGACTAGTTGTGATCTATTGCATCGTATTAGAGTCGGCTAAGTTTAGGTCTAAACAAATTGTTGTTGTCTCCTTTTGTATTGCGGTTAAAGTCTAGTTTGAAGCTAAAACGAAGTTTTAACTGATCGTGGTTTTATAAGTTGGTGGAACAAAATTTGTGTTGTGACGAACATGCAATTTGTATAGTATTTTTTGTTTTTATTGATACAATACTCAAATTCTAATTCTATTTTTACCTTTTTTATTTTTTTATGACACATTCAGTGTAATTGTTTTGAAACTTTACATTTACCAAAACATTATAGGTGTAAGTCCCACATACCATTTTTAATTATTTTAATCATTGCACAGTAAAGTTGTGATGTTAATCGTATTCTGATCATAATCTTTTAGTTTGAATCCATTTTAACAATTGGACTAGTTAATATTTTTTCTTCTGTCACACATAGGAATACATACGTCCCTAATTTATAAAATGAATGTGTCCAAAAATGTTATTAAACATAGGTACCCATATTTCTAAAAACTTAATGCAGGAATGGTTTATGAGAACTGATTAACATTTATAGCCAGCCAGCAAACTTGTATTGTTTAATGTTATTACCACTCAACTAAAAGGCGGAATAGGGGCAAATAAAAACACGATACTTTATCCCCCCATTAGACTGACGTCCTATAGACCGACAAATCTCACCACAAACCAAGATGAATATCACAACAGTTCGGAAACATTCCCTATTGCAGTGAGGAAGGTTTCATTTTCTGAGAGCAGGAAGCTGAAAATATTTCAGTAATTCCCATTCCTTTAAGAGACAATGTCTGGAGTGTCAAGTGAACCTATAGGGAAATCTCTGTCGGACATGTTAATGCATACGTCTCCGTATGCACTGGAGTGCAGTGGGGGCAAAGAAATAGGAGCACTCTCATTTGAGTTACGTTCTGCATTTTAATTAAAGTCAAGACTTCGTGGAAGCTGTCTTAATTTAATGATCTGACTTTGTTGACTGTACAAACTATTAGAATTAAATTAGGGTGTTTTGAAACTGGGGTCTTTGAACTAAGATATGATACAAAAGGAGTTGAGAAAATTGTTTTGTTGACTATTTTGACGGAGAGAGTACTTTAATTAGTCCTTTTTTATTTTTATGATAATAGAGGTACAAATAACATAGTTGCTTGATAGTTTTAGAATAATTAATATCGGATAATCGCTCCAGAAAAAGATGTCTTATAGTTGATAATAATGATGATTGGGGTTAAACATTAAATTGAAGTATAATTTATAATGTACGCACTGATTTCCTTTTCTAGCAAAGCAATAACTGAAAAATATCCGTCAATATTATATGACGTTAATATTACAAACGTTTAGTGTTTGAATATATGGGTAAATTGATATTTATTTCCTGCACGCAATAACTACTTAAGGGGTTTGAATTTAATTTGGCAGATAGATGGATGAAGCTATAAACTAGAATTAAAACTACTTGCCTCAAACTCACCAAATGTAAGTTGTAGTTTAAAGGAAAATAATTTGAATTTGTACCAAATTTTGCTAATAAAATACAATCAGAGGTAATTTGACACCGCGTGGTGTATCAAACGAGATTATTTTTCAGTCTTTTCGATGTCAAAGGTACGTGACTTAGATGTGTAAAGAAGAGTTCTTGCTAAATATTTTCAGCTAGAAGGGAACAAACGAGCCAAGCATGTTAATGTTGGAGGCAATAATGCCTCTACTGTACAACGCTCGGTGAATATTTGAAATCTAAGACATAGAACAAGTGTGCATGGGAAATTATACTTTTTGTGGAAGGACTTTGGAGCGAATTGCAGTTGAGTGTCGCGGAAGATAAGTATCGCGAATCTAAAGTAGTAATGAGAATGATATATTATGAAGGTACCGTCACTATAAAAAAATCCGTGATTTCGTGGAGGTGGCTGTGTGTTGGACCAATTATGTGAGATTTAAAGATTTCAGTTCGGATCACCTATTAAGGCATGTTACCTTGCCTAAATTGTGTTAGAATAAGCACCCATTTGATAATGTGGTTTACTAAGCTTAACGTTGACTTATTTGATTAATTCTTTGAGACATTAATACAACTTTTTTTCAATTTTATCGGCATCTTTTTCTATCAAAAAGGATGGTTTTGCTTTTCAAATGAGGATTATACAAACTTGAAACTATCAATTAAATATACCATTAACTAAGAGGAAGTATAAAGCTTAACAACCACAGAGATTGTTAAAAATATGTGTTTGATGTAATTATTTTAATTTAAATTATGGTGGAAGTGTTTATCATGTGGTAGCGTCATGACAGTTACAACGGGGAACGCAACGGATCCATGGGAAAGTTCCCACAACACCCATTCACTACCTAACAATGGAGCTCTGATATTTGTACTATTTGTGATCAAGAAAGCCTTTGGAGAATTGGTGTCGTGCCAGCAAAATAATTTTAACAGCATTTCTTAGGTAATTGGGATGATAAATCCGTAAACAAACAATGATTTAGTGCGAGTGATAGATTTTCAAAATATAATAAAAACGTGTTTTTGTGTTCTAGAAATAAATTAATATTAATATTTCAAAATCACTTAGGTCCCGGGTTCAATCCCCGGTCATGTCAATATGGGAAACGAACTTTTCTATATTGTCTCGGGTCTGGGTACCACAATAGGTACTTACCGTCGTGCCAAAGCTACTTACCACATAATCAGAGTAATGTATGTGATGTTATCTAATATTTATTTATTAATATTTAATTTTTATTCCTATAAAACTGGAAAGTATGTTTCGTTTTAATTAGACTGTGCGTCGACCCGTCTCTCAGTTAGTCTTCAGTCGTCATTTCATATGTTTCAATAAGTTCTGCCGTTTACGATTGTTTCTTATGTAGCAAAGAGGTATCTACAGGCTACATCAAACCATTTTTATTACATAACATACATGTTTCTTCTATAGATAAGTTTTCCTTTCCAAAAAGGCACAGTGATTGGATAAAACAAGTCTATTTCGCCTCATTTGCTATTCACGTTACATTTCGAGATGGAGCCCTATTAAAACAAACGCTATAGCAATCGAATCCGAACGATACCTCTTCCTTTAGCTTTGCGAGAAAAAAATACGTCAAGGTCGAGTAGGGGTTTGGTGCTGAATGTTCCGTATGCCAAAATACATTTGTTAATTCATAATGATTTTTTTAATTTGGAAAACCAACTTCCTTGCTCCGAGGTATGTATTTTTAAAAGATACATCAGTAATATTATATCCATATTTTGATATATGTCATACTATGTTTTCAATACCGAAATACTAACCGGTGTCTTCTCGGTAGATATAGGTTCCGAATCGGAAGTAGAATCACTTTGCATTGTATTGAATGACGATTCAAAAGTGTTACATGTAACCTACTTGAATAAAGAAATATTTGAGTTTGAGTTTGAGAAATAGTTATAATGATAAGTTAAAAATACAGCTTAAATTCACAAAATGTGCAAAAAAGCTAATGAATTTTCTTTAACCAAATATGTTACTTGCAATCTTGCTAAACTTCTGAAAATCTTCTTTTTTAGTTTAGACCTACCATGTCCCCATGGCTTGTCATGGCAATTTGGAAAGGAAAATCTTTTACTTTATTTAGTTTTCCCAGCTTGGTGAAGATATTAATCACCTGATGGTATTAAAAGAACGATATCAACATCCACGAAGTAGAAACTGTTAAGGATAAGAAAAATGTTTTTTTTTAATCGGTAGATTGTTGATCAATCTACCGGTTCGTCCTTTTTCAAATTTTACAAGGAACCTTAAAAAAGACAGAATAAAAGTTCGTCTCAAGGCGACAGACAACTCTTTATATAAGTTGGGCTTATTTCCACGCAGAATGTTTTGATTTTGCTCGAACGCTGTAGCTTCAAACCCAGGATTTGTGTTCGATTTGTGAGTGTTTGTTTAGTGAAGATACTATCGATTGAAAGTTGTCGATAAATAAATAAGGTGGAAAATAAATCGAGTAAATAAATAAATAAATAAAAATATTGGACAACATCACATACATTGCTCTGTTTCTGTGGTAAGTAGCTAAATCACTTGTGTTACAGAAATCAGAATCAACGACGGTACCACAACACCCAGACTCGAGACAATACAGAAAAGTTCGTTTCCCATATTTTGTAGATAATATTTAAGAGGCAAACCAAATTCACTTAAAAATTAAAATGGACGAATAATCGTCTAATACAAACAATTTTAATTGTCTAAATAAGTAGAACATTTTAAACTATTGTTAATACAATACAATACTGGTGTTATTAATGGTAAGAGCAATAACTACGAAAAATTGATACCACTTGCAGTTAACTTAGTAGGTAGAGCATTTAATCACGTTGGGCTCATGTTGTGGATTCAAATCCCTCGCTGTTAGAAATAAAAATTATCTCTTACTTTAATCTATCGATAAGCGCCTTATCACAACACTAAATCCCTTATTTTTCGCCGCAACTTTTTCTCGTTTCTCTAGAATGTCATTCTTTTACACGACGCCGGCGGATTGGATTTTACTTATTTATACAACACAGCTACAGTTTGGCTTAGAAGCTAAACGTCTCGGAGACTTAGTTCTACGCACACAAGAGTTTGCTGCTTACATTGAATTAAAGATTTAAGTCTGTTGACCTTTGCTGGGGATTTTAAAGGGCAAGAATTTAAGATGAAAATTTTATATTCATTTTACCGGCCAATACCACCTTTTTATCAACGTATATATTAATGAAAATAGGATTAATTTAGTAAATAATAAGATCCTTAATATTTTTTTCAAACAAAACGATTTGGTTATGTCGATAAATGGCTATTCGAAAGTTTGAATCCGTTGCTAGTTTGTGTCATGAAGGAGTTAACTTTGCGATGCGAAAATTAGTGGCTTGGACGTAATCTTTCGTGACTTTGTGCAATAAAGATAGTTGATTTGATACCCATTTGTGGAAATATCGTGGTATATAACTATATACTAATGAGTTAGTTGCCGTAATCTTCTTAGTAGTTGTAAATCATTTTTTTAATTTGTATAGACCACTCTCAAGTATTTAGTACAAACATTTTAGGTAATCAAAGTTTTAAATAAAGTATGAGTTTTGTTAAACATATTTTTATCCAAATTCATGTCGTTACAATCTTTGAATAAAAAAGGTAAAACTTATTAATTTCTAAGAGCCCGTGCAAATGACGTGCTTTGATTTTTTAATTGCCATAAAAATTAATTGGAAAATACTCTGAAGGTAATTAGGTCAAACTGAAGTATTTCTGCATACTTTTATATTTATTACTTTCATTTTACACGTTTTTTCCCTATTTGCTCACTTTGTTGGCTGATTTGATGCCTCGTTGGTTTAAGTAATTTTAGAACTGCGTTCGATTCCCAGATCAAACAAAGTAAATTCGATTTTTTCAGATATACCTTGTATAATCCATATCCGCATTTGGATAGCATGAAGACTAAACTATACAGGGTGTTCTAATTAGTGATGTAAACATTTTTAGATTTCTTGCACTTGGAGGTATCTAAAAATACCTACAACAGAATCAGCAAAATTAGTAATAAGTGTAGCTTTTATTTGTAAAAAAAACTACTGAGTTTTAGTTATTGGTTCCGAACCGGAGGTAGCTTCATTTGCTTTATAGAGACTATTCATAAGTATTACTAATGTAATCTATGTGAATAAAAAATATTGACTTTGACTTTGACTTCAGCATTCCGAACACGGCGACAGTTTAACTTAATCTGACGATTCATAAATGCTTCTATAAAGAAGATTTCTATTTTATTCTACCCGATGTATGTTGTGAAATTTTTCTTCGTTTTCAAATTTTTTTTTTTTGTGTATTGTGTGATGATTTCTATGAATGATTTTTGAATAGTCAATACAAATTTTATTACTTACTGCACGAAGTGTCGGTAAGTTGCACAATCGTGGTCACAACCTGACCAGATTTAGACGTGACCACGTCCTGTACTGATATTATTGATAAATTATCAATGATAATTATGAAAACTCTATCTACCGAGTCTATCTGACTAGATACTGTATATTATTCACTTTTAGGTTGTATCTATTTTTTAAATATCATTAGTGTCACTATTCGATGCTTGCTGAACCGAAAAACTATCGATATTTTGCACTGCAGATTGCTACAACACTAATCGTTAACATTCTGATGTAATTTCATAAAAAAATCTCAGCCACAATATTACCTCTTCAATTTCAAAGCTAGTTTTTCGTCGCGAAATACAAAAAAGGGACTCGAATAAACGTAATGTTTCTGAGTGCTCCAGCAAATCCCTTGGGCCGGGAATTGACCAATCAGAGCTTAGCCTGAGATCTGACTGCAAGTTATTGTTGTTTCTGCCTTCTGAGCTTCTTAATTCGGCCGGCTTACTTTTCGAGGATTAGTGTGACTTTTTAGCTTTTTAACCGACTTTAAAAAGGAGGTTTTTAATTTATAGACAATTAAAAACCTCTTTTTTGAAGATTCTTATTATATGTCACTTGGTTAGGCCTGGAATAATTTAAATGAACTTTTTTGTTTAAATCGTTTTAGTCAGCTACGATCAGGCCAATATTGAATGATTGAATCTTGGAAAAATTGAAGGCAGGGTATTTCATGTGTAACAATTAAATTCCAATTTATATTGTTCAGTAGATAAGATATGTAACTATTTTCCAATATCGTTTAATCTCACTACATTATAAAAAAGTTGATTTTTTCTGTATGTCTCAATCTAATGTATGCTTAGATCATTAATTTACGCAACAGATTTTACACGATTTTTTTGATAGAGAAAGTGATCTATAAGGAAAGTTTATATGTATAATCCATACATATTTTATTTTACTGAAAAGCCGAAAACTTCGTTTGTATTTACTTACATTCGTGCGAAGCCGGGGCAGGTAATTTATAATTATAGTGATAAATGTACAGTGTCATAAAATTAACTAATACCAACTTATTAAATGAACTATTAAAATAATAATTAAATAAATATGTTAATAATGTATAAACAAATATGGTCCCTGTGGTAAGATATCCAAAAAGCTGGCTGCATTATTTCGCTGAATGGCGATTGAGAGACGCTGGGCGAGGTAGCAGCCAGCCATTGGGTCCGCTGTAGCATCAGCAAGTCGTTTAGATTTTTTTTAATTAAAACCATACGCGTAACTTATATTTAAATTATTTTGGAAGTTATTCTCTGAAAGATTTCATAAGAACACAATAAACCTACATTTGTAGCAGAAATAACAGTCATAAGTCTCACACAAAAATCAAATAAACAACTGATTGTATAATTTGAGCATTACACAATTTTGATATAAGATTTTAGTATGCTTTGGAAACAACATATCTTCCACATATAATTCAAGGAGTGTAAATGTATGCCTCAAAAAGCATTTACGAGATTTATAACGCAGCATGAAATGGCATAAAATATGAGTTGTATGCTTATGAGAACAAGATATGGAATGAATTTTTGGCATAGCTTTGCAATAGAATGTGTTAGTTCTAAACGATAAATTTTTGTAATCATGCTATAATTTGGGTGTGGGTTGGCAAACATTGAATCTGTTTTTGGTCAAAATCGAAGTCTAACTAATAAACTCAAACTAACTAACTAAATATTATTAATGCGACAATTTATTAAATATTGACTTTGACTTTGACTAAATTAAAGCAATGAATACTTTTTATCCCGAGATAATGCCGATAACGTTGCGTTTTTTATTATTATATACAGACAGTCAAACAAAAATGTCAAAACTGATAATTTGCATATGCTTAAAGTAAAAAGCGGTTATTTCAATATTACAGACACTCCCAATTTTATTTAAATCTACAAAGTTTTAATTAATGTTCTTGACTGTTATAGTCAATTGTAGCTATTATCTAGTTGAGTTTCAAGATAATATGAGTAAAAAAGGTACTGCACATTTGTCTTTGATTTAGTTTAATTTTCTATCAATCCTAAAGCCGCCAAGTAGTCTGGCTATGCTTTACTTGTAACATCAAGGTATCAAGAGAGAGCCACATCTAATCGTTAATATCTAAACGAGATGAAACGAGAAAAAAAACTGTTCTGACTGTAATAAAGACGAGTTACGAGGCGCTGTGTTACAAAATGCATTATGCAATCATGTAAATGTGTTTGCGATCGCTCTCTGAAATATGTTAGGAGAGAATTTATACGTGTTTCTTTTAACAGCCTTTCTGAACAAAGTTTTATACTTTGATACATCTATTATATACAAATTGTAAAAAAAATGTGTTTAATTTCATTTAAATTGATAAGTGGTAATAAAAACACTAAAATAGATCATAAGTAAAATTTTTACTAACACTGTATGGATCTTGGTCTGAAATAAATGATTTATTATTATTATTAATATCCTTAAACATTTAATATATTTTAACGGGTCAGAAAATGACACCATTTTTTTATTCTGTTAAATTATTTTCAATGTTTAAAATGGAACGCGAAAGTCTTCAAGTTTATATCTGATATCTTTACTTGTTCCTTGCTTGCATGGATTGGGGAAGTAAAACGTCCTGTTTGTTAGCTTTTTTATTTTATTTTTTAATAGAGTTTTAAATTTGGTAAAGGTGTTCAATTCAGAAGGTTGTAGTTGAACCTTTTTATCACTGAACTACCGGTCGCCCGCTTCGACTTCTTACGCATTCAACACATCTACCTGCATTCCAAATTTTAGCCTAATCCGTCCAGTGGTTTTGGCTGTGTGTTGGTAGATCACTATGTCAGTCAGATCTTTGAGTTATATATGTATATATATATATAGAACCTGTTTGGATTTTTTTTCTTTGAATTGGTTTAATTTCCAAATGTTCTCATAGCCAGTCTGAGTATGATGATGGAATCCGGGAGGAATTTACGGCAACACTCAAACCTTATAAGGCGTATAGTATGATGCACCTATTTATTTTGTAAACTGTTCAATATTTTACGTCTTCTATTCACCATCTTACTGAGTTGTTACTATGTATATCTTACCTACTATAAAACATGCACATGTTAGTGTAAAAGTTTAAATTTGACGGACGATACAAAATATAAACAAACAATTTAATTTGTAAACATTAAAAACGCCTTCAAAGCACGCGCGCGCCAAATTCACATTCGCCAGTCGACAAAGAAGTTGAGCGACAAATACATTTTGCGTAAAAAAATAAAACGCAAACGACACAAATAAGCAATAACATTAAACCCTCACTTTGATTACCGCATACGTCACTACATGCCCAAAAAGCCTGCGAATTACATCCCTCCCCAACCCTTCAGGGTTTAAGCGAAAAAAAACGTGAGAAATGCTCACACATCACCCAAACTCAAGACAGGTCATCTTTTACAAAGAATAAAATGAAAATGACAGTTACAGTAGTAATATTTTACATCTTTATCGTCCCGCTGCGCGCATTTACGAAATTACAAAGAATAAAGGGAATTTGTCGTCTTCGATATTAAAACGATGCGATACCTTTGTAGGCATTGTTCCATGATGCTAGCTTTTGCTGGAATAGAATTTGATATGCGTGACTTTTTGGTTTTTGCCACGATTTTAACTTTACTAACATAAGTAGCTATTTTTATTTGTGACAATGGTAAATTATTTGTATGAGACGACCTCCGTAGCTGAGACGCAAGTGGGCCGGCCTGTGGCGTCGCGTCATCTCTAAGGTCCCTGGTTCGACCCCCGGTTGGATATGAGAAACAAACTTTGCTTTATTGTCTCGGGTCTGGGTGTTGTGGGACCTCCGTTGTTTATGATTTCTGTAACACAAGTGCTTAAGCTACTTACCATAGAATCAGATCAATGAATGTGATGATGTTGAATATTTATTTACCTCTTTATTTCTTAAGCATTTTTATTTTGAGTTACCAAACTATTTGAAAATGTACAGAAAAAATATGAAAATGGACTTATATGATAAACCTCTTCAAAAAAAAGGTACCCAAAATGCTTGCTGTTGTAAGAAATCAAGCAATAAAATTGAGAAACGCTTCGCAAACTTTAAATTTGTTTTAATCAAAACATCGATGATGAAAGTAATTACAAAGCAAAAGACCAAGACATATGGAAATGTAGTTCATCACAAATGTATCACTGTAGAAAAAAAAATCTTCATCGTACTTAATCACCACGCTTATCATAAACAGACTTTGTTCAACCAAGAACCCATCATCGAACCCATGACCCATAAACCATAGAAGTGCGACATCCAGAATCTAGAACCTAGTAAAAATAAGCAACCAAGGAAGCAATATCTTTGAAAAGTTTTCAAAGTCCCTCATTTCAATTCACGGGATCTATAACAAAGCATTCGGAAGTAGGATTGGACCATTACTCAGAGTGCCAGAGGCAGGCAGCCCCCCCTACCTTCCCTGGCTATTCAGTTTCTTCATCGGCGTCACAAACACCTGTTTCTTGTAACTCTTAAATTCTGCGATACAGTTTATTGCTTTCATTTAAAGGCTTTTGAACTTTGCATTTAATTTGCATTTTGAGGAAATGGCCCTGTAAGTTGGATTAAGTTTCTGTCTGTGGCATTAGTAGGAGTTCTTAGCCATATATGTATAAATGTGCACATCTATATTCACTGGTGTGGAAATAATTAATAACTAGCTGTGCCCGCGACTTCGGTCGCGTGGACTACAGGGTTTTTTCAGTTTATTGCCGCTAACTCCCGTTCCCGTGGGAATTTTGCAATATCTTGATGCAAGTAAGCTTTAAGTTAACTAAAGTACCTGCATGCCAAATTTCAAGCGTGTAACTAAAGCGGTTTGGATTTTTAATACAAAAGGATTTTCCCGCTAATTCCCGTTCCCGTGGGAATTTTGGGAATTCCTTTCTTAGTGCACCTCTACGATACTTAAGCTACGTCCCTTCTAAATTTCAAGTGCCTTCTCATAGTATAATAATTTAAATATAGAAATAAATATTGGACAACATCACATACATTGCTCTGATTCTGTTGTAAGTAGCTTAAGCACTTGTGTTACAGAAATCAGAAACAACGACGGTACCACAACACCCAGGCCCGAGACAATATAGAAAAGTTCGTTTCCCATATTGTCCCGACTGGGGATCGAACCCGGGACCTTAGAGACGTCGCCAAAGTTCGGCCTGCTCGCCTCTCGGCTAAGAAGGTTGAGTGATGTGATTATCTGTGACAATCACTTTTTAATATTATGTTACCCTCAATTATTCATTTTCATTAAGATATTCGCACTAAACGACATCGCATTTTGGTTATAATGATAATTACTGATAACCTTAACAACCTCACTCTGGTTAATTTGAAGAAAAATGTTGAATTTCATCAGATCCATCTCTCTGGGCGATTAAAGGGTAACGTCACAATTTATGCCCCACAATAAGGTTGCGTACCCGCCCGATAACAAGGCTCTGTCTGACAAATGTGCGAATTACCCTACCGCAGCCTAGAACCACAATAAACTTGCAGTCAGTGAGGCAGTTTAATGATTCGCGGTAGAGGACATTTTGAAAGTCAAATTTTGCTCTCATGTTGATGAAAATACTTTCACACTTTCTAATGCTTCAGGTAACTAAATTTAAAAAACTAAGTATGTCAGGCCTTTTAAAAAGGCATTCGGCAACGTGATATCAAAATATCTTAATATTACTAAAAACTGGTTATTTACACACAAATCTTAGATTTTTTATAGCAGACCTAGCAATTTTAATCAAGTATAATAAGCTCGAAGAAAAGCCTTATATAAATTATTCTGGTCATGTAATAAACTTATTGTTAATGTATCCTACGAAAATTATGTTCGGATTATTAATATTTCCAAGTTTTGTATGTGTTTATTTAAAAGTAAAATTTGTTGCAAAACTAAAAAAACTACAAAGAAATTCATTTTAATATCTCATAGTCCACAAAAAGTTAACCAGTCACAATCAATTAGTTGATTACCGATCAAGTAATCAATTTAATAACAACGGTTTTATTCTAAATAACATCAAGCTGCAGCGTGACGCGTGCCAGTGTTAAATAAAAGTCAAAATTATCCGTCAAAATTTAACATTTTGAGAAACATGGTATTAATAACTTGCATAGCACTGAAGCATATGAAATTAATGTTTTAAGGATAATGTTTTAACCCATAAATCTTTTGGCTCCAGATAAAAAACTTAAAAAGGGTTTGGGGAGGCCTTTTCCTAGCAGTGTGACAGCTTGATAGACAATAAAAAAAGTACATTTACTTTATTTTACAACAAAAGACTAGCTTTTCAGGCTTAAGAGTATCATACAGAATCTTTATTACATTTCGTAGTTTTAAGATCACCTGTACTTGCCTCACTGCGTTCCACTTTCCTCCACACGTGCCTATACCCTATGCGGGTGTAAAAATAATTAATGTACCTTTTTTATTTCACCCCACCTGTATTCGTGGGGATAGAATTGGTATGTTCGTTGTGACTATAGAGGTTTAGGTTAAGATGGCAATAAATTGATTCTATTTCGCTTTACGGCGCCGGTAAAGTGAAATCTGTTACCGTTTTCATTATAAACTAGCTGTTGCTCGGGACTTCGTTCAAGTTTCGGGATAAAAAGTATACTTTATGTTAATCTAGTGTCTTATCTATCATACACACTTCTTTGCAAGACTTTTTTTTAATTTGTTTAATTATGTTTATAATTACTTTTAAATATTAATTAATTATTAATATTAATTACTTTACTTTATTTTTTTATTACTTTACTTTTTTAAATATTTTCATGTATAGGTTTGTTCTTGTTTGTAAGTATGTTATAATAAATTAAGTTCTTCATTAACTCATTACTTAATAAACCATTGTTTCTTCAAAATTAATTTCAAGTACATATCGTCACTACATTTTGTTGTTTTCATTGATAGACATAGATTAAATAGATGACGTATGAAATGCTGCATTTCATACGTCTTTTGTTCTTGATTACGCGTTTAAAATTTAAATAAAGAAATTGACGTACCTTTGTATGGAGATACTCGCAATAAATGTCACAAAATCCATCCAGAATGGTCACCCATCCGATATGAACCACGCGGTGCATTGCTCGACATAAATGGCACAGTTGTCATGTTACGAACACTTTTAAACATCTCTACTAAATAGCTATAGGCTGAGTTAATGAAAAAAATTCATATTGTTACATCTCGATACTGTTCACTTGAGAATACAATCTATTTTCACTATTCATCAGAGTAAAAAATCAACAACTCAGAAATCACGGCGCCGGATTGCCACCGAAATTTCTGCCAATATTTTGATTAAATTTTCTCATTATTCCTTGGAAATCCCCTTGTTATATCTTCACTGTGTACCTTAAAATCGTTAGGTCGGACCATCAAACACTTAGCTGGAGAAATGAGGAAAATATTTAGATGGAAAATTCCTGGGCATCAATCAACCATGATTTGTTACAGAACGTGCCTTGAAGTGAGACACTTCGCGGAAACGCCTAAGAACATGTTTTTTTAATCACTCTCCAAATTGTTTCTGCGGGTTGAGTATCGTTATTAGAACCAAATTATAAAAAATCCAAACTTATATAAAAAATGCGAAAGTAACTCTATCTGTCAGTCTGTCAGTCTATTTGATGACATTTGGTATAGGTATACGTTGAACCTCTAAAACGGACATAGGCTAATTTTTGTTTTGAAAATAAGTGGAGATGGGAGTACCGCCCTTTAAATACATATATAAGCTCAAAACTTGGATTAAAATATGTATTCCATTTTATTTCGGATATTAAGGGAGATAGGATTAGCGACCATGGAAGTATGTAGTCCATGCTTGAACGAACACGACAAACGAAGTCGCGGGCAAAGCTAGTAGTTTTTGTTTTACAATAAAATATTTTTCCGAACCGGTTTTAAACTTGAGCGAAGTAATCATTTCTTTCGTAAAAATCTAGAAGTAAAGTTAGATACAAGAATAACCTTCTAAGTCCTTGGCCTTTTAAAAGCTAGACACATTTGATTTTCTATTGCGTCTAGTTTTCTGGGCAATAATAATAATCATAATCAATTCATTTATTCGTGTAGGTTACAAGTAACACTTAGTACATCAAAACGAACGTACGAACACAAACCAAAATTGAAGCTACAGCCGATTCGAAAAATTCTACCGAGTCCGGCAAGAAACTCAGTAGTTATCCTAATCTTTACAATATTTAGAGCTAGAGAACTTAAAACATACGACTATATACGATACATTTTATGCCGAAATACCGCAAACGAAGTTACGCGCGCAAACTCAGAGGTATACTATTCGTTTGGGCTAAGCTTGTGGTTCCCCAAATTCAGTGCTTCCTAATCTATACGAAAAACAATTAACTACACCAACAAACAATGAAAACTAAAACTGTGTGCCCGCAAAGTTGCGAAACATTCCAATATTAATTAAAATTGATTGATTGGAATTTGAAAATTTTAGTTAAACCGACCGGGCGAAGTTGTCCGCTGTTTAAACAATAATAAATCATGTATTTCTAAATGATAAAACTCTGGTCGTTAAATCAGACTTTTGTTTGTAAATATTTTACGTTTAAATATTGTAGAATTTATATACTGGCTTTATGTGTAAACATTATATTAAAGGCATGAAATGTAAAATAATATCTAGTCAACGCGCTTGCAATAGGTACCGCGGTTGTGAGGGCACCCCAGCCAGCAGTGCACTTTTTTTTTTATATTGCACTTCAAGATTGACCCCATCCCACCCGATGCCAAGCGGTAATGAGGTCCTAGCTTAAGGGTGACAAGTACAGCATAATAAATCTGTTACTGGACTTGTCGCCCTTACCTTCAAGGCTTGACCCCTGCCACCAATGTAGCGCCCCCCAGGAGCTCTGGAAACCTTACTCATACGCAGGAACACAACAACACAGAAATGATTGTTATTTGGAGAATGAGGTCAATCTTGAAGTGAAATATAAAAAAAAAATAATAAGAAGTAAATGAAACAATTAAAAAGTGTTACTTAATTAAGTGAGTCCTTAAAAGAGTATTTAATGATAATTCGCCTCCGAAAACGTCTGAGACGTATCTAACGGCTATTATTTCTTCAGTAAACACAAACAATAAACTGAATTTATTATCTAATAAAACCATTCTCTAATTATGTTATTATTATACTACTCTGCATTTTAGCCCGTATTGCAGAGAGAGATGGAAATACTAGTTCATGCTTGCGGGAATGAGACGGCAATGGGGTAGGTTTCAAAATGTCGCATCGCAATATTCGAGATTAAAAGTAACGCCTGGCTTGGCACCACAGTTTGTTGTACAGTCAGCAATAAAGGGTATTTTTTGCTGTCTTTTTTTGACTGGTCTCGCTGAAAGTTTACCGGGCGCCATTTTGACGGAAAATGATTTTGCGTTTCGGTAACGTGTTAACTGGTATTGCCACAGGATACGCTGCTGGATTTTAAGTCTATAGTTTTAGGACACTTACATCGACAATGTTAAGAATACGAAATGAGTTTTGGTCGGGCAAATTTTACAAAGACTTCATATCCTTTTAATTCATTAACGCAAAAAAAAATTATGGCTATCTGAATGTATAGATTTTTTGATGTGTAGACTTTTTAGTTGTTCTTTCACGCAAACACTTAATAATGGTTTAAGATGAAAATTGGTACGAAGACAAATTAGATACTAAATTAACCTTAAGGATACATTTTATCCCGCAATAACGTGGACGTCAATAATTAGGTATATTTGTAAAATCGATCTAAAACTACGTACTACGTATACCTACTAATTTAAATGGAACGTGAAAATTTTAGTCTCATAGTTAGTAGTGTAACTATACTGTTTGCGAGTCCAGGCATTACATCTAATGGGGATACCCCCCTTTCCAATATAAAAGGTAAAACAATAAAAATAATTTAAATTGAGGATAACAAATCAAACATACAAATAAGCTTGATGACACAAAATTATATTTCGGCGTTGGGTTTCTCTTCTGACGGGTGGCTCATTCTGGCTGAGGGCCCAGAAGCATTTTGATAACTTGCTACCCTGTAATTAACAATTAATACTGATATGCTTAATGACACAAAATTACCTTTGGATTTGGGATTCTCCTCCCGCCGGAGGACCCTACTGGCTGGGGTCATTTTGCCGAGTAGCCACCCTGTAGTTTAAGCCACTGCTACAAAACAAAATACAAGTAAGCTTGATGATACAAAATGACAGTGAGATTTTCCTCCCACCTACAGTCTGATGACATTAAAAAATCTTGGGAGTTGGGGTTCTCCTTTAGCTGGGAGCACATTCTGGCTGGACTCCCTTTTGGTTATGAGTCCCTTCTGACTGAAGGAATTTTGACGTCATGCTACGCTGTAGTTTGTTGTTACGCTACCGTTCATAATGGACCCTGGGCTCCATAATGGATGCAGAACCTCTAAACACAACCTCATGCAAGTCATAAGGCACCGCCCAAAACCGACTTACCCAGCTCGCGATGAAAATTCCACCGCGAAATTGCATCTTAAAACGCATCGTTAGCCAAAAGACTCTATTTTGCTGACGCTACGGAAATTTCAGCCTCAAAAATCCAACACACGACCATTTTAGAAGAGGCACCTGAATTTCGGAGCGGTGGCCAATTTCCTGCAGCTGAATATGAAGATGGATTTTGGTGGAATGTCAGTTCTTTGATTGAGCGGACTCCAGATTGAGGTGTGGATAGATTTTGTATCAGAATTTTCGATAAAATCCTATATCTAGGCTACATTCTAGGTCACATCTCGCTACGTCCGGTCGGAAAATTTTTTTGGTAAGAAAAATTGTATCGCGAATTCAGCAGCATGTATCCAGATTCAATTCAATTAGATAAGATACGAAATAAATCTACGTAAGGGTTGTGATTTACTTTTCTGGTAACAAAAACTTAATCGCGATATCAGCAAATGCATGCCCAAATCCAATAAAGCACGAAATAAATCTAAGTAAGGGTTGTGATTTCTATTAAGAACTACTGTAATTATAATGATGAATTTTTAAAGTGTTTTAGTGTTAACAAATATTTGAATGCAAAAGTTTATTACGTGTGATGGCTGGTTGTATATTTGTTACAGTTAAGCGCTAAAATCACTGCATGGATTTGGATAAAACTTAGTAAAATGATAGATGACATACAAGATTAACAAATAAGATACCTTTTATCCCGAAACAATTCGAACTAACTCACAAATAAATAGGTAAATATTAATTAACACACATAACATATACATTAACTGGTATTACCCATTAAATAAGGCACAATTCGCAGATTTTGGGTCTTTAAAAAGTAAGTTTCAAATCATTTAATAACCTGCAAGGCTAAGACAATTAGAAATTAGAATAAAATAGAAATTTTATACGATCTTCAATTTTGTTTGAGTCATAAAGTTGTTATAATATTTTATGTAAGTAAATAAATATAATATGTTATTTTAATTTTATACATGTATAGTTTATGAATATGTAACAAGTATTGCGTTTTAAATAAACATTCAATTCTCAATTTACGTGTTTGCACGGCCGTACCAATTTCTCGTCATTTTTAGAGAGGTAGGGCATAGCCATTTATCGCTCGAACTGGAGCAGCCCGACTGGTGAAATACCTCCGCCTTACAGAAGACCGCAGCCAAATAACAATCACTTCTGTGTTGTTGTGTTCCTGCGTGTGAGTAAGGTTTCCAGAGCTCCTGGGGGGTGCTACATTAGTAGCAGGGGTCAAGCCTTCAAGATAAGGACGACAAGTCCAGTAACAGATTTATTATACTGTACTTGTCGCCCTTAAGCTAGGACCTCATTACCACTTAACATCAGGTGGGATGAGGTCAATCTTGAAGTGTAATATAAAAAAAAAAATCTACTATTTCTTCAACTTAAAGGTTGTCGGGAAGAGATCGCTTTCTAGCGATAAGACCTTCTAAATTGTGTTGTGATTTGTCTGTAAATGTTTTGTATAATAAAAACTATATCTCTCTCTGTTTTTTCTCGGAACAAAAAATACAAACTAGTGACTGCGTGTAAGTAAAGCGGCAGAGCCAATAAAATATTTTCCTAAGGCAAACTCGCCAATGTTTGAACAATCCTTTTTATGTTTGATCAAATAGTTGCGCCAAGGGCTGTCGGGAATAGAGTTGGCACATTCTCTCTAAGTTTTTAGACGTCGCTGCAACTATTTTGTTGTTTTACACAGTCGACGGTTTTGGCATCAGGCTTCCCGAAAATTGTCTATTTGCTCGGAATTGGGCGATCCTAGCAAATGTTAGAAACTGAGTTTTACTGCGACCATGTCAGCGGGAAATACTTTTTTATTCGATTTTTTACGATTCGTAATATGTCAAAAATGAATTTTTTATCTAACCGACTACGAGTCGTTAATACCGTTCCGTGAATTACTTTCCATCAGCTGTCACCATTCGACCGTCAGTCGTTTTTAGCTTACGCCTCGTACAATTTATTCCTATCCGTAAAATAAACGGATCGTAATACATAAATAAATTTTATGGTTCCGTACTCAAAAAACTGGAGCCTATTACTAAGACTTCGCTGTACGTCCGTCTGTCTGTCTGTATCTCAAAAATAACCAGACAAATGTATTTTTTATAAAATTTTATTTCTATTGCCGCTAGTACGAAATGTACTAATAACAAATAAAATAAATATTTGAATGGTGAGTCTGTGAATTCTGGGGAATTGCATTTTTGAAACTGTTAATATTTTTGTCCTAAAAAGCAAATCGATTAATGCAGGATAAATTTGTTTGATTTAGTTGGTTACTTGAATTTGATAGTTTATTTGAACATAGCTGTGCCCGCAACTTCGTTCGCGTGTTTTCAAAACAAAAAGTAGCCTAAGTCTGTTCTGGAGTTTCAACGAATAGCTATACCAAATTTCATCAAAATCAGTTGAGAGGTTTAAGCGGAAAAGCGTAACAGACAGACAGAGTTACTTTTGCGTTTATAATATAAGTAGGGATTTCCCACTTTTAACTCGCTATTGCGCAATGCTCTATCGATATAAAGACCCGAAGTATCAAATTACAATTTGTTCATTCCACTAGCTAAAACCCTGAAGGAATTCTATCGCAATAAAAAACCTAATACATTTCAAACCACAAAACTCGTACAAAAGATTACGCCAAACACATCTAGGAACGTTTCAATTATTGCCCAAACGCTTGTGGCTAGACCGTTAAATCTCGAATCGATTGCAATGCCATCGATTCTTGTTTCATGGCGAATCGAATCGATTCAGCGAGTTCTCGTGCCGATAGCGCTATTAATACGTAATGGCGGCAAAGAAGCAATGGTATTCAACATTGCCATTTCGCGATAGTTATTAAAAAAATCGGTCTTCAAGACAGAATTGGACTTATGAAAACATTATATTCGTAACAGTTTGTCTTCTTCCATTTGCGAGAGGCGAGTGAACCGTACTTTTGGGTGACGCCATCTCTGAGGTCCCGGGTTTGATTCTCGGTCAATATAGGAAACGAACTTTTCTATATTGTTTATTTGTTTCTGATTTCTTTAGCACAATATCTTTGCTGCTCACCATTGTATGTAATGTTTTTTAATATATTTATCTACTAACTATATATATTTAAAGTGAGAAACCGTGAATTTAGTAGAAAAGGGATAAAAAAAAAATCATTTGTCTAGGATATCGCAGCTCTTGAAATAAAGCCCGGTAACAAACAGACGGACGGACTGACACTGAAGTATTAGTAGTAGATTATCTTTTTCCATTAATTACGGAACCCTAAAACTGTAACAAAATACAAATTAACACACATTTATAGCAATGACACATTAGGTAGTACCTAATTGGTATTTCAATTACAACATGTTTCAGTAATTATATGTTATTCTAAATTAATCACAGAGTTTAATTGTTCTAATAATTAAAAACTTGTATCGCCCATAAACTCAGCCACAATAAATTACGAACTCACTCTACCACATAAACGAATCCAATTTGTCTGCTTTGCAAGCCATAAAATTAACAACTATCAAAAACAATTACCGCTTTTAAACCGTGCTATATGCCCTTTAGTTGGTTAACGTTGCGAGAAATAACGATAACGTCGTTATCGTTATAAACGTCGTTGCTGCATCGTTATAACCATTAGTTAACGTCGGCGTGAACCGTGACGCATGGCGTTAGTGCATTGCGTTTGGACGCGAGCGCGTTTCCATTCGCAAATCTGGAACGGTTTTTTATCGTCAAACGTTACGTTTTAACATGGAAATGCGAAAGTCAAATGCCGGTTTTAGATGTGTGGCATTGTGCCAGGTCAATTTAGAATAAATTGGTGCTCGTGTTATATCCTGCACTTTGAATAACGTATTGCTAAGCCAATAAGGTTTATAGGCATTTATTGCTTAAGCCGTAACTATTTTTTCTATGTAAGACTGATTACGTGACCGAATCAGGAATGAGGAAATCCGTAGACGAACTAAAGTTGCTGACATAGCCCGTAGGATTAGTAAGCTGAAGGCAATGGGCTGGCCACATAGCACGAAGATCGAACGGTTGATGGGGCAAAAAGGTTCTTGAGGAGACCACGTACCACCAAGCGCAGTGTGGGACGGCCACCTACCAGATGGAACGATGACCTAGTAAAAATTGCTGGGTCTCGTTGGATGCAGGTGGCAATGGACCGGTCGCGCTGGAAATCGGTTGAAGAGGCCTATGTTCAGCAGTGGACAGTAACAAGCTGAAATGATGATGATGAAGACTGACTAGCAAATAGCCTCTATCTCAACTGAAGGCCAAGCCAAATAGCATTTACCAATGTCTAGACATAAGTTATATTACAAACTTGTTATATGGTTCTGAAAATAAATAAATAAATAAAAAATAGCTGCTATCAAACACTGATATCATTTTGACAAGTTAATCTTTAGATTTGACATTTCATAGGTAATCAGTTGACATTTAACGCAATTCGTAACACACATAGACTTTAATGTCAATAAAAGAAGTGTCAAATGGCAACTATAAGTATATTTTTATGAAGATATCAACACCCAGTCTATACTTATAATATGCAAAGTAAAAATTTGATTGCATTGAAAAGGTTCCGAAACTATTGAACATAATTTGAATAAATATTTCACTGTTTGAAAGCTACACTACTGAATAGAGATATAGCTGCTAATGAAACTCCAAAAATGTAACCCAAGGTATAAAAATATATTATCTCGTACGAAGCTTGGGCAAACCAACTCAAACTCAAAATACTTCTTTAATCAAGTAGGACACTTGTCAGAAACTCAGTATATTATTTACAGTATCAGTATCGAACTTATTGCTATGAGTTGTTCACTTTGAACAGTCATATAGTTTTTTCAAGTAAGTATTTACCTTCGAGAGGTAAGCTAGAGTAGACCAGTCCCCAAAAGTTGCACCCGTTCACAAGCATGACGCATATGCCAGCCATCGCTTCACTCAACAATTAAAATACCGTTGCTAGTCCGCCATTTTAGTTTCAAGTCAAGCGATTTCCTTTTCATGAACAATGCAATAAGCTTGTACCGTGTATTATGGAAACGGGTAACAACATAAATTGCTGTGGACAAATTAGTCGCGAGGGGAGCGTTGAGTCAAACTGGTGGACGACTCTTTTAGCTGCGACTAAACGGGCCGCGGGGTGTTGTAATTAGTTTTTTAGTTTTAGCATTGTTACTGCGAACATTCTGCGCTCGGCGGAGTTTTGATGTGGGATCATACTTTGCGTTTGTTTTGACGATGTTATGGTGTTTTCTTGATATGGGCTGCTTTTGTTGGGTAAACAGTACGCGTGCTAGATAAATAAAAATTCAAAGTCAATCTTTTTTATTCAAGTAGATTACATTAGTAATACTTATGAATAGTCTCTATACAATGCAAATGAAGCTACCTCTGGTTCGGAACCTATAACTACCAAGAAGATACCGGCAAGAAACTCAGCTTTTTTTAACACGCTTTTATTAGCTCGGGTTGTATGTATCTATGTATGTAACGGAATCTTTGAATCTTAATTTGACCCACTTCCCGGTCTTTGATTAAGATGAAATTTTGCACACGCTCTGAGTTCTGATGACAATACATGACTAGCTAAGAAACGTCATTACAAATCCAATATGGCGGCCTCCCCAAGATGGCGAACTGACTGTTTGAAATGCACTTCCATGATATGGGTATCAAAAGAAAGGGTTTGCTGTCAGGAATACGAAAAAAATAGTCACGTGATTCAAATCCAATATGGCGGGCGTCCAAGATAACGGACAGGCTATTTGAAATGCACCCCTATGATATGGGTATTAAATGAAAGGGTTTGCTGAATGGGATACGAAAAAGAATTATATAATTATTGATACATGAGAAAACTAAAAAGTAGAAAATAAAAATAATAGTTTAAAAAACTAAAAAATACGCTTTTAGCTCGCACTAAAAATTACAAAATAATTCAGACATTTAAGAAAGAAAGCGTGGAGCGTTTTGTCCAAAAAGAGTAAAGATAACATAAACGCTCCACGCTTTCTTTCTTAAATGTCTGAATTATTTTGTCATTTTTAGTGCGAGCTAAAAGCGTGTTTTTTAGTTTTTTAAACTATTATTTTTTATATAGTAGCGCAGTATATATTGGCTCCTCCCAGCCTGATGGTAAGCAAGAGAGGAACCCACATCGCGATGACAACGGATTTGATATCAAAATATCCTATCCGTTAGCTATACTAATTACTAATTTTGTACCAAGACATACTTATATGTATTTAAAAAAATGTACATATTACACTACACTCTAACAACTTTTGCCTCGTTTTGGTCAATAACACTAATTCTTTCTTTATTTTGTTCCAGGTAAGTACAAAAGAATACCGCAACGCTCAACCCAGCAACCAGTAAGATAAACTCAAATAATAATACGTCAGAAAGATTTCGCGGTACAAAATCTGAAGGCGACATCTTCCCCGGCTCATGGAAATGGCCACATACAAATTTTCCAGGAAAAAAAGAAAGAAAATGAACGTCTGCTCTTATCTTGTAGAAAAAGAACGCTTTTGCAACGCATTTTCTCGAAAGTGATTATGTTTTTCGTTGTGTGTGATGAAATGATTTGGTTTGACTTATAAATGTAAATAATATTATATTGGAATACATCACATACATGTTAAGTAGCTAAAGCACTTGTGTAAATCAGAAACCCTATTACTCATAGTTTAACTTACTTGTAAAAGAGCGAGTGCACGGAAAATGGCTCCATCCGATTTTATCTATTTTCGCTTGAAATCTAAGTTGATAAATACCTTCTATCAAAAACAAAACAAAAAATAAGCTTTCGTTTATGATAATTAATCGGAAGTTCAGGGATTAAAACGTGGTTTTTGATTTACATTATAAGAATTATTTTATTTAATACGCTTTTCAAAAAATTCAAGTTTTTTTCGAAGTTACATAAAATTATAAGAATTTAAAATCACTATTTGTTCGGACCCGAAATATTTCATATTTAGTTAGTAGTAGGTTTCCACTTTTATTAAAAAACGTAATTAATGTAACATAAGATGTTTTTAAAGTAATACTTTTTCGTTGAAATGAAAACTAGGTCCATTAATACCATTCGTAACAGAGTTCCATCTAATCTGAGATTTGATTATCGTTTCAGAAACAGGTTGTATGCTAAGCGAATACTCGTAAATACGAACGAATTTTCACCCCAGCTATGCTGTGGGAATTAAATTCACAAACCATTATTCGGCTCAGTGGTTTAAATGCAATTTGTTATGCATAGACCAGGAATATGCAAATGACATACTTTTTTACTAAAAGCAACCCCTAAATTCTAAATGTCATAAACTTACGGATGGTCTTATTAATTTTCGAACAAGGTAATTTATAAAAGCTCAAGTTTAAATAAATCCCTACTAATATTATAAATGCGTAACTCTGTCTGTAACGCTTTCCCGCTTAAACCTCTCAACCAATTTTGATGAAATTTGGCACAGACAATTTTTAGACCCTGAAAAAGGACATGGGCTACCTTTTAATACAAAAAAACCCCTGTAGTCCACGCGAACGAAGTCGCGGACACATCTAGTAAATAAATAATAAATGGTTATTGTGCATGAACCTTAGGTATATGATATTGCAGATTTTCTTACAGATATAGTGCTCTAAATTCTATTTTTACAGATGTATGCGCACGACAAATAAAATGTAGGTAGGCCAAAAAACAGGGTTACACTGTCATAGGCAAATTTAGAGATCAGAATACAATATAATATAGCATTTTTAAGTCTTTAAACGTCGCTTAATTAATTGCTTCTTATAAAAAGGCTGTCGATTGAGATATTGTTATATACCTGTCACAACACGATTTCTCCATGGTTTTCCTTTAAGAATACGAAGCGATGATGTCACTAATTCCACTTATCAATACGCTGTTCGATTGAATGCATTTTTAATTTTTGACACAAGGGACTGGGCACACGTTGGTGAAACTCAAAATCAATCTAACTTATCATTTCGTCAGCTGAACACGCTAAAATTTCTACGTGTGTCCACATAGGGAAATTTCATTAAATCGCTTTTATGTTTTTTAGATTTCAATCAAGTTGAGTTTCTGTGCCTTCCCATGGCGTTACATTATACCTTGACTAGCTGTGCCCGTGACTAAGTTCGCGTGGACTACAGGGTTTTTCCGGGTTTTTCCCGCGAAATTCCCGTTCCCGTGGGTATTTTGAAATATCCTGTTTCAACTAAGCTTAAATTTACCAAGGTACCTGCATGCCAAATTTCCAGCGTCTAACTTAAGCGGTTTAGATTTTTCATACAAAAGGATTTTCCTGCACATTCCCGGTTGTGGGAATTTTGGGAATTCCTTTCTTATTGCACCTCTAACCGTAGAGGAAATAAATAAATTTTAAATTAATTTGGAACACGTAGCTTAGGTCCCTTCCAAATTTCAAGTAAGAATAAGAATAAGAATAAGAATTTATTTATTAGCACACAATCAATACACAGTACACAGACATAAAAGTGACACAAACAATTAATAGGTACAGTAGAAGTAAACTAACATAAAAATAAAAGAAAAAAACATAGTGATTGCGCAGCTAACAAGGTCCCAGCCTCAGCATAAGCTGCTACGACATTGGATGCCGCAGTAGCGCTGGTATTCTGGCGGAACCTTAAGCTGAGTGGCGCGGTGATAAAAAAAAAGAAAGAACTGATAAAAAAAGAAAGAACTGAATAATAAAGAGAAAAAGAAAAAATACTAATAATAATAAGAGAGAGGGAGAGAGAGAAGCACAAAAATAAAATAATTTAAATCAGCTACCCCCCCCCCCCCTCCCCCCTCCCCCCATCACTTAACTTTACTTTAAACATAACAGAGTTAGACACAACACGCTAATTAAACGATTAAACATGACAAAACAAAATAAGAACGGTTCACAGTTAGACAGGCATACAACATTGACAAGGAATGAGTGCATAGGGATCGTGACTTTAAATTTATTTTTTATCTATAAAAGTCGATCCATCGTACAAAAGTTCGCTCCAATGGACCGTTGTCTTCTATGTCAAAGAATAGACAAGGAAGAGTAATATTAAAAAAAAGGAAAGAAAACAAAACAAAAAATAACCATAAACTAAAAACAAACAAAGTGACATCGAGTGATCGCCGGTGAAAATAATAAATACCTATGTATTTGTGGTAAATTTAAGGGTTTAACTTACGTGAATTAAAACAAATTAGACGAAGAACACAGATAATAGTTCACAGCAGGCCATTCAGTGACCAAACATCATTTTCAGCCATAGCACGCCACGTAATGCTTGGCTAGACGTTTTGTGGTTATGTGTGTGGCTAAGAAAGCAAGCGAGACAAGCGTGGTTGATGGTTCGTTTACGTTGGTCCGACGAGTAAAATGCTGCGGGCTGAATTACGAGGAATAGATGGCCGCCCTAGCGATGTCTGGAGTCTGGCCAGCCTAGCCCTTAGCGTGTCGTGAGGAAACTGAAGGTAAGTTTGTTTCATTTTGGATATTCAAAAGATGATTTTTCAATCTTATTTGAAATCCTTTTTTTATTTTTAGTTCACGCAACGGGGGAGGAAGGTCGTTCCAGCACCGCGAGGCGGCAAATCTGAAAGAGCCTCTGAAGGCTACGGTGCGATGTTTGCTTGCTGAAAATATGCGGGTGAGCGATCTCTTGGGGAACTTGCTTTGACTGCGAGACCATGTCAGTTTCTCAAAGAGATAATTCGGCTTGCCTGTGTTGATTACCCCAAACATGAGTGCGGCTAGGTGCAGATTTCGACGTGCCTCCATTTTAAGAATATTAGACGCATTTAAGTAAGGCGTGACATGTGAACGAGGAGGAATACTAAAGCAGAACCGTGCACAGGCGTTTTGCACTCTTTGAATAAGTTTGGATGTCCTAGAAAGTAAGCACGGTCCATAAACAATATCACAGTAATTGAGTCTGGATAATACTAATGATTCGCAGAGCATTAGTCTGACTTTTTCGCTCAGGTATTGTCTTATTTTATATAGTAACCTTAGTCTGTAGAAGCATACACGTGAACACTCTGCTACATGGGATTCAAAATTGAGCCGGCTGTCGATAATTAACCCCAGGTTTCTAGCTTTGTCTACCTGCTCTATCTGGTTGCCTTTTATGTGTACATATAGAGGTAAATTGCTTAGTTTCTGAACATGACTCTTAGACCCCAACAGCAGGAGTTTAGACTTTTTAGGATTTAAGACCAGGCTGTTAGACTCACACCATTCAGTGATTCTGTCCAGATCATTGTTCACTTTTGCTGCTGCATCATCATGGTCATGTGGGCTGTATGAGTAGTACAGTTGTAGGTCATCTGCATACAAGTGATACTTGCAGTGTTTAATGGTATCTATGATGTCCGCACTGTATAAAATGTACAATATCGGTCCTAGAATCGATCCCTGCGGGACTCCACGAGAGACAATCTTTGTTGACGAGCATATTTTAGTACCATCCGACTTCGTCAGCTCAACATACTGTTGCCTGTTCATCAAATAGCTGTGAAACCATTTGATCGAGTTGGTATCAAGTCCATAGTAGGCCATTTTCGACAACAGCAGTGATATGTTTATCGAGTCAAATGCACGTGAGAAGTCCAGAAGCAACAGCATGCTGATCTGACCTGAGTCCTGTGCTGCCAACAAGTTGTCTACCACGTCAGCTAGTGCAGTGGCCGTACCAAAGCCCCTACGGAACCCTGACTGTTTGAGTGGGAGTATGTTGTTGTCCTCGAGGTATTTTGTAAGCTGACTGCATACAATCTTCTCCAAGACTTTGGAAATACAAGGCAGCAGGCTAATGGGACGAAGGTCACTCAGAGTGGAAGGGTTATTAATTTTGGGTAGTGGCTTCACAACCGCTATTTTCCAAATATCAGGAAAGGTGCCCTCCAGTATAGACCTATTAATTAAAGTTGTAATGGCACTTAATGATTGAGGCATGGTCAATTTTATCATATCCAGAGAGACCTTGTCACTGCCCTCTGCATTTGACTTTAGACTTTCTATAATTTTCAGTACTTCCTGCTCGGATGCCGGCTGCAGTGAAAATGTGGCTGGACTGTGTCTGTGGTGCTCATAGAAAGTCAACTGTGATATTGTGACCAGTTCACTGCCGGGAATGGTGAGAAAGTGCTCATTAATTTTGTCAGGGTTATTCATGTGCGATGGAAGATCAGTCACATCCTTTTTATTTGGCACCACTGTGGATTTTAGGTTGCGCCAAAGTCTTTTAGGGTTACTGATGTTGCTGTTGATATTTTTTGTGAAGAAGCTTTTTTTCTCATATTCAATAGCTTCTAGAACTATATTCTTCATTGTTTTATAGGAAGTTTTAGCCTGCTCTGTTTTGTGCAGCTTGAAGTGGTTGTGGTACCTATCTCTAGTGCGCATCATGGACCTAACAGTGTCGGTGACCCATGGATGTGGGGGATGCTTAGATTTGAAACACCTTACTGGGGCATGCAGGTCAAATAGTGTAATTATCCAATTTGTAAATATGTTGGCCTGCAAACTAACATCAGCTATATTGTGAAAGTGTTGCCAGTCTACATTGTCTAGGTCTTTGTTGAGTTGTTCCAACACTATATTATTTAGAGTTCTGGATGTGACAAAGCGCGGATGTGGCTTGTCCTTTTTTACTTTCATCACCGCACAGAGCATAGCATGTCGCCCCAGATCAGGCGTGTGTTTCACTGTTAGCTGTAGAACCCGTGTATCAGTGCAAAGCACATCAATAAGGGAACAACTCTCAGCTGTGAAATGTGTGGGTTCCTTAACTGCCTGGTCAAGATTGACGCTATGCAGGAACTGAAATAGCCGTTTTGATTTATTGCCGTTAGCCTCCAGTAGGTTAACATTGAAATCTCCAGCCAGTATGAGTCCATCATGTCCAGTGAAAGATGTAACAGATTCTGCAACAGCATCTAGGAAAATATTTAGATCCTGACGTGGCGGTCTGTAGGCGGTGCCAATCACAACTGTCGTGTTGTGGACTCTTACGTTCAGCCACATCTGTTCGACCATTGGAGCGGCGGGGTGATGGCAAACACGGACATTAAGGCCTCTCCTCACATAGAATCCAACTCCACCCCCTCGTCCTCCTCTGATGTGGTCTGGTCTTGGGCAATGCATCAATCTGTATCCCTTAAGTTTGGGTGCTTTGTCGTCCCCCCCGTCCCTCAACCATGTCTCATTCAATGCCAAAATATCTGGTGATAGATCCTGCACTGCCACTATAAATTCTTCATGCCCAGTACCCAAGGAACCAGCGTTAAAAAAACCAACCTTAAGATTACTACTCGAAATCATTAGACATATTCAGAGGGTTTGTTGTTACTGTTATGGAGTGATACAATCAGGGCATCCAAATGAATGAAAATACATGGTAAAATAATAAACTCGCCCCCTATTTTTACATGTTTTGTGAAATGTTCATTATCATTATTGTAATTCTTTTTGTCAATAGACCCAATGTTTTTAAATAAATTTTGTAAATAAATAAATATGTAGATATGAAGAACTAAGTATATATTTGTAAATATTATAATGTTAGATAAGGCAATCATAGAATTAGTCCGTAAGTTGCAAGTGCGTAAGTTTAGCCATTTAGGCCGTGCGTTGATATGACAGTCAGTCAGTTTCTCCTTTTTTATATTTAGATATATGTATATACCCTTGTTAATTGTGATGTGACATGCAATAAATGAATTTAATTTAATTTATTGAGTTTACAGCTCAAAAAATTCAATCAACAACCAACATTTCGTAAACAAATTGTCCAGGCAAGTCTTAATTCTAGTGTTTGCTAACTTTCTGATACTAACCCTTCCTCGCCTAACGTCTACCACACAAGGCGCCAGTTAGCAAGTTTATAGTTAATTGTAAGCTAGTAAGTGGTTAATTCTACAAAGCACTTCACGGAACTTGTAGTTTGCCATGAATAATTCTGCTACCTCAGTTACTTAACCCGTACACTAACAATTAGTTTAGTTGGGGCAAACGTTTGGTTCTATAAATTCAGTGCGTTGCTATATTCTTGTGTAGTTAGATCGATATCTATGTTAAAAGCATAGAAATTTTAACAGAGGCAGGGCAAAGCGATTTATCGCTCGAAAAAATCACTATTTGTTCGGACCCGAAATATTTCATATTTAGTTAGTAGTAGGTTTCCACTTTTATTAAAAAACGTAATTAATGTAACATAAGATGTTTTTAAAGTTATACTTTTTCGTTGAAATGAAAACTAGGTCCATTAATACCAATCCTAACAGAGTTCCATCTAATCTGAGATTTGATTATCGTTTCAGAAACAGGTTGTATGCTAAGCGAATACTCGTAAATACGAACGAATTTTCACCCCAGCTATGCTGTGGGAATTAAATTCACAAACCATTATTCGGCTCAGTGGTTTAAATGCAATTTGTTATGCATAGACCAGGAATATGCAAATGACATACTTTTTTACTAAAAGCAACCCCTAAATTCTAAATGTCATAAACTTACGGATGGTCTTATTAATTTTCGAAAAAGGTAATTTATAAAAGCTCAAGTTTAAATAAATCCCTACTAGTATTATAAATGCGTAACTCTGTCTGTCTGTAACGCTTTCCCGCTTAAACCTCTCAACCAATTTTGATGAAATTTGGCACAGACAATTTTTAGACCCTTTTAAATTCAGTGCGTTGCTATATTCTTGTGTAGTTAGATCGATACCTATGTTAAAAGCATAGAAATTTTAACAGAGGCAGGGCAAAGCGATTTATCGCTCGAACTGGAGCAGCCTGACTGGTGAAATGCTTCCACCTTACAGAAGACCGCAGCCAAATAACAATCACTCCAGTGTTGTTGTGTGAGTGCGTGTGAGTAAGGTTTCCAGAGCTCTGGGGTGCTACATTAGTAGCAGGGGCCAAGCCTTCAAGGTAAGGGCGACAAGTCTAGTAACAGTTTTACTATGCTACTTTTCGCCCTTAAGCTAGGACTTCATTACCACTTAACATCAGGTGGGATGAGGTCAATCTTGAAGTGCGTTATATGTTTTAGTATATTTTATATAACATCTAACAATATACGACTTCGCATAACCTCCCCCTTTTTCACATTTTATATAACATCTAACAATATACGACTTCGCATAACCTCCCCCCTTTCACATTTTATATAACATCTAACAATATACGACTTCGCATAACCTCCCCCCTTTTCACATTTTCCACTAATTCTTAGCTTCTATTGGTTACAGCGCAATGATATATACCCTAAAGCCTTCCTCGATAAATAGACTCTTCAACACAATAATATTTTTTCAACTCGGACCAGTAACTCCTGAAATTAGGGCATTCAAACAAACAAACGACTATAATTTTTGTATACGTATGAATAGGAATTCATAATTTAATGTTTTCATAATTATATAGGCCATCTAATGAAACTTAACGATATTGTTTTATAATAAAAAAATAAAAATAAAAAATAATAAAAATCAATTTATTTTCACTCCACAAATGACATGTATGAATATACAGAGCTATAATTCTTATCTAGTTAAAGATATGTCATTCGTGGGAGACTGGTGCCCATGTAGGTTCAAGGACCTGTATTACGGGTCACCAGTATATAGATAGATAGATATACTTTATTGCACAAAATCTTTACAGAAATAGATTTTACAGAAAAATTATAGTACAATTTAGGCGGTCTTATCGCTAGAAAGCGATCTCTATATATTATATATATTGATTTATGTTAGAGTATATTGTTTTATGTTCCTATATTTGAAAAACTATCCGTTACAATTACGTGTAGTAATCAAGTGTAGGAGGCGCTAACTAAAAATAACAGACTGATGACTGATGACAGCTGATATGGAAAGTAAATTTGTAATTATAATTAATGACTGGTATCGGTTGGAGCAAAACGGTTTGTCTTTTTTGAATCATTACCAATCGTAAAAATAAGAACCGGTGGCATTAGAATTCATCATCATCATCATCAGCAGCAGCCTGTTGCAGTCCACAGCTGGACATAGGCCTCTTCAAATGTTCGCCACTTTGCTCGATTTTCGGCTACTCTCATCCAGCTACGTCCTGCGCGAATCGTCACTCCACCTGGCCTGAGGGCGTCCTACATTAAATTTTAATTCGTCTAATACATTAGAATTTGTCTAATTACAACTAAGCTAACAAATTGAAGTTAATATAATATTTCTTACCAATACATCTGTTTAATGGACTGCCCCGAGTTCAACTTTAGCATTTCTTTTCATAATTATTTTATTTTCCAAAGGTTACCAAGTTGAGAACTTTTAATAAGCTCTTTTGTGAATAAATGTTACTTTAATGTTGTTTCAAATATTTGTTAAGTAGGAACTTTGGCGGGTTTCTTACTTTGTTGTCAATAATTAGATCGCTTTTATGAAAAAAAAACTGAGTAAGTTTTTCCTTAGATACCAAGTTGCTTGAATAACAAAAAAAAATTGATTCAATTTTTTTTTGTAAATGAGAGGCTTTTTAAGGTTTGATACAGTTTGCTGGATCGCTTTCCAATAGAGGTTGCTGAATAAAGCTCAAACTATGTTCGAAAAATTCAAAACATATTGGTCCTCGAACCAGACTTTGAACCTGTGAGTGATATATAGGCAATATGCTGATAGCCAAACCCTTAGAACATCCATCCCAGATCTGACTTTCTTCCAATACTACTTACAAACGCCAAATTTTGTAAAAATGTATGAACGTCCAGGTATCGGATGAACTGTAAAACCTTTCATAAAAAAACGCAAAGGCGGCGCATTTATTTTATAATTAAAGAAAACTTTCCCGAACTTAAATCCGAACATTAAAAAAAAAACGCCTCATTCAAAACTGATTAAACGCGGAATACATTTCCAAAACGCGTCATCTGCGTCAAATTTTTGTATAATAATATTGATACTTACAACTGCTGTGAATCTTGCCCATGTGATGTTAATGAATGTAATAAATTGTTTCCTACACAATCTAATTTATCGGTTCTTATCCAAAACATCAGGAGTCTAAATTGTAATTTTGCAGGGTTTGAGGTATTAACCGCTATGATGGGGTTGACATGTGATATACTAATACTTACCGAATGCTGGTTGTCATGTGTTTCTTCTATCCCCTCTATAAACGGTTATTATTCTTTCGCGACTGCAAAAAATCCGATACAAAACGACGGAGTTGTAGCATACATCAAAAAAGAACTTACTTTTACTGTTGAGGAGCCCGATACTCAAAACTGTAACTGTCTGCTCATTAAAATTGGAAATAATGATACAGCAATTCTAGCAGTATACCGGTCCCCGTCATATGATAACATTGACCCATTTCTGGTATGGCTCGATCAAATATTAAAAAACGTATCGGGATTCAAGAATGTAGCATTGGTCGGTGACATAAATCTAGACATCATAGCTGAAAATCCTAGTTTCTCTATAGAACAATATCTTGTCCAAACTGCCTATCATGGTCTAGTTCCTTCTCACATTCTACCAACCCGGGATAGTGGAACTTGTTTGGATCACACCTTTTTGAGAACAAAAATTCCATCATTGACCTTGCTTGTACAGTCGACGCTGACAGATCACAAAACTGTAATCATGTGCCTGAAGTCACAGCCAATCCGGCAATTCGCAATACTTACCCGCACTATAATTGACAATGAAGAATTGACAAAATATATTAATAATATTGATTTTAGTCTCATTTATGAAATGAATGACTGTAATATGATAATGGATTACATAATAAGTGAGATTAAAAGGGGTTTTGAAATAAATACCAAAACCATTTTGTTATCACGTCGAAAAAAGATCATTAAACCCTGGATGACTCCTGGACTTCTGCGATGCATTAGAAACAGAGACAAATTACACAAAAAGTCTAAAACATATCCCGAAAACTCTGTCCTAAAAACAACATACTTGCGCTATAGAAATTTTTGCGGTAAAATCCTTAAAAAAGTCAAGCGTACCTATGAGAGAGACCTTATTCAAAAAGCAGGAAATAACAGTAAAAAACTTTGGGATACTATCAAAGCCATTTCAAATACGACCAGAGACACTACACTACCTAAGGAATTGTTGGGTGTGTCAGGTAGTCCTCAAAACTCAATGAATTTCATAAACCATTATTTTGCAAATGTGGGTAAATCGTTGGCAGAAAAAATAGTATCAAACTCTCCACCTATCTCTATCCCAGAGGCATCGAGTGATCAGGTTGGTTCCTTTGTTCTTACTGATACTAATGAAACAGAGGTAAGAGGTCTCATTATGTCCCTAAAAAACGAATGTTCGGTGGGATGGGACAACATATCTAACAGACTACTTAAAGACCATAAAGATATACTGTCACCACATTTGGCATACGTTTTTAACATGTGCCTGTCAAACGGAATCTTTCCTAAAGCCTTGAAAATATCTCAAATTCGGCCAATATATAAGGGAGGCGGGGACAGAAACCAAGTTGGTAGTTATCGGCCTATAGCTATTCTTCCATCACTTTCAAAAATACTCGAAAAAATCATTAATAACCGACTGATTATGTATCTTGAAGCGAAGCATTTGCTATCTGAATTCCAATATGGGTTTCGTCGAGGTAGATCTACTGATGATGCAGTAACTAATCTAACTAATCTTATAACAGCAAATTTGGATAAAGGTAACAAATGTATATCGTTATTTTTGGATTTAGCAAAGGCCTTTGACACAGTTTCGGTTCCAATCCTCCTTAAAAAGATGAGAAAAATTGGCATTAGGGGTAACCAGCTTGATCTTTTTACTAACTACCTAACAGATAGGTATCAATGTGTAAGGGTTGGTTCTTATGCTAGCTCTGATCTTCCAATTACATACGGTGTTCCTCAGGGCAGTATATTGGGACCGACTCTCTTCCTCATTTATATAAATGACTTGTTATCCTTAGACCTCCCTCAAGGAAGAATTATATCATATGCAGATGATACCGCCCTTATTTTTGTTGCGAAAACGTGGGAAGAAGCATATAAATCTGCGCAAAATGGTTTTAATTTGGTTAAGACATGGCTCCAGGACAACGTACTAACGTTGAATACTGAAAAAACCAAATATATAGCTTTCTCCGTGCGCAAGTTTTCTCATCAACTTGACCTGATTGCTCATAGCTGTCAAAGTTTTCTTAAAGACTCGCATTGTAAATGTTTGACACTTGAGCGAGTTAGCTCGGTAAGATATTTGGGCATCATAATTGATGACCATCTTAGCTTCAAACAACATATCGATACGCTTGCCAAGAGAATTCGTAGACTAATATATGTCTTTAAGACGTTGAGACACGTTGTCCCACCCATCACGCTCAAAAGAATATACTATGCCTTGTGTCAGTCGCTGCTTACCTACTGCATATCATCCTGGGGAGGTGCTCCTAAAACTACACTTAAGAAACTTGAGGTCTCACAAAGAACAATACTTAAAATATGTACCTTCAAACCCTTTCTATATCCAACAAAGCTTCTTTACGAGTACTGTGAAGTTCTGACAGTGCGCCAACTTTTCATACTCAGCATTATTCTAAAGCAACACACTATGCTTGAGTATTCGCCAGACAAGGTGAAAAAGCGCAGATGGTTCGCTGTGTGTGATCGGTCGTTCAGGACAAAAACCACTTGGGCACATAGATTCTTCTCCTTTTTGGGCCCCATTATTTACAATAAAATTAATAAAATCATTAATATATATCCGATGAATAAAAAAGAATTAAAAAATTCTGTATCAGCCTTTCTTTTGTCAAAATCCTATGACGAGACAGAAAAATTCATTGATCTTCAGATGTGATTAACCTTATCTTAAAGTAATTATTTGTTTGTTGAAAATATTATGAATTTAAAAAAAATTAAAAATTAATTAAATACTTATACGTGTTATATTAAAATTTAGAATCTATAGTAAACTTATTTATCTTTTCTCATACTAACTCACCCTCTCACATACATACACTCACTCACACCTAAAACACCGAGAGGACTCACATAAAATCAATTAAAATTTTATTGTTTATTTAGAAATATCTGTGTAACTAAACTAATTGTAATGTTGTGGCTTATAAATAATGTGTAATATTAACTCCGAGGCTAGAGGCGCTGAATGCTGAAATACGGGACTCACATCCCAGTTCGGCAGCAGATGCCATAATTTATACTAAAGCATTAGTTATAGGCTTAAAGTTATGCTAATATTGTACTTCACTGTTTTTTGAGCAATAAATATTATTTTTTTTTTTTTATTATTAATTACGTCATTAAGTCACACACAGTGTCCATTGACTGGGGCTCCATTCCAACAAATAGGCTCTTTTTGTGCGAAAACTCCAGGAAGAGGCAACAAAATCCCCCCCTTTTGTGCAAAAAATGTTAACAATGTATTCCTGGAGGAAAATATTTCGGTTAGAAAACGTGGATTAATCTTTGATAACTTTTAAGGGACGTTGAGCCTTCCTTTGTGGTTCAAACACGTGTTTTGAACGTATTTTTGCTTGAAGTTATACATACATATGCGTTTTTATTTCTTTTTTTGTTTATACAAGGTTAGAAAAAAATACTTTAATAAAAATGATGTTTAACGTTTTTTTTGTAACGCACTTTAAGATTGACCATATCCTATGATGTTAAGAGGTAATGAGTTCTTAGCTTAAGGGCAAAGTATAGCATAGTAAAACTGTTATTAGACTTGTCGCCCTTATTTCACGAACCTAATAAGGTCTTATCTATTAAAGCTCAAAAAAAAGACAACATCACATACATTGCTCTGATTCTGTGGTAAAAAGTGAAAGCACTTGTGTTAGAGAAATCAGAATCAACGACGGTATCACAACATCCAGACCCAAGACGAATATAGAAAAGTCCGTTTCCTATATTGACCCGATCGGGAACCAAACCCAGTACCTCAGAGATGGCGCGACGCCAAAGTCTGGCCCGCTTCTGCTACGTAGGTCGTCATTTAAATTTAAGTTCTTGTTCGATCCCCGGTCGGGACAATATAGAAAACAAACTTTTCTGTATTGTCTCGGGTCTGGGTGTTGCAGTACCGTCGCTGTTTCTGCTTTCTGTAACATAAGTGCTTAAGCTACTTACCACAGAATCAGAGCAATGTATGTGATGTTGTGTATTTAATTTATTTATTTATTCAGTTGCAAGCGTGTACCTTGACTTGCTGTTCACCGTACTAATATGTATTATCTTCCTATCTGAACAGGATCTACTATGCTTTTCCATCCGCTACCCTCCACCAAATCTTCTAACATCCCCTAACAAGTTCGCTTGTTTCAAGTTACAAAGCACAATGTAAACGAAATTCTTATGAGAAACTTAAAAGCAAACATAACTTAGATTAGTTTTAGTAACTTAACTTAAGTTCGTGACTAAACTTCGTCACATAGTTGTATTATTAATAATTCATAAAAGAGATTATCTGCCAGATAGTTTGGGAGTCAGGAGACTTTTGATGTTAGGGATGGAAGTAAATCTTGGGATGAAATGGTTTCGTTTGGGTCGTTATTTTAAAACAGCTAAATGAGTTCCAAAAAGACTACAGTTAAGCTGGTATTGGAAAAAAATATAGTTTATTTATCGAAACCAGAAGTTCTTAACCTTTTTGACGACCTCCGTAGCAAAGAGGCAAGCGGGCCGGACTTGGGCGTCGCGCCATCTCTGTGGTCCCGGGTTCGTTCCCCGGACTGGTCAATATGGGAAACGAACTTTTCTGTATTAGATAGATAGATAGATATACTTTATTGCACAAAACTTTACAGAAATAGGTTTTACAGATTGATTATAGTACAATTTAGGCGGTCTTATCGCTAGAAAGCGATCTCTTCCAGACAACCTTAAGGTAGAGGAAATAGTAGATGGCGAGAAATGGGTACGGCCGTGCAACATCAATAAAGTTTTGTATTCAATATTAGAAACAGAAAAAAATGATCATACCGCAAGTCTGATATTTAAAGTTCGCCGTACTAGCGTCAAGTACTATAAAAATAATAAAATCGACTTTTCTGTATTGTCTTAGGTCTGAGTGTTCTGGTATTGTCATTGTTTCAGATTTCTGTAACACAAGTGCTTACGCTACTTACCACAGAGTAAAAGCAATGTAGGTATGTGATGTTGTCCAATATTCATTTATTTATAATTTTTATTTATTTTTATACTTTAGGTACGTATAACAAACTCCATTGATACGAAAACGTGAATTTTTCATGTGTTATTCTACCTCGGTATTAGTTCTTTAGCAACAAAGGTTTTTGCTCACCAATCGAGCCCTTTTACGATTAATACTACCTGTGCAAACTGATAGTAGCTAGGTAACTAGTACTAGGTTTTAATATTTTACGAGGCGTAATGTGTCAAAAAATACGTTTTTCTCCAACCAACTACGAGTCGTTAATTCTAATTTCAAATTTACTTTCCATGTCAGCTGTCATCGGTCGTCTGTTGGTCGTTTCCAGCTTACGTCTCGTATAAATTATTACTACCCGTATCTAAAACGAATTGTTTTAAAATATTGGAACAAGCCGTTGGTCCGCAAAGATCTTACAGGATAAAAATATGCATGATATCTCAAAGCTAGAATTGTTGGTTGATAATACCTTTTTATACATATTTTATTGTAAATTGATCTGTCAATATATTTTCACTTGACACAAAACCGTATATGATTTTACATCTCTTACAAGTATCTCAAACTTGTGTTATGGGAACTTAATTATATTATGGCATCACAAAAACATATTAACTTGAATATATTTATTTAGAGCCTTACTTTTAGCCTAATGAATGTGATAAAGAGCCTAGTTTGAAATTATAATTCTTCCTTCTGTGTGCGCTTTACCTTAAATAAATTTAGCACATTATCCCAGCATGCCTGTGACGTCACGTCCGCCGGAACGCCGACAATCTCCTTAATTACGCCAACATTGAGATGTAACGCTAATTAACCGTTTTAAAATACAACTTTATGATAATAATTAAGAGGAACGAGAGGAAAAAATCTTAGGCATCTCTGCTTTGGTGGATTTTTTTACGAATAACGAGAAAGTTACGATTTCAAAGGACTTAGTAGCGTGTTAATGACGTTTATGCGTCAAGGGTAGTGGATAGGGAAGAGAGGCAGGGCAAAGTTATTTATCACTTGAACTGGAGCAGCCCGACTGGTGAAATACCTCCGCCTTACAGAAGACCGCAGCCAAATAACAATCACTCCGGTGTTGTTGTGTTCCTGCATGTGAGTAAGGTTTCCAGAGCTCTTGGGGGGTGCTATATTATATTAGAAGCAGGGGTCAAGCCTTAAAGGTAAGGGCGACAAGTCTAGTAACAGTTTTACTATGCTATACTTTTCGCCCTTGAGCTAGGAACTCATTACCACTTAACATCAGGGGGTTGAGGTCAGTCTTGAAGTACGTTATAAAAAAAATGAACGTAACTTGTGTTCCTTAATTTCTTCATTGTGTCTGTTTCAACCTGGCTGTTTCATCAGCTTTCCTTGAAAATTTCGAAGTGATCACTCAAAAACTCAGACCCTGACGTGGAACAACAAACATATCGTCCATCTAACCAATCAGAAGGCAGGATCAACGAGTTCAGCGCATTGATTGATAAATCGGTATTCTCAGACGCACGAGGTATTGGCTTTGCAAAATCTTTGTTTGGTTAGAATACTTGTAAAATGTTGGCTACACACGGCTGAGATGTGTGGGAAACCTGATTTATGCAATTGTTGTTTAGTTTCTCTGAATGGCAAAGGCCTTTGTTAGATCCCGCTTGAAAATAAAGAGAAAATTTGATCACTAGAACTTTACATTACGAAAAATGTCAATTCCGGCATAAACGCAAAAAAAGCGAGTTACTTATTACTTAGGTTTTTTTTGTTTCTTTATTGCAATACAATATTGACCTCATCCCACCTGATGTTAAGTAGTGATGACGTCCTAGCTTAAGGGCGACAAGTACAGAATAATAAAGCTGTTACTGAACTGACCTTGAAGGCTTGACTCCTGCTACTAATGTAGAAACCTTACTCACACGCAGGAACACAACAACACCGAAGTGATTGTAAGGTAGAAAATAATGAGCAAAGTTGAAGTCATGTGTGGTAGTTAAAATAAAATCATTAAGTCTGATTTCAACACGTGCTTTCAAACATACTATTTTTATTAAACTTATTCGTTCTAAACTTGAGATGATAACGAATTTGAAACAGGAAGCCCTGGATAGACCAAAGTGGTGAACTTGGACAGGCCTGTATCCAGCAGTGGACTACATAGGCTGATGATGATTATGACCTACGAATTCACACGTAGCAGATTTTTCAGGGGTCATAGTTCCCATTGGTTTAGAACTGAAAATTGCACAAAAAATTACTAAATATTATTTTACTTAGTCTCTCAAATTAAGCATGTCACACATGGCGTCTATGTGTCCCAAACATAACTTTATGCATGTAGGTAGGGGGTTAAGCCATCAATCTCCCACTTTCCGCTTTGTTTAGAAAACTTTTTTTCACCAAACTCTTAAGACGATCCCGCCGGAATAAGCTTGTGTGAATAATGATCATCCGAGTGATTTTAAAAGTTATAATACGGGAGTGCTCGATTTCTTCGATTTATCGAGATTCGAATTTCGTGTTACCTATCCTATTATCAAAATTGAATCTTGGGATGTTTGTTTTTAGGCTTAATTTTGCTGTTTGTTTTACTCGGCATGCTTTAGATTTTAGAATGGAATGCTGTTTTCAAATTGCTGGGCTCACTCTATTCATAGCGTTTAACTCTATTCATTGTGCTATAAGTAATTTTTTTGGAGTTAAGATTATGTAGTCTGTAGAGGAATGTCAAAAGGCTTAAAAAGCCAATCAGAATCTTAAAAATTCGGCAACACAGTCCATTTCAGCGCATGATGCCTAAAATTACTACAATTTTACAATAGAACACAAGTGTTCAGATTTTTCAGTTAGTTCACTTACTCACCATATAAGCCATACTGAAAATGTCTTCTATTTACTATCACTAAAATGTTGAAATTGTAATGCGCCTTTAAACCATTGGTGACTAAATATGCAAAATCAGTACAATAATAAATAAATACAAAAAGCTTAATCAGGAACTAAATGAACTAGTTCGTTATTGCTGGCGAACTAGTTCCCTTAGAAGAACGCTTATCTGACCTAGATAGTTTGCGAACTACCAAGCCTACTACGAAACCAGTTTTAATAATCGCACAAAATCTAGCAAGTGATGGCTATGAACTCTGCAGCCTCATCTCTGGAGGAGCCACATTTTATATTCTAGATTTACGCTTTACGCGGCAGCCCGTAAATTATACGGGGCGGAAAGTTCGGAGTTGGCGCGAACTAAACCTACACAATCAAGTTATACAAAGTCTGGAAGCCATTCCATAAAAGGATAGGGGACTAAAATTGGTGATACTCTGCTTTCAAGTCATATCAAGTCATATCTTCTTATTCATATAGATTACATCAGTAACACTTATTAACAGTCTCTTTATAAATGAAATGAAGCTACCTTTGGTTCAGAATCTATAAATACCGAGTAGAAAGTTTTTTTTTTACAAAAGAGAGGTACACTTTAAGAGAGCTAAAAACTATAAATAAATAAATTGTAAATTAAATATTCTAAAAGTAAGATTACCAAAAAATAATAGACATGTATTTTTTACCAAAATGTAGGTACTATACATAGCGTTTAAAAAGGTTGCGGGTTTGAATACAACATTGCAAGGGGTTTTTTCTATTTGTCTGTCCGGTTGTCACGCTTAACTCACTGAACCATTTTTATTAATTTGGTATATAATACGTTGAACCTCTAGAACGGAAATTGGGTACTTTTTGTTTTGAAAATAAGAGCGGATAGGGGTGTTATTGCCCTTTAAAGTTAATATGGCTATATTTGTGAAGTTTGGCACAAATCTAGCTCGAAACTTGGATTGAAATATAGACTTCTTTTGTCTTGAATTTCAGGGGAGATGGGGGTAAAACAGACTTTGAAGTTACATAAATGGAAAAAGCCTTCAGTCCAAACGAACGAAGTCGCGGGCACAGCTAAAAGTTATATATTTTCTCCTTTTAGACTGGAACATTATTTAGATAGTGGTTGCAGACTGTGGTAGCGTTAATTTGTTCTTGTTTATCTGCGTACATTTGACAGAGGTAAAGTGTGTGCGCTATTTTATGTAAGTTTTCAGAGGTTGATTTTTATTATAAGCACTTTTTTTTTACAGTTTTGTACATAACTTTTAATTTAATTATTTCACACGGCAATAAATCACAACAAGTGCTGAGTATTTGCCTTTTCATTGACATAATTGTATGTATGAAATAAATTAAAGTTTAAGTTTTAAAAAATCCACAAAATAAACATTTTCTTCTTTCTCTCTTTCACATATTTCGGAAAAAGTGGCTATGACATAGGGACGGACAAACAGACAGACAGACATAACGATAAGGGTTCCGTTGTCGTCATTTGGCTGCGGAATTCTAAAAATATTAAGTGTTTTACTTATTATATATTTTTGATGGAACTAAAACCTGTAATAGGTAATTATCATATTCACAAAACACCCAAATCCAAGAGTTTCCTTTGTAGTATGCTAACTTCTAAGATTGCTAACTTCCCATAAAGCCAGATTACACTCCAGACGTACAGACAAACATAAAGTATGTTATATGGCGGCGTTTATCTTTGTACTCGGAATTCGTGGAGTTTATGAACATTCTTGAGTTGGAGAGATATTTAAAGATAATAAGTTGCATGCTTTAATGTTATGTTCTTGTGTTTGAGAATTTTTGAGGTGAAGCAGGATTTTTTTTCGCATTAATCGTTGCCATCGGAGTTTGATACAAAAAATAAAAATTCATGTTGACTCTTTCAAAGCTTCTTGGGTGGGCTTATGATGATTATATCAATGATTGATATTTATTAGTAAATAAAAACGTATTTTTTAGCTTGAACAAATAAAACGATGAATGACGAACAAATGACGAATGATGGCAGCTTATCATGTTGCTTATTTTTCCAAAACATGATCGTCGTCCTTCAATGCGTCGTTGATCTCTCATTCCTAACAACTAACATTCTTAACTGATTAAAATTCTAATCTCTGTCATACTTCATCTATCTCACTCGTTCTCTCTCACTCGTTACTCGTTCAGAAATATTCATTATCCCACAATTTACGCACTTTTTCACTATTACCGCACGCAAACTCTCCGCATGACCCAAAGGTTGATTAGGAAAAAATGCACCTAGCATTAAGTGTACCTGTTGTACTTTTTGTGCAACAAAATTTTAATTATTATTATTATTTATTTCAAGTAACAAGACTCATTTTAGTTAGTTATAAAAGACTTAAGCTATGTTAGTACATACATTTATAAAACATAATGATTAATGCACAACTCCAGCAGAAGTAGTGCTACAGTACCTCATAAAGCGACAGTCAAGCCTGCTCGCTATCATAGCTAGGATGCTGTTGGGGCTGCCCCGCACACGGCGCACCAGGGAGGCGCATCGCTTCCGCATGGTCGCGAAGAAGCAGTCTACCCTTGCTTCTGCAAACATCCCCAGATGCACTGCAGTACCTGGGCAGCCCCATCAGCAACCTAAATGCGTTGTTAAACTGGACCCGGAGGGCGCTATACGATCCACGGGGGCAGTTGGCCCACAGGCTACACGTGTAAAAGTTGGTGCAGTAAGCTCTGAAGAGAGTAATCTTAACATTCTTTGTGCAACGTGAGAACCTGCGAGCCAGCATGTTTGCCCTTACCGACAGCGCTCTACGTTCCCTTTCAACATCTTCACTATCCTTAATGTGTTTACGTGTGCAAAAATGAGTTAAATATCTGAAAGTGAACCCTGAAGAACTCTTTTACTTGGTGCGATAACGTTACTTGTGTAGTACGCATAGTTTCCGTATGAGGGCGTGAGTGTCATTGCGCCACAACTACAGTTATATTTTTTCATTAGAGCCAAAACGTCACTTTGAGGAGTTTGACAGGCTTAAATAAGGATATAGCATATTTTTTACAACATAAAGTGATTAATATTTATCAAAAAGTAAAGTTAAAAGTTGACGTTGTAGTATAAGCTGTTTATCTCATCTATGTATTCCCATGTCATTGTTTTGTGAGGTGTCAAAATTTTAAATGCTTCTCCTGAAAAACTACATTTTTGCATAAGTGACAGTGTTACACCGGGGATGCGTATGCAAAAAGGGTTTTAAAGCAAATAATGGTTCTCCTTGTTAATACAGTTCGTACACAAAGGAATTGTTGAACAAAAGACAAAAATTATAGAATCCAAATATGTGATGTTTATTGTGTTTCTTGTGCGCTGCATTTGTCATTCACGGATAACATAGGACACACGTTTGCTTAGACCATTAAGTCGCTTTACGTCGCATCGCTTCGCGCCGAGTCTTGTCGCTCACGTAGGATAGCCGGCTATAACCTGCACATTCATCGCTATAAGACTTACGCGACTTCCATAAAGAAATCAATAGGACTTGCTGACGTCTCAATCCACAACAATACAATAATAGTTTTGTCATTCGACTCGAGTCTGATACAATCCGGCTCGTAATCCGGACGGATCCGTGATAGGATTAAATCCAATCCAATATACAAAATACCCAATCGCTCGCTACACACTTCATTTGCGACATTTTTTTGGTTTCTACGAATTGGGCGAAAGTTTAACCTTTAGTAATAGTTTTTATGTGGGCGTTGCAAACAATTCAAAATTCTAAGCATACATGATAACATACATATATATAGACGACCTCCGTAGCCGAGAGGCAAGCGTGCCGGACTTTGGCGTCGCGCCTTATCTGAGGTTTCGGGTTCGATCTCCCGAGACCCGAGACAATATAGAAAAGTTCATTTCCCATATTGACCCGACCGGGGATCGAACCCGGAACCTCAGAGATGGCGCGACGCCAAAGTCCGGCACGCTCGCCTCTCGGCTACGGAGGTCGTCATAAAGCTGAAGAGTTTGTTTGTTTGAACGCTCTTATCTCGGGAAGAACTCGTTTGATTTGTTAAATATTTGATTGTTTTATAGTCCATTTATCGAGGAAGGCTTTAAGCTATGTACCATCACGCTGCGACCGATAAGATCGAAGAATGAACGGAAAATGTAGATAAAATGGGTATACTACGCGTGCGAATCCGTGGCGGGCCGCTAGTTAAATAAAACAGGCAAGTTTACAACATTATGCAAACAAAAGCACTGTCAACCAACAATTCGTTGTTTATCACAAAAGTTATCACGCGTCTAGGACGAACAAACAAAAAGTTAATTAAAGATAATAATCGGGTCGGATGTAATAAAACATAACATGGTACAAGGTTTCATAACCGCCCTTCGTAATTAGCTACAACGATGAGAGATGTAGGGTAGTCTGAAATACTGGATGTGGCAGATTCATATTCAAAGTCAAAGCCAATCTTTTTTATTCACATAGATTACATTAGTAATACTTATGAATAGTCTCTATATAAAGCAAATGAAGCTACTTCCGTTTCGGAACTTATACTACCGAGAAAATACTGGCAAGAAACTCAGTAGTTCTTTTTTAACAAATGAAAGCTAAGCTTATTAATAATTTTGCAAGACACACAGTTAGTTTGTCAATTGTAAAATAAAAATTTAAAATCAATTATTGAAAAAACAAAATAAAAACAAAAGTTTTTTTTTTTTTTTTTTTTTATAGTAGCGCAGTATATTGGCTCCTCCCAGCCTGATGGTAAGCAATAGAGGAACCCACATCGCGATGACAACGGATTTGATATCAAAATATCCTATCCGTTAGCATCGCCATACTGGCCCGCAAGATGTTTCTTCACGCTCCTTTTGAAGGAATCCATGTCAAAGGAAGGAGGAAACACATGAGCCGGCAACGAGTTCCACTTCTTTATGGTCCGGCAAAGATAAGAGTTACCGAACTTTTTGGTTCGTGATGGAATATTTTCCACGGTGAAGCGATGACATCGTTGGCCGGCTCTTGTGGTTCTGTGTAGGAAAGGAGAGGGTGGGATAAGGGAAAATAGTTCCTCGGAACACTCCCCATGATAAAGCCGATAAAAGACACTTAATGAACCAACGTCCCTACGTAGTTGAAGAGGTTCAAGGTTCCCAGTAATCTCTTCATCGTTAATTATGCGCACAGCCCGTCGCTGCAACCTATCAAGGGCATCCATGAGGTATTTGGCGGAACCGTCCCAGAGATGCGAGCAGTATTCCAGGCAAGACCGGACTTGAGTCTTATATAAAAGACAAAGCTGGTCCGGCGTGAAAAACCGACGCACTCTGTTCAGAATCCCCAGTTTTTTGGATGCTAATGAGATGAGACTCTCGATGTAATGACCTTGATTAAGATTGCAGCAGATATCCATGCCGAGCATGCTTAGGCTGTTACGCAGGCAAAGTGGAGTGCCCCGAAGAATGGGGAGAGGAAGGAATTGGGACAATTTTGTCGAAAACGCGCACACTTGGGTTTTCTTAGCATTGAACTCAACCAGGTTATGTGAACCCCATTGGCTAATAAGGCTCAACACCCGGTTATTTGTAAATTAAATTAACTGTAGGACTTACATGCGTCATCGAGGCCCAATTCTGACATTGATTGAGAGAATGCGTCATATATTTTTGAAATAATATATAACACGTAAGTACAGTATTCATTCACAGTATTTATGCATATATACTACATAATATGGAAGCGGACAATAAATTGGTCCGTTCGTCTGTTAGATTACCCAAAAAAGGGACACTTATTTTTACATTTTCAAAAAAAATCACGGCGATACATTAAATTGTCGCATGACGTCATTTGTGTGTACATTTTTTATACACAAGTGACGTGCAAGCCTCCACTTTTTCACTTTACATCGTTCTGTCTAAGATTTTTTTTATTAATGGCAAATAAAAAAATACGTGCTTAGATTGATGAAAAGAGAAATTTAAAATACTTTAGTGATGTTGACTCTTAAATTCTCAATGTCATACCAGGCAACTTTTAGTGAGAAAGCAGACCAGGTCAAAAATTACAAATCGTTTTTAAATTTGCCAAATTAATAAAAAAATACTTGGAAAAAACGACGCCAAGTGTTTGGGGGGGGGGGGGGTATCCTTACAATGTTCACACTTATGATGTCATTTGACAATTTTATTCAATAAATCCCCATTATTTTCTTTTATTATAATGGAACGCAGTAAGATTTTTAAAGGAATCACCGTTTTAACGACAATGTGAAAAGTTAAACTCTATAAAAGTTACAACCTCCTTCCATCAAGCTCAGCGTAACTTAAAATACTTGCTCCTCATTTAAGTACAGGCTTATACTCTGTAGTAGCTAGTATGTGTGCTAAAATTATAATCTTCTGCGTGTATGCTGTAATAAAATGTAACAACAAGGTTTTATACCTCCCCTTGTAATTAGCGCGATGTACCAAAGATCCTTGAGCCTGGATGTGGCACAATGGGTGCTGTAAGATAAAATAATTTTTAGAGCTGAAGTTAATCCTACTCATAATCAAATGCTAAGGTGTATATTTATTACTGTATCACGCAATCACTGCTGGATTGGGATAAAATTAGTATAGTTTAGTACATGTAGAATTATATATTGCTTTGGGTTTTTATCCCAAGTTAGGACAAATAAAGTAGAGCGCAACATTCAGCATTAAAATAGCGTCTGCAATGAATTTTACTCACTTTCAAAATTAATACAGACTTTATTCAGATTTAACTACGCAAAACAGTTTTATGTAACTTTCCTTAATAAAAATACAACAAAAAATAAGATCGACCAGTATGTATATTTGTACAAAGTTAATAAAACATATATTTATTTATGATCATTTTAATTATGATCTAGCTTAGCAAATTTACCTAAATGTACCTAAGCCATTCCTGAAAAAAGAGTTTTCAGTACAAATTTTAATTGACAAATAATTCCTCATGTGTGATTGAAGCCGTCATGAAATCTTAGAACATGTTATGTTCTTCAGTTATTTCTTATTTCATACGCCATCTTGTAACTTTATAGCGGGATTTTGCTAACAAGATAATGTCGGATCTGTTTATATACGAACATCGTCGTAGAAGAGTCTGCTCTCTGCGTGCACATAATGTATTACCTCGGATGACTAGCAGACTTCTAATTAATGAGCTTGCCCAGGTTATTATCAATTTAGCTAATAATCCCGACTTGTGGGGAAAATTTCTTGAACAGCATTAATATATATTTTTAAGCTCAGGCTTTGCGAAAAGTGTGATGTTATATATTGAAGGTTTATATAATCTCGATTCAAAAATAATATTTCAATGATTGATGATGAGATGTGTGTACTGGAGTGGATTTAAATGGTAATGATTTTGTGATTAATAAATTATCATTTATTTAAATACTTTATTTCATTTGAAGTAGTGCAAATTGCTGGCTTAATGCTTTAAAGAATTCTCTATCAGTAATGTTTTGAGCCGAAAGCAAAATCGAGTGGCAAGAAAATGGTCCACGTGGACAATTTTCTTTAGACCTGATTGTGCTTTAAAATAAGCATATACTAGGCAAATAAATAATGGAATACTTAATTCATGGCAGAGAATTCCCCTAACATTAAGTTCCTGTTGTACTTACTTATGTAATAAAGTTTTTAAATAAAAATAAAAAAAATTGCGGACACTTAGTCATAGAATAAGTTCATTTCTTTCTAAGAGTTTCCGTCGCGTTCATATTATCCCCATACAAAATCATGACCAGGTTTTCGTCATATCTATAACATATGCATGTTGATTTGATTTATTTGACCAGCCCACAAACAGATGTTGCAATTCTACACCAGATTAATACAACTACGACTGTGATTAGACAAATGGCTTTGCAGCTTGCAATGATATTTGCTGGTAAATGTTTTTGGTCTCGGATGACATATAGGTAAAGAGAGGTAGGGCATAGCGATTTATCACTCAAACTGGAGCAGCCCGGCTGGTGAAATACCTCCACCTTAAAGAAGACTGCAGCCAATTAACAGTTCAGTAAGGGTAACAAGTATAGTAACAGCTTTATTATGCTGTACTTGTCGCCTACGATTATGTTCTTGCGTGTGAGTAAGGTTTCCAGAGCTCCTGGGGGGGTGCTACATTAGTAGCAGGGGTCAAGCCTTCAAGGTAACGGCGATAAGTCCAGTAACATCTTTATTATGCTGTACTTGTCGCCCTTAAGCTAGTACCTCATTACCACTTAACATCAGGTGGGATGAGGTCAATCTTGAAGTGTAATATAAAAAAAAGGTTTGAAGACTGTAAACGAGAGGCGAGCGGCCGGACTTTGGCATTGCGCCATCTCTGAGGTCCCGGGTTCGATCTCGGTCGGGACAATATAGGAAACGAACTTTTGTATATTGTCTCAGATCGTGTTGTGGTACCGTCTTTGTTTCTGATTTCTGTAACACAAGTGCTTTAGCTGCTTACCACAGAATCAGAGCAATGTATGTGATGTTGTCCAATATTTATAATACTCGTTGTATTTATCTATAGCCAAGAGGCAAGCGGGCTGGGCTATGGCCACTTAAGTGTCATCTTGTATTTATTTATTAGTACCAAAACATTTTTCATGACTATTTTTATTTTTGTTTCAGGTGAGTACACGCTAAAAATATCTTGACGAGGTCAGAACTGGTTAACCAAGTAAGTAAAATAAATAGATATAGATGATGACTCGGTAAAGAAAAAAATATACAAGTGAGTCCGTCAAAATACAATGAAAAAAAATGAAATATGCAATAGAATAAAATAAAAAATTAAATGAAAATTTTGCATAAACAAATAAAAAAAATAACGATGATACAGAACAAAGTTAAAAAAATTACAGTAAAAGGGTATATTTACGTCACCAATTCGTAAAAACCGTACAAAGATGTGACGTCACGGTGAATTTCAACATGATGTTTCTTCTTAGTAAGTGGTCGTTTCCATGATTGAACAAAAAATATGTATATTTACCGTCAAATTGCGAAACGTTCTCCTTTTTTTTGACGTCGGTTAAAACTAGATGCGTCTTAAATTTTCGCTTATTTAACTGTTGAACCAAAGATACATTTTATAAGCAAACAATCACGTTGGTTGTATAGAAGCATCATTCAATTAGTTAAGTATTTATTTTTTATTTAATTTAAAAACTTTATTGCACAAAAAAGTACAACATGTGGACTTAATGCTATGGGCATTATCTACCAGTCAACCTTTTGGTCATGCGGAGAGTTAGTTTATGGGTGCGGTAATAGTGACAAAGTGCATAAGTAATCTAAAAATAAAAACATAATTAACAAGAATAGTAACTACCAAGCGTTAAAAAAGTAATTTCGGAAACTATTAAATATACATAGATATATATGAAAAAATAGAATATATATATAAAATATGAAGCTTTACTTACATTTACATAATGTATATGTATTTGTTGTGATAGCGGCAACAGAAATACCTACATAAGCTGTAAATAAATACATAAGAACCTAGCTAGCTAAGCACGGTTCTTGAGATACAGCCTGGTGACAGACGGACGGACGGACAGACAGACAACGAAATAAAAACCCCTTTGAATACGAAACGCTAAAAATGGATTGCATTCTTCAAAAGTCTTAGTCCAGAAAAGACGAGTCATGACTTCCCCAATGACAGTTCACCCAAATTACTTTCCAGGTTACTAACCCTCCCAGTGGGGGGGAGCTTTCATTAAGGAAACATCAGCAAATGATACTCCAGTCATTAACACTCGAGCACATTCCATTATATTAATTGCTGTGAGTCAAATCGAGAACTACCTATACGCAGCTGTTTCGTTGGCTCTCAAACTTTAGTGGACTTTTGCCCCCAAGTTTTCGTCTGGGACAATTAATCAAGAAGTTAACCTATCAAAATCAAAGCTTGTTTTTGTATTTAATAACTATAAGTCGATAATAACTGGCAAGTGGTTGTGGAAGAATGGTTTGGAATTCAATTGATTTTTACTCAAAACATGAGTTCGTAATATATCTTGCGGCTCATAAATGTATTCAAAATAAATGTGTATTATGAAACCATTACAGGTCAGTATATGTGATATTTATATTTAATTAGATTTTGAAAGTTTTTATAGTGCATCACACCGCATTAGCGAACTTTAAACAGTTTATAGAAATAGAAAAATTATACCCTTGCGGTGTGGAGCTCGAACCCAAGCTATCGCAGGTGGTTAATTTTTCTGTTGTATTAACCTCTTAGTCTCCACTCACCACACACCTCCCCCACCGCAAGGGATCCCCCTTTTAACATTATGAAAATGATTTTCTGTTGTTTTATATTGCACTTCAAGATTGACCTTATCCCACCTGATGTTAAGTGGTAATGAGATCCTAGCTTAAGGGTGACAAGTACAGCATCATAAATGTTTTACTGGACTTGTCGCCCTTACCTTGAAGGCTTGACCCCTGCTACTAATGTAGCACCCCCCAGGAGCTCTGGAAACCTTACTCACATGCAGAAACACAACAACACAGAAGTGATTGTTATTGGGCTGCGGTCTTCTGTAAGGTGGAGGTATTTCACCAGTCTTGCTGCTCCAGTTCTTTTATGAGTTAATAACTAACTCCACGAGGCAACCGCTAGTAGCAAATATACCCTGCTTCAATATTTGCGGGTATTTGATACCAATATTCGACGCCCCTAGGGGTCAATTCTAACGCCATTCGGAACTTATGACACACGTGATGGGGAGAAAATTGAGAATTTGCGTTGACCCGGTTTACTTTTCGGGGTAAGTGTTCCACAGTTTAGGGAAAAATAAATTCACTTTATGGATGTCTAATTATGAAGTTGGTTAATGTCGAGTGGTTTTTAAGTTACTAATGGAATGTTCTTTGCGCGCGAAATTTTGGGAGATGAAGCTAAATGATATTTTAGTAACAATGATTGCTATGGAGAGAGTTTTATGTGGAGTATTTTTTTTTCAAATAAAGGATTGGTTATGAACATTCACACCAATTTTATGAATGCGAAAGTAACTCTGTCTGTCTGTTTGTTTGTCCGGCTTTGAAGAGATGTTTTATAGCTTAAAGCCTTCCTCAATAAATGGAAGATCTAACACAAAAATATTGTTTCAATTTCAAACTCTACAGTTTTATCTATCTATCTATCTATGTATTAAAAAAAACCGCATCAAAATCCGTTGCGTAGTTTTAAAGATTAAAGCGTACATAGGGATATAGGGACAGAGAAAGCGACTTTGTTTTATACTATGTAGTGATTATACATTTACAAGCGACAACTGCTAGTTATTATAACCATGTGTGTGGTATGAAGTGTGTGTGAATTATCGTCAATACTTTGTGTTCTAACATTGCATTGTTAAGCTGAAGCAATAAACTTATTTTCCCGACCCTTACGAAACCTCGACATAACACCCAAACACGTAATTCAGAAACGAAACAATCTTATCACTGATGCCGGATTCTCACGGTACGACATTGTTCTTGATTGTTCCATAGTATCGGTAGCTACAAACTGCTCATTTATAGATAAATAGCCCCACATACAGTGATTTTTAGTATTTTTATAGTACTTTCCGCTGTACTAGCAAACTTTAAATATTAGAAACTGAAATTTTTTATCTCCCCTTGCGGTGCGAGAATCGAACCCACGACTTTCACAGCACGCACGATACGTGAAGGTCGTGGGTTCGATTTCCGGGTGTTAAGTGGCAGAGGAGATAAAAAAATTCTGTTTCTAATATCACATACAGTGATTTTTAGTATTTTTTAATACTTTACACTGAACTTTTTTTTATATTGCATTACAAGATTGACCTCATCACACCTGATGTGAATTGGTAATGCGGTCCTAGCTTAAGGGCGAAAAGTACAGCATAATAAAGCTGGTACTGGACTTGTCGCCCTTACCTTGAAGTCTTGACCCCTGCTACTAATGTAGCACTCTCCAGGAGCTCTGGAAACCTTACTCACACGCAGGAACACAACAACATAGAAGTGATTGTTATTTGACTGCGGTCTTCTGGTAAAACGCCATGCCTGCCACTTTTTTTTTTAAACTGACTAAATTTTAAACAACAGAAAACTAGAACTGCTGTTAAATGTACTTTTTGTGTGGAAGAGTATCCAATTTCCGTATGTCTTTATTAACAAACTTTCACTAGTAGGTAGGTTTAATAATGGACAGTGAAATGTTTTAAATAAATAAACAAAAAACCAATCAAAGATTTAATTACAAAACTAACACCGGCCAAATGAGGTCGGCCTATGTAAAACCGCCAAAAGCCTTTAGCATATTTCCCTATACGCATATATCAGGGTTTCTCGGCCTCCGATTTTATCTGCCCTCTATCATTCACTAGTCTGCGCTCGCGGCTTCTCTCGGATTTACGCTTTCCGCTATCAACGGGGATTTCACGAGAGGAAATGTTTTCTGTTTGTTTTGCTTCTAGACAACATGAGATAGAAATATATTGGTTTAGGGAAAGATTTTGCTTCGAATATATAACAGATAGATATCAGACCACATCACATACCGCACCCTTGGTGCAATAACGTCAGACATAATAAAAATATGTTTTACATAATTTGTGACTTAAATCTCGATTTATCATTTTTTTGCATTTCTAACGTTATTGCACCAAGTGTGCGAATACATTGTCGTGATTCTAGATTAAGTAGCGTAAGCACTTGTGTAATGGGAGCAAATACATAACTAAACGCAGTTAAAAACCCCCAGACACAGTCTAAACATAAATTTTCATCACACTAATGTTTTGGTTAGGAATCGAACCTACGACCATTAATTCAACAGCCAAGATTATCTACACAAAAAGATGAAAGCAAAATCGGATCGTTTTATTCATAAAAACCATATCCGTAATATTTATGCATCGTCAAAAAAACCTCCGATTCGGAACCTATAACTGCTGAAAAGATACCGGTAAGAAACTCAGAAGTTGTCAATACAAAGAAAACTGAAATTTCACTTATTTTACACCATGAAATACAGGGTAATTACGTCAATTGCCAAAACAAAAGTTATCTAGAGGAATGTATTAATTAAGATACAAATACCATTAACAACGAACTATATATCCTAATTCGGATATACTACTAACGTAGATGTGTATATGTTAAAAAAAATAGTTCGTCCAACAGTAGATAGAGGTAAACATTTGCAGCTTGATATTAGACCTTATGCGGATGACATAAGGGCGGTCCAATTCCAAAGTGTGTAGTCTGTAGCTAAGAAAATTTAAACAAAACAGAATCCAATAGATGTGAAAGCAACTAGACTTGTTAGTGGTCCACACATCCTTCTCATCGATATAATCTTATATGTACACTATATTTTTTTAAATATATTTTTTATCTACTAATAAATAAGATACAATTTTGTACAAACCTAAATTAGCTGTGGTATGGGACAAATGTATTAAGAAGTGACTAGACTTGTTAGTGGTCCACACAGCCTTGTCATCGATATAATTTTGTACTATGTACACCATATTATTTCAAAGTAAAATTTTAACGTACTAATAAAAAAGTCCTAAATGTGTACAAATGCAAGTTAATAGTATGAGACAATTTATAATTTAACAACAATGAGACTGATGTCAAAGTCAAAATCAAAGTCAATTCATTTATTCACGTAGGTTACAAGTAACACTTATGCATCGTCAAAATGAATACAAACCAAAATTGAAGCTACAGCCGGTTCGGAACCTAATTCTACCGAGAAGAATCTGGCAAGAAACTCAATAGTTATCCTTATCTTAACAATATTTGGAGCTAGAGAACTTACAACTATGGTGCGCGAGCGAGCAGACAATCATGTGCATATATGTTTATCGTTTAAATGCCTAAATTGATTAAAAACGCATTATTAAAACCCGCTCACAAGACAAATCTAGATAAATCATCAATAAATCAAACAAATATTTTTATTTATATAGATTACATGAGTAACACTTATGAGTCGTATCTATACAAATCAAATGAATCTAGACATTTCATCAACCTTCAAAAGAAAATCAAACAATTTAAAAAAAAAACACCAAACACAAAATTCAATCGGAACGCTCTGTACATGACAACAAAAGAACTTCCAATAAAATCCAACAAAAAATCGACTCAATTTAGCAATACAAATACTCTGGACATATTAGTCAGACTTCAATAAGAAGCCGTGACCTTTTTATCTCCCCCTTAGGGGGGGAGGCCCTCCGAAATATTCCCGGTGCGTCCCACAAGTTATTTCGGTAGGTATTTTACTTTAATAGAAGACGTTTTGAATTTCGTCTTGTTATCTTTTGCGTGGTTTCCTGAATTGGTGGATTTATTGTCTACTGGGGTCTGTTCGTGACTTTGTCTGCGTATTATGGGGATAAAAAGTATCATATATGTTCTTTAAGTAACTTATATGTTTAGCTACAAATAGCATTAAAATCAATTTATTAGTTACTAGCTGTGCCCGCGACTTCGTTCGCGTGGACTACATCCTTTCATGGTCGGTTTTACCCCTTTCTCCCCTAATATTCGAAACAAAAAGTAGTATTTATTTTAATCCAAGTTTCGAGCTAAATTTGTGCCAAATTTCGTATCTCTAACTTCAAAAATAAAAATGTTTCCATATAAACTTTCAAAGGTGGTATTACCCCCTTTGAATAAACTTTCAAAGGTGGTATTACCGCCTTATTTTCTAATAAAAAGTAGCCTATGCCCGTTCTTGAGATTCAACGCATACCTATTCCAAATTTCATCAAAATCGGTTGAGAGGTTTAAGCAGGAAAGCGTAAAAGACAGACAGACAGACAGAGTTACTTTCGCATTTATAATGTTAGTAGGGATTGCGTTAAATAACTAGAAGCATATTCTATTCTATTCTATTCAACTCTGAATTTACGATTTTAATGGAAATTTGTTTGATTCGATTAAAAACAAATCTTAAAAGTCGTTATCTTAAAAAATAGACAACAAAACATAAATTGCTCTGGTTTGATGACAAAAACAGCGATAATACCGCAACAAACAGATCCAGGTTCGATGCTCGGTCCGGTCAATATGGAAAACGAACTTTTTTAAATTGTCTCGAGTCTAGATGTTGTAGCATCGTCAATGTTTCTGATTTCTGTGACACAAGTACTTTAGCAACTGATCACAACATCAGAGCAATGTCACATACATTGCTCTTGTTGTCCAATATTTTAGTTGTAGTTATCTAAAGATATAACTCAAAGGTGACTGACCGACATAGTGATCTGTCAACGTACAGCCCAAACCACTGGCGGATCGAACTGAAATTTGGCATGCAGGTAGATGTTATGATGGAGGCATTCGTTAATAAAGGCTTCTGATCGATTCTACTCCCAAGGGGATAAAAAAGTGGCGTGAAACTTTGTATCTAGTTTATTAATACTTTAAAATTATTCGTGAACGGTGCCAAAATCGCAATTCAAAGACACAAAGGATTATCAATGTGTGATGCGCCTTAAAATCGATAGAAACGGTACTGAAACAAACTGCAATCGCAAATGTTATTCCTAACTAGACTCGTAGCTCCAAACCTGATCGTACAACTTCGAACCAGCTAACATTTCTTAAGAGCATGAACTAACCAGTAACCACCGAACTCTGTAAAACTTGCTGCAAAATAGAGCGCGAATAGGTAACGGGTAAAACCGAAACCTAAATTATTAACTAACGTCTCATTTCGGAACTAAGATTAAGAGAGGTAGGGCATAGTGATTTATCGCACGAACTGGAGCAGCCCGACTGGTGAAACACCTCCACCTTACAGAAGACCGCAGCCAAATAACAATCACTTCTGTGTTGTTGCGTGTGAGTAAGATTTCCAGAGCTCCAGGGGGTGCTACATTAGTAGCAGGGGTCAAGCCTACAAGGTAAGGGCAACAAGTCCAATAACAGATTTATTATGCTGTACTTGGCGCCCTTGAGCTAGGACCTAATTATCACTTAACATCAGGTGGGATGAGGTCAATCTTGAAGTGCAATATAAAAAAAATACAAAACTAATGTAAGTGACTGGCATTTATGTTGGAAGAGCAACACGCGCGATGCGTGTCCTGTCTTTGAGGCTCAAACAGCTAGGGGAGATTTTTATTTTCTGTTTCTTTAAACTATTTGATAATGCGCGAATCTGAAAACAGAAACCCGAAATTGGCGATAAACAATAAATAGCTCAATCGATTTTATTATTTTTATAGTACTATACGCCGTACTAGCGAACTTTACAAAGGGAGATAAAAATTTTCTGTTTCTAATATTTAAAGTTCGCTAGTACGGCGTATAGTACTATAAAAATAATAAAATCGATTAAGATGCCAGGTGTCTTCGATTCCATGGTTTTCAAACATTTCTGCAACGAATGTACCACGGGCCGATAAGTATGTAGTTCTAAACATATTTCGTAGAGGGCACTTACCGAAAGGCTAACGGTTGATACAGCAGAAAAATTTCATCGCCTACAATAACTTGCGGTTAGCTCAGTTGGTAAGAGCAGCACGCGCGATACGTGAAGGTCGTGGGTTCAATTCCCGCACCGCAAGGGGAGATAAAAATTTTCTGTTTCTAATAAATAAATAGCTTAGTTGGAACGCACGAGTGACGCTTGAAAGTTGTGAGTTGGAATCCCAAAGAGAAAGAAGATATGTTTGTTTGTATTTTTAAAATATTTCAAGTTCGCTTGTGTGTCGTAAAGCATTTTACATAAATTGTAAACTATTCAAATGCCAAGGTATATTCAATTTTGTGGTTTCCAAACGCTTCTACAATGAATGTACGATTTAAAATATACATATAATAATATATACAAAGTTTTTTTCTTTTACTATTGATCGCAGCGTGTTGTTATCTAGCCTAAATCTTTTGATAAATATGCTATATAAATAATTTCTCAATTCGAATATTTCCTGAGATAGTCGCGTTAAAAAAATCAAACAAACTCACTCTTCAGCATTTGTTTATTTTACTCCGGAATCAAGTTGAAACCGAAACCGTACCCGAAAGTTTGTCCGGTCACTAGTTCAGTCAGCGTCCCAATTAAGGGCATATCTCAGGCAAATTTTCTGCATATAAAACATAGCTGATGAGTCTGTATATATTCTAATCAAAGTTCGCACGAACTTCGCAGACGTTATCTGGAATTAAATCTATGCGTAACTTTTTCTAAACTTTATAATCAACCACTCGGTCTGATTCGTCCTCAATCTTTTGTTTGAATTATTATTTTCGTCTGCTAAAAGAATTCGATGTGAAACACATGAAATCTCTGAACTAGATTTGCGTCGGTAAAACACTCTCCTTTTTCTTTTTGTATAAATAAATATACATTGCTCTGATTTTGTGGTAAGTAGCTTAAGCACTTGTGTTACAGAAATCAGAAACAAGGATGGTACACACAGACCCGAGACAATATAGAAAAGTTAGTTTCCCATATTGGCCCGAACGGGGATCGAATATTTCTATCGCCCAAGTTATTAAAAAGATGCGAGCGAAATTATATTATTAGATAATAAAGATTAAAAATTGCTTTCCATCATCAAGTAAACACGCATTGGAGTATTTTAGAAAAGCCTTAATTTTGTTTTTTTCTTCCTCTCTTTTGTTACCAATCCTATTGCGAAAAATACCCCTTAAATCCAGTTTAACGGTTGAACCAGCGATATATCTCAAAGTTCTGGCTAAATTTATCTCGCCAAAGTTGAATTAGGTGCTATATAGACGTAGGATTAAATTGCGAAGGCAATGCGGGCATTTTAAATATGGCTGAGTGGTTTGGGAGCCTTGGCTAGGGATTCGTGGAATTTTATTTTTATCGATAAAAAATTGTCGATAATATTCTGTTGTAACAGAATCTTGATACTGACATAACACATATAATGACATAGTATTGCTATCTAAGTTATTTTGAAAAATTTACTTGTTACTGTTTGTGGCTGATATCAAACTTATAGGTTTGTTTTAGTGTAGAATATCATTTTCCATTTAAGTAAGTATGTTAAATATCAGATTACTTTTATATTTAAAACGGCGTCTTTCAGTGCGGTTACTTTGTAGATTAATCAAAATTTGCCCCGAAATCAAGCTTGATGAATCAAAATAGTGCATCCACTTTTTTATTTTTGTACAATAAATTATGGAACAAAGTTCCAGTTTCGGACCAGACGTTTGAATTCATTCCTGGTTTGCTGCCGTTATTTTATTTTCATCGACATTTTAATATCCATCGGACATCACTACAACTTTCGATGAGGTGATATAACATTGTGTTGGCTTCCAAATTGGGTTGAATTTTACCAAGACTCCGATTCATGTTTAATTAAAGGCAGATTAAGTTGTATTAACAAATTGTAAATACAATTGGCGAGTCAATCGGGGCTTTGCTTAGATTAGTTGTGTTTCTGTTTCGGGTGAAAATCTGTTAAGTTTATTTTGTCTCGTAAATTTGATACAAAAGAGAAAATGTAGCAAATATAAATAAGGGAGCATTCAAGTATTACGTAAGGCAATTTTCGAAAATTTTGACCCCCCACCTCCCCCCATGTAACGCACCGTAACATTTTTCCATACCCCCTTAACCTTTCGTAACAATCAAGTGGGAATTTTCAGGGATTCCCGTGAAATATTAATGAAAAGGTTTGCCAACTTGCGAGAATTAAAAATGACGACCACACAGTGTAACATCCATTGACCAAAGTAAGTAACTTAAGCACTAGTATGAAAACTTAAACGGCCGTTTCACAATTGTAAAAAATTTAAATAAATCAAGTTTAAATTCAAGTTAGACTTTTAAGATATTCCTAACTGACAAGCCCGAATTTTATCCATTGATTTGCCGTACAAATCTGATTTAGTAAATAATCTTGTACATTTCAGATCAATCATTGAATGCAAATTTAGACTTTTGTCTAGATTGCTAAACGTACTTATCGATAAAGCAATTTATTATGATAATGCTCTCATCTAACTCGAGAAGGGATGCTTATCGATATCAGAAAATACAGATGCTCTATTGAAATTAGAATAAAGTGCATAGTGTATCGAATTTAGTGATTTTAATGAAAGCTCTTAAATCTTTTACAAAAGATTTTGTTGGTAAATATTTCACGATAAATAATGTAAACGTATCTGTTTATTTTAAATGCTTGATATCTATTTTAAGAGCGGTTTTCGAAAAGTTAAAATGTATACAATGCCTTTTTGTACTAAGGGTATACATTTTAATGTATAACAAGAAGCTATATATTATTATATAAATAATATTTTAAATATCTCCGTAGTCGTAACAAGAGATTTCGCCTCGCGCCATCTTGAGTTCTCGGGTTCGATTACCAATATGGTCAATATGGAAAACTATTTTTCTGTATTGGCTCGGTTCTAAGTGTTGTGGTGCTGTCTTTGTTTCTAATTTTTGCTACACCAGTGCTTTAACTACCTACCACAGACTCAGACAAATCTATGTGATGTTGACTAATACAAAAAAGATCCCGACGCATTGAGAACCTTCTCTTTTTAAGTCGGTTAGAAAAATGCAATACCTTCTAGTATTTTAAATTATTACGATGTCTTTTTTTCACATGAAAGTAACCTTTTTTTAAAGTTTGATTTAAATTCTGTTTTCCACTTTGATTCGGAATTATTTTTGAGATTAGCTTTTTAATACAGTGTACTAATATTGTGAATGTGACAAATTTTACGCATAGATGCTTGTAACTTTTTCACGCAAAGACTACAAAATATATTTGAAAGAATTTTAATTTCTACAAGTTAGATACTAGAACTTTATATAGGGTACTTTTGATCCCAAAATGAGAACAATGTCACGGTTTAGAGCTAGTCATTTACACTAATATTATAAAGAGGAAAGATTTGTACCTATTTTTGTATGTTTGTAATGAATAGGCTCAAAAAGTACTAGGTCGATTTAAAAAAATTTTTTCACCAATAGAATGCTACATTCTTCCAATTTGACATAGGCTACAAAATTAGGGATCCATGGTAAAATTTGAAAAATTTCAACAGAAAAGCGGGAAAAAAATTCTAAGGCGAAACGAAGTTCGCCGGGACCGCTAGTTAATAAATAAAAATAAATTCAATAATATTTAGTTGATATTAACATTGTTTGTGTTAACCACGAAAATGACAATCACGTCTGTGTTGTGTTCCTGCGTGTGAGTAAGGATTCCAGAGCTCCTGGGGGGTGCTACATTAGTAGCAGGGGTCAAGCCTTCAAGGTAAGAGCGACAAGTCCAGTAACAGATTTATTATGCTGTACTTGTCGCCCTTAAGCTAGGACCTCATTACCACTTAACATCAGGTGGGATGAGGTCAATCTTGAAGTGTAATATAAAAAAAAAGCTCTTATAATTAGTTTCAATACGTCACAACACCGCGTATATCGACTTCGCACGACAAATTCCCTGAAATCCTAACATGAAATTAAAGTCTAGTTTGTCAACAACAAACAAATTGCTACTTTATTCGAACATTTCTTTGTTGACATTTAGAAGTTCTAAAGACTTCACTTCGCCCTTGATCAGGTGTCTTTTGAAGCGACCTATAAATTAATGACGTAAAACTTTCTTATAAATATAAATCAAAGCTTTTATCTTTAAATTACTTTTTATTTGCGTGTATTCTAAATAATATTATTGTAACGGAGTTCTTGGAACTTGAGAACACTTATTCCATCTCATGTTTACTAATTCCAGTTTTATAATACGATGGTGTAATATTAAAATCGTTTTAAAAAATGGTGCGCGTATTAGTTTAGTAATTTATTTCAAAAACATGATTTCTTTATTTTCCTATTCTAATCCTATCAATAATTCTGAAACTGTTATATATTTTTTAAGCATGATTTTTGTTATAAATAACTTAAACTTTTTATGTTATGTATTAACCCTACGTGTTTGTAAAACAATTTCATTTTCAGTAGGTAATAGCTACCTGCCAACTTTTGTCTTTATTTATTTATTTAAATAGGTACACCAACAGCATAATATATAAAACATTCATACAAATTGGGTATGGTAGTTAGATTCTTATATATATATATGCCTATTAAAGGCGTATACATGGAAATGGATTCCTTCAAAGGGAGCGTGAAGAAACATCTTGCAGGGCCAGTATGGCGATGCTAGCGGGTAGGATATTTCGATATCAAATCCGTTGTCAACGCGATATGGGTTCCTCTCTTGCTTATCTTCAGGCTGGGAGGAGACAATATACTGCGCTACTATAAAAAAAAACAACATTGAATAAAACAAATACACATACTAAAAACAAGAATTAGACATTAAAATGTCAATAAATAAAAATTAATCATAAAATGAGTACCTATATTAAATAAAAACAATGTTTTTTTTTTCATAATTTAGCTGATTCCTTGGCTTCTACTTTTATTATAGAAGAAATAAATTCAAAATCCTATAGACCACGCGAACGAAGTGGCCGGCACAACTAGTCGTCTATTTGAAACGCAGTCTTTATAGTTAAAACACCTCGCCCCAAGTAAACAACAAAAGTTTCAACACTTGCAGCGAATGCATTAATTACCGTAATCGCCCATACAAAATGGCGGCATAAATTAACTTGTTTCATTATTCACGCCGCAGACAACTTTTAATGTAACCACTAGTTCATTTTTATTGTTCCAACTCATTTCAGAAGAACTAACAAAGTGAGTATGGAGTGTCCGAGTGCTGTGTAATATTTTATGTAACTTCAACTTCAAGGAATGATTTATAAATAAATCCCAAGGGCAGTGGAGGTGGTATTGCAATGATAAAAGCTCTTTTTGCTGCTGCGGTATTTTGTTTCTTGTGGTTATAGCTTTAAGATTAAAATTGTACTTAATCCACTGATCTTTCGCTACTATTGCATCATAATGTCATATAGTCTAAAGCCTTGAGTGAAGCGATGGCTGGCACATACGTCATGCTTGTGAAAAGGTGCCACCTTTGGGGACTGGTCTGCTCCAACTTACCTCTCAAAAGTATTTACTTATTTAAGTACTTAATTGTTTTATCACCCATCAAACCAAAACTATATGACTTGGTCCAGAGCTTCACATAGCTATAAGTTAGATACTGCTATTGTAACTAATCTACTGAGTTTCTTACCGGTGTCTTCTCGGTAGAATACTTGGTATTGTATTTTATGACAATACAAAAGTGTTGTATGTAACCTACTTGAAAAAAGAAATATTTGAGTTTGAGTTTGTCTTCCTAATTTATTTAGGAAGACAAACTGAAATATCCAATACAAAATAATTCTTAATTCCATTATTATGAGGGGGCAAGCCTTCAAGGTAAAAGCGACAACCAGTAACAACTTTATTATGCCGTACTTGTCGCCCTTTAGCTAGGACCTCATTACCAATTAACATCAGGTGGGATGAGGTCAATCTTGAAGATAAATATAAAAAAAGATGGCGCTAATTCCAGCCGCCTCTCAACTACGGTCGTCTAATAAATGAACCATTAGAAATTCGAGCACCGTATCAAGTTCATATAACTCCTCGATCTAATCAGATACAAAATTCAAACTCTCAAGTTTACAGTAGACTGGATAATGGCCGACTCGTCCGCTTCTCCTCAAACTTTGGCACTTTCACTAATAACTTTATCAAAATTTTTTTTAACGAACAAAGATGGGGGAATTTCGGAGTTTAATGCTTTTCCGATTACCACCGCGTTGGCGAATGGATCTTAGGCAAAGGTTTCGATCTGTGTGGTGCCGAGATCAAATTAAGATTTGGTAAACAAATTTTATGAGTAATCTGATACGGAGAAGGTAAAAATATACCTTCAGTATTGAAAACCAATATTTGCGGCTACAGTCACGTGCACTAATATGTATACAAACTCATTTTAAAGCGAACCGTTTGCTAACATCAAAAGAGCTGAAATGTTTACATTTCATTGCTCGTGACTCTACTCCTGTACTTGATTGTTTAATGTACAGCCGCCGTCAGATATATCGGAGCAGACAAAGTGACCAAATACTTCTGAACAGTTAAAATGTCAAAAATTTCCATACACCACAAGTTACCATCAATATCTGAACATTCATTACTTCAATAATATCTGAGCAGATGCTAATAACATCTGAACACTCATAACGTCAATATGTGTCACGCACGTCATGTGTCTCATTTAGCTACCTGTATAGATGAGTGTTCAGATATTAACCAACTAACTGTTTTCGTGCAAAATTGGTAATATAATAGTTTAGCTTTTTTTTGTAAAAAAAAACCACTGACTTTCATACCGGTATTTTCTTGGTACCAAAAGGTTCCGAACCGGAGGTAGCATCAATAGGTTAACATAGAAACAATTCATAAGTTTTACTGATGATCTACATGCATCCTCCACACTACTCGCGAAGTTGAACGAAGTTAGACGAATACGATAGTGTAGAGAGGCACTTCGGCTCGCCTCGTGCTCGCCGCGTCAAACTTTGGCTCGCTTCGGGTGAACTTCGCCGAGTAACTTCGCGAGTAGTATGGAGCAGGCAACATATTATGAATAAAAAAATGACTTGACTTGAGACGTGTCATAACACTCTATTCAAACATTTCAACATGTCCATTCTCTCCATTATTTCAGAAATATTCGCCATAACTTACAAACTCCAAGCCACTATCACAGGTTGTCTTTATTTATCCATCACAACGCTCTACGCCAAACATATTCACGCAAACAGCGTTATAGTACCGTATCTTGTTACAAACGAAATCGACCTCAAAACCACACCATATGTTATGCTGGGGGGTTCCCCTTCGAAGCGAAATCAGTACGTTTTCTTCGCCGCACCACCCCCCCTAATATATTCAGTGTTCGGTCGTAATAAATCAGCGGGTTTTCGTACCACTGAGATGATAATGGGTTTGTTCAGGAGCAACCCTGATTTTATTAGCTTTATACGTTTTTTCGCTCACTCTTTTAGCAATTATTTCTTGTAGAATTATGGGCTTAGGAGATCAGGTTTTTTCCCAATCGCGAGTGGATTTTTGGATGTGGTAGCGTTAAGGGGGGATCTGAGCTATAAATTAGGTGAGCATTGAAAGTAACGACAGTTTTATTGGTGATTTTGGGCTGAATAATTCTAACTTTAAAAGGACCAATCGTTGCTCACACTTTTTCTTGCCGCTTAGTAACGATTTTCAATGTACGATCGGAATATTCACACTTTGGACTTCGCCCTTCTGTGGCGGACATAAGGGCTAAAATCGATCTGCAGGTGTTGTTTACCGTACATTATCTAAATGTGACTGAAAGTTAAACTAGTAATTTGAAGGTAACATGAGGTGTTGATAGGGCGTTAGTTTAAGTACATGAAAAAAAGTTCTCAATAGAAAAGTCAAGGAATTAGAAAATGTATAAATGCCAAATTAGAAACGAGAGGTTTGCCAGACTTTGTCGTTACACCATCTCTGAGATCCAGGGTTCGATTTCTGATCGTGTCAATATGGACAACAAAGTTTTCTATATTCTCTCGGGTCTGGGTGTTGTGGTACCGTCATTGTTTCTGACTTCTGTAACACAATTGTTTTAGCTACTTACATATTACCCATATTTAAATACATGTCAACATGAGCCAGACGGTAAATAGATTATGAATGAAATTAAATTTAAAAAATATACCTACACAAACTATAATAAAGAAAATAAGTAGATAGCGAAAGTAAATCAATTTAGCAATGAACTAAAGAAGGAAAAGAACAGAAAAATTCATGAACTGTTATTAATTTTAAAAAATCTCCTAGTTAGGGAATTATTAAGTAGGGAAGTATAAGTCAAGTCAATTAAATTTTTGTAGTTAGAAAATAATATAAAATCATTCGCTCGTCGCCAGATAAACGAGTTTAATTCAGGCTCACATTTTGGCACCCAACTCATTAGCAGAACCGAATTAATTGGTTGAATTCGGTGTCGATCTAATTTTGTTATGGGATAGCTTCAATTTTCCCGCAGATTGAGTGGAGTTAAATTATCTGAATCAGCATGGCGTTTCACCAATTTGGATATAATATTTTCTAATCCCATCGAGCAAAAAGGTGTGATAATCATTAAACGACCTTTTCTAAAATGGTCTGGGTGTTGTGGCATCGTCTTTGTTTCTAATTTTTGTAACACAAGTGATTTAGATAGATAGATATAGGTATTTCATTGCAGAAAATGCAGCAGTGTTTACCAAATAATTATTGTAACTATGATTTTACCTTAGTAGTTAAGGCTTTTACATGCAAAATGTCATTGAAGATTTTAAGTAAAACCTTTTTGATAATTTATAATTTTTTAATTTAATTTCAATTAACTTCATTCTTGGTAATTACATTAACTTCTATCAACAATTTTGGAAACTGATATAATCTATACTAATATTACAAAACTGAAGTGTATGTTTGTCTGAATGGGTTAATCTCAGGAACTGTTAGTTGGAATTGAAAATATATTTTAATTGTAGATAGTCCATTTATTAAGGAAGGCTTTAGGCTAACACCACACTGTAATCAGTGTACATAAATGTGGGAAAACGGGGACAGCACGCGAGTGAAGCCGCTAATAGTGAGATATAATAGATTCCAAGCACCCAACTCAAAGCCTCATCGACCATTTTCATTAACTTTTGACAATACATGCAATTCTGTGCAAAATTAAACAAACATCGCGAATCGTTATCTAAGTAATTTATTGGTTGAATAAATTTTATTTCGAGTCAGTCGAATGGTCGATTCGGATCCAATTTGCGTAATAATATTAATTGCCAATACGATGTCCTGTTTACGATAAACTGAGAGGCTGGTCGGGGCTGGAGTGGCTACGATTTGTTGTATTCGGGGATATTTCAACTGCGAATGTTTTTTAGATGAGAAAGGCATTCTGTGAATCAAGTTCACTAAAATGTTGTTGTACGATTAAAAAAAACTAGCAAAAACCAGTGTGGTACATTTTGGTTATATTAAAGTTTGGGTTGTGAATTAAATTAACACCCGGGACACCTTTCGTGATGCAAAACCTCGAATCTCGAAGTGAAATGCGAAAGTAAAAAAAATAGTTCCACCCTTGATTCTATTTTTTTAATAGTAGCGCAGTATATTGGCTCCTCCCAGCCTGATGGAAAGCAAGAGAAGAACCCACATCGCGATGACAACGGATTTGATACCGAAATATCCTATCCGTTAGCATCGCCATACTGGCCCGCAAGATGTTTTTTTCACGCTATATTCGAGTTTCCATAGAACCAGTTCTAAAGCTCGTAATGACCTACTTAAGGACCAGGTCAATAGACGAACATGTGAAGTTGTGGAATATTTATTTATTTATGTCAAAAGGTGATATTTAGCCAGAATTCTTCTTAAATATATTTATTATTATATCTCCTATAATTCGACAACCAGTGGTTCCATTTTCTAAGTCAAGTAGATGTTCGGAAAACAGGACGTCCCGAAATTTCTCTCACCTTTGGCGACTCTACTCCAAACGGTAGTACATAAATACTGTTGGCATCTCCACAATGCCCTAATGGGCCCAAGTTCCGAATATTGTTCCGCTTTTAATGAGAATGATAAGGTTTCACGGTTGAATCGTATGACTGGAATGTTTTGTTCTTAGTTCATACTTAGTTTCAACTTCTGCTTCTGAGTTAACAACTTGTTTTGTTTGATAATTGACACGGAAATCGTTGTCCATGTCAATATTAGCTTTCGAAATTGTATAGGATACTGCAACGGAATCAATCTGCCAATTATATCTTTATTAAAGTAGTTTACATATGAAGGGTCTACTGCAATAATGATAAACGTCCTTGTTTTTGTTTCGAGATATTTGAGTGTTAAGTTTATAAACGTTGTCCACACTTCAGCCTTATTGCCGTGAATACCTGGGACACTGAGCATTCTAGACGTGTAGCCAAATATCAGAAACGGTTTTATCTCAGTACTGGGAGCGATATTGCCTAGTTAGTAAACGAAATTACTAGCTGCATGTATGCAAGTGACAGAATGACGTTTATCATATAGATTTTAATATTTTTGATTTTCATCATTATTGCCGTGTACCTTTCATATTTTAACACTTTCGTATCGTCATTGAATACAATGCAAAGTGACTTTCGGTTCGAAACCTTAATCTACCGAGAAGATATCGGTCAGAAACTCCAATCTGTGAACACGGGTTAGATTCCTGGTCTGGAAAATATAGGAAACTAACTTTTCTATATTGTCTCGGATCTTAGTGCAGGGCTATAATCATTAAATAAATAAATAAATAAAATAAATTCACCTGACAATCACACCAATCACCTGGTCTCAAACTAAGGTTTCCCCTTGTACTATGACCACCAGGCGACGGATGCTAACTGGGGGCGTCATCCTAGCAAACCCAGACCCAAGTCAATTCACATTGACCTGGGAAATCGAAAGCCGCGACCTTTCGCGCTTTGACCGTCTACCTTAGCCACTGCGCTACCGAAGTCTTCTGATTTCTGTAACACAACTGCTTTAGCTACTAACAGCTAGTGCTGCTTCACGATTAAAACTTAAAAATCGAATTCCGATCTCAAAATTTCGAATCGCAAACAAAAGCAAACTTTGCCGGGTCAAACTCTAAAACATAGGAGATAATTAGTTCGATAATAATAAAGCGCCAAAAACAATGCCTTCTAGAACAATGATGCCAATAAATTGGATCCAATTTACTCAGCCAATCAGCGTTGAGATAAAGGATAGTCGTATCGATCGCAGTGCTCTTTGAAAAGTCTGGAGTTTGAAATTTCTTGGAGACTTGGATATCTGGCCATAATTTAAGTTCGAGTAGTAAGTGCTAGGCCTTGTTCGGAACGCGAGAGTTAAGTGGAAAGTGAACTTGCTTTCGTTTTTTTCTTTAGCCGATATTGAAGTGTGACTATAGTACGGCAATTAGCTCAGTTGGAAGAGCAGCGCGATACGTGAAGCTCGTGGGTTCGAGTCCTGCACTGGGAGATGAACATTTTCTGTTTCTTTAAAACACCATACATCTCGTGCTAATATTATATACGTGAAAGTTTTTGAGTATGAATGTTTGGGTGTTTGTATTTTTTTCAATTAAGAGAGGTAGGGCATTATCGAACTCGAACTGGAGCAGTCCGACTGGTGAAATACCTCCACCTTACAGAAGATCGCAGCCAAATAACAATCACTTCGGTGTTGTTGTGTTCCTGCATGTGAGTAAGGTTTCCAGAGCTCCTGGGTGCTACATTAGTTGCAGGAATTAGGCCTTCAAGGTAAGGACGATAAGTCCAGTAACAGATTTATTATGCTGTACTTGTCACCCTTAAGCTAGGACCTCGTTACCACTTAACATCAGGTGGGATGAGGTCAATCTTGAAGTGCAATATAAAAAAAACACACTAACTACTGAACGGATTTGGATAAAATTTGGCAAAAAGAGAGATAACATACTAGGTTAACATATAGGATACTTTTTATCCCGAAATATAGCGGAAAGCCGCGAGCTAGAACTAAAAAAAAAACACATGTGACTTAAAAAGGTGGCAAAAGTCTTCTAACAGTTTTTATATGAAACTTTTCTATTCAAGTTGATGTCTCCAGTTGTATCAAACCACACACATGAGCTTACATACATGTAGTTTTGCCTTCCGTAGATAATCAAGATATTTACATGCATCCCACTTTTGTACTGATCTGATAAGCTGAGGTGATCGATATTACGGAGGTCTTTCACCTTTGTACCTAAGTTTGTTGCTACACAAATTTGCTTCAGCCTTTGTCTTTCTGTCTATGGTCTACTGGTAAGAAGATGAGGCTCTTGACGGAGTCGTGAGTACAATTGGCTACTTGACAGTTTTTGAAAAAGTATTGCAAAATGTGCGCCCGTTCATTTTATATCCCAAGCAATTCGATTTATCTGGAAAAAATGTAAATAACCAGAGAAAAATAAGATTTTGTGTAACACATTTAAAAAGCGCGCAAAAACGCCAAGTCATGTCACTGTTGCAATTATGACGTCAACGTTGTAGACAACGAACCGATACGCATAGGAACGACTTCATTTAGATAAACGGAAAATGTTTCAATAAATTCTTAATACGGTTAAAGACACAATAATTCAATTTAACCGGTAAAATAATCATTGTTTCGCCACATTAAAATAAATTATTTTCGCCGACAGCTGTCATTTCCGAATTGCAATGGTGGTTTCCGTTTCGGTTCTTTTGTTCCACAGATAAAAAAAGTAAAATTTATTTTGCAAAATTAAAATACTAACTATGCTTTTAATTATAAAATAAAAATGTAAAATTATTACTTTACTAATAAGCTAACATATCTAACACTTTTCATATTTTATTGTTAACACTGTCAAGTAGCCAATTCCTGCAAATCCTCTTTGTGTGTTGTTCCAGGTCGAATAGGGAAATGTCGAATTGATTATCTAAAATGACTTTTTTTTATAATATTTTTTTCTAATAAACGTAAAAGTAATACGTATAAACCTTTCTCTTGAGTCTATTTTAAAAAACCGCATCAAAATCCGATGCGTAGTTTTAAAGATTTAAGCGTACAAAGGGATATAGGGACAGAAAAAGCTACTTTGTTTTATACTATGTAGTGATAATCTCTTCATAAGGTTAGGATAATAATACGGAGCAAATAATTTTGGCAATGTAGCTAATTTTAGGCGTCCAAATCGCGGACGTTTTCCGGTTCGATTCCCGGTCAGATTAATTTGGAAACCGATTTTTTTACTGTCTTGAGTTGGATTGTGGTAACTTCGTAGTTGTTGTAAGCTACAGTCTCCATTGTCTGGTAGCACCTTGATCAAAGTACAAGGACTTTAAGCCCAGCTAATAAAATCATGTTTTGAATAAAGTAAACACAAATTTTCGGAGCTTTCTCCAATGTTTGCATCTCCAGGCTCTCGTCGTTCAATTTACAATATATCTCCATTTTCCATTTATTGGGGAGGCTTAAGATTGACAATTTTACGGAGCTAAGAGGAGGCATCCAATGTTTTTCTTTGGTTTTACGAGTTTGTCAAGGGCATGGAAAAGAACGATATTTTAACTGGCATTTAAGATTTGTTGCTGAGATTCGTGGAAATGTTTGGAATCAAACAAAATAAAAAAACAGTTTAAAAAGAAATTCCACAGGTACCTATTGGTTTAATTATACGAATGTTTAATAAGGCTCATGATCCCGTAGACAAATGTGTGGATCTGTTTCGTCACTACAAAGAATAAAACAAAGAAGCATTTTGTGTATGTCCCTTTATGAGATCTTTAAAACTAGGCAACGGATTTTAATGCAGTTTAGTTTATTATATAGTGTGACAAGTAGTAAGTATTTAAATTGCATCCGTGTGAAGTCAGGGTGGGTAGCTAGTATTCTTATAAACTAATTGGCAGTTGCAATATCATTGATGTTATTTTGCGAAAAAATTTAACCCAAAATAATGATCTACCAAATCATCTATCTTTTTACCAATTTCTTATCTAAATCCATTTATTAGATTTTGCATGAAAGACTAACAAACAAACAATATAATTTCTTGCTTTGTTTGATAAATAAAAAGAAACAAAGCCGTGGTACCACGTACTATTTTGTTTATGTATGGTAAACACGAAGAGACAAAAAAACACACAAACTTACACCACATAGATGTTTGGCCTGAGCGGATACAGAACCCAGGACTCATAGATTAACAGTTAAGAGCGCCAACAATTTTACCATCAGATCACCAGATCGAAAATTATATACTAACTAGCTGTGCCCGCGACTTCGTTCGCGTGGACTACATCCTTTCATGGTCGGTTTTACCCCTATCTCCCCTAGTATTCGAAACAAGAAGTAGTCTATATTTCAATAAAACTATATTTGTGCCAACTTTCATATCTCTAACTTAAAAAATAAACATTTTCCCATATAAACTTTCAAAGGTGGCATTACATCCCCCCCTCCCTTCGTGACGTTCGTGATGTTCGTTCTTGACGTTCAACGTATACCTATGCCAAATTTCATCAAAATCGGTTCAGAGGTTTAAGCGGGAAAGACAGACAGACAGACAGACAGAGTTACTTTCGCATTTATAATATTAGTAGGGATAACACATCTCATAAGAGAGATACAAGTAGGTACAACCTCGTGTAATAACCGAGTTCAAAGGAATTACTTCTATTCTACAAACTCAGAATGATACCATCAATAGAATACAGCGAAAACATCGCGATTCGTCACTTGGCAGAGGAAAACAAACCTTCAAGATAGTTACAGGGAATGTCACTTTCCCTAAAAATATTTCCCCTGAAATAATATACCAAATTTCTTGTAAAGCTCACGTCGTAGGCATAGGAGGAGCGATTCGCTGTCGCTTTATACAGTTAAATATTTTAATTCAGTGATATCTAGTAAAATCTCATAACCTACTTTCATTGTATGATCGTTTAGTGCTATCCTATTTGATAATCTTGTTTCCCATCTTTTTATTAAGTAACCTCCATCTTAATTCATTTAGTAGTTGTTAGTTATATCCATTCGTTCCTCAAAGGAAAGCTTTTCATACCATTATTTGCCATTTTTTATTAAATAAAATATAATATTACCTATCATATTTAATCTGGCTTGATGGAAGGCGTCCATGAGGTCTGAGATAGGCGTCTATGAAGCGTAGTAACGCTTTTGCCTAGAAGGTGTTACACTTTGGCATTTAATGAAATTCGACATAAAAAAAAGATAACTTTTTGTGATATTAAACAGTAGCAAATATGCTTGAAAATTATAGAACAGAAGTTATAGAAGATACGATTTACTGCACAGAACTGCTGCAGAACATTTACAGAAGTTGGCTTTACAGACATATTATAGTACAATTTAGGCGGTCCTATTGCTAGAAAACTATCTTTTTAATTGTATTTTTAGTAGAAATCTTTGTAATCTGCAGTTAATTTATGACGTTTGTATACAATTACTGTAAATTCGTACTTTTCCTTTTCATAGTAATTCTAAATTCTAAATATATTAAACTCTCACAAAAGAGTGTAGCAGACTATTTTCTGCTTCCTTACAGCCCTCCGCTTATCACCCTATCCCCACCCTGGGCTACCCCCTTTTGGAAAACATAATAATACGTCATATTTATCTCTTAGACCGCCCTAGCGTGCTCATGGGCGGTTTATATATTTTTATTCCCGCTATCATTGTGAGGCCTATTCGGAGGCAGACAGGGAATTTTTTATATTAAAAGCGGCTATGATTTCTGGTCTACGTCAGGATGGGGGATATGATCTTATTATTCGTAAACTAAAGCAATTTATTTGGTTACTCAATTTGTAGGGGCTTAGTTCCTCCTGAGTTGTTCTATCAGGTTAGTGGTGTCTAAGTACGTCATAATTATGTAAACATTTAGGGGTTCAATAAAGCACAATTTCATCGTCACGTTATATATTGACGACGAGATTGACGATCGGTATTAAGATATACTTTATTGCACAAAAACTTTACAGAAATAGGTTTTACACATTAATTTTAGTACAATTTAGGCAGTCTTATTGCTAGAAAGCGAAAATGTTTTCAAGTTATCAAACTCACATTGAGAGGTTTCCTTTTTTCATTCGATTCGAGTTAACAACCCAATGGCAGAAACCTTATTGGGGTCAAGTTACAGCGGATGTTACTTGTGGTAGGAATATTTTACTGAAATCGAATTTTCAAGAATTACAATAATACATCAATTGTCGTGGGTTCGATTCCCGCACCGCAAGGGGAGATATTTTTTTTTTGTTTCTAATACAACTATAAGTCTTGGTCCAAAGTGAGCTACACATATCAATAAGTTGGACACTGCTATAACAAATCCACTGATTTTCACACCGAAAACTTCTCGGTTGATAAAGGTACCGAAGAATCAGTAGAATCCCTTAGCATTGTAATAAAGAACGATTCAAAAGTTAACCTAGTTGAATAAAGAAATATTAAATTTGATTTTGACTAAATACATTTATAAACATGCAGAAGCAGTAAACAAAAATGTTTGTAATGTAACTTGGTTCAATTAGAAGTATTTTCAATTGTTCCATAAGATTAGCCAATTAACGATTATGTTCACACAGAAACATACATATAAAAATTGTCTACGCGTTTATATCTTAAATCTCTTTTATCACAAAAGGTCAGAAGATCATCCCGACAATTCTTGCTGAACATAAAGTAAATTGCCGTTTCTCTGAACGCCATCCGTAGAAACAATACTCTCCTCTTATAAAGAGATAAGGAGTAATGTTCCCGAGGGAAGTTTGCAAGTTACCTTTCAATTCGCCGGGATACGTTGACCTCAAATTCTGGAACGACGATGGAAGTCCCAAGAGGGCCCGGGGTGGATGGAGCAGAAATTCGGATATTGTGAAATGAATCACATAATATTTGATTTTAATCTTATTCCGCGTTTTGAGATTGGATGGAGTCAATCTTAATATCCAACCAGATTCCGCAATTAAATATTAATAATACACGAACAATAAACCGTTGAAGCTTAGAAGGCAGTGTTGTCGTACAATCGTTGGTTTGTCCCCACAGTGCCACCTTTGGGGACTGGTCTGCTCCAGCTTACCTCTTAAAATCAAATAATACTTAATCCTTTTTTCTCTCATCAAAATAAAACTATATGACTTGGTCCAAAGTGTTCTACACATAGCTATAAGTTAGATACTGCTACTGTAACTAATCTGCCGAGTTTCTTACCGGTGTCTTCTCGGTAGATATAGGTTCCGAACCCGAAGTAGAATCACTTTGCATTGTATTCAATGACGATTCAAAAGTGTAACATGTAACCTACTTGAATAAAGAAATATTTGAGTTTGAGTTTGAGTTGTGCATCGATTACTAATCGATAGTGTAAAAGGTGCCAAATAAACTGTCGATAGAATCGTAGCCTTTATCAAATATAATCCCTTGATATAGTGGATGTAATGGATTAATGAAACTGTAACTACAATTAAACTCGTTCTATGCTCTGAGAATACATAAGACAATTACGGCGACAAACTCACTTACAATATATCACTTAATAACAAAAGGTAGTATCAAAAGTAAAACAGTAAAACATATTGTCATATCAAAAGAGCTCCTGCTTCATTAGTAGCAGGGGTCAAGCCTTCAAGGTAAGGGCGACAAGTCCAGTAACAGATTTATTATGCTGTACTTGTCGCCCTTAAGCTAGGACCTCATTACCACTTAACATCAGGTGGGATGAGGTCAATCTTGAAGTGTAATATAAAAAAAGGCATAGCCAAAAGTGCCGTGGAGGTCGGATCACAGCAGTGGCTAACAGTGGATAAGATTGTTAAAGGTAAAATCGACAAATCGATTTTAATCCATAGGCTTACACGATATAATTGATATTAATATTTAACAATAATATCAGGTCAGTTCTAACTATATTAGGTCATAATAAATGCCAATCAATTATTTGTTTATAATTGTTTGGATTAACTGGGCACAATAGTTATCGATTATCCGACAATTCTATTTGAAGGGTCGTTAAGGAGATCAGAATGAATTTGCAAGCCAGTTTAATTATATTCCAAATTTGACAATGTGAAAAAACAATTATTCTATTAAATCCGTCAGTTAGATTTCAATAAACAATGAAAAAATTTTTTGCTTTAACAAAAAAAATAAAAATACAGTGCGTAAAATTTCAGTGTAAGTAGTAGGAAAAAAAGACGGATAGACAGACAAGACAAATCCTTAAGGTTTCCGTTTTTGCTACGGAACCCTAAAAACTGTGCGACATCCGTGTCATTCTAAATTAAAAAGCCGAGTATTTTAGTAAATATTTGTAAAGTGAATAAAATTTAATGTGTTTAATATTTTTTTAAATCTAACTGACCGAACAGAATTTTGACAAAAATTGTCTTCGAACTTGAAACACGTAATGACCATAATTTTATCATGATCCTCTCAATATGAATTTACACACTTAAAAACAATTGAAAACAACCCTTTGTAAATATTCTGTACATTTTTTTTTATTTTTTTTATTATTATATTTTTATTAATAAGTTAGTTTAAGAGTTTCATATAATTTTCCAATTATAATTTGTGTTTGATGAATAAAACAATTTCAACAAAATAATCATTGTTAAAGCAATTCCATGTTCTCTCATAACTTAGAAACCCTTTTTAAATTGTAAGAAAAGAGTTTTTGTTGGCTATTACTGTAGAAAATTGTGCGTAAAATTCTGGTTTTGTTTGAATGCGTTTCATAGCGTGACCAAAATCATTTTGGTATTAATTTAAGTTCCTAACATTTTTAAACTTCTGTTTCTTTTACTTAGTAATGTTGTAAACGCGAAAGTAACTATGTCTGTCTCTTTGTGTGTCTGCGTTGCTTTCTTCATCCCATAACAACTGAATAAATTCAAATTAAATTTAGTACGCAAATAGTGTTGAATCTGAGAAAGGAAATGGGCTACTTTCTAATGCGAAAAGAGAGTGGCAAGGAGTTTAAAGTTTATAGAGAAGTATCGTAATTTTTGAAAATAGAAGCTTGAAAATTACGACAGTAATCGATTGAAGATATTGATTGATTGATTGAAGAGGTCCAACAAAACATGGTTGTAAATGTTACTATTTTCTATTGTTTGTGCTGCAAAGCGTAGCGTCCGGTCGCGTCTTTGCACGTGTACTATTCCCGTTTTTTCCACATTTCCCTTGGATTCTTCTCTCCTATTGGTCGAAACGTGATGTTATATAACTTAGAGCCTTTCTTGATAAATGGACTATCTTATCTAATATAAAAATATTTTTGAATTCGAACTTGTAACTCCTGAGATAAACGCGTTCAAACAAACAAACTCTTCAGCTTTATGGTATTTAATTGTTTTTTTATAGTAGCGCAGTATATTGGCTCCTCCCAGCCTGATGGTAAACAAGAGAGGAACCCACATCGCGATGACAACGGATTTGATACCGAAATATTCAATCCCTTAACATCCATAGCCATACTGGCCCGCAAGATGTTTCTTCACGCTCCTTTTGAATGAACGTACTTTTGAGAATAAATTTGAAAAATACTAATAAGCACAGTAATAAGTATACAATACTAATAAATATCGATATTAGACAGTATACCAGTATCCTATTAAGTTAGTCTATTTGATCTTCAATCAAGTGAGCTATTGATTACAATTACCGAATATTCTCAATCCACTAACTGCGTTCTTAGGTCGAAGTATCATTTAACACCAATTAAGTGTAATCACCGAAGTAATTAGTACTATTGCACCGAGTAACTTATGAAATTGCTTGTTGGAGTATTGAATAGTGACCCTGCCCTTTGAGCGAGGAGTCTTGAATTCGATCCCGTAACGTAAGACCATTTACATATTAGATTATTGCATTTTGTACGTATATTGTGAAAGTTAATTTTTAAGTTTTTCAATGTGATTTTCTCTGGCATTCCAAATAAATAAATAAATATTGACTGGGCTACCAACCACTTTTTAGTAACGTACTTTATTTACGTACGCCGACGATAACAGCGGTTAATCTCAGTTGGAAGAGCAGCACGCGCGACACGTGAAGGTCGTGGGTTCGAACCCTGAACCGCAAGGGGGGATGCATTTTTCTTTCTTTCTTTATAATATTCAGAGTTATAAAAAATATAAAATCGTATGAGAAAATACTTTTTTTCCAACCACCCCACCCATCTCTACACCAGCTTATTTTCGCATTACCAAACAAAAGTCGCACGCGCCCCGAAAACAATAAAAGCCATTGTTTCCATATTAAAATTCGATGACAATAAAACTCAGCCCAATAACAGGGGTGGGAGCATTAAGCAATTAAAAATAAAACGGAATAAAGGCCGCCTCACACGGCGCAATTAGCGGAAACGTGCCAAATGTCGCTTCTGTGCACCCTGACTTATCCGGCCCAAGTTGCGAGCTGAGCGTGTCACTCGACCTTTTTAACCGACTATTTTTTTATGGGTATTGCACTTCAAGATTGACCTTATCCCACCTGATGTTAAGGGCGACAAGTACAGCATAATAAAGCTTCTAATGAACTTGTCCTTATCTTGAAGGCTTGACCTCTGCTACTAAAGTAGCACCCCCGAGGAGCTCTGGAAACCTTAATCACACGCAGAAACATAATCGTAGTGATTGATTATTTCGTAGCCAAATAATAGTTAGTTTTTATAATATGGGAAACGAAATTTTCTATATTGTCTCGGGTCTGGGTGTTATGGTACCGTCATTGTTTCTGATTTCTGTAGCACTAGTACTTAAGCACTGCTGAATCAAAACAATGTATGTGATGTAGTCCAATATTTATGTATTTATTCTTACTGTCAATACTATCAAATCGTGATCTCATTATTTGAACTGTAAAAATGATGGATTTTTACTGGTTTTGACTGTAAGGTTTCCTAGCGTATCTTTTATCCTGAGTTTCACATAAGTTTCTTTAATGTAGCGTTTTAATCGAAAAAGTACTTTCTCTTTATTACTCTAAAATTAAAAGTCTCTCCACAATTTAAAAAATATATTATCTTCCTCGACAATGGAACGCTTTGGAACGTCAGATGCTCAAAAAACAATTAAAAAAATCAATTTGCAAAGAAAACAAAAGCATCCGAAAAGCTGACCATTAATTCACTCGAACTTTGCACCACACACTAACAATTGAGGGGATGTCGGCCCTACCGTCACATTTCTCCTCACACCACCTCTCTCCCATTGTTTTAGAGTCTCATTTTGCACGGCGAGCTGGTATCACTTTTAGAAATGTCAAATGCAATTACCATTTGACCAGAGCGTTTTGGAATCACCCAACCTCCCTGTTGATTTCATTAGGAGCTCGAGCAACTTGCTCTTTTAAATTTCACGACTTTTCGCAAACATGGCCGATAAAACAGAGCAGTGACTTTATTAATAACTAGCTGTGCTACCGACTTCGTTCGCGTAGACTACAGGATTTCAATTTTTTTTTCAGAAAATTTAATTATCTTTCTAAAATAAAAGTAGCCCAAGTAACTCCTTATTACATCAGCTACCAGTACCCGTCAAAAACGGTCCAAACATTTCAGAGATAGCCGGAAAAACAGACAGGCAGACAAAAAATGTAATAAATGTTATTTTGGTATATTTATCGTACATTCATATGCATGTTGTAAAAAACGTTTTTTTCATATTAAAAACAGACACTCCAATTTTATTTATATGTATAGATGTATAGACCAGAGGCTTCACACGAATAGATAGGTATTGAATAAAGTAATTTAGTTTTCATATAGTGCTCTGACTTTTTCGAATCTACGTACTATCTGCATTACCCAACGGTTGACTAGTAGAGAATGCTCCTAGCATTAAGTCCACCTTTTGTACTTTTTTGTGCAATTAAGTTTTTAAATAAATAAATAAATAAAATCAGGACCGTATACGTACGCCTATATTGCTTGCTACTATTATCAAGCGGGTTGAATGGACACCACAAGACTTTTTTCTAATACTTACATTATTAAACATGTGATATCATTCGAATATAATATCCGAATTGAATAATTCACGAAGAGATTAAAAGGATGCTCAGAAAAAATACTGTTTATCAAATTATAGTGGAACAAAATAAAATCTGAAAACATGATTTTATCTTTTGAAATCTAATCATTCTAAGTAATTAGGTTAAATATTTACTAAGGTACAGGCGTACATTTTTACGTCGCATCAAGAGATAATTGCAAGTTAGAGAGAGAGAAGGCAGATAATTTCATACACTTATCCATATTAACTTATTATTATTATTTTTTTTTGGAGTCAAAATACTTTACTTAATTTTATATTTGATAAGAATGTTTATTTGTATATATATATATATATATATGTGAGTTCGAGGTAGAAAATCAAACAGGTTTTCCAGTAGCAATGTCGTTTATTTTCTAAATGTAAACCGTCGTCGACATCGTCTAAACTAATCCTATTCCTAACAGATTCAAATCCCTGTCATACTTCATCTATCTCACTCGTTCTCTCTCACTCGTTACTCGTTCAGAAATATTCATAATCCCACACTCGGCCATCCTGCTCTATGTCTGCCCTCAGACATCACTCATCACCTTCATACATCACCATCCTAATCGTCATTCATCATTAAATACATCGTATAACATAATTAAATCAATGTTAATTTTAACTTAACACAGTACACATAAATTAAAAAACACATCTTAAAAATAACCTAGCCAAGAAACTTAAAAATCATAAAACTTCACCTTCAGCTATTTGAATCAAAACTAATGTCCTAACTCCGTTGACGCAATAATAATCCTTTAAAATCATACACTAATTATTGAAAAAAAAATGTGCCCTACTTAACACGATTACGAGCAATGAAATCTTTAATTTCTTCATTCGTCATCTTACTTACACAACAAAAAAAAATCAAATCATCATAAAGAAACAAAAAAACATACCTCAGAAGACACGTTACCCGTATACGCTATTTTTTACTCCGGCCAACGTTTCATGTGATCTGCAGAGGTAGATGTCCTATTTGGACCTTCTGCAGCTGGATCAACTTTCTCCACGTCGTATCTATCTTGCCGCTTAACCTTCACGACCCGGTATGGTCCTAAGTATTTCGCCTTAAGTTTCAAACCTGGTCCAAACTGAGTGCGTTTTATTGCTACTAAATCACCCTCCTCATATTTATTACTTTCTTTCCTACTTTTATTAAAGCTCTTTCTGTTCTCTTCTTGCACCTCTAATATTTGTTGTTTTGCTCGTTTTCTAAGCTCTTCTCTATCTTGCATATAACTTTCTCTGTTTTCATTTTCGAGTAATTCGTATAATTCAACATCATTTTGTATCTTCATTTTCTTGCCAATTAATAGCTCATATGGGCTTGTATTTACACTTCTCTGAAAAGTACTATTCAAGGCCATCTGTACTCTTCCAACATGCTTGTACCAGAGATCCGGTTTTTCAATACACAACTTCGTTAAAACAGATATTATCGTATGATGCATTCTTTCCACCTGACCGTTTCCTCTTGGCACTCCCGTTGTAATTGTAATATGCTGTATTTCTTCCCTTTCACAGTACTGCTTGAAATCATTACCTGTAAACGCGGTGCCTCGATCAGTGATAATTCTTTCTGGATTCCCAAATATCTGTTGGTGAACTTCCATTTTATTCAAAACTTCTTTCGTAGAAGTGCTCTTCGTTGGAAAAAGCCATGTGAATTTTGTAAAAGCATCTACCACCGTAAGTATATGATTATACTGCTTGCGAGTCTCAGTAAAAGGTCCTACATGATCCAGATGTAGCGTATGCAACGGTGTGTCTCCTTTATCAATCGGTTTGAGGAAGCCTTCCTGCTTTCCTTCTTTTCTACTTGCTAGTAAGCATGGTATGCAAGTCTTAATATAATCTTCAACTTTCTTCCCAACATCTTGTAAATAATAATCTTTACTGATTAAGTCCAAAGTTTTTTTCCTTGCAAAATGACCATTATCGTGGGCTCTTTTTATTATTTCCACTTCCATCTTAGCAGGAATTACAAGTCGGTGTTCATCTCCTTTATACAATAAACCTTGTTGCAAATAATAGTCTTTATAAGTCTCACCTCGTTTTAAAATTTCCACAATCGCTCGTAGATTTTCATCTGTTTCCTGTGCCCGTCGTATATCATCATGCAACCTAGATGTTACCACTGCTACATAAGGATTTCTGCTTAAAGCATCTGTATGCCTCATCTTCGTACCGCTTCTGTGTTCAATGACAAATTCGTAGTCTTGCAATAAAAGAATCCACCTTGCAACTCTTGTTGACATTGCTAAATCCTTTTTGTTAAGGGTCATCTCAAATGCCTTGCAGTCTGTGACTATTTTAAACAGTCTTCCAAACAAATAGTGCCTGAATTTCTTCACCCCTTCAACTATAGCTAATGCTTCAAGCTCATAACTGGTATATTTGCTTTCTGCTTCAGTAGTTCGACGACTCATATAATGTACTGGATGAAGATCACCATCTTGACCTTTTTGCATCAGAATCGCTGAATAAGCTATGCTAGAGGCATCAGTATGTAGCTCTGTCTCTGCTCCTTGCTCAAATATCTTGAGTACCGGTTCCGTAGCTAGTTTCGTTTTAAGTTCATGAAAGGTTCTACGATGTTCCTCATGAAATTGAAACTTATTCTCCTTTCTCAGTAAATCAGTGAGTGGTTGAGCTATTCGAGCGTAATCACATATAAACTTTCTAAAATAAGAACAAAGTCCTAAGAAACTATGCAGCTGCTTCAAATTCTGAGGTTCAGGAAACTTCATAACAGCGTTCGTCTTCCCTGGAGATGGCATCACTGCCCCGTCTTCAATCATATGTCCAAGATATTCAACTTTCCTCATCAACAGCTGACACTTCTTCCAATTTATGTTCAACCCGTACTCTGATGCAATCTTTAGTACCATCCGTAAACGTTCAACTGCTTCAATCTCGTTTTGAGCTGGAATCAAAATGTCATCTATAAAAACGACAACAATACCCTTAGCAATAAGCTCTCTAAAAATTATTGTAATAAACCTCGTAAAAACTTTTGGACAGGTAGCTAAACCAAAAGGTGCCCTCAAAAATTCATATTGTCCTGTTGTTGTAACAAATGAAGTATACTTTACTGAGTCTTCATGTACCTTCAAATGAAAAAATCCATTTTTTAGATCTAGAGTACTAAATACCTTTGCCGAGGCCAGCTTATCAATGTGATCGTCGATTATGGGAAGAGGATACTCATCCCTCACCATCTTCTTATTGATACGTCTGTAATCTACACATATTCTTACAGTATTATCTTTTTTCCTAACCAACACTATAGGACTAGCGTATTCAGAGTAGCTTACCCTTATAATTCCATCTTGCAGCCAATCCTCTATTTGTCTATCCACGTCCTCCTGTTCTTTGGCAGAAATACGGCGTGGTCGTTGTGCAACTGGTAAATCGTCCTTCAAAACTATTTTCAGTTCAATGGGAGCTTCTTTAGTTTGACATGGTTTGTAATTTTCCACTAGCTGTAGCACGTCCTTCTTCACAGCAGGGTCCGTTACGTGATCTATAAAATCAGAAGAGCATGCAACACAATTCACTTCATACAACCATTTGTCCGTCGGATTTACCCATACAGAACCACCTTTCATTACCACAACCACATTTCGCAGAAACTCATTGCCCAATATTATCGCGTATGGCATATATTGCTTAGGAACAACATGGAAAACAACGTTATTATAAACAGAACTATCTATAAAAACATTAGTCGTAAACATACCCAATGATCGCACTTTGCCAGAGCCTAAACCAAACATCGTAATAATTTTCCTACTTTCATATTCTACAATACCTATTTCTTCACAACATTCGCGAGATATCAAATTAACATCACTTCCCGAATCAATCAAAGCCGAAACACGTTTGTCGCAAATTTCGATAATTTTAATTGGTTTTTCTTCCTTTTCGGCGATAATTCGACAGTTTTTGGAATTTTCAGTGTCCGAATTCCGGTTGACATTCTTTTTGTTGACACCTATGTCACCGTCATTGCTCATCTGATGTGACGCCGTCAGTAATGCTTCGTTACACTCGAACAAAGTATCGCCACCTCGTGACGAATTGTAGCAAACTTGTCTTGCGTGAAATTCGTTTGATCGGTAATCTCCGCCGCCGTTCGGTTGGGATCGTGACACAATGTTCGGACGAGCTTCACGTTTGTTTTTATTCGCAACCTTGGTACGACAATCAGACGATACATGTCCAAAATCGTTGCAGTTAAAACACTTCACTCCAAGGGCTTTATGAGGGCACTGCGAGGACACATGATCGTTTTCGCCACAACTATAGCACCTGATTTTTGGTCTTCTAGGTACTGCTCTGGACTGGTTATTGTTGCTTACCAACTTTGTGTATTGTTTACTCTCTAGTAATCTTTTTGAAGCAACCGTCTCGTAGACATTTAATTTTTCTTTAAGTTCCGAATACGTTTTCAATCCGTACAGCATCATTTTGTTAGCTACCGCGTCCTCGATTCCTTCCACAATATATTTGATCGTCACACAATCCGTTAATCGACCTTGTTTACCCAGCGCTCTCATCTCGTGCATATACTCTATACAGGACTCATTTATCCCTTTCCGTCTAGAGCTCAATAGCTCGTGAATAGCCTTTGAGTCTAGCTCGTCTGGAAATTCTTTGGCAATGGCCATCTTCATTTCACTCCAAGTTTTCGGAGTTGGCCTTTCCGCTCGTAGCCACAATTTAGCAGCTCCGACTAACGAGCGTCTCGCCACAAGTAAACGCTCTAGTGGTGTCCATCGGAACGTATCACCGGTGTCGTCGATGTCTTGAATCCACTCAGTCACAGTGTACGCACCATCTCCACTGAACTTCTGGATTTGTTCCATCGCCAGATGAAGCATAGCACCTCCTCCTCGAGCGGTTTCTACATCGTCATCTGCGTCATGGTAGTCCTGTTTGCTGCCCCTTCGGTCCCTCGGCATCTTCGTAGTCGTCGTCGTAGCTTTAGTTTTGGTAGTCGTCGTAGCTGTAGTTCTGGTAGTCGTCGTAGCTGAAGTCCTGGTAGTCGTCGTAGCTGAAGTCCTGGTAGTCGTCGTAGTCTTAATCGTCGTGATCGTCTTTTTTTTCTTTTCGTGTATTCACTTCCCCCGTAATTTTTCCGTCGTGTGAAAACCTGAACGATTGCTCCACCTCGATCCCGGACGAGCCCCCAAATTTGTGAGTTCGAGGTAGAAAATCAAACAGGTTTTCCAGTAGCAATGTCGTTTATTTTCTAAATGTAAACCGTCGTCGACATCGTCTAAACTAATCCTATTCCTAACAGATTCAAATCCCTGTCATACTTCATCTATCTCACTCGTTCTCTCTCACTCGTTACTCGTTCAGAAATATTCATAATCCCACATATATATAGAAATCTATATTATATATCTATGAGTTTATGTATGTTTATCATGCTAAACTATGAATATATTTAAGAAATAAAACTTTATTAATGTTGCACGGCCGTACCCATTTCTCGCCATCTACTATTTCCTCTACCTTAAGGTTGTCTGGAAGAGATCGCTTTCTAGCGATAAGACCGCCTAAATTGTACTATAATAAATCTGTAAAACCTATTTCTGTAAAGTTTTGTGCAATAAAGTATATCTATCTATCTATAATTTTTTAAAACACTTGGCGGGAGCACCGCGCGCTGGCATAGGAATTGCGTCATGAAATGCCTTAGAGTATTTTATTTATTTTTTATATTTTTTCATAATTATTTCACGCCGTACTAGAAGTCAGTTCAATTGGACGACCAGCACGTAGGTTACGTGAAGGTCGGGGATTCGAATCTTACACCACAAGGGCAAATTATTTTTTCCATTTCTTTTCAAATTTATGATATGTTATACAAATGTTGAAACCGTCATGAATATGAAAGCAATTTATTTTGAAAAAGATTTACACACATACACAAATAAAAAACCTAATATAGCATTACTTTACTATAAAAGTACCAAAACAACCTACAAACTATATAAAGAATATTTTAAATATTAGAAACAGAAAAATTTTACCTCCCCTTGCGGTGCGGGAATCGAACCCACGACCTTTACGTATCGCGCGTGCTGCTCTTACCAACTGAGCTAACCGCAAGTTATCGTAGGCGATGAAATTTTTCTGCTGTATCAACCGTTAGCCTCCGGTAAGTGCCCTCTGCCGAATATGTTTAGAACTACATACTTATCGATATAGCGCAATTATCACGCGCGATACGTGAAGGTCGTGGGTTCGATTCCCGCACCGCAAGGGGAGATAAAAAAATTATGTTTCTAATATTTAAAGGTCGCTAGTATGGCGTTTAGGACTATAAAAATAATATTTTGCACCAAAAACAAACATTATCCTCCGAACGATTCATATTCTTAAAGATGGAACAAATAAAATAGCATTACCTACTATAAAAGTTATTTGTGTTAAAATAAAAATAAGTACGTTTTCTTTGTCAGTAACTTAAACCCCTTTTAAACAAAATTAAACACGAAACACAATGTATACTAAACCTATTTAAATTTAAACAAAGAAATCCGTGAAGTACCATCCATTTAAACAATTACAGCAATTTAATAACGGAAAGTGTATTTCACAGAGAGAATATTAACAAGCTGATCTTATCAAATGGACCAAGAGATTCAATGATCAAGTTTCATGAATTATGAAACAATTTGTACGAATAAAACATGAATTATCGTTATAATAATTAACGCAGGAACATTGAGCATTGATTTACGTTCCTACTTTTTTCGTATTAATAGAGATTATTACTTTTTTTTATGACGAAGTTCAAATTTGTCCCGTTTTACGTAAACAAATACATTTCTACATATTATGCAAAGTTCAATATGAACATAATTTAAAAAGGCTATAAATGAACATTTTCTAATGACTTAGCTCAAGAGTAACTTTTTATTGATTGCTTTGTATTGTTTTTGTATCATAGTGGTGATTGTGTGGTCAGTAAATATATTCCTTTCTTTCTAAATATGCTTTTCACTAGGCCAAATCAAGCGGCTTATTAACGTAGATTTCAAATAAGGTATTGGGTTCATTTTTGAAAGGTGTCTGAAATAGATTATATAGTGCTAAAAAAACACTGAAAACAATCTCCATTTTTTTATTCAACTGCTAAGTACGGTCAAGTCCCTCTAAAATAAACGATTGTAGTTTAATATTAGTCTACCGCCTAAATTGTTCTATAGTGTATCTATTTATTTTTACTTAGCCTAAAAACTGTCCCACTGCTGGGCAAAGGCCTCCCCTATATACTTCCAGCGCTAGTGTATCTAATATGTACTAAAGTCCCGTTAATAGGCGTAAGCGTATGCGTATACTACACACACATACCAACACACGTGAAAGCCTACGCCATACTTCACCAAATAAGTTACCAAATTATCACCACCTCAAATCTGATCTAAACTTTCTTAAGTCCCAAAACGACTGGTCGTTAGTCCGCATTACTATTATCAATTTCGGACCAAATACCGAGGATTATAGAAATAAGTTATGGCCAATGGGCTTCCGTATTCGGTGGCCGTCTCGTCCGTATATTTCGTTGGCGTAACTCCAAAACTGTCCGTAACGAACGCATTCTGACTGCATTTGGTTTTGGTGTAAGTCAAAAGCGGGGGAAGACTAAAAAATCATCTTAAAAATCCAGTTCTGGGAATAGATCTTACCTCTATTGTTTTTATAGCGCACTTCAAGATTGACCTCATCATTACCACTTAACATCAGGTGTGATGTTAAGTGGTAATGAGTTCCTAGCTTAAGGGCGAAAAGTATAGCGTGGTAAAACTGTTACTAGATTTGTCGCCCTTACCTTGAAGGCTTGAACCCTGCTACTAATGTAGCACCCCCCAAAAGAAACCTTACTTACACGCAGGAACACAAAAACACCAGAGCGATTGTTATTTGGCTGCGGTCTTCTGTAAGGTGGAGGTATTTCACCAGTCGGGCTGCTCCAGTTCGAGCGATAAATCGCTTTGCCCTAACTCTCTCCATTATAATATTGACGAGATTCCAACAAAGCATCCATCTTCTCATGGTGCAAAAGTGACATTAGTTGAGGGGCTATTTTAAAGAAGTGTATCCGTGCTTTAAAAATTACAGACTAATCTGAGGGACATCAGTGTTCGGATTTTTATGAATATTGATCTGTATTAATTATGACATAGATTTTTGTCACCCTGTTTTTTTGCGTTCCATCTCATAATTTAAAAATGGTCAAGCGTCAAAAGGATATTTCATAACTAAATTTATCATCCCTCTTTTCGATATTTTTTTGTCAATAACTTGCACCTAATTCCTAAACAGGACATTTACGCGAACTCTTTTAACTTGGGACATACGGATGGCAGAGTAATTTATATATGCGGTGGATCTTGTATGTCCGCAGCCACCCGTTTTATAATTGGGCCATCAGGGGAGACTTATTGCTGTCTTATTATTTTATCATGCCTCCTCTGCATATGCGCCTTGGGCCAATAGAGGATGGACACTTCCCATTTGGGGATGGAAATGGGAGCGAGATATGAGGACGTTTTTCATATATCATAGTTTAGATATTATATATTATCATAGTTACACTAGCTGTCTGACTTCACATGGACTACAGGATTCACAATTTATGTTTTCTTAAATAAATGTAGCTTAACCTATTCCTTATTACAGGGATTCTCAAGCTTTTACCCTAAGCAGCGCACTTTTGGATTTAGCATTTTAACGCGATGCCCCTTGCATTGGGGGCCTAAAAACCATCACTAATAAAGCCGCGTAGTTGTGATAGATCCCGACCTGTGCAATTGTACAAAAATGGGTCACAATTTCATATATTTTGGGTGAAAGGGGGCCCATTTAGAGTACGCCTCGCAGCACTCCTGTCTCCCCTCCACGACGCACCAGAGAGTTGCAGTGCACAGTTTGGAAACCCCTGTCTTATTACATCAACTACCTCCCAACAAAAGTCCTGGTAAAATCTCTTGAAAAACGGATACATTACAATTCGATAATCACAATACATTAGTTTTAGGTACTGAATGTAGCTCACTAAATAATAAATACTTCAACACAAATTCTGTATCCTATTCCAAAGAAATAAACTTTTTTGTAGTACGGTATTTCAGAAATGAATACATTATACCTATGGACTAGTGTCACCCATCGATAGACGACTGTCGATGACTATCGATTTATTGGCATCATACATAGTATCGATATGTTAAAACCAGGCAGTACTAACCACAAAAGCAATAACATCGACAGTATTGTTTAACAAGAACAATGAACTATTGATACTATTTATGTGACCATCTTATTAACCTGAAAACGGGATATGCTCATATGTAAGAGCTGAAGCGTTATTGTATATTATGTAATCCATTAATTGAGGAAGGTTTTAGGCTATGTAGCATTGCGCTGTAACCAATAGAAGCGAAGAATCAGTGGAAAATATGAAAAAAAATAGGGACGGTACGCATACGAATCCACAACCGAAATATCGATAATGAACTATCGATACATCAGCAACACTAATACGGACACAATTTTTCATACATAAAGAGCTCTCTAAACATCTGAATAGCCTTTTCAAGAATAACCATTCTCTTTGACCAACCCACCTCGCTTCGGAGTAAAATCAATTTTTCCTCACAGAGCAATGTTTACTGCGCCCCAAGCGTTTGTATACAGGCTTCATAGGAATTCTAGCTACAACTTATACACGTAGATTGATATACCAGTTACCACACACGGACAGTTTGCTTTGTATATCTAGCGGGATACAGTATAGCCAATTCTGTGATGAGCAAATAAAAGACGTCCAGAGTTGTTGGAGGTAACGGACAATTCGGGGAATTTTACACCGGATTACTTGTTAGAACAGCTTTCCTTGCTCTTGAAGCAGTCTATTTGAGAGGATAGTGCAAGAAACCTTGTCACCGCGTAATAAGGCACAGTTTGACTTGTAATAAAGACTAAAGTTTTTTTGGTCCTTTGTCACGTAATTTCTGTTTGACGCTTGAGAGGGGTATTAAACACATTTTTCTTTTACTGGAGTGTTTACATTTAACCGAAATTAAATAGGATTAAAAGAAAAAAGAAGAATTTTTGAATGGCTTAAAAGAGGAAGAGTATGTTAATGAGATACTAAGTGTAATTACAGCAGATGTGGCTTTAAAAGTTCCGTGAAGATAGGTATTTGAAAGGAAAATCGATGGAGGAGGATATCCTTAAAAAACCCCCGGATATTAGTAACTTGAATTATATTAATACATATCAGACAATATTAAAAACATTGACCAGAATCCAAAGCAAGTGACTTTGACAAACTAGACAAAACCGAATCAAGCTCAGTTATACAGATACTATTTAATTAACATTACTAAATCATAGGATCCCTTCAACTGAATAAGAAGACGTATCGTCACAAACATTTAAGCATCAAGCATGATAGAAAAACCTCCATCAATTCCGACTTTCAGCGAGCATATGTGATTTATGTGTCCCGTCGACAACTGCTATCGATCGGTCGCTTTTGTATACTATACAATCTATTGACACCGGACTTCACGGTTTCGCGATTTTCGTGAAAACGTTTCGGCTTTTTACGCAGCCGACAAAAGCTACACGGGTTTTGTTTGTAGATCGAGATTGCCAATTGAGCTGGACGAAACAGCTGGTACCAAACCTTGCTCGAACAATGTTAGAGATATTTGTACAGTCAACATACGTCAGACCAAGAGTTAAGAGAGGTAGGCATAGCGATTTGTCGCTCGAACTGGAGCAGCCTGACTGGTGAAATACCTCCACCTTACAGAAGACCGTAGCCAACTAACAATTACTTCTGTGTTGTTGTGTTCCTGCGTGCGACTTGGCACCGCGCTTATGGTCTGATATCGAATAGCAATGTAATGTAAAATCAGATGACTTTCGGTATTAATTCCTGGTCGGGTCAATATGGAAAACGAACATTTCTATACAGTCTCTTCTGTAACAAATGTTCTTTAGCTATTTGCGACAGAATCAGAGCAACGTATGTCATGTAAACAACTGTTTATTAATGTTATATTGATAGCTTTGAAATCAGGTATTTATGAAGAAACAATTTCGTTACGAATAAGGATTTATTTATATGAAAAGTGTTTGATATACCGTTATGAAACGAAAACGGCACAAATATGAAGCGAACGAATTTACGGAGAAAATACGGAAGCACAACCTGTCTATAGCATAAGGATAATATTCTTTTAAGGCCCACCAAACCTCTTTGGAACATATTACATTATATCAGCTAGTCACAACAGCATCGCCGAAGTGCCGACATGTGTGTTGTCAATCGGGCTTTAATTCTGCGGAAATAAGGAAAAACAGTCGAAAAAATCTCCCCCTAACGAAGACTCTTGTTCCCTAGGGAAAAGCCGGGAACATCCAGAATTTTTGCCCAAAAAATCCGGCACATTCCTGGAGGAAATTATTTTTTTATTCCATCAATAAGAAAGCAGTCAGGTTCTATTATGTGTCTCGTCTTGGTTGCAATTTCGACGTATATATATATATTTTACTGGGCTCGAGAACGTATTGTTTCGTTCGCAAACAATATTCTGCACAAAACGTGACAACGTACAGTAGTTTAATTCTACATTGTCTTTCGAATCGATGTCTAAGGTCTTAAGGTGACTCCGGCAACCGTTTGATGTCATAACAGATGGTTACTTATTAATGCCTAGTTCCAATATTTGGAAAACGATCCGTTTTAAATACGGATAGTAAAAAAATATATGAGGCGTAATAAATATACCGATCCAATAATGACAGATGACAATTGGTAAAGAAAGTGAATTGTGACAAAAATTACGACTCGTAGTTGGTCATAGAAAAACGGATAGTTATTTTGACGCATTACGATTCGTAACATATTGAAGCCGGAATTAAATGATTTGAATAAAAACAAAAAAAAATATTTCCCAATTATTTAAATTGTATGTGTGTTTGCGGATAAATTATCATTAGTGAACCCATTAAATAATTATCTTCTTGTTGTGAAGGTGGTATTCCAACAGTGGTAATAAAGTCATAATATAAAAAGCCTTTATTTTAACAAGCTACAATTTTTATTAATTTTGACGACTGAAATACTGACTGAGCCACAACTCGCCCAAACTCAAGTGGCTTACTTGTTAAATTTGTGGCAAACTTATTTTTAAAGTTAGGTTAGAATTTTTTCGACGCTCGATTAAAAAGAATAGAATCTATCTTACAGAAGACCGCAGCGGAATAACAATCACTTCGGTGTTGCAGTGTTCCTGCGTGTGAGTAAGGTTTCCAGAGCTCCTGGCGGGTGCTACATTAGTGGCAGAGGTCAAGCCTTCAAAGTAAGGGCGACAAGTCCAGTAACAGATTTATTATGCTGTATTTGTCGCTCATTACCACTTAACATCAGATTTGAAATCATGAGGTCAATCTTGATGTGCAATATAGATAGATAGATAGATATACTTTATTGCACAAAATCTTTACAGAAATAGGTTTTACAGAAAAATTATAGTACAATTTAGGCGGTCTTATCGCTAGAAAGCGATCTCTTCCAGACAACCTTAAGGTAGAGGAAATAGTAGATGGCGAGAAATGGGTACGGCCGTGCAACATAAATACAGTTATAATATAAAAATATATATATATATGTTTTATTGAACTTCCTTACCTAACTGAGATTTGTAAGCCCGTCATATATATCCATCTTGATATTGAACTACTGGTTCATATTATATTACGGTGGCATGGATTTAACAACTATTACAAGCACGTTATGCTGCCACATATAACATACACATTAAACTGCAGTGTTTAAGCTTTTAAGCCCCTGGATAATATAAATTGAAATTAATAAAATTAAACGATCGTTCACAATGTGTAAAGACCGGATCTGTGTGGATGTTTGACGACCTCCGTAGCCGAGAGGCGAGCGGGCCTTGGGCGAGCGCCATCTCTGAGGTTCCGGGTTCGATCCCCGGTCGGGTCATGGCAAACGAACTTTTCCATATTGTCTCGGGTCTGGGTGTTGTGGTAACGTCGTTGTTTCTGATTTCTGTAACACAAGTGCTTAAGCTACTTACCACAGAAGCAGAGCAATGTATGTGATGTTGTCCAATATTTACCTTTTTATTTACTTCGAAATGTGTTCTAGTATGGCTTGACTTGCAGACAAACAGTATTTATATTATGACTAACTATACCAGTGACTTTGTCTGCAAAAAAAATGGTTATGGGCAGCATTTTAATTCATTTTAGGCTACTAATTGTACAAATATGGCACATAAGTATAAATACGAGTTACCTAGAGTAACATAGACTATATTTATTGCTTGAAAAGACTTCATTTCACTTCCATCATTAAATAAAGCAAATGAAGCTACTTCCGGCTCGGAACCTATAACTACTGAAAAGATACCAGCAAGAAACTCAGTCGTTTTTTTTACAAATAAAAAGCTAAACTTATTACTAATTTTGCACCAAGACATACAGTTAGTTTGTCAGTTGGAAATCGTTGGGTTGGTTGGGTTACCCCCATCCTCCCATTATTTCCAAGACAAAAAATAGCCTATGTCCGTTCTAGAGATCCAACTTATACTCATACCAAATCTCATCAAAATCTGTTCAGTGACAGACGGACAGACAGAGTTACTTCCGCATTTGTAATATAAGTATGGATTAACAGACCAATGATTCACGGTATATGTCAGAAATGACAAACATACCCAGTGTTGGTCATAATTCAGCAGCAAATGTGGAGCGTAACTCAATTTATCTTTATGGTGTCCATAAAAAGCGGTTCGAAACAGCACGGGGAATGGGTGTTTAAAATTTTAATTGATTTTTGGTGGAAACGGAGGGATGAAATATGGTTAATTTCATCACTCCACGCATGCGTAATAGAAACTGATGTTATTACGGATTTGGGTACTAACGATATGCTCATGCGTTAAGTATCGGGTCATCGTCTCGTGGTCTTAGATTCAACTACCAATAGATAATAGTCTTACAATTTCAGGTTTAATTGTACCAACTTAACTTCTACCGTTAAAGTAACGAATTGACAGTTGTCAAATTGTAAAAAAATGTAAGGAATAAATAAATAAATATATATAAGTATTTGAGAACATCACATACTTTGCTTCTGTGGTAAGTAGCTTAAGCACTTGTGTTACAGAAATCAGAAACAACGACGCTACCACAACACCCAGACCTTAGACAATATAGAAAAGTTCGTTTCAAACTCAAACTCAAATAATTCTTTATTCAAGTAGGTTACATATAACACTTTTGAATCGTCATTGAATAAAATGCAAAGTGATTCTACTTCCGGTTCGGAACCTATGTCTACCGAGAAGATACCGGTTTTCCATATTGACCCGACCGGGGATCGAACTTGGGACCTCAGCGATGGCGCGACGCCAAAGTCCGGCCCGCTCGCCTCTTAGCTACGGAGGTCGTCATATTATTTGTGTCATGTAGAGATATGACAGCCATGACAGCTGTCAAATCGCTAGTAACAGTTATTGTTACTTTAACATCAATAATTTTCAGATAATAATGATAGCATCGATGAAGATAAAGTTATTTTTTTAAATAAGATAACAGTCAAAATCGTGTGGCAGTCAATGACTTACGAAATTTCTACTTCAGTCAAAAGATGTAATGAGAAATGGTGTTTATAAAAGCTTTGTTAAGCTATAAAAGTATTTTCGGAAATTCTATTTTCTTAGACGACTCGGTACACAAGTTTTGGCAACTAGCTCCCATACATTATATCATCATTCCCGACCATTTATAACGCGATCTCCATAATTTTATCCAAATCTTTAGTACAGGAGGTAACACGAAATTAAGTGACAACCATAAGTTGAGCTAGAAAATATATTTGATTGATAAAACCGCGTCTTTAAATTTTTAACTCGTATAAAAAAACATTTTGAAAAGTAAAATTATGGAAACGTATATTTTTTTACAAAATAATTACTTAAATTAAAGTAGAGACACCAATTCATTTGTCTTATTACTGTTGCCAAATATAATATATTTAAAGTTTAATATTAAATTACCTATGGATCTATGTGATGTTCGTTTTGCTGCTGTGCAGCTACAATTTTAGTAAATTTTCAAAATGCATTTCAAAATGAATTTGTATTTTTAAAATTTGTACATTATTGCATGGTAAAATGTCATCGTGCGTAGTTGAAAAGTTTAACTTCACATCACTAAATTAACGTATATCCTAAGGACAATAGACACAAAAAATAATTTAGCGCTAAAAAAACAATTTTTTTCACATCTATCATCGCACCAACAAACGCAGAGGCTCCCGTACTACACTTCCGACTCAACGACCGGATCGCGAAAATCGATTGCAGTGCCCGCGCCAAGTTCCGAGTAATAAAACCTAAAAAAATTAAAATTAAACAATACGACGAACTGGTAAGACCAGCCAAGTTCAGTTAGTAACATCTCTGTATCCCTGATGCGTATCGGCTTGGCAACTGCACCGTTCCATTGTGACATTGTGACTTGCATGGCCGACAAAACGCGCTGGTTTATGTTTAGCGATGAGCCAAAAGTATCTGATTTTGGTATGCGCTTTCTTAAGATCAAGTTTACAATAGATAGCATAAAACGTTGCTTCAAACGGAGTTAATTGTCAAAAATTAGCATTGTGAGGTATTTCAAGTGGGATGCACTACTGGACACAAAAGACTTAACACTTCAATCAAAAATATGATTACAATATATAAATAAGTATTCATTTTAAACAACACACACACATTACTCAGGTAACGTAGTAAGTGGCAAAAGCACTTTCATTACAGAAACCAAAAACAATGACGTCAACACAACACCCAGAATCTAGACAATCTATAAAAGTTTATTTTTATTATTGACCCAACCGAAAATCGAACCCGGATCGAACTACAAAGACGGCGCAATTCCAAAGTCCGGCCCGGTCACCTTTCCAATGCTAAGGTCATTAAAAATACAGATTATAACAGACTAGCTGACCTACCAAATTTATTATTTTCTTTTTTATAATATAAGATTAAAACCTTCCTTTTCCTGTCCAAAATTATATTTAAATCAAAATCAGTCATATCTGTCTGACTGTTTTTGAGTTTTAGCGGGACTCACAATTATTTCATACTTAAATAGACAATTATTTAAAAGTTGTAAAAGTTCAACTCTGACTTGGCCGGTTTTTTATTTTTTATTATTAGTGTCAACTTTTCTTTCTTTTCTCTCTTTCAACTGTTTATAGTTGGAGAATTTTCCTCGTACAGGGACGCGTCAACGTGAAAACAATGTATTTTCTATTACCTACTCGGATTTTGCTGAGCATGAATTTCCGAAGTTCATTAATCTATTCTCCCCTAAACCCACTTCCTCACTGGGAGCGTTCGTTTGTAATGTAACATTATATATTCGACTTTGAGCATTACAATACAATACTAACTCTGACTGATGAGTGTTCGCGTGTAATGTAACATTTATATATAAAATAAATAATAAATGCGCCAGACAATCAAACCAATCATCTGGTCTCAAACTAAGATTTTCCCTTGTACTATGAGTACCAGACGACGGATACTAACAGGGGGCGTCATCCCAGCACACCCAGACTCAAGCCAATTTAGAAAAGTTCGTTTTTCAAATTGACCCGACCGGGAATCGAACCCGGGACCTTACGCGCTTTGGCCGCCTACCTTAGCCACCGAGGTCGTCAAATTGTATAATATGTCATGTTATTATACTTTGAATCTAATTTTAAAATAAATAATGTAGTAATTATGTTCATTTTTCGTCGTCTAATGTCGTCTTTGTCGTCTAATGTAATTCTTTTGAGACGTTCTTTTTTATATTTTTTTGTATTTAATTTTGTAACTATTTTTTAAACTAATTTTTTCGTATGTTTTTTTTTTATAATTATGCTCAATAAATGTATTTTCTTTCTTTCTTTATTGCTGCTATTTCTTCTACATAAAGGTTATCTGAAAGTATAATTTATACGTAAAACTAGTTTCTGTAAAGTTCTTGTGCAATGAAGTATATCTATCTATCTATTTAGGATAAATTTGTACATCCAAATATATGTACATACATTTTTAAAAACTGCTTGTTTATAACCTTAGGAAAACCGTATTACAAATGACTGTTAGTTAGAATAATAAGAACTCAAACAATTTGTAAACAGGCTATAAGAACTACATAGAAAAAAAAATACAAAATACTCAACCCCTTTTAGAAAACCTGATATGGATCATTGAATAGTACGCACGAAACCACTGCAGAATACTTTGAACTTTGTATAGCGCTTATGCCCCAGCAATAAGAATTGAAATCGAACTGCAGTCTAACTTGACTGTGCTGTTCCCGCATATTCAATGCAGGTTTCGCCCACTTTTGGCTCTTGTATAACCGATATTCTTTTATATAGAGAGATTTTTATCTCTGATAACATCCGGAGGCCATTATGAATAAGGATTGGTGGTTCATTCAACGCGTTTTTAATTTTTTTATGCACTGTGTATTCATACGAATGCATGGAACTGACCTTTCAAGTATTTATTTATTTATTCATAAAATGTTCTTACAAGGTAACAGATTTTATCCAAAACGCTTACAAGTATAATGAAAATAATATAAAACAAACAGTCAACGATCTACAATTGACCAAATAATACATAGATTCTAATAGAATTAAATTACAATGATGCAAAAAGATGGAAAAACAGAAAATGTCAGTCACTCAGAGTGAGTCGTGTTAGCAAATATTTAAAAAAAAGTTAATTTGGAAAAAAATATGGCGGTTCATGAAAGTTTAAAAAAGGTAAACAAAAAAAAATAGGCGTCTCGACGAGACAACTAGTCACAAATACAAATTAATCTTAAAACATAGAGCATGATAATCATCAGATTTATCTTAACACACCAGAAGAAACATGTGACTCCATTACCGAATGAGAACTTTTCATCCGCGTCCTATCCTAAAAGCAATCTGAATAAAAAGTAAATGCCGTATTAAAGAGAGTCTGCATATTAATATCGTAAATTGCGTCCGAGCGTGAAAACATTGCAGGAAAAAAAATCCTTTGATTTTACCGCCCGCTTTAGAGTTCTGTACTTTAAAAAAAAAATCAAATTAAAAATTTTGTGTTCCATTTTCAACATTTAAATTATATATATCTTTTAAATTATAAATGAATAAACAGAACTAATGAAAAAAAATATAACATTTTCTAAGAAAAATTTACCATAATATTAACAATCACTTTTTTTTTATAATAGTACAGTATATTCTTTTCCCAGCCTTATGGTAAGCAGGAGAGGAACTCACATCGTGTTGACAATAGATTTGATAACGAAATATTATTATTAGCATCGCCATTCTGGCCCGCAAGATGTTTCTTTACGCTTCTTTTGAAATAATCCTTGTCAAAATTACTAACTCAGCAAAGAATTAATTTGTAAAAATAAGAAAAATAGTGACATTAATAATATTAAATAAACAAATATGATTCTAATGGTAGGGTACCTAAAATTCTGGCTGCATTACCTCGCTGAATGGCGATTTATAGACGCTGGGCGAGATAGTAGCCAGCTTTTTAAAACAAACAATTTTTTTATTAAAAACTACTAGCTTTGCAACTGTCGTATATAGAAAATATTTTTCGTAAAAAATAGAAGTAGAAAAATATTATTGTTGACGGGACTCTTGTTACGCACCCGACTCGCACTTGACAGTTTTTTGGAAGGCAAAGTTCGTAATCAAAGGATACGTTCCTCGCATTCACGTTGTCAATACGGGTCGTATTTATAAGCGAAATGACGTCACGGACGGAGGTGTTTATTTTTTTGTATTAAAAAAGAGGGGATGTCATCCCCCCTTTTTTGCTTCAGGGAAAGGCTTTTATACGTTTCACATGTGGCTGCTTTTGGAATTGGTTTGGTTTAAGTATGTACCTTATGTACCTTTGGAATACGAATATGATGAGTATTTCGTGGAGCTAATATTTGTTTGTCTGTTTGTACTCAGCTCCGATTTCGGAGAACGTTTTAGGTCCTATTAATATTTTGTTAACCCTTAAACAGGTAATTGAAAAATAGTTGTCTCCTCAAATGGACCTTATGCCTTTTACTTACAGGAGAAAACCAATGAACTATTTTGGTACACCAGGCCTGATTAACGATTAAAGTTTGAATATGGTTAGTTAAATAGATACACTTTATTGCGCAAAACATTTACAGAAATTGGTCTTACAGACAAATTCTTGTACAATTTAGGCGATCTTATTTCTATATTAGAAACAGATTTTTTTTTTATCTCCCCTTGCGGTGCGGGAATTGAACCCACGACCTTCACGTATCACGCGTGCTGCTCTTACCAACTGAGCTAACCGCAAGTTATCGTAGGCGATGAAATTTTTCTGCTGTATCAACCGTTAGCCTCCGGTAAGTGCCCTCTGCGAAATATGTTTAGAACTACATACTTATCGGCCCGTGGTACATTCGTTGCAGAAATGTTTGAAAACCACGGAATCAGTTAGTAAGAGCAGCACGCGCGATACGTGAAGGTCGTGAGTTCAATTCCCGCACCGCAAGGGGAGATAAAAAAATTATGTTTCTAATATGTAAAGTTCGCTAGTACGGCGTTTAGTACTATATAAATAATAAGATCTTATTTCTAGTAAACAATCTCTTCCAAACAACCGCTGTGTATCGATGCGTGGATGTATTAATAATCTTTCACGCAAAAACTACTGAAGTGAATTGGATTAATTAGGAAGCTATTTTAAAGTTAAATATGATATTGGTTTATTACAGAGACAATTCATAAGTGTTAAAAATTTAATAAACAAATAATTATCTTAGAAATATTGGATAACATCATTAAACATTGCTTCTTTTCTGAGGTAAGTAGCTTAAGCACTTGTGTTACAGAAATCAGAAATACGGTTCTACAACACCCAGACCTGAAACAATATGGAAAAGGTCGTTACCTATTGACCCGACCGGGAACCGAAACTGGGACTTTTGATTTTTTTGACGATTAAATTTCGTAGAGAGAGATTTTTTTTACATTTATTGTTTGTATTCAATAAATGTTAAAAAAAAATTGTTGTATCTTCTCGGTAGTTATAGGTTCCAAATTGGAGGTAGCTTCATTTGCATTTCATGAGTATTACTCATATAATCTATATGAATAAAAGATTTGATTGATTGTACTCAATGTATGTTACTTCTCCTAATTAAGATGAGGTTTTATATGTTCTTATGTTAATTCCCCGACATATTACCAACCGTACGCCAGGTCGATCAAACGCGGTTGTCCATTTTTATTACCAAATTTCTTGGAAGACGCGACAATTTTCCCAACAATGGCCGCCTATAAATCACTCAAAGGTTTTGTTATCAATTTGTTTGTAAGCATTTTTTGTTCCTTTTAAAACTTGGGCAGTCTCGAACTTTCTGAGGATGTATCTTTCCGTGAATGTTATTAATTGTGATAGGCTGACTTGCAGATTGTGTACCGAATGAAATATGATGCTGGACGTTGTAATATGTTCCGTTGTCTGTTTATTTTACAATGTTTTATCTATATCTATACTAATATTATAAAGAGGAAAGATTTGTACCTATTTTTGTATGTTTGTAATGAATAGGCTCAAAAAGTACTGGGCCGATTTAAAAAATTCTTTCACCAATAGAATGCTACATTCTTCCAATTTGACATAGGCTACAAAATTAGGGATCCTAGGTAAAATTTGAAAAATTTTAACAGAAAAGCGGGAAAAATTCTCTAAGGCGAAACGAAGTTCGCCGGGACTGCTTGTCTGAAGATAAAGTAATATAGGCTGTGGAAACGTGATATCTTGCGTTTAAAGCTAGTCTAACTAAAATCATTAATGCGAATGAAGAAATATGAACTGAAAGCTATTTAGACTGTAGTTAAATGAAAGCTTATTTTGATCTAACTAAGGCTGTCTTCAAATGTAATACGATTTAAGCACAAAATTATGCTAACTCCATAATCACACTAAAAAATTAACAATTGAAAAAAGGCAATAAACATAATTAGCTTACAATTAACACATGCATTAACATTTAAATTAATGGAAATTGAAACAGAAAAAAATATTAATTCAAGTAAATTTGACTTTTGTATTCAGCAACATGTTTTTATGTAAGGATGTTGAGAATTCTTGTAACATTATAGAAAATCATTCATGACGATTTCCGTAGCCGAGAGGCGAGCGGGCCTGACTTTGGCGTCGCGCATCCACTGAGGTTCTGAATTCGAATCCCGTTCTGTCAATATGGGAAACGAACTTTTCTAAATTGTCTCGGGTCTGGGTGTTGTGGTACCGTCGTTGTTTCTGATATCTGTAACACAAGTGCTTAAGCTACTTACCACAGAATCAGAGCAATGTATGTGATGTTGTCCACTATTTATTTTTTATTTTATTTATCCAACTTCCATCGTAAAAGGATACATTAAAGGATTTAAGAGAGGTAGGGCATAGCAATTTACCGCTCGAACTGTAGCAGCCCGACTGGTGAAATACCTCCACCTTACAGAAGACCGCAGCTAAATAACAATCACTTCTGTGTTGTTGTGTTCCTGTGTGTGAGTAAGGTTTCCAGAGCTCCTGGGGGGTGCTACATTAGTAGCAGGGGTCAAGCCTTCAAGGTAAGGGCAACAAGTCCAGTAACAGATTTATTATGCTGTACTTGTCACCCCTATGCTTACCACTTAACATCAGATGGGATGAGGTCAATCGTGAAGTGCAATATAAAAAAAATACAATTTATCACAAGTCATTGATTGATAAAGACACTTACCGAGTAAGCTAGAAAAAATAGTTTTACCGAAACAAAAAAGGCTTCGTTAGTACCACTTCTACTACTAGAAGCAAAGTTAAATGGCCGTTCAAGATATCCATTTGCTGGATTACTTATTCTGCGCGAATCGTTCAGAAACTTTGGGGCGTAATAGAAAAAAGTACCGACTGAATAGTGTTGATGAAATGTCGATAGTGTGTTGTCGTTGCATTATTTTATACATTGACTAGCTGTCCCGGCGAATTTCGTGCCGCCTACTTTTTTCCAGTTTTTTTCCTTTTCAAAACTTTCCTGGACTTTCACGATTATATCAAAACCAACATTAGACAAATCGGTCTATCCGTTGTCGAGTTTTAGCGAGACTAACGAACAGTAATTCATTTTTATATATAAAATTTAACTTTAAAAATAAGTCGGATTTTCCTCCCTGACGCTATAACTCCAGAACACACGAACCGATTTCCACGGTTTCGTATTCGTTGGAAAGGTCTCGGGCTCCGTGAGGTTTATAGCAAAGAAAATTCAGGATATATTTCAACAGAAAAGCGGGAAAATCCTTTAAGGCGTAACGAAGTTCGCCGGGATCGCTAGTATAATATAGTTTAGGAGATGTGGTCAATTAAGATGTTGCAATCCGTCATGTATTGTTATTTAAGTATACCCTATTTTCTTAATGTTTTACCCATAGGTAAAAGCGTTTCTGATTAACAAAACGAACTTGGCAATCTTGATGCTATTTTAGAAAAAAAGTAACTAGTCTGGTGAACTTTAAATAGGAAGGCATTTTTTATTAAACAATTTCATTATTCGGTACATATTGTATTTAAATATTGTTTCTAATTTTCAGTATCTATGTACTATATAAATATATATATTGAATTGTTACTTATCTTAAAACTATTTTTGCGCCTTTACTTTATGGCACATGTTAGTGAAGGTTGTTCATAGATATTTTTACTAAAACGATAATATGATAAAAACATACAATCTTTAAATTTTAAATACTTTAATGCTTTATGCATTACTTTATCAGTAGTCAATGTTTTGTTATACTTAATATTTGTTCTAAAAATGTCCAGTATCGATAATGTTAAATCGAGTTACAGCACTAAGCAAGCAAATAGAGGTAACTCGAAATGTTTCCGTGCTAGGATTGTCTGTTTTATTATACCCATCTCTTTCACTAATATAGGTCGGTAGTCTTCACATTTATCTGCAATCTCTACCAAAGTTAGGTAATGGTTATCTAAGATTTGACAAGTTTAATGAAACTTTTCAACCAACTCCGAATGATAACCTATTTCCTTCTGATTGGAAGCATTTTAACCGTAGTTATGTTAGAAATAAACTGATTGATTGGTAAAACTGAATTTTATTAAAAATGAAGGTAGATAGGTAATTTCCTAAGTAATTTATTTGCCTGAAAATTTTATATATTTTATTTATCGTTTCTCGTTTAAGTTCCCTTATAATGTATGAAATGTTTTATTTACAGAGTGGTTTACACAATTAACTGAATAAATACAAATAGGTACATAAAATAATAAATTGTAAAAAATGGAGTTTGATTGAAGTAAAATTTTATTTTTAATGTTTTGCTTGCAGTGTCGTTAAAAGAAACAATTAAAAAACAGCTCAAATAGAAATCTTTATAAATTGAGTTATATAGAGAAAAATAATAATAATAGAAGTGAAATTATGAAAAATATATTTTTATGTTGTTTTTGCAAAGTCGTAATATTAAAAGTATAATAATAAAAGTAAAATTCTTAAATAAAAACAGAAAAGCAATAGAAGAAGTTCCATTTTAGTAATACAGTTTTGGTAACACTACCCCTTTCATTTTTTTTTCTAAACCCATAATGGTACATCCACAGAAAAGGTTGATCGCGGAAAAAAGGAAGCAGGAAATAAAAAGGGGTTCCCCAAAGTCGATAGAAATGTGCCGGGTTAGTAATGCAATTAGATGTGGATGTAGCAGAGTAAGATTGAGGATATGTTCAAACGCTGAAGCGGTTTTGATTAAAAAAATATATATAAATGAATATTTACAAAAAAACTAAATCAAATTAAATGTTTTCGTTATAAAAGAACTCTTAGATATATCGTAGTCTGTCTATTGTTAATTTTTCACGAGTATTTGTAAAGACACATCAAGCTAGCGACATCACTATATCGTTAAGGCTAGTCGGAAAAAAATACTAAAGAGATGTTACACCGCCATTCTTTTGCACCCAAACCACAACCTTTTAGCAAAGTGGTAAAAGGCACTCCTGACCGTGAGAAAAGGTAATTATTGACTTTTTCAACTTCTCTCCCCCCCCCTCCCCCCACTTCTACGGCTGTCGAAAGAAGATAAGGCAAGCTAATTAAAACGTGGCCAGCGGTTCTTAGCAAGTTTTTATTTGCGCTTAGGGGTCTACGTGTTGTTCGTTTATGCTCCAATTTTATTGCACGGGACGCGGCAGTGAAAGGGTTAAGATAAAACGTTATGAGTGACATGTTATGGGTTAAGTGGGTCATGCAGTGTGGAATATTTAATTTAATTGCTTAAGAATTAATGCTGTTGTAAGGTACCGTTTTATTACCTTATTTTGTGAGGCTTTTAATTTCTTATCCGTCTTCAAAGGAATTATTATAATAATTCAGCTTTTTATGTTAGGCATACACTTCATTTAAATATGAGACAAAACATTGTAAAGAAAATATATCTAAATGCTTTCTAAAATTTTCGATTACTATTGATGTTATTTTAACAGGCACATTTCGATTTATTTTCGTTGGATCCCATTTTTTGATCCCAATTTAATATTTTTGCCGTTGGATCCCACAAATAATTACTTTTTATTGCCGTTGGATCCCATATTTAGAAAATTTTGTTTTTTTGTCGTTGAATCCCAAAAACTATTTTCGTTGGATCCCAAAAGCTAATAAACATTTGAATGCGGGTACTTTCAACATGAAAATTGTATCTAACACAAGCACAGTTCAAGATCTGACCTCAGCTAAAAATATTACGCAATAACAATTATGCTAGCATAAAAAGCACGCAAAGTCATGAGCACACGCTTATGTATTTATTATGAATCAATGTAAGCTCGGTGATGATGATAAGATTTCGCAGCCATCATTGATATTCAAGAAGGAAAAAATGTTTGCTAACGATGGCTTTTCATTTCGAGATACTGGTGAGAGTCATCTCAAAATAAGGTGTCAACCGTATTTATAAATACATGCTTTTTAATTTAGTAGCTATGCGAGAACAGATAGACATCCGAACATAATATATTATGTACTGGGAAAAATTATAGCTGCCTTTTTTTCTTCGTCAAAGTCGAGTGAAAAAATGACTGGAGAAACTATGTCTTGTAACAATATAAAAACAAATCGAAATTTCTATAGGACTCTAGAAAAACTTGAAGTATAAAATATTAATTATTTTGTACACAAAGTGAAATCAAACCACGCATCACTTTCTTTGACCACAGAGATTTGAATGTTCATGGTGTGAGGCAGCAAAAAATTACCTCTTCTTAGTCCTGTTACCCTAGTAGCCGTTACCTATCACGCAATTAAATATTTAAATATTTAATCGCTTATCCATTACTTAGAAAATTATACTTTTATCAAAATATCAAACGCTGGTGTGCTGAATGAAGAGAGGTACGGTATAGCGATTTATGGCTCTAACTGAAGCAGCCCAACTGATGAAATACCTACACCTTACAGAAGACCGCAGCCAAGTAACAATCACTTCTGTGTTGTTGTGTTCCTGCGTGTGATAAGGTTTCGAGAGCTCCTGGGGGGTGTTACATAAGTAACAGGGGCTCCTGCCTGCAAGGCAAGGGCGTCAAGTCCAGTAACAGATTTATTATATTTTTTATACTGTACTTGTTGTCCTTAAGCTAGAATCTCATTACCACTTAACATCTGGTGGGATGAGGTAAATCTTTAAGTGGAATATATAAAAAAATCCACATATCACAGATAAATAACAGATTGTGATGGCCAATTACGGGAACCTACTCCGAATAGCACAAATCTTGGCACACAAAACCTCAATTAAATAATGAACAAGGGTAAATCACTTTTCTTCTGCAAAGTACACATGTTGTCTTAACATGGGATCCAACGAAAATAGAAAATGGGATCAATCGTAAATACTTAAAAAATGGGATCAAAAATTGGGATCCAACGAAAATAAACCCACATTTCCTATGGGTAAAAAATATCGAAATTCATGTTGATCGTCAGCAGTCAAACAGTTTAGAGCCACATTTTTTTAAAGATTTCTTTTGGCAAAGCTGTCGCAATTACAATGGCTGAAAAGGATATAAACAAGCGGATCACGGATCTGAACTAGGTTGCAATCAGGGAATACAATACGGGACCTCTGTAAATAGAGGTCAGAGGGCAAACAGACGACCCGGCCACTCAAGTGAGTGAGCTGGAACTTTAATGAACGATTTATTTATATGTGTATAATAATAAAAATAAAAATTGCTCACTCACTTTCGATGGTAATTTCATACATTGTTACAATGATAGATTTATTTCGCACTATTAAGTACAAATACAATTTTTAACAAAAATATAGGTACAGGTCACAAATTGTTATTATGTTGGGTTGATACGTAAGTGGTATTATACTTATTTCCTAATCATGCAGATTTAATTAAAAAAACCGCAATGATATTCAAATTAGGGAGGGTAGAAATAGTTTTACAATCCTAATAACGCCGGGCGATGATAACGATAGTCAACCATAACAAACAAAATGTATTTTGAAACATCGTCTTATATTTTTTATAGGGCAAGAAAATAATAAACACATTCCAAACCTATTAAAGCAAATAAAAACGTAATTCCCTTAAAATTCTTATGAAAACTTCCAGAAGTTCCTTACATATTTTAGTGAAACAGGATTAAATTAAGTGGTACTAGCCTACGATGGTTGCTCAATAATTAACTAACAAAATCTTTGAACACATAACTAGTGTTAGGACAACAAATTTACTTACAGGCGAAATGAGTTTTTAGTTGGCTTACAAGTTACAAGCGGGAGCGATTTTTGACGTAAGCATATATTGTAGGCGTCACACTTTTCTTGACAAATATCAAGACATTTCAAGATAGTTCAAACCAATTGATGTCAGGTTTAACCATTTACACGGCAGAGCATGTATAACATTTTTCATTGGTTTTGGACCTTAATTGAAGGAAGTAAGGTTTAAATTATGGTGTTCATATAGTAGACAGAGCCTTATAAAGGGTATGTTATATTCAAATTTCAAATTACTGGTATTTTTACTTTTCTATATAGTAGTTTTTAATTTTAATTTATAATTTACAAGGTAAAATACAAAAAATATTTTTAAGGTCCCAAACTACCTGAGACTCTATACCAATAAATGTGTATTTTATTCTGTCTACCTTTTCCAATTGTATATTAATCCTAAATATTAAAAAACAATTAAGCAATAACCTCATTTTGTAATCAGGTTTTAAACTTGTAAAAATAATACTACTGATATTTGGTTCTGATTGAAGAACGATCAGTAAACTTAAACTGAAACGGATCTATTGAAGTAAAAATAAAAAGAATCAAGTCCACCACAAAATAGCAACATTCAATTTAAAATTTCGATGTGCATGAATTATGTCACAACTATTTATTTCTAAAATTTAAAGGATTGGTTGGTTGGATTGGTGAATGACATTAGTGCAAATAAAATTACGAGCATTTGAAGGCTTTCCACAATCATCAGGCAAGCCATGCCTCTTATCACAATTATTGTATTAATACAGAGGAATATACCTACAAAAGGGCCAAAATCAATAAATAAATTAAAATTGGACAACATACATTGCTCTGATTCTGAGGTAAGTAGCTTAAGCACTTGTGTTACAGAAATCAAAAACATTATAGAAAAGTTAGTTTCCCATATTGACCCAGCCTCCGACTACGGAGGTCGTCGAATAATAAGCAAACCTACCTTCCCGCTCATCGCTTTTAAATTAACGCAACTGTAACAGGATATTGCTGTCTAGTATCCAACGGTTACGCTCCCCTGACGAGGCACAAAGGTGGGAGCCGTGTCTTTGTTGTGGCCAGCGGTTGACAACATTCGGCCGCTTTCGTCTTTTATTACTTCGCCGGGATATTTAGGGAGATCTTTGTTTTATGGTTTCAATTTGCGGTCTTTAATCTTTAACAGTGTTAGAAAGATAAATTGTAAGTACTGAGAAGCCAGAAAATAATCGCTTTAATGTATAATATGCTATATATACCTATATATCCTAGCTATGATAGCGAGCAGGCTTGACTGTCGCTATATGAGGTACTGTAGAACTACTTCTGCTGGAGTTGTGCATTAATCATTATGTTTTATAAATGTATGTACTAACATAGGTTAAGTCTTTTATAACTAACTAAAATGAGTCTTGTTACTTGAATAAATAAATAATAATAAAAATAAAAACTAGTGTCGTTAAATTGACGTAATTCGTAGCCGAGAGCCGAGCAGGCCAGATTTTGGCGTCGCGACATCTTTGAGATCCCAGGTTCGATCTCCGGTCGGGTCAATATGGGAAACGAGAGGTAGGGCATAACGATTTATCACTCAAACTGGAGCAGCCTGACTGTTGAAATACCTCCACCTTACATGAGACCGCAGCCAAATAACAATCACTTCGGTGCTGTTGTGTTCCTGCGTGTAAGTAAGGTTTCCAGAGCTCCTGGGGGGTGCTACATTAGTAGCAGGGGTCAAGGCCTCAAGGCAAGGGCGACAAGTCCAGTAACAGATTTATTAAGCTAGGACCTTATTACCACTTAACATCAGGAGGGATAAGGTCAATATTGAATTGTAACATAAAAAAAATCAAGTTGATGATTATAGTGCATCAAAGTTCAGTGAAGCATTTGTTTAAGTCACTAATTCGTAAAAAAACGTGCGAATAAGTGACGTAGCACTGAACGTTTGTCTTCCAGTTTGCATTTGTATCAATGAACAAATCTAAACGGTAGTTAAAAAACAAACATTTCATCAAAAGTAAACAAACAAAACTTACGCAAGTTAATTTCCATACAGCTAATCACATATGGTAGTAAATGACTGCTCTACATACCGTTAGGGGCCGCTCTTGTGGAGTCGTCCCAAAACTTTCTGTGACTCTCAAATAATTTGCCATGGCCCGAAAATTTGGACTCATAATGAGGGCGATCCTCGCGAAATCCGAATAAAACCGGCTTTTATAATGTCCCGTACAGGGCTGGATTAGGGACAAAGTCCCTTTTGAAGTTGTAGAATGCTAAAAATCGTACTGGATTAAATACTCGTCGGGAGGAAATTGGTCGAATATATGTATCTTATGCCATCCAATATTTGAAAAACAATCCTTTCTAATTACAGACGGTAATTAATTGTACGAGACGTAAGCTACAAACGACTGACGGATGACTAATGACAGCTGATATGGAAAGTAAATTTGAAATTAGAATTAACTCGTAGTCGTTAACGACTCGTAGTCGGTGGATCGGTCATTTGTGACACATTACGAATCGTTGTTTAACCAATATGTTACTTGAAGTAAAGTAATTGTATGCAACGCTTTTAAAAAACATATATATTGTTGCATCCGTATTATAAATGGGTAAAAATCTGTTTTTTTTTTTATAGTAGCGCTGTATATTGTCTCCTCCCAGCCTGATGGTAAGCAAGAGAGGAACCCACATCGCGATGACAACGGATTCGATACTGAAATATCCTATCCGTTAGCATCGCCATACTGGCCCGCAAGATGTTGCTTCACGCTGTGTGTGTCTGTTTGTTTTTCACGGCAAAACGGAGCACCGACGTGATTTGTTTTTAAGTGGAGAAAATTAAAGGGACGGAGAGTTGCATACCATTTTTTGTCTCTTTTATATGAATTGAACCGATTACTATCAAGCATAGTTGAAAATAATAACTTAATAGGTACACTTTTTTTTCACAAATATTCTTGTCCGAAAAATAGCTACTGAATTTTTACACATTCACATTAATAAAACGGCAGTAACAATACGGTTAATCCAGCCTTGAAATAACAAATCAGAAGTGAAAATGATAAATTAATTTTGATGCGTGTAAAACTCATTAATATGTACGACATGGCCAGTAAATGATTTGATTGCGTTGAATAAAATTGTTACAAAATATATCATGAGTAGTACTTATTATTTGTAGTTGCTATATCATTATTGACTTACATATGCATAGATTTAAAGTCCATATTATATCATGTGTAATGCGAATAGAATACTATAAACTTGATAAATATGCATAAATTTAAGGTCTATGTTAAATCATGCTTAATGAAATAAGGGTACTACAAACTTGATGAATAATTTAATGATAAACATATATGGACATGATTGTCTGCTCGCTCGCACACCATATTTTTAAGTTATCTAGTTCCAAATATTGTAAAGATTAGAATAACTACTGAGTTTCTTGCCGGATTCTTCTCGGTAGGATTAGGTTCCGAACCGACTGTAGCTTCAATTTTGGTTTGTGTTAATTCTGACGATGCATAAGTGTTACTTGTAACCTACATGAATAAATGAATTGACTTTGACTTTATTATTAAATTAGTTAGTAAGTAAGTCATTGACTTCTCTCAAACAATGAGACTTCAAATTATAATCAAAAAGTGATTTTTTCTCGCGCTAGAAAATGACAAGATCTCGACAAAATTGTATTCGTGCTATTAGTGTCTAATATGAACTAATCACTTTTTTGGTGTGAACTCTGAACATATTTCATTTGGAGCCAGAAAACGATACTAAATTACTAAAGTATACATTTATGTTAGCTCAAACCTGTCTTCAGAAACAGGGTATATAAAAAAAATGTATAAATTATTTCAATTAGAATTTTTCTTTTATACACGAGAATAACAGCGACGCGGCGGTGTATGAAATAACGTTTTAGCAGCATTTGCTGAGTTGGAACCCAATTGACCATACAATGTTCTCTGAGTGTGTTATTTCGTTCAAAGTTATAGAAATTAGTTATGCACTTCAGAGAAATAAAACCCCTGGCTCGCTCACGAACAATAAGACAAGAAAATGCGCCGATACAAAATTTTGGATTATATATTTTGAGAGACCTTGTACATACATAATCTAGGTATCAAATAAAAGAACTTGGGCAGTGTAAAAACATTATGCCTTATTCCAAATCCAAGATCCCCAAAAGTCGAACTATATGAGGTTTTGTAAAAACAATATTGTTTATTCAATTATACACCCTAGATCCTTTCCTGCTCAGTTTGAAATCCAGTAACGATGGCAAAATTTTAATTATCAAACATACGCACTGGTTTTGAGTCGGATATCAACTCGTTAAAACTTAGTTTTTCCATCCTGCGGTCTGTTGGTAATAATGTGGAATTGAGTGTGCGACATGGTGTGTATAAAAATGTAAAATAATTAACCGGGTACCAACGCGACACCATTTTTATTTAGTAACTAGCTGTGCCCGCGACTTCGTTCGCGTGGACTACATCCTTTCATGGTCGGTTTCACCCCTTTCTCCCCTAATATTCGAAACAAAAAGTAGTCTATATTATAATCCAAGTTATATCGAGCTATATTTGTGCCAAATTTCATATCTCTAACTTGAAAAATAAACATTTTTCCATATAAACTTTCAAAGGTGGTATTACCCCCATTCCCCCCTTATTTTCTAATAAAAAGTAGCTTATGTCCGTTCTTGATATTCAACGTATACCTATACTAAATTTCATCAAAATCCGTTCAGCCGTTTAGGCGTGAAAGAGTAACAGACGGACAGACAGACAGACAGACAGATTTACTTTCGCATTTATAATATTAGTATGGATTAATACGAACTACTTACTTACTTATATTAAATGTTTAAAATGGACCGCGAAAGGCTTAAAGTTTATATTAGAAACCGACATGGTGTGTATTACTATCAGGCCTAGCATACGCCACGCGACTAAATTATATCGCGCTCTTAACAAACGTCAAAATCGATTGAAGTCAGTGCGTCAGCTGCTGATTGGCTGAAAATACGAGTGCGGTGTGCTATTAGCCAATCAACAGTATCAAATCTTTTGTCGGCTCATGCGATTAATTTGACGTATTGCGCATGTTACACCTGTATAACGATTTCGTTTGAAAAAGTCGAGATAATGGTAACCCGGGGTGAGCTTACAAATAAGTTATTTATTTACATCTATACGCAGCTTGATTAAAGAAATATCATCATACATATAAATCACTACCTGTTATGACGTATGGAGCCGAGACGTGGACACTGACGGCACGACTGGTTCACAGACTTAAAGTCACTCAGCGGGCTATGGAAAGAGCTATGCTCGGTGTTTCTCTAAGGGATCGAATCCATAATGAGGTGGATCACCTCATTATGGATTCGATCCCAGCAGAGAACTAAAGTCATCGACATAGCTCACAGGATTAGCAAGCTGAAGTGGCAGTGGGCTGGCCATATCAGCCGCAGAGCCGACAACCGTTGGGGTAAACGAGTTCTGGAGTGGAGACCACGCCTCGGTAAACGTAGTGTAGGACGCCCTCAGGCCAGGTGGAGTGACGATTTGCGCAGGACGGCTGGCGGGAGCTGGATGAGAGTCGCCGAAAATCGAGCGAAGTGGCGAACATTTGGAGAGGCCTATGTCCAGCAGTGGACTGCAACAGGCTGATGATGATGATGATGATGATATAAATCACTACCACAAGCGTTTTTTCCACATTTTTCGCTGATTATTTGCACCTATTAATCGCAACACTATGTTTTATAGCAAAATCGCATACATTGTACTATTGTTAAACTAGTAATTCTGTAATATATTGTACAATAAAGTATCTCAAACTCAAATATTTATTTATTCAAGTAGGTTACATGTAACACTTTTGAATCGTCATTGAATACAATGCAAAGTGATTCTACTCTATATCTATAAGTATATCCATCTATAAGTTTGCATCCATGCTGCCCTGACGAAAAACCGTTTACAGCAAAATTAACGAAACCGTTTCTACAGTCCGCAAATTCCTAAAACAATCCTATTCTCCCTAAAATTAAAATTCAAACGAGTCTAATTCAACCGAATCCGATAAAACAATTGGAACAATTTAATATTTTTACAGGACATTAATTATTCGAATAATCTGACGCTTCTAAAGCTAATATTTAATTTACGGCCCCCCCCTTTAATTCTTTAACTGGTCTCCCCTAAGCCTGATGAATAATGGTTTTGTGATTCGGTATATTATTCTTTGATGAAAATTAATTTGGTGCAAAGCGGACTTTATAGAATTATTTATTAAGCCTGTACGTCATGTTGAGATAAAATTTTAGAATGTTGAAACATTAATTCGTCATTTTTCATGCTATTTATAACATCTTTGTAGTGCGCAAAATCTGTGCCTACTTTTTTTTCGGGAATGTTAATAAAATATACTTGTATCCTTTATCAAAGTATTTAAATAATGCTAAGCATTGTTGGTAATTAATTTGATTTCATATATTTATTTCTATTTGTTTAAATCATAAATACTTTATGAAAAATTATATATTGATTTATTATATACGTATTTATTTATTTATTATAGTTTTATTTATTTTTACGTATTTTTTATATATTTTAATCTCGTTATGGTATTTATATTGATATGTTCTGTTAGTATTTTTCTCAAACATTTTGCACGGCTGTACCCGTTTCCCGATGTCTACTATTTTCACTACCTATAGGTTGTCTGGAAGAGATTGCTCTCTAGCAATGAGACCGCCTATATTGCACTTAAATATGTCTGTAAAACCAATTTCTGTAAATTTTCTGTGCAATAAAGTGTATCTATGTATCAATAATATATATATTGTGAAAAAACTCGGATTCCCATAGATTATAGTTTTTTAAACGAAATGTACAGTTGAAAGATAGTGAAAAAGTGACGTATGAAAAAATACTGAACTAAGTAAAAGTAAAAAAATTTCACAACTTTTACGAGTTCGTACGCGTTAAATTACTCTATTCTAGCTATGAATTTAGCCTATATTACTGAATTTAGCTTTGACAATGGTGAAATAATTTTTGAAATCTGAACAGATTTTAGTAAAGAATAAGTAGTTTTCCAGTTTATTATTTACTTACACACAAAAATACAAATTTCGACCCGGGCTCTACTGCCGGTCGAAACGAAATTTTCTATATTGTCTCGGGTACTGTACTACTGTAGTTTTTTTTCTGATTTCTGTATCACAAGTGCTTTAGCTACTTGCCACAGAATCGGAGCATTGTATGTGATATTTAAAAAAATAAGTCGTTAATTCACGAGTAATTTATTACATACACAAAACAAATAAACTTAAGATAACACTAGCTTACAAAAAATTCAAACTAAAATTAATAAAAGAATAAATATTTTAAATAAACAAAGAAGGTCCCTGTGGTAAGGTACCCAAAATGCTGGCTGCATTACCTCGCAGAATGGCGATTGAAAGACGCTGGGCGAGGTAGCAGCCAGCCCTTGGGTCTCCTGTAACGTTGACTAGTCTTTTTGAAATATCTTTAAAAAAAGACAATGCGTCAGGACCCCACGGACCTAGAGTTTCCACTCCAAAAGCGACAAAATTATATTATAATTATTATTATTTTAACAAAATTAAAATTATAATTAAAAAAAAAATGTTGAATCGTTATTTTTTCCTTGTCCCCAGCTCCACCCAACGCAGTGGAAATCACAGGGCATCCTCACAACTCCAAGTTGGAAGTGAAGGAAAACGAGCAAGTGTCTTTAGAATGCCTTGTCAAGAACGCAAAGCCAGCTGCCAAGATCGTGTGGTACCGGGGAAATGTGGAGATGAAGGGCGATAAAGGTGAGTTCTGTCATGTGATATGCCTTAACACACTGACTATTAGGCCTAGCATACGCCGCGAGAGTAAATTTTATCGCGCTCTTATGAAATGTCAAAATCAATGCGTCAACTGCTGATTGGCTGGAACTACGAATACAGTGTACTATCACCCATTCAACGGTATAGAATTTTTTGTCGTCTCATGCGATAAATGTGACGTATTGCGCATGCTAGGCCTGTATGAAGTAGTTTTACAATAACGTATTAAAAACAACTTGCCATAATTATTTTGCTCGGCCGCACCCATTTCGCGTCATTTACGATTATTGATATTTCGAGCGATAAGAACACCTAAATTGTATTAAAATCAATCTGTAAAACCAATTTCGGTAGAGTCTGTGTAATAAAGTATATTTTTTTATCTATACAACGTGTAACGGAAAGGGTATAACAATATCAAAAATACCAAAGCAGTTAACGGTTACAAACTGTATGGGACCATTTGTAGCTGTGTACACGCATTTATTGATTAAATATTTTTTTTGAAATATCAGTCAAATACAAGTCAAAATTTTGACTAAGTCACGCTTGCACAACACTATCACAGTATTGTTGGAATCGTCGAAAGACTTCGATGTACCTACCTATTATGCTATTAATTTAAATATCACAATGGTGGTTCATCTTTTAGTGTTTACTGAATCACATCTGAAATTTGTTGGTTTAGCGTTTCTCATTTTGACAATTCAGTTAAGTCATTGAGTTGTCGTCGCCGTGACAACATCTTGTGTTTTTGCCTTTCTGGATTACCTACTTACTACGGATAGCCTAGTGATATTTCGTGATGTCTTTGAGCAATCAAGAATATTCGAGATGATTCTCTGTCTCGGAGCAACCGACGGCAGCGTGATGGCCGACCGAGAGCTAGAGAAAGAGATTTACGAAACCATCAAAACGCTCGTTTCCATCTGTGGATTGGGCGAGGAGGTCGTATCACATGGCCAGCTCGGTCACCAGACCTCACTCCGTTGGACTTCTTCTTGTGGGACTAATTTAAAAGGAAGGTGTACGCTGTAGCATGCTCGTCAAGGGAAGAGATGATAGAAAGCATCAAGGCCGCGTTCTGTACAGTGACACCACAAATGTTGCATAATGTTCGCGCATCTTCTAAGAAAGTACTAGGCGCGCATGTCGAGGAAGGAGGTGGAGAAATTTAGGATCGCAGTGATTGTCGTGAAGTGATAACGTGATTTGGGGTCGCTGACCTCAATAGTGTTGTGATGCGTTTGTTTACGTTTTAGTCAGTCATTATAGTTAATCATTTTTTATTTCATAAAAGCAATAAAGTGTTTATTTTAACTCGGGATTTCGTATATAGAATCTATACAAGGTATAGTATCCACCTACTTTACATTGTTACCCCCTTTCCGTTACAGGTTGTATATCTAAAATTAATATAACGTATGTTACGCTAACCCCACCAGCATTCGAAAATATCTCGCATGAGATGACAAAAGTTTCGATACCGTTAATTGGCTGGTAGCAGAACGCAGTCGTATTTTCAGCCAATCAGCAACTGACGCGTCGATTTTGGCATTAGTTAAGAGCACGAAAAAATTTACTTGCACAGACACTGTAAATTGGCTGTAAGTACATTGTCTTCGTATTTTCAGCCAATCAGCAGCTGACGCATTGATTTGCATATTTGTTAAGAGCGTGATAAAATTTTTCAGTGACACAAAATTTAAAAATGGCCGATGGACCTCTAAGTTCTCTTCAATTTTATTGTAGAATTGATTTAATGATCTGATCAATTGTTTATTTACTCCTTTCTTTTAATGTGACATGGAATTTCATGATATAGATTTTTGTTTATATGACACTTCAAGATTGACCTTATTCCACCTAATGTTAAGTGATAATGAGGTCCTGGGGGCGACAAGTACAGCATTATAAATCTGTTACTGAACTTGTCGCCCTTACCTTGAAGGCTTGAACCCTGCTACTAATGTAGCACCCCCCAGGAGCTCTGGAAACCTTACTCACATGCAGGAACACAACAACACCGAAGTGATTGTTATTTGGCTGCGGTCTTCTGTAAGGTGGAGGTATTTCACCAGTCGGGCTGCTCCAGTTCAAGCGATAAATTGCTATGCCCTACCTCTCTTTCTACGATATTTCAACGACAGAGACTCAAACACTGACGAAATTTCCTTAAATAAAAACCTTAACTGAACTCGAATACTGTTTCTGACGATAAAGTAAAAAAGAAAAAGCGAGTCGAGTTTTTTTAAGAAAACGATGTAATTACACCGCGGTGCTGATACCATTTTAATTTCGTTTTACGTAATGGAAACATGCTGAAACTTACAAATACTGGCAAAGTGTGAGACTGACATGCTCAGAGGGTTTCGTATACTTTGTTTTTTACATTTTCCTTTAATTTTTTTCTTGCCTTGAAATCCAGTGATTTTAAATTAAAATTAAATTTTTATTTAAAAAAAATTTCTTCTCCCCAAACACTGTTTGACTGGTAAAAAAAGTAAGCCACTTGGCATGAAAATAACCATTGTTATTTTTATACTTGTGTTAGTTAAAATAAATAAAGGAAACACTTTTCTCAGTTACTGCAAAAATCCTTTTTGAGTCTTAAATATTAGAAACAGAAGAATTTTATCTCCCCTTGCGGTGCGGGAGGCTAACGGTTGATACAGCAGAAAAATTCCATCGCCCACTATAACTTGCGGTTAGCTCAGTTGGAAGAGCAGCACGCGAATTACGAAGGCCACAGACGGAGGATCAAAAAAAAAACCAAATTTATTTAAAATAAAACTATGTAATTTAATTATACGGGGTTCCATTCCCGCACCGCAAGGGGAGATAAAATTTTTCTGTTTCTAATATTTAAAGTTCGCTAGTACGGCGTAAAAAACTATAAAAATAAAAAATCGAATAAGAAATTCTAGTATGAAATAGTCTTGTTTCAATGACAAACGCCGGACAGACTACAAAGTAATTACACATACTATATTAGACGTTTACATATCATTATCTAAGTCTTAGACATATAAAAAACGGCTACAGATTTGACCAAACCACATTTTGAATTTTTCATATGATTTTTCACATTTTCGAACAACGTTTTTCCCTTTAGTTAACGGAACTCTAAAAGCAAAACACGAGTTACAGACGATCCAATATCAGCTAAATTAAAACGTGGGAGCATTAAAATTGAATTTTTCATTTGCACCGCACCGAACGATTCGGAAAGCGCGTTTACCCAGAAATAGTTCGGTATTAAAAACGGGATGGATCAGACAGGCGATATTAATCTTCTGTGTTCAGCTCATTGCCCCGGTAACCGGTACTCGATAACTACCAATACCGATTGTCGGCTGCACTATTTTTCGCTGGGAATTTATTGGTGTTATAGAATCCTTGCTGATTTTTTTTTAATATGCATTCCGCGTTATGGGATTGGCACTAGTATTACAGTAATATTTTTGTTTTGTAATTTAATAAAGAGTTGTGGATTTTGTGAAAATTAAAATAAAATAACATATATAAAAGATTTTTTTACAATCTTATATAGTGTTACACACTGCATTAGATATCTATATTTAAAAAAAGAGAACAATTTCATGTCCTTTTGCGGGATTGGATTCGAATCTACGACCTGCACGTATCGCGCGTGCTACTCTTCCAACTGATCGGTATTTTTGTTGTTTGCTGAACTTATTAGTTGGAAAAGCAGCACCCGTGATACGTGAAGGTCGTGGGTTCGTATCCCAGATCGCAAGGGGAGATTAAAGATTAACTTTAAAATACTTGAAAAAGAGTTTATGATAATAATTTTAAATCTGAGACTTACACACTAATTAATTAAAAATTTTATTGTACCAATTAGTACAACAGGTGGACTTAATGCTAGGGGAATTCTCTACAAGTCAACCCTTGGGTTATGCAGATGTTTGTATATGGGTGCGGTAATAGTGAAGTAGTGCGTACTATACACTAATATGAAAAAAACTATCACTACATAGTATGAAACAATTAATATTTTTACTTCCCGATGTCTGTCCGTATGTATGCTTAGGTTTTTAAAACTACGAAACGAATTTCGATGCGGTTTTTCTAAAGTAATGAGAAATAACGTTTCATAAATATTACTGGTGTAATTTACATGAATAAAATAATTTTGAATATGAATTTGAATTTTGAATTAGAATCATTGCAACGCCCTCTCTATAGGGCGTCACATGTACTTAGCCTTAAGAATGTCAACTTTCACCCCATGTGAGATGCAATAAAGATTTGAAATTAAATTTGAATTTGAAATGTTTTAATAAAGGTACATATTTATATTAAAAAAAAACAAAAAAATCATCGACGCCTACATTGCACCTGTGCTAATTTATGATATTTTTTTTTATACATTGCTCTTCAAGATTGACCCCATCCCACCTGATGTTCAGTGGTAATGAAGTTCTAGCTTAAGGGTGACAAGTACAGCATAATAAATCTGTTACTGGACTTGTCGCCCATACCTTGAAGGCTAGACCCCTGCTACTAATGTAACACCCCCCAGGAGCTCTGGAAACCTTACTCACACGCAGGAACACAACAACATAGAAGTGATTGTTATTTGGCTGCGGTCTTAAAATCATAAAACAGCCTAATTAAAAAAACACAAGTCTTAATCTTTGTTAAACATAAATTAATTACATTCACAAATTCAGATGAATATCTTATTAAAATACGATTCAGTGTCTCAAGTTTTCTACTTAAGTATTTTATAAAACACAGAAAATGAAAGCTTAACTCATAGATTATCATAATTTAACGAAAACTCATAATTTTAATTAGTTTAAGTAAATTAACAGGTACTTAATAAATAAATTGAATAATTTTACACAAGAATTGGCTTTATTTTAATAAAGTGCCTTAGGTATATCTTAATTTTATAAATTTGCATTCGTAAGAAAGTGAATATAAAATAAGCCATAGTAATTATTTCGTATCATGAATTCGTCTTTATTTTGTGACTTAACCACTGAAATGATAATTAGATATTTAAATTAAGTACAATATTTTTAATTATTTTGTATAATTGGTGTTTTTTTTTTAAATTTATGGGTACATTTTCAATCCCTAGAATACAGAAATGAAACATTAATCAAAAGTTAAGAAGTGATTAAAATACTTTTTTGAATGTATTGGACTTATTTATTTTATTTTATTTAAAAACTTTATTGCACAAATAAGTACAACAGGCGGATTTAATGCAAGGGGCATTCTCTACCAGTCGACCCTTGGGTCATGCAGATAGTTTGTATATGGGTGCGATACAGGGACTTAGGCGTCGTTATTTTTGAGTTCGATTCCGGGTCAGGTAAATATGGATAAAACTGTTTTGTCTCTGGTCAGGTTGTTGTGGTACCGTCATTATTTCTGATTTCAGTAACACAAGTGCTTTAGCTACTTGCCATAGAATCAAAGCAACGTATGGTGGGGTCGTCCAATATATTAATATATATTGAGATATTTTTAATTCAAATTCAAATATTTCTTTATTCAAGCAGGTTACATGTAACACTTTTGAATCATCATTGAATACAATGCAAAGTGATTCTACTTTCGGTTCGGAACCTATATCTACCGAGAAGACACCGGTATGAAACTCAGCAGATTAGTTACAGTAGCAGTATCTAACTTATAGCTATGTGTAGAACACTTTGGACCAAGTCATATAGTTTTATTTTGATGAGTGAAAAAAGGATGAAGTATTATTTTATTTTAAGAGGTAAGCTGGAGCTATAATACAGATTGAGAGATGGAAACAATTCATCTTTCAATTCCACCTCTTTCTCTTATTTACTTTTTTATTTATATGCCAAATCTAAGTGTCCATACAAATCTCTGATTAGTAGCTAGATCACGTATTTCCTAGATTCAAACGTAATCAAACGCACTCAAAGGCTCAACTTTCGGGTCCCCGAAAATATCCGGTTATAAACTATATAAGGGCATGCTAGCACGATAATTGGGCGCTCGAATACTAATTGGTCTCATCGTTCTGACGGTCTGTCTGCTCTCATTAATTAGGCAAGTTTTCGATTTCAATCGACAAACAATAGCTGCCGGTATTGATTATCGGTTTATCGATATCGAATTATTGGTGAACTAGAGACCGATAAATTGCTGTAAATTCGTAAGAGCGGGTAGTAGTTATATTAATCTTAACGTTAATAATATAAATAATTAAAATTAATTTTTAAAATTTATTTATTTAGTTAATTTTTTATAGGGCATTATCATCTGTTTGTTTATTTTATTTGAGGTCAACAAGGGATGTCATCCAAAAAAAATACCACAGTTAATACAGCGAAGCATTTAATAATAATAATAATAATAATAATAATAAGGTTTATTTGGCACACAAATAAAAACATACAGAAGAAATCAATTACAGTTACAATTAAGAGAAATTTTGTTTCAAATTAAATTAAATTAATTAAAATTACAAATGTGCAAAGGCAGAATGCGAAATTATTATGCAATTTACAAGGGCTCCCAAACTAGGCAGTGCCTGTATTTTGGGCAACCTATTTTTGCGTTAGACATTAAGAATTTGGATTATTGAATAAAACAGGAGAATTATATTAATTTATAAGAGTGTAAAAAATAAAGGAACTTAAAAACATCGACTGACAAGTGCCTCAGTTTCATCATATGAGTTATCCAGCAACCACTGAGTTAAAAGATTCTTTGCGTCTAAGACTGAACATTTTCTAACATCACAAGCCCTAGTAGCAGCGTTGTAAACACGAGCTCTAACCGAGTCTCCAAATCTAGAAGCAAAGTGTGAGTTTACTATCGGAATAGGGATTTTAAAAGTACGTTTGTTTAGAAGCGTCTTGTAGATATCCGAAGTTATAAGTCGTTTGTGCGCTATTAGACAGATTTTTAATATGAATAATTGACGAATCGTGAGAACTTGAGCTTCATTATAAAGATCTGTAGTTGGGTATCTATAAGGTTTTTTTAACATAATTTTGAGGAGAGACCTGTTTGCGCGTTCAGCTTGCAATAATGTTGTCTTGGCAGCCCCACCCCATATTGAGACACAGTATCCAGTGACAGACTGACAAAGGACTTTGTAAATCATAATAAGCAGCTTTTTGTCAGCGGAGTCACTCAGTTTCTTAAAAATGGCAGAGATTTTCCTAATTCGTTTAGAGAGACACTCGATGTGACTTTTAAAAGAAAGGCGCTCGTCTATCATAACACCCAAATATTTGTTAACACCAGTGCGATAAATGGAGTTACATCTACAGTTCAAAGGAGAAGCCAAATCGCATGAGTGGATCTTAATACTGCCCTCAACAATTGGTCCGGAAACAGATGTTTTGTGAAAACATACAAAATTTGTTTTTGAAGAGTTTAGTGTAAGGAGGTTCTTCCTAAGCCATGAACTAACAGAAGACAGTCCAGCCTCAGCTGTGTGAAATGTATTAGTCCAGTTGGTACCTTTAAAAAGGATTGCAGTATCATCAGCATAACATATCAAATCAGCATTTTTCAGTTGCAAATCATGGATGTCGTTCATGTAGACTATGAAGAGAGTTGGGCCTAGAATGCTTCCTTGAGGCACGCCAAAATTAACTGGCAGCTGGTCACTTCTCTCTGACCCGACTTTAACGACCTGATGTCTATTAGAGAGATAACTTTTGAACCAATCCAGAGCAATCCCCCTCACACCCAGACACTCTAACTTGCGACAAAGTATTTTAGAAGATACAGTATCGAAGGCTTTTGCGAGGTCCAAGAAGACCCCAATACATTTCTGATCCCGGTCTAGATGACCTGAGACAAGCTCCGTAAGGAGCGTCACCGCATCTTCCGTTGACTTATGGCGTCTGAAACCAAATTGTCTGGGAGACAGGGTACCATTCGCCTCAAAAAACCTGATAAGCCGATTGTTCACAATCTTTTCCAGAATTTTAGAAAAAACACTAAGGAGTGAAATCGGTCTGTAATTTCCCGGTTCCTCCCTAGGTCCATTTTTATGAACTGGAGTTACAAAGGCAATTTTCCATAATTTGGGGAAGCAACCGGAACCGAGACTCAGGTTAAACAACTGAACTAGAGGGTCACAGAGGATGAGTCTCGCATATTTTACAAAAGCAGTGCTTACACCGTCAAGACCAGGCGCACAATCACTTTTAAGATTGCTTATAATGCTGAGAACCTCTTCGCGATCAGTAGGTTCCATGAAAAAAGAGTTAGAAGGAGAGTCTTTTAGAACAACTTTGGAAGCTAAATCGTCTTCAGATTCATTTAATTGATCTATTATATTGTTAGCCAAAGTTTTACCCACCGCTGAAAAAAACGCATTACATTTATTAAGAGAAACCTTAGGACTGCTAGATGTTGATAAGAGCTCAGTGGGTTGGTCATGTTTTAATTTCGCGTTACAAATTGTCTTTACAGTTTTCCAGAGTTGTTTTGTATCCTTACTATATCTTTGTAGTTTTTCTTTTTCGTAAGCTACTCTCACCTTTCTTAACAACTCAATGTAGAAATTTCTATATCTTCTATATGAAACCTGCAATATTTCATCGTTAGGGTTCTGCTTTAGTTTAGCATGAAGCCTATCTTTATGACGAGCGCATCTCAGCAGACCAGGCGTCATCCACGGCCTGATAACATATTTTGACCTACTGATTCTTACTGATTTGGAGTGAGACTTTATTGCTTTGTTAATAATATCCATAAAAGACTCAACAGCATTATCGATAGAAGACATTTAAATAATAGGTACATCACATTGATATTATTTTTAAGAACTTAAAATAAGAAACAAGACTAAGTAAGTATCTTAAAATTGATTATAATTTCATAATTACGTATAAAAATGAAATGGTAACAGAATTACGTCGTTAAACCAGTCGATTAAATTTTAGGGATGACCAAATATTTTATTGGTCACAAAAACGATCATTAAATGCTTTAACGACTGACTTGTAGAAATTTGATGATATCGTTAGAGTGTATCAACGAAGTAAATTAATTTTTTGAAGTCATAGACGGACGCTAAAAATTCAAAAGTATATTAAATAGAGCCAAAAATTAAAAAAGATCAATTTTGATTTTATCATTATGTGTGTCCTAATCAAACTTTAATATTACAAATTGATATAATAATTAAAACTATTTCACACATTTCCTTAAAAAAACAATGTAATGGAAAATGGTAATTTTTAAAATAGCCATGATACCAAGTATGCAGATAATCTTATCATCATGACACATAGTGACGATATGAGCTACTCTTAGAAATACATTTTATTTGTTCATACTATAAACCGACATCTGCGTTTTGTAATCGCAAAAAAAAATGAAAATGTCCAAAATCCTGCAAAAAAAACCATAATTTAAGGAGCCCTTAGTAGCCAAGTCGCCAAAAATTCCAAACTGCATTTTTATTCGCCAAATATCAAGCAAACTTAGCAAAAACCACCGAAAGGAAACTATGCTAAAAACGAACTCGCTTTCAAATAAAAAACTGGATCTAAATCTGTCTAGTTGCTTAAAAAGCTCTTTACTCCACAGACAAATGTAGACACCGATATACACAGATAAACAGACATCGACGTCAAATTTATCTATTTTTTCATAAGGGGCTTAAAAAACAATTCATTCGCACCTTGTTTTTTGAAGGTAACAAGAATTTGACGCATATCCCGCCAGAAACAAAACATGCCAACGTAAAAGTTGGCGGGAAGAAAAGATCAAGTTTTAATAGAAAATGGCTCTCGATATTACGCGGTAACGCGCCTGGATTCGTGGCATAAAATATTAGCTGTCGATATTCGTTAGTTGCATCACTAGCGCTGACAAAACGCTTCCCTGGATGCGCCAACGCTGAAATGGTAATTTCGGAATGGAGGTTAGCCGTTTAGCATTTTAAGCGCTAATAATGAGTTGACTAAACGAGATTTCGTGATTTGAATGTACTGGAAACTAGCGCTGTAGTTCCATTGTATTGTATAGCATAGCGATTTATCGGTCGCACTGGAGCAGTTCGACTGGTGAGATAACTCCACCTTACAGAAGACCGCAGCCAAATAACAATCACTTCTGTGGTGTTGTGTTCCTGCGTGTGAGTAAAGTTTCCAGATCTGCTGGGGGCGTGCTACATTAGTGGCAGTGGTCCAGCCTTTATGGTAAGGGCGACAAGTCCAGTACCAGCTTTATTATGCTGTACTTGTCGCCCTTAAGCAAGGACCTCATTACCACTTGACATCAGATGGGATGAGGTCAATCTTGAAGTGCAATATAAAAAAACTGTCCACCACGGTTTAACCTTTGATCTACCCCGTTTTTTCCTCATTTATTATTAATTCTTCCCTCTTATTACTATTAGTCGCAGCGGAATGTGATATAGCTTACGGGACGTCAAATTCCGGCCCAGTTTCTTCTCGGTTACGAAGGTCGTCTTTCAATATATGTTAAAGTCTAGCACGACCACCTAATTTTCCTTTCAAAGCCTATAAATGTCAGACTTACAACAATACGTATCACGTATTCAAATGAAAGTCACATCCAGGGCTTATATATTCGCGTTCCGCGGTTTCACCCGCCGCCAATAACTCGCAATGACATTGACACGAGCCTCTTCGATATGCGCCCCCCTTCACCCCCCCCCCTCCCGTTGGGGGTGTCTCCTACGGAAATTATTTTATTGAATTTTTAATTCGAGCCGATATCGGATTTCGCGAAGTGCAGACTTCGTTGCTGATTGAAATTATTGTTTTCTTGTTAATGGACCCGTTTTTTGGGACAGATGTGGATTTATGGGAATGACAGTAGCTTTATGGAACGGCCTGTTTGAAATTCGTATTTTATTTTATTGCCGACTTTTTTTCTTAAATATTTCTATCAAGCATAGACTGAAAAAAAAAGTAAAGTATTTTTGTGATGTAATCCAGTATGGATATATAATGAATATTATAAATTATAAATGGAATATCATAAATGCGAAGGTAACTCTGCCTGTCTGCCTGTTTGTCTATCTGTCTTTCCTAAATCACAAATCCGATTTTGATAAAATTTGGTATCGATATACGGTGAACTTCTTGAACTGGCATAGGCTACATTTTATTTTGAAAATAGGGGGAGATGGGGGTAATACCGCCCTTGAAATATATATTATGGAAAAATGTATATTTTTTACTTTAAAAACATGAGATTTGGCACACATTTTTCATTAAACTTTGGATCTACGAAATTTATGATTGATGATTATGACACTTGAAATTTTTTGAGATTTATTCAAGCCGATCAACAATTATATAAGAATTAAAACGAATAAAGTAAAGAGCAGATACAAATAAAAACATCAAAACAAGTGTTAGTTGGCGAAAATCATTTCGACGAATTTCCTTGTTTGTGAAATTATTTTTTCCAGGATTTTGGCAAGCTCTGCCTGCATTCCCAGAAATGTAATCCATGCTCTTCTTTATATTAGCAAATTAACCTTGAACCTTAAAATTCTTATGAAAGCAAATTTCATTGAAAAATTAATTAAACTTCAAATGCTTCCTGCAAACGTTATTGCTTACATAATTTTTTTTTTAATAAATATATATTTGTTAACTTTTTTATTTGATTTGTCGCATAATTATTATGTCCATAGGTAGGTGATCTTTTGACTTCATCCGAGATTTCCATTATTACCCAAATCATTTTGAACCTTATTCTTACGACAATTTGACGACCTCTGTAGCCAAGAGACGAGCGGGCCTGACTTTGGCGAGCGCCATCTCTGGGGTCCCGGGTTCGATCCCCGGTCGGGTTAATATGGAAAACGAACTTTTCTATATTATTTCGGGTCTGGGTGTCGTGGTACCGTTTTTGTTTCTGATTTCTGTAACACAAGTGCTTAAGCTACTTACCGCAGAATCAGAGCAATGTATGTGATGTTGTCCAATAAATAAACATAATAATATATTCATACATTTACTTATCTATCATATTGAGGCACTGAACAAAGTTCCTGCTAAATCTCAAAGCCTCCTTTCACTCCGAAATCTTTTCTGATACCACATATTCCACCCAAGGATCTATCACAAAGTAATAATACAATAACAAACATTGTGCCAAGTAAAATATCGCTGTAACGAATTCAAAACAATTTTCCACTCCTTGTTTTTTTTAAGGGCCCTTGTACACGCTCTGTTGTTTATACGATGGTCCTTCCAACCTTTAGGGTACCGGTGGACAATAGGAAAACGGCAAAAACTGTGCACTTGACGTTTATTCGAAATGGAATTAATGAACGCCCAATTAAATTCCGGATGTTGTGCGCAAAATATGGTTTTTTATGTCGAATGCGAGACTTTCGTCGTAAATTTAGACTTTAATTTTGCAAATCGTCTGTCATGCGTCTCTATTAAAATATGAAAATTTTGTATCTAAGTACTCACTTTGCTTTTGTTTTTTAACTTAAATCTCAAAAGTTCATAATGATGTGTTAACAATATTAGGATTATAATCTAGATGTAAAATCTATTTGTCCTTGTATCTAACATTTGTTTTGATTGTAATCTGTTTTGTTTTCCAAATAAATAAATAAATAAATAAATCGCTTTTTGTGTTCGATTTGATTTTGTTTTTAATAAGCAGCGTGTGTTCAACGATCATTTTTACGGGCTTAACTATTTTGTCTTTAAATACTAGAAACAGAAAATTTCTATCTCCCCTTTCGGTGCGGGAATCGAACCCACGACCTTCACGTATCGCACGTGCTGCTCTTCCAACTGAGCTAATCACAAGTTATCGTAGGTGATGAAATTTTTCTGCTGTATCAACCGTTAGCCTCCGGTAAGTGCCCTCTGCCGAATATGTTTAGAACTACATTCTTATCGGCTTACTTATTTCGTCTTTGCCTTTGAAAAATAATCTAAGTAAAATAATATTCTTGAAATCATAGTTCCTATAAAATACAACACTAATACATATAAAAGCTCAATTTGTTAGATTAAAAAATGATTCGAACAATTTTTTTTTGGTTTCTTCATTGAACAACGCTATTGTGTCCGGAGGGTCTACTCCCGACAACGAAATATGTCGGATCCGACAACGGATAGCAATTTTTAATTCTCATATTCGCAACCAATTCACTTCGAATGCGAATAAAGCGTTTTCTTAAAACAAAGTATTATTTATGCAAATGAAAAACCACGTTTTAACTCCCGATATTTTGATTAATCTTCAAAAACGAAACCTTTCGTTTGTTCGTTTCGTTTTCGAGAGTAGACCCCCTTATCTACAAAATGTATATTGTTGAATATAATTAACAATCTGTGTTACACCATTTATATATTACTCACTATCTTGGCCTATCGTTTAATTCTACTAGTGCCCAATTTCAATATTTGACGATTCGTAAATTGTCAAAAATAACTAGGTATCCGTTTTTCTCCAAATTACCACGAGTCAGTTATTCTAATTTTAAATTTACATTCAGCTGTCATCAGCTGTCATCAGTCGTTTTTAGCTCACGTCTCGTATAATTTATTACTATACCTGTAACGGATCGTTTTTCCAATATTGGAACCAGGCATAAATCAAGCAATTACCTACAGTTGTTACGGGTTATAATTGAGCAGCTATTCGTGTCTAAACCAAAACACACTTATAACTTAACATTAGAATACTATTATATCGATTTTTTTATTTTTATAGTGCTTTACACCGCAAGAGCGAACATATATTTCAAAGAAACCGAAAAAATTATATCTCCTCTTGCGGTGCAAGAATCGAACCCACGACCTTCACGTATCGCGCGTGCTGCTCTTCATTCAGTTGAAAAAGCTCAGGGAGATATTTTTTTTTTGTTTCTTTCAAATATTTAGAATACTATTTATGCCGAAACACGAACGACGTCGCAGGAAAAACTAGTACTCCTACAATTTCCTGTATCAGTTGTATTTTATAATCCTTCAAAATCACTACCAATTTACTTAATCGGCTTACATTAGCGGTTAGCGCAGAACGGTTCCCAGAAACCGTTTCACCCGTTTTTATTATATTTACGAAACCTGCTTGCTTTAAACTCTTCCGCGTAGACGCCATAAAAACTGATTATGTTTTCCGACAAATTTTCCATACATTCCTCTTCGCCCGGCTTTACTCGCTTTGAACCTTTCGTTTCCTATTTGCTAAAAGCGATAAGCATTTTTTCTTCTTAGTTGTATATATGTAAAATATATTCTCAGCTGTTTTATCTTTTGCAAGAAATAAAAACTCTCTTAACATTTCTCGTGGTACCGTAAATTGCCACGTGTATCTGGTAGAATGAGATTCGAGTCTCATGTATTCTATTAAGTTAAAAAAAACTATAACTAGTACTTAATTATGTACACAAAGGAGTTTTGTATTACAAATCCATTAAAGTACAAATTACAATATCCATAACATTAAACACAAAAAGTAAAACGAAATAACATTAATGGCACTCTTAGCCTAAATTATTCTGTTTTGATGAAAAATACGACTTAAGAGAATTAACGTTTAAGAGAGGTAGGGCATAGCGATTTATCACTCGAACTGGAGCAGGCCGACTGGTGAAATACCTCCACCATACAGAAGACCGCAGCCAAATAACAATCACTTCTGTGTAGTTGTGTTCCTGCATGTGTGTACGGTTTCCAGAGCTCCTGGGGGGTCCTACATTAGTCAAGGTCAAGCCAAGTTAGGCGTCAAGCCTTTAAGGTAAGGTAAGGGCGACAAGTCCAGTCCACAACAGCTTTATTATGCTGTGCTTGCCACCCTAAAGCTAGGATGTCATTACCACTTAACATCAGATGGAATGAGGTCAATCTCAAAGTGCAATATAGAAAAAAAACAAACATGATTTTTGGACGAAAAATAAGTCTTTGCTAAATACTTATACAAAGTTACTTTGATGTGGTATTTTCCGTTCATATTTTAACACGAAAACTTGTCATTATTTTAACCTTAAAAATTTGAAGCACGCTCTCATTTGAGTTTTGACTTAGATTGAACTGTAGATACTTTTGGCTTTTTTTTGCAATACTTACGTTACGACTAATAATTGACTAGAATTTTTCATGCAACTTTGGATCTACGAAATAAAATTGATGATTATTACACTTACATTTTTAGAACTATTTGCTAAACTCTTATACAAACTTACCATGATTTGCAATTCTCTGCACATATTTTAACCGACTCATTTTTTTATGGAAGTTTAAAACACAGTTCTGAAATATAATTTAATACGGGCCGCAATCACCGACGGATTAAAACGAATTTCTCGTTTAATGTAGATTGACAACCTTTATGCATAAAAGCAAGCATTAATTTTATTGAAACCATGTTAACGTGGCCAATTACTAGTTTGGACGCGGGGAAATGTTACTGGACTGACTTTTGAAATTTTGTTCTTATGCATAATTGTATATAGCTTCTTGATTGGAATGAGGTAGAACTGTAATAAATAAATAAATAAATAAAACACAATCATCAAATAAATACAACATCACATACATTCGTGTAGTCTATACTAAAAGCTATAATTCAACGTTTCACGTGATCAATAAAAACTAATATTCGAGAAAGGAGCTTCCTAAAATTCAATCATCTAGTTATACCGCGGAACAAGCAATAAGAGGTTATTTTTTAAACGATTCAACCCTTCGCCGGGTTTCCCCGGAAAATTTTAACTTATCTCAACCCTTGTACATGTCAGGGGCAGAGTTCCAGCGAGATTAACGGAGAAACCAAGTTGGGTTAAATTTTAATTGACTGTTGAATCGTGTTTGGGAAAGTCGCGGCGAAAAGCTGATGTTTAAAAACCGGTCAAGTGTGAGTTGGAGTCGCGCACGACAGGGTACTATATCATTATATATTTACACTAGCTGTGCCCGCGACTTTGTTCGCGCGGACCACATCCTTTCATGGTCGGTTTTACCTCTATAACCCCTAATATTCGAAACAAAAAGTAGTCTTTAATTTAATCCAAGTTGCAAGCTATATTTGTGCCAAATTTCATATCTCTAACTTAAAAAATAAACATTTTCCAATATAAACTTTCAAAGGCGTTATTACCCCCTCACCCTTATTTTCTAACAAAAAGTAGCCTATGCCCGTTCTTGAGGTTCAACGTATGCCTGTACCAAATATCATCAAAATCGGTTGAAAGGTTTAAGCGGGAAAGCGTATCAGACAAACAGAGTGACTTTCGCATTTATAATATTAGTAGGGATAAGACACAATGTTGCTGAAAAATCACGATTGCTGTGGGAACCATCCCTAAAAAAATGTTTTTTTTTTGAAATATTTAACTAAATCATTGCTTTAAATAAATATAAACTAAGGCAAACCCGCGGCGTTCTACTAGTTACTGAATAAGTAAGCAATCTAACCACAACCCGCCAACCCCAGAGAAACATTTTACATTCTAGAAACCGATTACGCTTCTCACAATCTTAGCAAGAACTGCACTCCAATTTCGTTCGCTAAAAAATTCAGTTACATAAAACGTACATGGTCTTATACTTACTTGACCTTAATTCGGTATAAAGATATTAAAAGGAGCCATCTGTTCCCCCTTTATTCCTTGTTTCGTAACAAAAAGTCCTTTCTCCTATAAACAAACGGTTGGGGGAACCGCAAACAGCCCTAAACGTCTTTTACCTGTTTTCAAGTGATAGGCTGAAGCGATTTGTATTTTTGTATGCCCTTCAGACTGATTACATCCCTACTAATATTATAAATACGATAGTAACTCTGTCTGTCTGTTACGTTTTCCCTTTTGGTGAAATTTAGTACAGGTATATGTTGAACCTCAAGAACGGACATAGCCTACTTTTGGTTATAAAATAAAGGGGGGGAATGGGGATAATACCTTTGAAAGTTTATACGGGAAAATGTTTATTTTTAAGTTAGAAATATGAAATTTGGCACAAATATAGCTCAAAACTTGGATTATAATCATATATACTACTTTTTGTTTCGAATATAAGGGGAGATAGGGGTAAAACTGACCATGGAAGGTAGTTCACCCGATGAAGTCGCGGGCACAGCTAGTACTGTATATCATAAAAAAGGCTACGTAAATAGGAAATCTGGGTACAAAACCTAGGTTATCTATTTAAAAAGGTGCGAGAAATCGGCCAAATATGAAGGTATTAATTTAAACTAGCCACGTTATGTAGTAGTCAATACATTTTGAACTCTTATCCTACATATCTGTTTAAGTAACAACGATCACTTTATTGTTTCTTTGAAATAACTATTAAATATATTAAAATAAAAAAGCAAGGACAAAACCACATTTTTTAATAATTAAACTTAGGATTTTTCGCGTTCTAAACCTTCTATAAACCATATCCGTGACAATCATTTGTAGCCATTACCAATAGATTCCGATAACATTATTTAATTTTTTAAGATACTTATTGCTGTATGATAATTAATAATATTTACCTATAAACCTGAATGAATAGGTATAAACAATGTCTAATTAAATTATTTTCTAGTCCACATTTTTTAAATCTCGTCAAACAGAAAAAGTGCCTTCAATATCACCAAAATTCCATAAAAATATACTTTGACAGTTTGTTCATAATAGTTCCACTAATATAATAATATAAATTTGTACGAGTATATCCGCTTGCACGAAGCAAAAAAAGCGCTTTAATCCCAAGATTTGCACCAAAGACAATTTCAACGGGATTCACAACTCTCTCTTTGATGGTATCCTTATCTGTATTATTACTATATTATTTCTGTTCAGGTATATTTATATCGGAACCCGCACAAAAGATATTAAAACGTATTTCATACTATGTACCTGTCGGTATTTTGTACGTGCTCTTTTTTCTAACTCGTCTGAAGAATTATTTGATGTTGAGGTTACTGTATTACTTCTTTGTAGTGAAGGTTTATTTGAGGATTGGCTTTCATCATCAAGCGATTATGATTTCATTGTCTTCAGCCTGTTTTGACTGTTATGAGTCTTGTCTTAAAGTTCCTTTTTGATTCACTCAAAGAAATACTGAAAATTATTTGCAGTTACTTTAGAAATTTTAAAACCGTTATGAATTTTTTATTAGGTACAATTTACAAACTAGGGTACGGTCAATAGCACTCCAAGCAACACATTTTGGTTTTAATATAGCCCCTATGTGCCGGGAATAAGAATTTAAATCGAACTGAAAGAGTTTACTTTAATGTGCTGCCCACCGTGTCTTGTCTGCTTTGGTGCGATATAAGTTATATAAGTTCAGCTTTCTCTATAATGGAGACTACTGATTTTCTTGCTGGTATCTTCTCGGTACTAATAGGTTCAAAACCGAAGATAGCTTCATTTAATTTATGAAGACGTTTCATAAATCAATTGAAGCTACTAAGTTATTTTTGAAAATAAATTCTCAAAAATTCAAGAATTAATCAACATTTATCCATACCCATTTCTCGTCATCTACTACTTGCTCTACCTTAAGGTTGTCTGAAAGAGATCATTTCCTAGCGATAAGACCGCCTAAATTGTTCTGAATAATAGATAGATAAATAAACTTTATTGCACAGAAAAAAAATACAGAAATTGTTTTACATACATAGTTAAGTACAATTTAGGCGGACTTATTGCTATAAAGCAATCTCTAATTAATCTGTAAAACCTATTTCTCTAAAGTTTCTGTGCAATAAAGTATATCTATCTATCTAACTATGTATCTTTCTCTAACGATGATTTCAATAAGCCAACTCCATTAATAGGCTGGTAGAATTTGACGCGTATAATTAATAAATCCTTATTGAAATAGTATTATGGATTGGAATTGAATGAAAACCGTTTTGACTTGGAAATCAGTGCTAATTAATATCAGATTACGGTTTTGTTGGAACTAGCGCGCTTTATCGATCATCATGAGTTTTAATGGTAAGCTGGTTGAAGAGGCTAGATTAAGGTTACATTTAAGACATTAGAATTAAGGCATGTACGAAGATAGGCACAGAATAGGCGAATGGAACGAAAACACAATATTTTAGTATATATATATTGGGCAACATGTGACATTTCTCTTAATTTGTGGTAAGCTTAAGCATTTGTGTTACAGAAATCAGAAACCACGACGTTACCACAACACCCAGAGCCGAGACAATATAGAAAAGTACATTAATTAAAGTAGTGCGAAAAGAGATTTATTTGGAAAACATTAATGCTTCTGTATTAAAATGTGTTATTAATATTGATTGGATTCCGAAATTAATTTCACGCAAGAATAAGAAGTCTGCAACGGGATAATATTTTTAACCGACTTCAAATAGGGAGGTATCTCATTTCGATCGAATGTATTTTTTATGCGTGTTCGCGAATGACTTCGCCGTCTATGCATGGATTTCGATGTTTTTTTTGTCTGTAAAGAGATTTATCGACGGTTTTGTCGTGGTTTAGCATCCAAGAGAAATTAAGGTAAAGTCGTTTGGTTTTGCTAAACAACATGTTGATTAAATTTACATAAAGATGTTCCTTCCCCGGCAGTACTCGCATGTAATGTAACGTTACAGACTCGAGTATTACATCGGTAAAGGTGGAAAACTGAGCGTTACAATTTTGAATGATACTAAATGTGTTTACATCAAAGAAGGAAAAGAACCGAGTATTACAACGCACAACTTGTAATGATACAATGTTAAATTAATATTGACACTCAGTAAAATTACCACTTCGTCTGACATTATGAAATAACTGGTTCAGAAAGCTCGCAAATTTAACTAACTGTTACATTACACGCCAACGTTTGTCGGTCAGGGAAGTAGTTTTGTAATGAAATGCTCAAAGTAGCATCTGTAATGTTACATTACACGCGAATGCTCCCGATGAGGGAAGACTTTAACAATCGTAATGTAACATATGTCTGGTAACGTCATTCCACAAAATGCTTAAAATAATTTCGAGACTAACTTTTATGTTGAATTAGTTCAGTACCTCAACGTTCATAACACTTAAAATGTTAACAACATTACCTGAAGGCGTAACTGAGCTAGAAATTATAAAGTTTAAGCTGCTCTTGACGTTATGACGGTGCAGGTATAATGTTGGCATTATGGTTCCAACGTTTGGTCCAACACTTATCCAATAACTGAAATTGGAGCAAACATGTTTCCAACGCATACAATATTAGACGAAACGGACTTTGGTTACGCATTTAGAGATATGTATTCCTTGATGGGTTCAATTGCAAAAAAAATGGTAGTGATACCAGAGGTTTTGGGTTCAATCTTTATTCAGGGCAAACATTCAAGATTATTTTGGGTTAAAAAGTATCCTACACGAGAATTTAGTGTCTTATCTATCTATGATATCTAAAATCATGTAGTAGTTTTTGCGAGCTTTATAAATATTTACCTTTCCATGAATTTATCCAAACTTTATGTCATTTATAAATAAGAAATCTCCAAATGGATATTCAGCATCATGTTGACCTATTTACTAAATATCACTGAAATTCATTTAATAGTTTTTGCGTGAAATATTACAAATTTACACATTTGTGAGATTAATATTCTTGACTAAGATCAATGTATTAGGGAAAGAGGAGGAGAATTCACTAACTTTTATTAGTAGCTACGTCTTCGCAGTTTGACTTCTTCTATAATCATCATGGCGCCATCAATAAGCAATATATCTGCATGACCCAATAGTTGAATACTAGGTAGAGAAAGCCCCTAAGTAAGCATTAAATCCATATGTTTTTTTTTTGTGTTTGTTAAATTTTGAAGTATATAAATTTGTCACTATCAATAATGAGGATTGCTAAAAGCTCCCTAAGGTTTTAGTGGGTATTCCCCGCTCTCTCTGAAAGAGCAGGGGAGTCCCACGCACCGTATCGTACCGTTCCTTAAAAAAAGCGTTAGGAACTATTATTTAAAAATGCTGATGCTTTTCTTTACATGAATGTTTCGGGTTATGAAATTTTCTCGATAGACTTTGTGTATGGCGTTAGGACGAACGTGTGCAGACATTAAGGGAATGCGTATTTGCATAGTTAAACTATTAACGCGAACGTTACGTTACTACACACAGGAGCAGGTTTGTTTTAATTGCCACTTGCGTTTGACTGTTTGCTCCTGGGAGTTGGGGGTTGGCTGAGGAGGTAGTAAATTTGGTGAACTGGTTTTATTTCGCGAATTATGTTAAGCGGAAGTTTGTAGCGGCACGAATTGTGCTTATGTGGGATAGGGGAGATTACTCAAAAATAAATAATAAATAAATGCGCCAGACAATCATACCGATCAATATTAGAAACAGAAAAAATTTATCACCCCTTGCGGTGCGGGAATCGAACCCACGACCTTCACGTATCGCGCGTGCTGCTCTTACCAACCGAATCATACCGATCACCTGGTCTCAAACTAAGGTTTTCCCTTGTACTATGAGTACCAGACGACGGATACTAACTGGGGGCGTCATCCCAGCACACCCAGACTCGAAGTCAATTTAGAAAAGTTTGTTTTCCAAATAGACCCGACCGGGACCTTTCGCGCTTTGGCCGCCTACCTTAGCCACTCCGCCACTGAGGTCGTCACAGTGGTAAAGTAGGATGTTTGCGTGTAATACTATGATGTCGAGGAATCTTTAAGCTTTTGTTGTTAAAGGTGTGAAGAGTTATGTCGACCTGAAAGATGATGGTTTAATTTCTTTTTCTCTTTTGTTTCAGTGTCCAAAGAACAAATCAGGGAGGTGGAAGCTCCGAATGGCAACCACAAGTCTACGAGATACACGACCATATCAACGTAAGTAACAAAATATGTTTTTGTAGAATTTATTTTATATTAGACAGCTGTGCCCGCGACTTCGTTCGCGTGGACTACATCCTTTGTGGTCTTTTTTACCCCGATCTCCCCTAATATTCGAAACAAAAATTAAGTCTATATTATAATTCAAGTTTCGAGCTATATTTGTGGCAAATTTCATATCTCTAATATAAACTTTCAAAGGTGGTATTACCTCCCCCCCCCCCCTCTTATTTTTCAACAAAAAGTAGTCTTTGTCCGTTTTTGAGGTTCAACGTATTTGGTATACCTATACCAAATTTCAGAAAAATCTGTTGAGAGGTTTAAGCGGGAAAGCGTAGCAGACAGACAGAGTTACTTTCGCTTTTATAATATTAGTAGGGGTTTAGGGCATAAACCAATAATGTCTAACCCAGTAGCATTGTCTCTAACTTTGGCATAACCGTAATGTTTGTGATTTTGTCTTAAATTTAAATAAACATTTATCAAATCTATACATGTAGAAAATGTAAGTATCTTTCTTTATATGAAACTAGCGGTCCCGGCGAACTTCGTTTCGCCTTAGAGAATTTTTCCCGCTTTTCTGTTGAAATTTTTCAAATTTTACCAATGATCCCTAATTTTGTAGCCTATGTCAAATTGGAAGAATGTAGCATTCTATTGGTGAAAAAATTTTTTAAATCGGCCCAGTACTTTTTGAGCCTATTCATTACAAACATACAAAAATAGGTACAAATCTTTCCTCTTTATAATAGTAGTATAGATAATGTTGCTCAAATACCTGCCTATGCTAGCTGAAAACAATCCCGAATAATATTACACTACCTCTGCCATGAGAGGTAAATTATCGAGGCCAGTAGCCGCTAAATATTCGAGGAGGGGAAGCGAAACAACCCCAGCCATTTCCAACTCATCCCAGATTATGACAATTGACGTCAGAAGTGAGTTGGGTTGTAGTCATTACAAGAAAATATTATTATTATATACTCTGTTGCCCGGTTGCAATATTTTACGATTCGTAATGTGTCGAAAATGACTATAGGTACGGTTATCTACGAGTCGTTAATTCTAATTTCAAATTTACTTGCCATATCAGCTGTCATCAGTCGTCTGTCAGCTGTTTTTAGCTTACGCCTCGTATAATTTATTACTATCCGTAACTGAATGATTCGTTTTTCATAGTAGAACTGGGCATTAGTCATAAATGAACGGTTCGTTTTTCATTTGAACCGGCCATTAGTCATTTGTTTGTTATTTGGAATTTATTATTTTTTTATAACGCATTTCAAGATTGACCTCATCCCACCTAATGTTAAGTGGTAATGAGGTCCTAGCTTAAGGGCGACTAGTATAACATAGTAAAACTGCTACTAAACTTGTCGCCCTTACCCTGAAGGCTTGACCCCTGCTACTAATGTAGCACCCCCCAGGAGCTCTGGAAACCTTACTCACACGCAGGAACACAACAACACAGAAGTCTTCTGTAAAGTGGAGGTATTTCACCATTCAGGCTGCCTCTCTTAAATCATATTGGAAAGGTGTGGCCAAATCTTAAACGCAAAATTAATACTACCATACAAAAGAAACTCCTATCCGTATAAGTTTGAAAAAATGCAATTCACGTCTAAAACCGCCAAAACGAGGTGACTTACGGAAACCGAGGGACACAGGTAAACGTGTCGTGACGTGACGTCCGCGTCACGGTGACGCGGCGTGACACGTGAGAACGGACGCGATCCGGGGACCCGGTCCGATGTGTTTCAGAGTAGTTTGGACAGGTGTAATGAGATAAACTGATTTTGGCGGTTGCGTAGGATTTTCGTTGTTTTCTGACGGTCTCAGTAGCTTGACATAGCTACATCTATTGTTTATAGGTGTATTTTTTTGCATGTTACTGTATTTGTAATAGATTTTTATAATTTTTGATTGTGCTTTACGTCCCACCGGCGAAATATAAATATTTTAAAGAATCAAAAACATTTCATCTTCCCCAAGTTATTGTAGGCGATGATTTTTTTTTTTGTTGTATCAACCTTCTGGGTTCAATTTTCAGTTAAATATGAAAAACGGAGGTGCTATCGTTTGTTCCACCGGCCAGTCAAAATATATATTTCCACATTAGATGCAGACTTGTTACGTTAACATCTTCAGTTATCTCATAATATTTACATAAAATAATTTCAATTGCTGTATTAAACTTGATTTATTCACCTGTTTCCTATATATATATATATTTATTTATTTAATTTTACTTCAAATATATAATATTTGTCATGTTCATAATTATGTCTCTGAATAAGTTTTTTTATAAATATATCTGTATAGTGTTAAGCTCATAGTTTATTAAAATTTATACGCGATTTTTTTTTGTTCAGGCGCACTCATAAACTGACTATCTGCATGATTCATGGGTTGATTAGTAAAAAAAATGCTCGTAGCACCAAATCCAGCTTTCATTCTTATTTGGCATTTGCTGAGGTGGAACCCAAATTGGCCTCACAAGATATTTTATAATGATATTTATCTGTTGAATTGTCTTGTGTTGTGTTTGTATGTATATTTTGTGATGTCAATAAATTTATTTTATTTCTTTCTTTCTTATTTTTAATGCAATAAAGTTTATAAATAAATAAACTAAGCCGCAGCAAGAAGCCAGTCTGAGGAGCCGACGTATTCAAATTACGCATTTCGTACCGGAAACTCGGGACGTGTTCAAATTCAAAATTAAGTCACCATAACAACGCGTTTTCGCGGATAAAACCAATTTAGGAGGCGTAAACGACGTTTGACGAGAACTTCACTTCGGGATAGTGCTGTTAAATGGTAATTATCGATGTATCGATAAAATAATTATTTTTAGCCACGACCAGCGGTACTTCCCGCGCGTTTTTTTTTCACATTTTCCATTGATACTCACTCATATTCGTGTCAGGTTGATGTCATATAGCTTAAGGCCTCCTCAATAAATGGACTCCAACAACCAGTAGGTTTGAATAGAGAAAATCGTTTTTGTGAATCCAACGCAATGACCTCAAGAACAGTAGACAGAGAACATATTATAACTATTTAGCTTTTGTCAGTTTACTTAATTTCACAACATAGCTGTAAAAAGCATTAACTGTATTGGTAAAATTTTTGTTTATTATTACTAAAAATTTACATAAAGCACTGGTTTAAGCCATTGCTTTTCGACTTTCCATTAATGTTTTATTCGCTACCACTATTCGCTGTTAAAATCTGTGAGATTAGCTGGGACATCTTTTTTTTTGTATAATTAAAACAGAAACATTTACTATCTTGATAGAGTATTCAATTACCGTTGATACTAAAATACTAACGCATATAATAATATGGTAAAACACTAACAAATATTTTTGTTTTATTTAACTCACAACAGTTCTATTTTTTTAATTTATTATAGCATATAATAGTCAACCATTGACATTGTCAGATAAGCTTTAAGACGTTCGCGTTCCATTTTAAACATTTAAAATAATTTAACGTGTCAAAACGCGAAACTATTTTCATTTAGTAGAGTCAGCTTGTGACCTCGGTTGGTGCAACCTAACCAAAACGTCGGGCAGTAAGTAGTTCGTATTAACTACTAAATATAAAAGGTGTCGCGTTTTGACCCGTTAAATTATTTTAAATCGACATTGTCAATATCGATAGTGGAACATCACTACGTTATAAAGATCGCTGTTCAACAAGAGTCCGGAAAACTCAGTCGAGTTACAAAACTCCATGAAGAAACTTCCCATAACATAGCACGACGAAATCAATTCGGTTAACATAATTTGATTAAGACGTGTGACTGACTCGCCGTTTAATACAAAACGCTTGTATGTTTTTGGAGCTTAGAAAGATAGATAGATACACTTTATTGCACGGAAAAAATTACAGAAATTGGTTTAACAGACATAATTAAGTACAATTTAGGCGTTCTTATTGCTAGACTCACTTACTTACTTCTACTTAGGCTTAGTTCTAGTAAGTTACCTATTTTTTTGCAAGTTTATAAAACTTTTTTTAATAAAAGTATATTGCTATAAGGTCTAATAAGACCTTATAGCAATATAAGTAGAAGTAAGTAAGTCTAGCAATAGCTAGACTTACTTACTTCTACTTAGGCTTAGTTCTAGTAAGTTACCTATTTTTTTGCAAGTATGAAATTTTTTTTTCTTAAATCTAGCATGCCGCCGGGCTTTGCACGCATATTCAGAACAAATCAGTGGAAAGCACATTTAATATTGTTTAAATTGCTAGCACATTGGATTTTAGTAAAAATATTTTACTATTTTTAACTCTTTAGTATATCAATTTTTTCAGCCTTTCTGTGATTTTTTGGACCATGGTTTTATCGCAAAATGCGTTGATATGTGCATAACTCGACAACGCTTGGACCAATTTTGTCAATTTTTTTTATATGTTCGTTGAATGTCAAGGATGGTTTTTCCAATACAAATATTTTCTAATAAAATTTTAGAACACACCAAATCTTTTTGACAGGACGAAGTCTGGTCCGCTACTTATGTAATAAAAATCAATGCCCCTTTTTGTTATAATTTTATAACTCAAGATCGGGCTTGTCTATCTTAACTAAACGTTTAGGCTTTGTTTGGACAAATAGGTAGATGGTTTATGTGAAGTTTGCACAAAATCGGTCAAGTGGTTTTTCATTTATAACATTGTTTGCAAGCTAAGCCGCGGCGGGTCGCTAACTTTTTATGAATTCATGCACCGCCATGACATTTTGGCTTAATCTGTGGTGACTAGTAGATAATGCCACCAGGCATTAAGTCTTATGCATTTTGCAATACGCGCAAAAAAGTTTACTTAAATAAAAAAGTGAAACTGCTTTCCGCGGGATAAACCAATAAAATAAAGTGAAAATGTTCTCTCCTGTATTTGAACCCACGACCTCCGTATTTTTAAGCCTAACGCTTGAACCACTACACCACGGAAAGAGAGCTTGTGCTTAGAGAGGTTTGGAAGTAGAGTAAAAATACTTTACTTTAATACTTTATGAAATAATTCCTACTCTTAACTCGAATACTTCCATTAAATCACCAATTTACCAAACAAGCGTAGAGAAAACGTCAAAAGTTTTAATTCAAACATGTAGTTCCCTTATAAGAACGCGATTTGCATGGAAAACGGCAGTATGACAGCGCTAGGCTTGGAGCCATCAGCTTAAGAATTGTGAACATCGCATTTGGCTTAGAATAAATGGAAAAGATGATGAGTAATGAAAAGAAGACGCTAGCAGCGCAAAATAGGCAATAATAAAAAAATCGGCTATGTGTGAACCGCACTCTCGCACAAAGGTTACGTTCCACTGACTAGAATAAAGAGTAACTAAGAAATATAACAATTGCATTTTTTACGGGAGTCCCCTTAAATATTTATTTTATTTTGTTTTAAGTATAATAACAATAAGTTAAAGCGACAATCAATTTGTGAAAATGTTAACTGCTGTTGAAATTATTGAGATGCAGCCTGACAAACTGACTGACAGGCAGCGGGGTCATAGTAATAGGGTACCATTTTTACTCTTAAAGTAAGGTACCATCAATTAATTTGACAGGAGAGCTATGTTCAGATTTTATACATCAATCCGTTTTTTCGTTGTTATTCACTGTCAATAATTATGTGGCAGTCTACTGACTAAAAAACTTAAAATAATAAGTTGCATTTGAATTTAATAGGACGGTAGGGCTTAGTACCTAATATAATTTCACCCTAATCACTCATACCTACTTCTGTATTTTTTTTTTAGTAAAAACTGTACGAACAAGTGACGTGCCGAAAAAAAAACCAATACATCGTAGTCATTTTTATTGACAGAATTTTGTAATCTACCCAATTCTGTAATAAGTACCACAGTCGCGTATTCCGTAACGTCTTACCCGTTGTCACGCCGCGACCGCCGCTAGCTCCTACCCAACGCTTTGCCGCGTAAAATCAATTCCGTCAACATAAGCGTTTAAAACATCCGAGTTTCCCGACAGAGGAACGTAAATTACTTTTTGCGAAAACGTCACAACTTCTCGCGTCACGGATCGCGAAGCGGAGGATGTGCCGCGGTCCTGGTGTCGGAAGTTTAATGCAAACATTTAGCAGGTCGCCTGTCCCTTGGAGTGTATAAGCTGTTGGCTAACTCTTCTGTTTTGTACGTGGATTGACTTTGTATGGTAAAAAACACGTCGTAGTAAACACTCGCAGATCTATATTAGTTCTTATTCCCACGGTTTAGGTACATAGATAGATACATTTATCATGATTGTTTGCACGCCTGCTTGCAGGTCAAATACAATTCATGATACCAATTTGTAACATCTTCATGTATTTTATGCAAATAAATAAAGGTTATTCTGTTATACACCTTATTGGACAGAAAAATGTACAGAAATTGATTTTACAGACATATTCAAGTACAATTTAGGCGGTATTTTTGCTAGAAAGCAATCACTTCCAGATAACCTTTAGGTAGAACAAATACCTAGTAGATATCGTGCAGACTCTGACTTAGCGGTAACGTCGTAGGTTGGCACACATATAATAAAAAAAGACAAAAGAAAATGAAGTGCACATAGTAATCAAAAGATTTCAAAGTAAATTTTACTTTTTATTGTTTCCCTACATTCCTATATACGACATCTATTGTTCGCACATCGTGGTCACACACATATGACAGAGGGACGAACTCAAAACTCTCACATGACACGACAACACTGTAGCAGATTTATTTATTTAGTTCGGAAACGGTTTGTAGTCCCCACTTTGCGTCAGTCAAACTTAGGGCCTAGCAAGTTGGGAGTTGAGTCGTCTTCGCGAACCTTGCGTGTTTGACTTCGTCGCGGAAAATGTATGTTAATATGTTGAGAAGTTATGGGAAGTCAGTAAAAGATGGCCGTGTAATTCTCTTTTAAAAACAAAAGAAGATCATCTAGACTGATTAAAAAGGACTATATTTTATTTTGTATTAAGTATAATAACAATAAGTTTAAGCGACAATCAATTCATAATTTGTGAAAATGTTAACTGCTGTTGAAATTATTGAGATGCAGCCTAGTGACAAACTGACTTCGTCGCGGAAAATGTATGTTAATAGTTGAGAAGTTGTGGGAAGTCGGAAAAAGATGGCCGTGTAATTATCTTTTAAAAACAAAAGAAGATCATCTAGACTGATTAAAAAGGACTATATTTTTTTGTCGTGTCATATTATCTGTTAGTAATTTTAGGTAGGTACTATATCAAATCATCTGATTGATGTCAAATTGCCTTCATTTTTAAAGATAACTAACTATTCACTGCGTTGTTTTTAAACGCGGGATAGAGACCATAAATAAAAAAAAAGATTTTGTTTAATAAAGTCATGAGAGAGGTAGGGCATAGCGATTTATCGCTCGAACTGGAGCAGGCCGACTGGTGAAATACCTCCACCTTACAGAAGACCGCAGCCAAATAACAATCACTTAGATGTTGTTGTGTTCCTGCTTGTGAGTAAGGTTTCCAAAGCTCTTGGGGGGTGCTACATTAGTAGCAGGGGTCAATCCTTCAAGGTAAGACGACACGTCCAGTAACAGAGTTATTATGCTGTACTTGTCACCTTTAAGCTAGGCCCTCATTACCACTTAACATCAGGTGGGATGAGGTCAATCTTGAAGTGGAATAAAAATTCAATACTCAAAAGCGTTTTCTGCTATGCTTGTAAAACAGTCCAAATCTATTACCTGGATGTATATAGAGCTGTTGCTGTGCTTTTGATTGTATACAGAGCTGTTAAAACCCCCACATGTACACAATTAAATCCCGTCTCTTCGTGACTTTCATCCGTGTCACGCCGCGTCCGGTCCGCTAAGTGTGGAAAACGAAATAAATTGAGCATTATTGCAGATTTAACGGGATTAAGTCGGGACTGACGGGCGTTAGCGGACTTTTCGCGTTAAATTCGAACGTGTGGTCATATGAATGTTTGGATGTGTGGGATTTGAGAGGTTCTATTTCTGGTTTAGTTCCAATATGGTGTTTGCTTACGTTTGAAAACATTTTCAATTTATTTATTCGTCAATTCTAAGGTGAGAAAGCCAAATCCGAATAAATATTTGACACGCAAAGCACCCGTTTGACAACTTTATTCATGTAAGGTTTACAAAAGCACTTTTGAATCGTCAGTACAAATTTAGTATTGTACCGCCATGTTTGAAATGATGATGATGTTAAAAAGAAATGGTAAGAAACTCGATAGTAACTGCTTTCCAAACAACGATGATTCACTATACTTGGTATTTACATTTTGTACAGCTATATGCTATCCTCTACAACGGACATAGGCTAATTTTTGTTTTGTAAATAAAGAAGTACGGGTATAATACCGCCCTTGAAAATTTAAATGGTAAAATGTTTATTTTTGAAACTAGAGATATGAAATATGGCACAAATATAGCTCGAAAGTTGGATTAAAGCATGGACTACTTTTTGTTTCGAATAAGGGAGATATGGGTATTATAACCCACCCTGAAAGTATATAACATGGAAAAAACCTGTAGTCAATGCGAACTAATTCGCGGACACAAATATTACTTTTTTTTTTATATTACATTTCAAGATTGACCACACTCCACATGATGTTAAATGGAAACGAGGTCCTAGCTTAAGGGCGACAAGTAGCGCATAATAAAGCTGTTACTGGACTTGTCGCTCAAACCTTGAAGGCTTGACCCCTGCTTCTAATGTAGCACCCCACAGGAGCTCTGGAAACCTTACTCACACGCAGAAATACAACAACACAGAAGTGATTGTTATTTGGCTGCGCTATTTCACCAGTCGGGCTGCTCCAGTTTGAGCGATAAATCGCTATGCCCTCTCTTAAACTTACTTAATAAGATGTCGTATTTCCGTCAATCTCGCCGAATATTTGTCATTGGATCATTTTTCCTAGAAGGCGTCAAACGTAACGCGAAGTTATCGGAGTTTGGTATCTTAAAAACCATAGATATATTTACTTTCCTTATTCTAAGTTGAAAACAAAATATACAAGCTGACACGTGTCAGATAGGAACCGGAGTGGAATATGACGTGGATTCGGCTAAGGAAAGTGACCCGGCAAACTTTGTCCCGCCTTAGAGGCAATAAATGAAAAGACTAAAAAAAGTAAATATATATATATATATATATATATATATATATTAAGTATTCTATGTCCTCCTCTTGGTTCTACTTGGACTTTCTTTTATATATTTTGACGACCTCCGTAGCCGAGAGGTGAGCGTGCAAGACTTTGGCGTCGCGCCATCTCTGAGGTTCCGGGTTCGATCCCCGGTCGGGTCAATATGGGAAATGAACTTTTCTATATTGTCTCGGGTCTGGGTGTTGTGGTACCGTCGTTGTTTCTGATTTTTGTAACACAAGTGCTTTAGCTACTTACCGCAGAATCAGAGCAATGTATGTGATGTTTTCCAATGTTAATATTAAATATATAACATTAAATAGATTTAGTGAACTTTAGTAAATAACATTGGTGTTGATTTGCTCGGTAATGTTCTGTAGAGAGATACTAAACAATAAAATATACTTGAGCTTAGATTTGGTACTTACTGACTTTCTTTTAGCTCGACGTTGCCTTGAATCGAGCTTAATTTGGATCATTGGCCTACACGGAACCCTTGGAGTGCTAAAGAGCATCAAATACCCATAGTCTTTATTCAAGTTTGTGATATCAGCATACATCAACTTTGTTAAAAAAAATCTAGACGACATTGAATGTCATTTAGACTTTAATTTTTTTACGAGACTTTATAAAGTATTTTAAATTTCCCTAATAAACAGTTTAATATAATAATCACAAAATGATCAGCTTCGATCTGATACTTTAAATAGTAATCATTCTGAAATCGTATTACTATTTTACAAATAAATATACGGATTGAAATGAAAGATACAAACAAGACTAAAAGAAAGTACTCGTGATTTTATTATTGTTAGAAATGAAGGTGTTTAATAAAAATAGTAACATATAAGTTGACGTCAGTTTAATATTATGTCAATTAAAAATCTTTAAATATTATGTGTTTATATCAGTCCGCCCAATTTTATAAAGCTCTTGTGAGTCTTTGCACAGACCGTTTACATTAATCATAGCTGATAATGCATTTAATATCAACTCTTATCTCTCTTGTAATAATAGCGTTTGAAATAAAAACAAGATTCATACCTTTCCAAACACAAAGATTTGAAATTCCAACAGATGCATAACACTCCTCCGCCTACGTCAACTTTGAAAACGAAACAAAACGTCAACGGAGCAACCGAAATTCAAAATGGCGGACAGTAAAACAGCATGGCCGTATCTCTCGGACACGTCACCGCTCTGGAGTAGTGTTAATTTTGCCGGCATTGTGACGCGAGCTCAGCAAAATTTCAAATTAATTCACTAACTATACGTGCAAAGGAGTGTCTGGGATGTTTTGCGCCGGTTGCTTTTATAGATTTACGTATGGAATTTTAAATTAAGTTCTCGTTGGGAAACGAGTTTTTTGCCGACAAATCTAAACTAATGTTTTAAATGAGAAAGTTTAACTGTGTATTTGTCCGTCTTTCTTTCAAAACGGAGCAGTAAATTTTTAAGTAGAGATAGTTGAAGGGTTTGAGTGTGACATAGGCTACTTTTTGTCGCTTTTAAACCACCGACTGAGGTGGAATTTGGTATGTAGCCGCAATGTTCAAGGTAGAAAGAAAATTGATATGCGGACTATTTATCTGCCCCCAAATCTGCCACCAACCCCTTAAAAAAGGGAGTAAAATGCTTTAAGGAACTATTTGCAATTTTCAAGGTAGGAAAGTAGACAGAGTCATTGTATAAACCTGCGTAATTAAATGGGAACTTTATTACTTGAATTTACACACTTACTGTCTAAAAATGTGTCAAGTGGTTTCCATATAAAATAATAACATCCTCTAAGAACGGATTATACGAAACTGCCCCTTTAAGTGGATAAAACGAGGGTTAAAAGTTTGTATGAAATTCCTTTTGAAGAAATACAATTGAAACTTAAAATATATGCTTTATTCGATGTGCCTAAGATTGTTTTTGTTTCATTTTGATTTTTATTTCATTTGATGTTTAGCATTTCCGAATATATAACTCGAGCGATATCACGGGCCTCGCTAGTCTCTATATCTATATGTATCTAGTTTTATTCCAACGTAGGTTCTTGAAACCACTCTGACGAACGCTAGCGAAATTTCAAATTAATTTACCAACTACACCACGTATAGCGTTGCGGTTTAAAGGGCGTTTTGAATATGCGGTAGATTACTCCAAATTGTGGATATTATGCGAAATGGAATTCTGAAGTGGAGCAGAGAGAAACGTCTGCTCTTGTAGCGCCTAATGGTTTGACAAACTTCGTTGTGAAAATCAGTATGTGTACCTACTATAGGAACGAATAGTCTATCAAGAAAGAAAGACAAAAAGAAAGAAATAAATGGTTATTTAGTGATATGACATAGTATGTAAAGAACATCAACTTGAAATTAAATTATGTCACTAGGAACGTCACTTTTGATGTAAATGTCAAAACTAAATTATGACAGTAATTACATCAATTGGCTACTTGACATTTTTCGAAACAGTATTGTAAAAAGTACGCCCGTTCATTTTATATCCCAAACAATTCAATTTATCTGGAAAAAATGTAAATAACCAGAGAAAAATAAGTTTTTTTGTAACACATTTAGAAAACGCGCGAAAACGCCAAGTCACGTCACTGTTGGAATTGTGACGTCAACGTTCTAGACATCGAACCGATAGGCATAGGACTGACTTAATTTACAAAAACGGATTTTTTTTAATTAAATTCTTAATACGGTCCGCGACACAATAATTCAATGTAATCGGTAAAATAATAATTGTTTCGCCACATTAAAATAAATAATTTTCGCCGACAGCTGTTATTTCCGAGTTGCAATGGTGGTTTCCGTTTCGGTTCTTTTGTTCCACAGATACAAAAAGTAAAATTCCCCTTGTCCCCAGGTTACAATTCAAGGCAGCAGCTGATGATGATTATGCCGACTTCACCTGTGAGGCAAGGCATGAGGCTTTGCAGCGAGACACTCCGATGAGGAGCACGGTTCAACTCAGCGTCCTTTGTAAGTACTATAACATCCTTTTTTTTATATTGGACTTCAAGATTGACCTCTTCCCACCTGATGTTAAGTGGTAATGAGGTGCTAGCTTAAGGGCGACAAGTACAGCAGTACAGCATAATAAATCTGTTACTAATACTAATGTAGCTACCCCCAGGAGCTTTGGAAACTTTACTCACACGCAGGAACACAACAATACGGAAGTGATTGATATTTGGCTGCGGTCTTCTGTAAGGTAGAGGTATTTCACCAGTCGTGCTACTCCAGTTCGAGCGATGAAATCTCTCTTGAATTCTTGATTAGTACACTAGTATTGAGTATTACACAGTATTTTTTTTATTTACTTAAATAAACTTTTTAACAAATAATATTGTTAATTTGGATTTCTCGTTTTCAAAATTATTTTCGTGTGTGATAGTCTATTTATCGGGGAAGGCTTTAGGCTTTACAACATTACGCTACGACGAATAGGACAGAAGAATCAATTGTAAATGTTGATAAACGCGTGCGAAGCCGCGGCAGGCTAGCGGCCTGCCGCTTCACTAATGCCTGGTTCTAATATTTTACGATTCGTAATGTGCCGAAAGTGACAATCTGTTTCACACCCATTGACTACGGGTTTGGATTGGATTTAGCTAACGCCTCGTATAATTTATTACTATCCGTAACTGAAATCGTTTTTCAAATAATGGAACCGAACGTAAAACCGAAGGGCAAATCATTTGCCGGCGCGTGCAAAACTCCAGGGAGTCTGGTCCTCGTTGATATAATTCGTCCGTTTCTGATCGTACCCTTTTAAGCATATAACGTAACTTTTATGACATTTGTCTGTACTTGATAACCTGACTGGGTCATGATTAGTGGTGTTCGTCGTCGCATTTTGGGACGGACACGCACCCAATTTATACCAATAATATTATGGGGACATAATTTTTGGATGTTGCAAACGTAAACGTAAGATCCACTGAACCGATTTTAAACATTATTTAATGGTTAAAGTGATTGGGTGTTAAATTTTTGTAGAATGACTTTTTTGTCCAAAAAATACTAAGCGAATCTGTTTTATACATTTTTTTTGAGCGAAAAATATGCGACATTGAGTCACGCGTCATGTAGGACAAGCGAGTATGTACTAACATAAGTTTTTTTGGAAGTTAGATTTTTTAATAATACTAACACTATGAAACCCGAATCTGTTTCTTTAAAATATTTAAAATTCACTAGTGCATCGCAAAGCACTATAAAAATGACTATGGAACCTGGTTCTCAAATAAATTATTTGAATTGAATTGAATTTATATTTTGAACATGAATTTTGATGAAAATTTGGGATGTATGATATAAATAATGGAGTTAAAATAACAAAATTTCTTTAGATTTAAGCTAATGCATACCAAGACCCGATCTGGGACGATACCAGTCAGACTTCGGGACAGCTCATCAAAATGAGGGCACTACTCTAGTTTGTTATAATAACATGTGTGTACCTCCCACGTACTATTCCGTTGATTTCAAATTAGGCGGTCTCATGCCGAGACTGAAATGGGACATCACTAGGGGTGGTATTATGACGTTATATCGGTACCTTGACTTATTTTAGGATTACGTGTTTACAACGAGTGACCCATTTTGTTTATCTGTAACGAAGTAGTTACGAAATGGACTCTAATTGGAAGTCTTTTAGCGTTTTCAAAGTCAATCTTTTTTATTCACATAGATTACATTAGTAATAATATTGAATAGTCTCTGTATAAAGCAAATGAAGCTACCTAAGTATTTTTATGTACTGCGAAATATTATTCAAAATTATGATTGACTCTTTTAGATGCGTTTTAAGTTTTCTTTAAATATGTTGGTATTTTTAATTTTATTCCTTTAAAATGGTTTTGTTGTAAGTATTATACACTACTCACAGATTACTGTCTTTCTTAAATAAATTAAGTATATATAAACTGTTTCCAAAAGTAATCTGTCTTTGCCCCCATAGTAAATTAATAAAAATATTATATAGTGTACGAGCACGCTCGACATTATGATGACGCGGCGAGGAAACGCTTGCAATACGTGTATTTAATTTCAATAAGTTTACTGTAATTTTTAGTGCAATAAACGCTCTCCATGGTGACGGATACTTTCATTTACATTCCGCTCCCGTGTTAACATGAAACAATTAACTAAGTACTTAACTTCAACCCTTAACTTATACTACTTACTTTAATTAACCAAATGTAAGAAACTTAATAATCTTACATATAGGTACATTGTTGTAAATATAACACCTACAATTAATTAATTCCTTTGGGTTGTGCAGAGAGTAGGTTTATGGGTGCGGCAACAGTAAAAAAAGTGCGTTGGTAATCTAAAAAAAACATATTGTAATAATAAACAACTTACCACTATAAATTACATTATTTCTTTTACCTGATAGTTATCTAGAAGAGAGTGCTTTCTAGCATTACGACCGCCTAAATTGTACTACAATGCGGAGGCAAAACCAAATTTCTGTACATATCCTGTGCAATAAAGTGTATCTATCTATCACGCTTATTATTAAAATGCATAAGCACACATGTCATGATAAATAAAATTAAAATATGTATGTGATTTTATCAGATATTTATTATATTAAAACAGATGGCGATCGTATTACGTCAATATTCATAACCCACAAATGTGCGTAGACTAAAATAATATGTCACATCACTTTTAAGCCCTAAAGATACGAGCCACACAAAAACTTAAGAAAAATTAATGGTTTCTCCGAGGATTACGTACGACCGCGTAGAGTACTTTATCTGGGACTTGTAGGGATGTGAAACATCGGATACGGAATTGTTATGGTCTGACGTGCTTTTCATCATACAAACATTGGAACCGCTTGATAAAAAGTCGCATCTTATGGATGTCCATTTGTATAACTAGACTCAATAGAAAAGAAATGATGACTTGGTTTTAAAAACAATGATTCAATTTAGTCCATCAGTTAGATTTTCAAAATACGAGTACAATGTACGAGTAAACGTATATTTTGTAAAAAAAAATGACGATGTTAGCGTCAGTACATTCGCAGTTTTTACGAATTAGTGACGTAAGAATACCCCGTGTTTCCGAACTCTTTGTTTGCGTGATTCAAGAAAATCGTATTTTAGATAGTTAACTGTTGCTGTTAAATCAAATATAAATTTTGTTATCTACCCTTTTAGAGATCACAAACTCAAGTCATTTTCTAAAAATCCGTATCATAATCTACACGAACCAGGCATCGAATTCAGGACTTCAAGATCTTAACTAATGTAGTGTTTAATTTATTGCTATAAATAATTATATATATTTTTGTAATCCATATACACTTTCTTACTATTACCGTACCCTTAACCAACTATCTCTATGACCCACGAATAGACTGGTAGAAAATGCTTCTAGCGTTAAATTTACGGTTTGTAGATTTTTGTGAAAAATAACCACTTGACCATCAAAGCACATGAGTTGACCAGTATTCTAACGAATATGGATATCGGGCAAGTAACTCGTACATTTTACCTCTAGTACTCATTCCTGCAAGTCACATCACTAGTTTATCCTACAATTATCCGACTCCACAACGTCGAGTTAAGTGTTTCGCGTCATAAAGGTAAAAGCTTCGATAGCTAATGTTCCTTGAGATTAACTTTGTATAATAGATTTGTGGAATTACTTGACATTTTTCTGTGACTCCCGGGGGAAGCGGAAGGCTTAGGTTGCATTAACTTGTCACTCCCAAATAGGACTGAACAAAAATATAGTGAGAAAAACTCGCTTTCCACCACAAAAATAATAATACCTCGTAAAAAAAAGATCCTTTATAATACATTACTTTGATTTGTGTTAGTTTCCTTGCGTCTATTAAAGAACACAACTTAATTATTAGAAACAGGTATAAAGAAATATATTTTTATAAAAACGTAAATGTTTTAGATACTCTGCGGTATACATTTTTAAGTCAATTCGCATACAAAACTGTCTGGATTATTGAACATGAATTTATAACGCAATTTACTTTCAATCTACTAACATGGTTATCTGCGTATAAATTTGCAGTTACCCATTTTGTTTCACGCTTTTCGAAGCGATGAGACTTAAATGTTATGTTTATTTATTTTTCTTTTCTTTTTTAAAAGTGCCAGACAATCACACCAATCACTTGGTCTAAAACTAAGGTTTCCCCTTGTACTATGAGCACCAGACGACGAATACTAACTGGGAGCGTCATACCAGCACATCAGACGCAAGTCAATTTAGAAAAGTTCGTTTTCCAAATTGACCTGACCGGGAATCAAACCCGGGACCTTTCGCACTTCGGTCGCCTACCTTAGCCACTGCACCGAGGTCGTCACTTTACTCGATCGAGGTCGTGTATGTCGTTACTACTCTTATTTTTAAGAGATTCGTAAAAATAAGAGTAAGTGCAATGAACATTTATTTTATGGAAAAAGAAAAAAATAATCTCCCCTTGTAGATAGATAGAGAGATATACTTTATTGCACAGAAAATTCACAGAAATTGGTTTTACAGACATATTTAAGTACAATATAGGCCTTGTTTCAGATAATAATAAATAAATAAATAAATTTTGGACAACATCACATAAATTGCTCTGCTTCCGTTGTAAGTAGCTAAATCACTTGTGTTACGGAAATCAAAACGACGGTACCACACACCCAAACCCGGGACCATAGGTATAGAAAAGTTTATTTCACATATTGACCCGACCGGGGATCGAATCCGTAACCTCAGAGATGGCGCGTCGCCAAAATCCGGCCCGCTCGCCTCTCGGCTATGAAGGTCGTCAAATGTCGTCATATATGAATAAATATATTTGACTTTAGACTATTTATGAAATGCAATTCTAAGTACATTTTGTCCATAAGAAGTGAGCACTTTCTAACAACAGCATTAGTTTTGTGAGAGCCCAGAGAAAACAAATTCGCAATTCCAAAATGGCTTAGGTGGCGCCCGCGGCATGAATTATTAATTATTTCGATGGAGCCCACGCCACGGCTGTGTAAACTGAACTGTAGATATACTGCAGTATATAGAAGTAGGCTTTTAATGCATTTTGGAAATACACGCATGTATATAAAACACACATAAAATTAATATTTGAAAAGAGTAAGTGTCGAGTTTTATCTCGATATCGTCAACATTCTAAACACGGCGATAGAATACTTTTTTTTTTATATTACACTTCAAGATTGACCTCATCCTACCTGATGTTAAGTGGTAATGAGGTCCTAGCTTAAGGGCGACAAGTACAGGATAATAAATCTGTTACTGGACTTGTTGTCTTTACCTTGAAGGCTTGACCCCTGCTACTAATGTAGCACCTCCCAAGAGCTCTGGAAACCTTACTTACACGCAGGAACACAATAACACAGCAGTGATAGTTATTTGGCTGCGGTCTTCTCTAAGGTGGAGGTATATCACCAGTCGGGCTGCTCCAGATCGAGCGTTAAATAGCTATGCTCTACCTCTCTTAAACTTGATTTGTACTGACAATTTTATAAATTATTTTTTAAAGCTTACATGAATAAAGATGTTTTCTATTCTATTCTATTCTATTCTATTCAGTAACTAGCGAGTTTCTCGTCGGTTCTTCTCGATAGCATCATTCCGAATACGGCGGTAGTTTAACTTAATTTCATGATTCATAAATGCTTTTGTAAAAGTTAACATGAATAAAGACATTGTCTATTGTTCTTTACTGCTATCCCGAAGGTATCCCGGAGATCTTTGTCACTGGTTGAGGATTTTAATGTAGTCCACTGAAGTACTAGCACACTTTTAAGGATTACAGAATTTATTAACTATATTAGAAATAAGCCGGCCAACTGTGCTTTTACTTCCAAAACCTTGTTTTTTTTATTGAAATTTTAATCTTTGTTAACAAGTTTTTGAGTTACCTTTATAAATACTTCTATTCAAATTAATAACTACACTCTATTTAACGTAGGAAGTGAAACCAAACCAATTTAACGCATACTAATAATGACCTTTAATTTATTTTCACGACCTAATAACCACAAACGTAATGCTAAACGAAAATGTCTGCCTTGTTTTAAAACAATAAAAATTTTATCCGCAAAAAACTCTTTGAAAGCGAAATTAATTAAAAATTCAACGAATGAAAAAGTTATTGTTTAAAACCATAATTATGTAGGTTAACATTTCAACACGCTTTGTATGTTTCATATGGTAACGTTCCACGTAATAATTTCGTATATCTGCATTGAAAAACATAACAAAAGAGCCATTCAAATGGGTTTGTTAAAATTGTGAAATAAAATACTATTATTACGAGAATTTTATAAGATTAAAAATGCATATACAATTAATAAAAATAATAATAATAAATATTAGACAACATCACATACATTGCTCTGATTCTGTGATAAGTAGCTTAAGCACTTGTGTTACAGAAATCAGAAACAACGAAGGTACCACAACACCCAGACCCGAGTCAATATAGAAAAGTTCGTTTCCCATATTGACCCGACCGGGGATCGAACCCGGGACCTCAGAGATGGCGCGACGCTAAAGTCCGGCCTGCTCGCTTCTCGGCTACGGTCGTTGTCAATTACTATATAACTCAAAAGAGTTATATGTAACGAAAGATATATTGATTAATGTTGAAATTTTCACAGATTATGTATTACTGGTGTTACTTTAACAACAGATACTAAAAACAAAATAAAATATTTAAGCTGGGCTACGGGAAAAACGTAATTTTTACCGCTTTTTACTCGATGTTAATAACAAAAACTTTATCTACAACCAGCGAGATTTTCAAGAGACATGTACTTAATCTTATGAGAATATGTCAACTTACTCCATGTGATTTGCAATATTTTTTTTATGTTTTTATTTAAAAACTTTATTGCACAAACAAGTGCAACAGGAGGACTATATGCTATGGGCATTCTCTACCAGTCAACCTTTGGGTCATGCGGAGAGTTAGTTTATGTGTGCGGTAATAGTGACAAAGTGCATAAGTAATCTAAAAAATAAAAACATTATAAACAAGAATAGTTACTACTGGGCGTTACAAAAGTCATTACAGAAGCAATTAAATATACATAAACAGACATTAATAAATTTAATATATATATAAAATGTCAAGGTTTACTTATATTTAAATAATGTTCATATATATATGCATATATATACATACGTAAATAATATCATATAAATAACGATATTGAATTAAATTGAATTGACGCTTGAAATAGTCACAGCATTGCATAGCATAAAATTTGAAGTATTTAATTCATACTACAGTCAAAGAGGTAACGTACCTTCATCATCACCTCATTCCCAACTCGCAGTGTTTGTGCCCAAACTTATCTGAAAACCTATTGCAACCCCGGGGCAGGGGGCAGGGGCTAAATGAATTATTAATTTCCCATTTGAGCTGCACCCGTATGTTTGTGCGGCGCTATTGACATTGCACGCGTGTGTACCTGGCCTTACCCTCTATGTAGACTACGATCTCAATACTCGATTCTGCAGACCATATCATTTTTTGACGAACACATTGAATACCGTCTACTTGACATTTACAAAGTATGGAACAATTTGATCATAGTATGCAATTAATTGGCACTGTATGTGTTAAATAGCGGCTACACGTGATTTTTTAGATGTTTGTTAAAAAACATAAACCTTTTATTTAAACTACCAAAGTTGATTAAATATTAAAAATTATGGCCAGTTTTAAGGCAACTCATCGCTAATTCGTTAATTACTTCTTAAACTTTTATTCAAAATTAAATTCGTTATAATAATAGAATAGAATAGAATAGAATAATTGTTTATTTAGCACACAAAATAAGACAGTACAAATAAAAGAAAACTAAAAAAAAACAAACATTTTGTTTGTTTTTTTTTAGTTTTCTTGCTGTGCTAAAAAGGCTCCCAACTCAGCAATATGTAATAATAATAATCATGGGATCTTAGGCTTATTATGTTTCGAGTAATGATCTTTCGATGATTAAATGTGTAGCATTGACCATAATACAGGGGTGATGTAATAGATGGTACCTAAGTTTGATTTTGAAAAATATTTTCGTATTTAAAAGAAGTCATTTCACAGGATACTAATATCCGGTTCAATATTTAAAAAACGATCCTACTTTCGTATCGTAGTAAATTATACGAGGCGTAAGCAAAATACTACTGACGGACGACTGATGACAGGTCATGTGGAAAGTAAATTTGAAATTAGAATTAACGACTCTTAGTCGGTTGTAGCAAAACGGATAGTAATTTTTGACACATTACGAATCGTAAAATATTGGAACCGGGCATAAGAGGGTTTTGCATTTTGTTTTTAAATCCTTTAAGTTTCGGTTATATTTAGGAACTAAGGTAAACGTGGAATTAATATTTTCTAGCAATTTATATAGCATACTAGCGGTCCCGGCGAGCTTTGTTTCGTCTTAGAGGATTTTCCCGCTTTTCTGTTGAATTTTTCCAGAAGTTTCTTGCTATAAGCCTCATGGAACCCGAGACCTTTCCAACGAATGCAAAATCGTGGAAATCGGTTCGTGCGTTCTGGAGTTATAGCGTCAGGAAGGAAAACCCGACTTATTTTTATATAGTAGATGTTACTCAAGTTGCATTGGTGAAAAAAATATTGATATCAGCACAGTAGATATGAAGTTTATTCAATGCAAATATACACACAAAAATACAAATCTTTCCTCTTTATAATATTAGTATAGACATCGCTTGTGTATCGCCTGTACTCTTCGAATAAAGCACACGGTCCACTGAAGCGACAGTTTACCAGTTGATTCCAGAAATTTCCAGATTGAATGGAATTCCGACCTGAACTGGGTTCTTTGTGAATATTCGCCATGAGGGTGCGGCAAGGCGTCCCATATAATTACAACGCTCGCTTTATTTTCATTGCCCGTATGCTCGGCTTACAGGGTTAAGTGAGGGGCGGTTGTCGATATTGATAAAAAATTGTGAGACAACATCACATACTGATCTTGAAGAAAAAAACACACTTCTTTTTTTGAAGTCAGTTAAAAGTAGCTTAAGCACTTTTATTACAGACATCAGAACCAAAGACTGGATACTAACTGGGATGTCGCTCCCAATTCGTATCCGTCGTCTGGTGCTTATAGTACAGGGGAAATTCTAGTTTGAGACCAGGTGATTGGTGTGGACGTCTGGCGCATTTATTTATTATTTTGTTTATTTAAAGAACTAATGGTGGTACAATATAAACTACTAGGTACTTTTAATCTCGAAATAACGTAACGGGCTCAAATTTGAAGATTTCCTTTGACTCATTAAAAATCCAATCTGCTTAGTTCCCGCTACCCTGAATGTCCTTGGGGAGAAAAAGTTTAATGTTTTTACTACAGTTCAAATTAAAGGTTATTTCTATGCGTAGCTCAAGTTGGGAGGTCGATAAACTAAGTCGCACCCTTTTGAGTTTGCGAATTTCATTTTGGCGAGCAACGACATCGTATTAAAAATACTTGTTGCTTGCCGCGTCTCTGTTTAAGTTATTTTTTTTATTAAGCGATAAAGCTAAATATATTAATGTTATTTTAGTATCTATTAGGTCTGCTCAGTAGTTTTGCAATGGCGAAAGAATTTCCGCACAAAATTACATTAAAATCGGCACTGTAGTAGCACTCACAAAAATACAAATCCTCACCTTTTTTAATATTAGTGTATTATTGACAAAAATAAAATATTTTTTTAAATAATTTTATATGAGTATATGTGTAAACATATTTATTTAAAACATATATTTATTTTATGTCGTATTTACCCCCAAGAACGAAAGGACCTGGGTTCGGTTCACGGTCAGGTCAATTTGTGAAATGAACTTAACTAAATTGGCTTAGGTCTGGGTGTGCTAAATTGGCACCCCAGTTAGAATATGGTACTTGTAGCACAAGACGACTAACCTTAGTACAATTAATTAAAGTGATTGTCTGGCGCATTTATTTTTGTGCAGACAGACAGATAACCAAACACACATATGACGACCTCCGTAGCCGAGAGGCGAGTGTACCGGACGTTGGCGTCGCGCCATCTCTGAGGTTCCGGGTTCGATCCCTGGTCGGGTCAATATGGGAAACGAACTTTTCTGTATTGTCTCGGGTCTGGGTGTTGTGTTACCGTCGTTGTTTCTGATTTCTGTAACACAAGTGCTTTAGCTACTTACCACAGAATCAGAGCAATGTAAGTGATGTTGTCCACTATTTATATTTATTTATTTATGTTAATAAATAATTTTGTGTAGAGTTACTTTAAACACGCAAAATGGCGGACTTAAAATAATGGTTAGCACCAGCTACATCGACATCTTACCTTCCCTATGGTCCTTGTGAATCTACAGGGATGTATTCAGTTTTAAAATTACGGAAAATAATATTAACGTGCTGAAAAACAAAGGAACAAAACGAGTAGAGCCCCGAGCTAATAAAAGTACCTTTGAGGTATATTATTTCTATGTCGAAATTGTGTTTCGCTGATTTTTACCTTTTGTTACCTTTAAGGGTTTTGAGAGAGGAAGAATAATTTATGTCATCACTAGCTGTAGCCGTTTGCGCTATTTCGGGATAAAAAGTATCCCATACATTATTCTAGTATTTAATCAATCTTTCTACCAAATTTTAGCCAAATCTATTTAGTACTTTGAGCATGAAAGATAATCAAACGATCGAATATTCTTGAAAACCTTTGGATTTATAGTATTATTTGGGGAAATTCAAGCATATAGTATCTCCTTTTAAAATATGCGCGCGGCCAGCAAGCAAATAATAAATAAATAAATAAATGGGCCAGACAACCACACCAATCCCCTGGTTTTAAACAAAGGTTTTCCTTTGTACTATGAGCACCAGACAAACGGCCTGGGTGTGCTGGAATGATCCCAGTTGATACTAACTGGGGGCATCCTAGCACACCCAGACCCAAGTCAATTTAGAAAAGTTCATTTTCCAAATTGACCTGATCGGGAAACGAATCCGGGACCTTTCGCGCTTTGGCCGCCTACCTTAGCCACTGCGCTACCGAGGTTGTGAGAGTGAAATGCTTAATATAGTTCCATGCCTTATTTTATTGGTGCCATTTTGCAGGTCGCAATTGCACATCACAAAGTTTTTGATCAAAGTAAATTTATCATTAATATTCCATACATCCGTATTTAATGATCAATGATTCGCGAATCCGTTTCAAGGCTTCATTAATTAATGAAACCGACCTTAAACGAAGCAAAGCGTAATTTAGCGAGATTAATATCCTCCGTAAGAATCGTTGGAAGATATAAAGAGGAAAGATTTGTACCTATTTTTGTATGTTTGTAATGAATAGGCTCAAAAAGTACCGGGCCGATTTAAAAAAATCTTTCACCAATAGAATGCTACATTCTTTCAATTTGACATAGGCTACAAAATTAGGGATCCTTGGTAAAATTTGAAAAATTTCAACAGAAAAGCGGAAAATCCTAAGGTGAAACGAAGTTCGCCGGGACCGCTATATTTTATAAAATGGAACTGTTAGTAAATCTTGTTATATAGCTGCGTATTCAAACGTCCTCAAAAATCAATGGTAAAATGCATTGAAATTAGATTAAATCTTTTATTTGGTTTTTATTGCAAACTGACTACTGATTTTTATATATGTCCTTGGCGGCGCAGTGGCTAAGGTAGGCGGCCAAAGCGGTAAAGGTCCCTGGTTAGATTCCCGATCAAGTCAATTTGTAAAACGATTTTTCTAAATTGGCTCTAATTGACTTGGGTCTGGGTGTGCTGGGATGACGCCCCCAGTTAGCATCCCTCGTCTAGTGCTCATAGTACAAGGGAAAACATAATTTGTTAATATGTTACCGTTTTCCCATTTCCATTCACTATTTACTAGATCATTCGCTTCAACTAAAAACTATACTAAAACGATCTAACTTTAGTAACACTACCTTTATTACTCACTAAATCAGCAGAACTAATATAATGGGTACAACTACACATTAAAAGTTAGGCGTTTAGGTTAACGTGTAGGGATGCATATAAAAAATGTCGATGAAAAATATCGATATTTTTTTTTGCTTTATAAACCAAAAGGCAAATGTTTTGTTGGAATATTTACTTCCATGAAAAGTTTAATGGTTACCCAAAACATTACTAGTTAAAACATGGTTTAACTTATTTTAACGTTTTGAAAATTGAATTGTAAGTAAATAAATGCTCAATGTTTCTGTTGTGAAATGTTTCTGTGATACTAGTCAATAATTTCTATACACACAACTTACCAATAATATCTGAACACTCATCTATACAGGTAACCAAATGAGACACATGACGTGCGTGACACATATTGACGTTATGAGTGTTCAGATGTTATTGGCACCTGCTCAGATGTTATTGAAGTAATAAATGTTCAGATATTAATGGTAACTTGTGGTGTATGGAACTTTTTGACATTTTAACTGTTCAGAAGTATTTGGTCACTTTGTCTGCTCCGATATATCTGACGGCGACTGTACCTACTTTAGTAAGATAGCTTTTTGTTGTAAGTCGCATTTAAAATATTTTCATTTTATTTGAGATTATGGTTGGTTTTTATATCGACAAAAAAGTTGACATTTAAATTTTTGAATATATCGACTCTAATATTTGTATTTATCGATATTTCCTTACGTGCTACATATCTTTGCCGCTCTATTACCGTGCAATTATAATAAAAGTTGAGTAGGGCAGAGTTTTACAACGTTGTAACACGAGGCCATCTTGTTTATAATAAAGTGGGTATAAGATATATGAGGGAGATAATTATCACAATATAAATCTTATTACAGTCAGGATAATTGGAAACAAGACTATCCTTACGGCCCTAACTATAAATTAAGCGATTATTTAACACTAACTTTTAATCGCGACTTCACTCATGTAAATCATTACTTTGATCCTGTAGAAAGTAACTAAAGCACTTGTTTTACAGAAATCAGAAACAACGACGATACCACAACACCCAGACCCGAGAGTTTACAGCTTGATAGTCTCTATCCAATGGAAGTAAAAAATACACCGATTTAAATGTCCCAAAGCAAGGGTTTGCTCATTATTAAAATCAAATCATGGTTACAACAATAACAGCTAATGCCCGATTTCAAAATTTTACGATTCGTAATGGATTAAAAATGACTTTTCGTTTTTCTCCAACCCACTACGGGTCGTTAATACCGTAACAATTTAGTTTCCATATATCTGTTATAGGTCGTCGGTTAATCGTTTTTAGCTTACGCCTCGTATAATTTATTACCGTCTGTAACTAGAACAGATCGTTTTTCAAATATTGGAACCGCGCATTAATCACTATGCGAGCTAAATAGAAGAATGGCGATCACAACCCTTACTATGCTCAAAAACTAAATTTGTTATATTTCTTCTAAATTAAATTAATCTAATTCTGTGTTGCTCCTATTTTGAATGCTGTGTACTCCTCTTATTGGAGCATATACTAGAACTTACCTCTGTATCACATACCCCTAAAATACTATGTATATGTTCTGTTGGTGTACCTATTAAATAAATAAATAAATAAATAAAACTATTTTTTCTCGATCCGAGAATCGAACCCAGGACAGCTAGGTTACGACCTAAAATACTAGACTATTGAGGCTGTCCAATGAACATGAAACAATTTCAATCCGACTTACGAATCCACAGACAAATGGACTTCAGTAACGATCCCTTCGTCTTGCGAGACAGCGCAATACATTACTCGTTCGCAAGACACGTAGGAGTAATTACACGTACAATGGCAGCGTCGGAATGTGAACAACGATATGGAGCAGTTTGGTAAACAGTAGAGTTTCTGATTACGATAAAGAGAGAAAGAAATTTGAACTACTTAAAGAAATATCAATATTAACACAGTCAACCAAATTTACTTGACACTATTGGATTGGAGACAGAAATAGAGTTAAATATAAAACTTTTTCACAGTATGTTTTTCGTGATTAAAATCATACTATATGATAAATAAAGATAAGGGCAGAGCGCTTTATCACTCAAACTGGTGCAGGCCAACTGGTGAAATACCTCCACCTTATAGAAGACCGCAGCCAAATAACAATCACTTCGGTGTTTTTGCGTGTGAGTAAGGTTGCCAGAGCTCCTGGGCGTGCTACATTATATAAGCCTCCTGCTTATATAATGTAGCACAATACATTATATAAGCACCATACCATGTATTGTTATACTTATATAATATAGCTCAGCCTTCAAGCCCAGTAATAGCTTTGTTGTGCTGTACTTGTCGCGCTTAATCTAGGACCTCATTACCATGCGCTGTGGCAGTCATAGGTCGCCCGATATCCCATGGCGCCGTCAATAGGCGATGAGAAGGTGGCAATTTTAGTTCGGGTAGTCCCCGCCCCTTCGCGTGGGAGTCCCACACACGTCGCTGTCGTCCCCACGGCAGTGATAAGGTGCGAAAAGGCATTTTCCCTCTCTCAAAAAAAAAGGACCTCATTACCATTTAACATCAGGTCCTAAAGGTTGTCTGGAAGAGATTGCTCTCTAGCAATAAGGCCGCCTATATTGTACTTAAATATGTCTGTAAAACCAATTTCTGTAATTTTTCTGTGCAATAAAGTGTATCTATCTAACATCAGGTGGGATGCGGTCAATCTTGAAGTGCAATAAAAAAAACAATACATAGGAACTTGGGCAAAGCCGGGCGGACCGCCAGTCTCTCATAAATTCGTTATTAAATGGGCGTATTATATATGCAAATAGAAACATAGTTTGCTAATAGCTAATCAATTATTTACAAATGTTACCCGGTTCATTGCAGGTCGCCCTAATGGCGTGTATTGTTTCACCCCATTATCCATTGTAATTAGTTTTGTTGTGATAAATTATTATAATTAAAACATGAATTCGTAATCGCGTCGGAATGGAACACATCAGGTATTCTGTGGGAGATAGTGAAGTAATTAAACGGCTCATGGGTTGGAGGAATGTTTCTGTTCTGTAACATAGTCATTTACGAAAAAAAATAAACAGATAAAATGTATATTACTGCGTTTAAAGTCTAGACTATTACTTTGACAATACTTTCTACTAAATTTAAAAATGTGACTATAAGCGTCGAAAATTCTTACCGCAGAAACCGAAATCCATGCTGGCAAAGTCATGGCCGACCATATCTTCATTTTGTGATGGAAGCCATCTTGGTTTATGAACTTTTTCATAGTGTTTAGTATAGCAGTTGTCTAGCCTTAGAAAAAGAAAATTAATCTATGACACGAGCTCTATTAACTTGAAACTTATGTTGATGAGTTGTATCAAAATATGTTATCCGACATTTTGATGGAAATTAGACCGATTTCCATCAAAGATAGCTAAGAATACTCCCGACTGACTAATTCTCCTTTAAAAAATAAGTTTTTTCATTTGAGAAAACTCAAACTTATAAATAAATATAGAACAACATCGTATTTATTTATTTACTTCGAAACCTTAATACTAGCATTACGTGGCCACAGATATAAAAAAAATAAAAATATAAACAACTTACCATAAAATACAATAATTACTTAAAACTTAACGACTTACCTAAGGATTGTTGTAACATATAATAAATAACATAACCCTTACGAGTTCACTCAAATAGCAGCATGAGAAAATATCAATTCTCTCATAAATTTCACTATTTCTGTGTTAAGTGTGTTACAGAAATCAGAAACAACGATTGTACCGCATAGACTCGATAAAATATACAAAATTGCGTTTGCCATTTACCCAACCGGGAATAAAATCCAGGACCTCAGTGATAGTACGACCAACTACCGGTCCGACCGCCTCTCACCTATGGAGGTCTTCTAAATCTATATAATATTATAAAGCTGGAAAAATTGTTTGTTAGAACGCGCTAATTTCAGAAGCTACTAGTTCGCATTAAAAACTATTATTGTGTCAGGTATTCCATTTATCGAGGTAGGTTATAAGCTAAACAACATTATACTAAGACCAATATAAGTCCAAACCGATGGAAAATGTGTACAAGACAGGGATAGTACTCGTGTGACGCCTCGACTGGTAAATGTAAACAGCCCTAACACACCTAATTATTACGGTAATTAGCACTACGCGAACTAAAATGATCGTATACACTCTCACGACCATTTTAGTCAAATTGCTTTGATTAATGACCTTTCAAACGAACCTGGATAATGCAATAAGTGCTAATGTCTCTTCGTCGAAATATTTGCTCGTAAAACTCAACAAATTTGGTTTTAAAATACGTTTAATATTAATGGTAACTTGTGGTGTATAGAACTTTTTGACATTTTAACTGTTCAGAAGTATTTGGTCACTTGGTCTGCTCCGATATATCTGTCGGCGACTGTACATAATGAGGTTATCATTAAAGAAAGAAACACCTCATCACACCGCGCAGTCACATTTTTGACGTGTCTCTCTAAACATTGGACATAAAAAAACTAGTACATAAAGTCCTTTATTCCCGGTCGTCCCGAAAGCGAAACTGTTTTTCCCACTCGTCCCCAGTAGGGACGACAGAGTGGGGACGACCGGGAATAAAGGCATAAAGTCTGTGCATTTAGGTCCTACTGTACAACTCGAATAAAACCGCCTCAGAAGACTAGTCTTGCCCACCAGTTGAGAGAAATTACCTTTGAAGGCCCTTCATCTGAATTTCACAACGAAATTACTTATAATCCGCATACGGACACAAGGTTAATGAACTCAGCCAATCTTCGTGCACAGTCATTTGGAAAAGTGTTTAGCGTTTTTCTTTGGGCGGATTTCTTATGAGTTTCCCTTTGAGAAAAAATGACGGCCACTCCCCTCTTTAATAAATTGAGGGGGGTGATTTAAAAAATTAAACGCTCTTTTCGCGGAGGGAAACACTTTTGGGAGTGGATGTACTGATAGCTATGTTTTGGTTCGAATTGGCTCGGAAATAGCGCAGCTTTGAGAATTCTCTCATACCGGGATATTTATGTGGTTTTAAATTGATTTTCTTTGTTTTCCGTTTTCATTGCTTCAATGAAATAGTTCTGGATATTTTTGATACCTATAAGAGCAACATTATTGTGTTTAATTAATAAATTACTAGCTTTTACCTTTGACTTTGTTCACTTTTCAAAAAAAATACTCGTAAATCCGAATGTCCTTTTAAAAACCAGACCCATTTCTTTAAATAAATAGTAGACAACATTACATAAATACATTGCTCTGATTCTGTGGTAAGTAGCTAAAGCACTAGTGTCAAAAAATCAGAAACAACGACGGTACCACAACACCCAGACCAACAATATTGAAAAGTTCGTTTCCCATATTGACCCAAACGGGGATCGAACCCGGAACCTCAGAAATGGCGCGACGCCAAAGTCCGGCACGCTTGCCTCTCGGCTACGGAGGTCGTCAATTCCGTAGTAGTCTATATCTGTATTATATTAAATCGTGATTAATTGAGTAGTTGATTTTAACCCACATATACATATTAAACTACTGAATGGATTTAGTAAAGATTACCACATTCACAGACTGATGATACCCACTGGTAAAGTGATCTTATAACTTTTCCCTAAAATCGGTCCCTTTTTCCACAGATCCTCCCGGAGCCCCCTACATTGAGGGCTACGCAGAAGGCGAGACAGTCAGGCGAGGACAAAGCCTGGAGCTGGTCTGCAGGAGCCGTGGGGGGAATCCCCCCGCCCAGTTGATATGGTACAAGAACGGGGAGCAGATCAGAATGGCCTATAGGTAAGTGGTGTTTGATGAGTACTTGGCAAAGGAAAGCCTTGGAATCGATAAGATGACAGGGGAAAATACTTTGATGTACCTCACCAGAGAGAGGTAACGGCATGTGTGGGACTCCTTGCCCTAAGAAGGGCAGGACTCATGGCCTTATTATATGTTGGAGTTACGGGAAATTGGGTCAGCCTGATGTACCATGCCACCGGTGGAACGGCTGCAATAAGCAGACCCGTCGCTTCCCCTCGATAATCTGTGGGGAAGCTGGGGTAACCAATCCAACAGGACCACCCCCAAACCGCAAATTAGATGACCTGGGTTGAACGAGATTAAAGTCCTGAAAGCTGCCTGAAGAGTGTATGGTCTTAGGTTCAATTTTCAGTCAGGTCAATTTGAAAAACAAACCTTGGTTTGGTTTGCTGTTGGTAATTATAGAACACCGGATATCGGTATTCTACTGGGAAATTATGTGTTTCCTTACTAGATATTAACAGAAATAGATTACACTAGAAAAGTTTAGTTGCCTTTTTACATAGTCAAATGGCAACTAAACTATACTAAATTTTATGTAATCTGTCGCAACCCCTGGTTTATGTTCCGTAAACAGGGTGCCCACGATACAAGACTTCTCCTAGTGTGAGACCCACTGTAATGCAATATTTTGTTAATATCTTTTTTGGTAAATAAACTATTTGTATTTGGTCTTTGAATCTTTATTAATATGATAAAGCTGAACAATTTGTTTCTGTGAACAATTGTCTGATCTCAGAAACTTCTGGGTCGAATTGAAAAAATATTTTGGTGTTAGTTAGTCCATATATAGAGAAAGGATATAGGTTATGATAACATCACGCTATGACTAGGAGCAAATAATCAGTGAAAAAGCGGGGACAGTACGCGTGCAAAGTCTAGTATTAAATAGTACAAAGGTCAAACTTAAGTTTTCATGACGTCTCTAGTCATGGTTCAAGCCAGAATTGTTGTATATTTAAAATAACCCATAATTCTCCTTGTATCATTAATCCGAAAAAATGCTAAAATCCCAACCAGAGCCCTTATAAAAACCTTTTACAAAGCCTCAAATGAGTTGTTTTATCTTAACAACATGAAACGGTATTTTTGTCCCTTTTTAACGTCATTACATTACAGTCTAATTATGTCTCGCGGTGTACTTTGAAGTACACACTTAGCTATGGATAAGATTTCTTTGTCAAAGCGTAAAGGACTGTGTAGTATTCATTCATTTGTGTGTTTTACGCACATCCCGTGAAACGAAACGTTCTTTAAGGATATTAAGGGTTATTTATAAACCTCAAATTTAACACAGTATTGAAATAGAGTTCATTTTAATCAAGTGGAGAAATTCATTTTTTTGATGTCGTTTTAAAAAATAAGGCGTTTAAAAAACACTAAATAATCAATTTGATCTTTAAATACTGTGACGTCATAATAAAACTTACATTCATATGTTACAAAATACATAATTTATTTTATTTTTAAAAATTTGTGCACAAACAAGTAGATTTAACAAGTGGACTTAATCCTAGGTGTACCTATTTCATTTATCATGCAGAAAGTTTGTATATGGGGAAAAAGTAAAAAAGTTCGTAAGAAATCTAAAAACGAAATCCATATTATGTTGATCTGGTCTCTCTTTATTTTTTTAAGAAGTTTCACATTTAAATATTAAGTGTTGTTGTGTGAAAGAAGGACAAACATACATCTTTACATTCTTTAAAACATTCAAGATAATATGAGTAGGAAGTAGGATGTCTCGAAACGAAATAGTGTGCCATTGAAAATAGCTCTTAACAATTTTATATACACTACAATGCCTTGACTTTTTGCCTACGTAGGGGTTGTAAAAAACATCCCCCCACCACCCCTCGTGCCAGGGATCGTATTAAGCTGGCAACAGATAGGGCGTATGTCCCCATGATTTATGTAGCCAGATGGCTAGTGGTGGGAAATAGTCGATGATAGTTTATCGATAGGTTTAAAATTCTTTCAAATGTAATAAAAGATGATAAGGTTTTTATGGTAATTAACTGTTTTTATTGAAATTAAGTTATTGCAGTTTCCTACAGAAACTAAAGTTTTATATAGCTAAGCGTTGTGTCTTTAATTGTAAAGTCAATATAGGTCAAATTGTACGTTAGTACAAACAGTAAGTGACTTATTAAAAGGGTTAAATTAAATGTCATATTTAAGTGGCTCTCAATTCGATTAACTAAATAAAAATAACATGAACAGTTAAAATCCTTGATTGATCTTCATTATGGTTAAAAATTGCCTAAAACATTACTCATCAATTTTTTTTATAAATTCAACTCCAAAAATTGTAATATTTCATAATATTCTCGAACGCATAAGAGCAAAAATAAAGACCTCATTAAAACGAGGATAATTTTTACTTCATTTCCGCTCTCCCAATAGCCAAGAGAAACATGCAAAATATTCGTCTGCTCCCAACTTCTGCTAAAAATGTAGACATATTTTTGTTCCGTTCGGAATTAAATATCTCGTTGAATTAAAAATGTGTGACGCGCTGCAAATTTATCTCTTATTAGAATAAACTGAAATAATTCAAAGATAATATGCGTCGTAATGAAAAATTTAATTGGTGTTCCTTGTTCCGTTTTGAATTTGAGATGCGTAGATTTTAAATGAACAATTTTGTTCTGTTTTATGAAGGTTTTAGAGATGGAAGTTTTTGACTATGTGATTCTGGTATAAAAAAAAATACAGTCCAAAATAATTTTATCTCTGTAATGCCCTATGTTCTAGCTATAAGAACTACTTTCCAACTGGAACTGTTTACTGTGATGTGTCGCTGAGTATTCATATAAAAACAATGTGTATGGTAAAGATTTTCAAGTCTGTCTTAAAACGCCACTGGTAGATACTACTGCTACACTAGTTTCCATTCAACTATCAGATAACATGGACAATACTGGACCTTTAAATTTAAATTTCTACAGTAAATTTGTTTGGCTCAAATCTATGTGATTGATGTTCACTTTTTATCCTTTTTTGAATAGTGCAATAAATTATAAACAAATAAAATCTAGCAAGGCACAAATGTGTCCAGAATTTTAATAAATGATTCTCATCTGTAACAGGTCAAATTAAAAACTATTTACCTTTTTCAAAGAGAACAAATTAATAAAGTCTATAGTCTATTCTATTTTTCTTTCAATTTTCCAATTGTTTTCATAAAGCAAAAAAAAATGATGATGTCAATTAAGCAAAAGAAACTCTCTTCATTTCTTTAGGATACTTGATGATGGTCCTTATTAGGATTTTTTTTGAACCAAAAATCATCAAAATCGGTTCATTAATAACCAAGTTATCCGCAAACGCATAAAGAACCTTATTTTGTTTTAAAATCATTTAAAAAATGTACACACACTTATTATTACCATTCAAACGTCAGTATTACACTTTAAATGTTATTGTTAAATGAAATACGGCTTCAAACACAATTCAAGAACAGCAAACTAGCCTTGTTTAAGATAATATTCTTATCATAATTTCCAGCGGCAAAATCAACAGAGAGCTATTTATAAATTGTCTCCGAGAAATCCTCAAAGAACCTCCTTGTCAAAGACCCTCTATTTAAAATAAATTTCTTTGTGCCAAGTACAATGGCAGTCCTTTTTAGTTTTATCATAAAATATTGAGTATCGGAACAACGCAACGGTGTTATCTTAGTAGTGTACTTGGATTTTAAAAGGAAAAAGTACTCAATAGGATAATGTACGCCAATAATTATTTGAGGTTGTTTTTGTGAGAAATGTGCTTTAAAGTTTTTATTAATTACTTTTGATAGATTTTTCACGGATGAAATGTTTACAACGCATTCCAACGAATATTACAATATGACTTTGTAGGTTTCTTTTTATGTTGCACTACAAGATTGACCTCATCCCACCTGATGTTAAATGATAATGAGGTCCTAGCTTAAGGGTGACAAGTACAGCACAATAAATAGCTTGACAACATTTTAAAGTTACTGGTTAAAATGTTGTCAAGCTATTTATAAATCAACTCAAGCTTATACTAGACTGTCTCCGTAGCCCAGAGGCCGGACTCGGCCTCGCCTTTGTGGTCCCAGACTCGATTCCGGGTCTGACAAATATGGAAGACGATTTTTTCTATTTTGTCTTAGGTTTGAGGTCTGCATGTCGTGGTGCCATCGTTATTTCTGATTTCTGTAACAAAAGTGCTTTAACTATTTAGCACAGAATCAAAGCAATTTATGTGATGTTTAATTTATATGTCACAATGGCGTGAAACCTAAACAAACAACAAATTTGCATTGACTACTTTTGAATGTTTGCTTTTATAGAATTGCATAATGATAATTCTATTTAGTTAAATGATATAGATAGAATAGATCAGAGTACAGGAAAAGCTAATTCATTTTCTGTAAAAAGAAATGTCATAAAATGTATGTGACCAATTTGAAAGCCAATTTAGGTTTCTTATTAAATGTAATTTGTAAACCAGTAAAGCAAGATACTTTAAGATCTACATTTGATATTCGTTTTCGTTTCTAACCTAATAGCATAGGTCTATACTGCAAAGTTAAGAATAGCATGAAATTGAAGAATAGTCAACATGTCATTTCTAAAGAGGACACAGCCTGTATCTATGGAAACATCGATATCCGGGTTGTTTGTTTGTTCACGTCACTTATAAAATTGTATTAAGACGTGCCTACGAGGGACGGAACCTGATTTATGGGCCTCACTAACTGCACTCACCCGTAGTGATGGGACACCGGTGATTTTGTAGCTATCGATGTTTTACCTCGGGATACCAATTTATCTTGTCCAGCCATTTTTGTTGCATTGATCTTGTTAATGGCCGCCGTTTTACTTGTGCTGTTTGATTGGCTGACATTTACGACTAAGTTTTTTTATCAAATATATTATTTGGACATTTTTTTAGTACGATAAATTCGATTTGTGATGACTAGATACTGAACGGAACGTCGGAATCGAATACGAATTCGGAAACAAATGTTTTGTCCCTTTCTTTATTAACGTTTGGACAGAGACAGCTGAATTTTAAATATAGATGCTTTTGCCTAGCAGTATGTATTTAAATAAACTAATATTTTTATCAATGTATACATCTACACTAATATTATAAAGAGGAAATATTTGTATCTATTTTTGTATGTTTGTAATGAATAGGTTCAAAAAGTACTGGGCCGATTTAAAAAATTATTTCACCAATAGAATGCTACATTCTTCCAATTTGACATAGGCTTTAATTAGGGATCCTTGGTAAAATTTTAAAAATTTCAACAGTAAAGCGGTAACAATTCTCTAAGGCGTAACGAAGTTCGCCGGGACCGCTAGTAGATAATAAAGATGTAATTTTTTTGAAAATGCAAATCTTATTAACTATTGATTCGAATTGAAAAAAATTTAAGAAAATGGTGTGGGTCGATGGTAAATCAACATACATAGACATGATCTACCCATCCATCCATAAATAAGTAACTGCAACACTTGTTATTATAACCAGAATTGAAGGTAGTATCACAAAATTACTTCGTAATGTCTAATATCCTTTTAAATTCACTCACAGTTGATTTTCTATTAACGACTAGTTTTCTGGATCTTACAACTGTATACTCAAATAAATATAAACATAGATGTTTGTCCTGAATGTGGATCGAACCCACGCTAGATCTAACGAAGTCTGTAACTGGTTGATATTCTCCCACAAACAAACGATTCGTCGCCAGTTTATACAAACAATGAAACGCGAGTAGCGGGAACATTGCAAAGCGATATATTCGCAAAATGTCTATTTTAGGAAGAGCACTTCACTCGAAGGTTGACGGTGAACGCAGAATAATAACAGCAAGCCTACGCAGAGAGCAAAATAAATACTGAATAGTGAACTTGAATTATATTCCTGTCACATTTGACATTAGTTTCAACAACCATAATCAATTCATTTATTAGTGTTGGTAACATTTATGCATCGTCAAAATAATTGTAACCCAAAATTGAAGCTACAGCCAGTGCAAAACCTAATCCTACTAAGTAAAATTCGGCTAGAAACTCAGTAGTTATTCAAATCTTTACAATATTTGGGACTAGAGAGAACTTTAAAATTTGGTGTGCGATCGAGCAGACAATAATATCAATATATATTTAACGTTTTCATATTCATCATGTTTGTAGTAGCCTTTTTATTTGATTTAACAATTTAATATGGACTTAAATATATACAAAAAGGTTTGGATTTTAAAGATTCATAAAAAATTATAGAATAAGTTCGACGCAGTTTTTTGATTTGCAGAAATTATATTTGGTTTTTAAAGAAATTTTATGGCAATCGAATTTACGATCATAAAAAAATGAATTACTATTCGTCATCTGATACGACATATTTAGTTTTAGCAAGCCTACTAATAATACTAGGCTAGGCCTGCATAAATCTATAACAGCATCAGAACCACAGCCAGACCCAATACAATATGAACAAGTTTGTGTTCCTAATTGACCCAACTGTTATTCGAACCTGAGACCTCAGTAATAGCGGTACATTTCAGCCCGCTCGCCTCTCGGCTATTGAGATCGTCAGAATATACGAAATATAAAAGTGACACGTGTAAGTTTCAAGGTAAATCCTATGTAAAAGATATGTTGTGGCAAAGGGGATAGGGCTTGATCATACTGATACATTTCCCGTTATGGAATTTCATGAGTTTTCCCAGGGGTACACGTAATAGGACATCATAACACACAACGATTTTGTTTGTCTGTAGCAATACTTTGTCAATTATGTGCCGTATAAAAAAGTGGCTTGTGTTAGAGAGTTGCTGAAGTTGTATACTTAAAGAGCGAAAGGAAATTTTGAATACTAAATGTATCTTTCGCCATTTTCAGCGCTAATTTGGTAGTTGGATTCGATATTCGTAACGTCAGGGCCGAAGTTAGGTTAGGGCGCGATAGGACGACCGCTTAGGGCGCAAGTTATAAAGGGGCGTCTTATGAAATAGGGATGTACCCCTAAACCAAAATCTTGGATCACACACTAGATGAGACACTGATGAAATTGGCCTAGGGCGCTGTATATGCTAAAACCACAACTATATAACATCGCGTATTTTTTAACCTGATAGAACGAATTCGTTAGCTCGGAAAAAAAACTATGTTGTTCAACATAAAAATCAACCCTAGTGTGCTCATACACTTACATTCTTGCTAACCCATTTTTGTCTCCAAGATTTCCGAATCGAGTCAGAATATGTAACAAGGGGTGTTGTCAATCACCCATGCGGGGAGGATCGGGCCCACGCCGTAATACCCTGTGAGGTGAGGTTTTATAAGACAACTTGTCATCTTGATGGGTGCAAATAACTCACAGTGATTGTTCGAATGTTTTGTGCGAATTATTGAATTTGGGGGTGTGTGATTTAGGATAAGTATTGTTCGTGTGATAGATTTGGCTGGAGCGATTTTCTTGTAACTCTCTTTTTGTAGTGCTTTGTCTTGCTAATAAAAGTAGTCAGTTGTGGGGTTGTTCGGGAAACGTCGGACATAGATTCGAATTTGGCGAAATTGAAATCTATGCTGTCTCTTTCTTACCTTAAATGGTTGGATAGACACAAGACATATTTGAATTCAATATTTGTTTATTCAAGTAGGTTACATATAAAAACACTTTCGAATCGTCATTGTATATAATGCAAAGTGATTCTACTTCCGGTTTGGAACCTATATCTACCGAGAAGACATCGGTAAGAAACATGTAATACCTTTTTTATGTTTGTGAATATTGAGGCTGGAGGGGGTTAATATATATTTTGGATCCGTACCTCAAAACGGAAAAAAAATCGTTTTTGGGTAAGCCGTACCTAAAAATACATTTTTTTGCTGATAATTTTTTGTTTAGGCATTTTTAAAAAAATAAATTATGACCAATTACTTTTTATCTTCGGGGGGATTTGCAGTACTTTCAATAGATAAGCGAATAATTATTTCCGTTTATGCGTCAGTACGTATTAAAGTAACTTGCTATGATCATTTCACGTTTTTTCCAAAATTTTACGAATGAACTATTAGGTTTCCATGTAATAATTTTACTTCCTCAAATGTATTATTATCACAAACGCATAAAGTTTTTTTTTTGCTGACAGTCCGTCTTTTTTTACTGTATTATTTAACCTAATTCAGGCATTCATTCAATTTTCTCTCCCATAAAATTCTTCGCCATTATAGTTTTCGCAACGACCCCTAAAATCAGGTAAAAGAGTTAGTTATGGGGAATAATAAAATGTAACTGGGAGGCCATTTTTCCTTCCGCGCTAGTGCAGTGCCTTGATATCGATTAAACGATTTATGCCGTAATAAATTTGAATTCGGTCATAAATAAACGACGAGAATGATGTTACTATTTATTTTTCTTTTTTGACTACATTAGGTATAAAAAGTTCGTAAAATGTTGCTCTACTGAATTGAGAACGTATTTTTAGTACTTTTTGTTAGATTTTAGGTTTTTAAGTCGTTCCCTGTTTTGAAAGAGATAATAGGAACATAAACTATTTCATATACATGTGGGATAGCGAATGTATCCGAACGGTGCGCACGAGCGATGTCTGTACGAATGAATATCCGAATGGGAAGAATGAACGAATGAGTAAAAGAAGGAATAGACTAAGAGTGGGTGACGAATTAAAGACGAACGACGAGCTGCTCTGTAAAATAAAAAGTGTGTTAAAATTAAATAAAAAGGATTACTGAAGAAATCCCTAGTTTTTCTGAACAATATATAAAATGCTAGACTCTTAAATATTTTGTTGATAAGTTACCTATCAAATATAAAATATCTCATAATACTCAAAAATCATGTGGCATTTAGAAAGTAATTAATTTATGCGAGTACTTCCGTTACAAATACACAAATATTCCCATTTTTATAATAGTGGTATATATTACCGATATAATAACTTCCTAATGAATCAAAAGATGTAAGAATATACAACATGTTATGTAATAGGATATTTTTCCTTTACACAATAGATCGCTAAGCTTCTAAGAAAAGCGTCACGTAACAAAACAACAGTTTTTTTAACATAGGGCTGTTAGAGGTTATCGATAAACTGCATGCTCGAATCCTACATAAGCTCGACTATTTATAATTCATAGAATCTTCAACTAAGACACAGAGAGCGAATCGAAAATAAAAAATTCATTGAAGTAGCGTGGCAGCGATGTTACTTACGGCCTTCTTTAGTGATATAGAAAAATATATGTATTAGCTACTCTAATCTAAATCCTACTAGTTCTATTATTTTAGATTATAAACGCCAAAGTTTGTGAGAATGTATGGACGTTTTTTTTTTACTCTTACACAAAACTGCATAAGGAATTTGGAAATTTGGTAGGAAGTTTAATGTAGTTCTAGATTATTATAGGACAACTATTTTATTCCAAAATATTACTAGAGTTATGTAAAGAACTGGTATTATACAATCTATCCTTGAAGGGTTTTACAATACATAATAATATAAAACTTAAAGCGATGGCAAAATGAATTATTATGGCTATATTTATTAAACTACACCACGCTTATAAATTGTATACATTTCAGCTTTGATATTATATTTTAGCGTCAAAATACAGCTACGTAGAATAACGTTTTTTATAAAAGAAACTAATCTGTATACAGTAAAAGACAGAGCTAGAACATAATTTAAAAAAAAAAACATTATTTTTGGTAATAAAAATATTATCGAATCGAAAATGATAGTATTAGTTACTACCGCTCTATGAGTAGCTGAGCGTCTTTAGTGTTTCTGCCTCAATATTCTATTTTAAACAGTTGATATGAAATTGGCGACAAAATGGACGCAATTATTATTAGTTTTAATTTTAAGTTTAAATATGTTATCACGTAAGTGACTATTTGTTTTCAGTGATAATAACGATCTTTAAACCTACTAGTACATATATTTTAGTTAAAACTAGTGCGGCGCCCAACTGATATCGATAAAAATGTTCCCCTAGAGGACTACCAAATGGAATTGGGTCATTATCAAGCCTGATTTGTCGTATGCATTGAAAACATTGGTTTTCTCTACCGAGCCGAATATTCTTGATTTAAGTCCGTTGAATAATAAACGGCTGTAGGTGCGGACTTTGATGCTTTTGAATTCAATTGGAATCGGTTTTGATTCAGCGTTGCCAAAGAGTTTATGGAATGGAATACTTTGTGGAATTAATTCGGGTATGCTATTTTCAAGTTTGAATTTGAGACACAATCTTTGGATTGGTGCTAATATTATTGTTTAAGTATTTGTCTGACTTTGACGCGCGCCATCTCTGTGGACCCGGGTCCGAGCTTTTTATTTGTAAAAAAACTACTGATTTTCTTGCCGGTATCTTGGTCGGTAGTTATAGGTTCCGAACCGGAGGTAGCTTCATTTGCTTTATATAGAGACGATTCATAAGTATTACTAATGTAATCTACATGAATAAAAAATATTGACTTTGATTTCGATCCCCGGTCGGGTCAATATGGGAAACGATATTTCCATATTGTCTTGGGTCTGGGTGTTGTGGTGCCGTCGTTGTTTCTGATCTGTAACACAAGTGCTTAAGCTACTTACCACAGAATTAGAACAATGTATGTGATGTAGTCCAATATTATTTTTTACGTTACGTCTTACAACATAAGACAGGAAATACTTGTGTTTTCTTTTTAGTTCTTACGCCGACGACATAAGGTCTAATGGCAATTTGCTAAATCAAGTTATTTTTTTATTTTCTTGGTTCCTTATGCTCACACACATATATATAGTTATTTGTGACACATTACGAATCATAAAATATTGGAAACGGCCACTATACCACTGCCCTAAGCGAACAAAGTGGTGCTTTTGATGGCAGGAAGATACAGCTCGTACAACACTCATTGAATTCTTTTCTGAGTTTTAATTTGTTATTTCTCCTCTTATTCATTTTAACCATCTCAAAACATATAAAATAATATGAGTATTCTACTCGAATTTCTTCAAAGAAATAATCGTGATTATTGAACTTAAACTTCTACCAAGAAATAATTAATCCTTATTAAATTTTTTAAGCTTTCATGGAATCCTTTGATGAAAACAAATACGAATTCTATTAATATTGAAGTAATTTACATAAGCTACAGTTGAAAGAGCTTAAGCAAATAGTTTCATAAGATTTGTTTGAAAATTAAACGTTAAGGTGTTCGCCCACTAGGAACATCACGTGTAATGAAACATTAAAAATTTAACTTTGAGCATTACAATATTTCCTCTCGAACTTCTGCATGTAATTATTTCATTAAAATTAAAGGACGAAATTTCATTTATTTATCAAAAACGTTTTGCACAAAAAATAGACACTTAGTATTCATTCTCTCCCAGCTAACCCTTGGATCATGCAGAGAATTTGTATATGGGTGCGGTAATAGTGAAAAAATGCGTAAGTTATCTAAGAAAAACATTAAGGTTAGTTAGGATAATTAAGGTCATAATTGTTAAAAGTTGTATCAAAATTATCATCAGCCTTTTATAGACTACTGATGAACACAGGTCTCTCCAATAGTTCGCCGCTTTGGTCTAACCAGTTTTCCCGCATCCCGCTCCTGCCAGCTCTTGCGCTCGTCCCTTCATCTAGCCTGAGAGGGTCCTATACTACGTTTGCCGAGACGCGGTATCCACTTCGGAACTCGCTAACCCCAATGGTTATAGTTAGTATCAAGATATTATGACATAGTATCATTACAAGGTGCTTTAAGGGTTCTCTCCTTCATTAACTTATACTTTTTTTTAAAACAAATAAAAGTAGGATTTACTTTTATGACCTCCGTAACTGAGAGGCGAGCGGGCCGGACCGGTCACCCTATCTCTGGGTTCGATCCCCGGTCGGGTCAATATGGGAAACGAACTTTTTTATATTGCATCAGGTATGGGTGGTGTGGTACCGTCGTTGTTTCTGATCTCCGTAACCCAAGTGCTTAAACTACTTACCAGAGAATCATAGCAATGTATGTGATGTTGTTTAATATAATCCTATCGAGAAGATTTGGCAAAAAACTCAGTAGTGGACTTAGTTTTTGCAATCTCAGGATTTCGTATACACAAAACTATATAAAACATGATGCATTCAAATATTACTTTTGAAGCCACACTCATCTATTTTATAAATTACTCCTAAACTGTCAACAGTTAGTCTTTTATTTATTTTGTATTGTTACAAGGTGCAAGCTTTTAAGTCGTTTTGCCTTATTTTCTGATGAAACTGTAACGTTACATTACACGCGAGTGGGCCCAGTAGGGGAGCACCTTTATATAAGCGGTTGGAATGAACAATGCTGAACAAACTAATCGGTGAAATCAAACTCAAAATAAACGTTAAATTATTGAGAATTCGTAAAACTTGTGTTATTAAATTCGCTTAGAGAACCTAAACTTACTTATAGACAAATTATTAAAGCTGACAATGAATGACCTTGATGACGTAGTAGCTAAAGTAGGCAAAGGTTCGATGCTTGGTCTGGTCAATTTAGAAAACTAAACCTGCGCAGCGCAGAAGCGAGTGGGCCGGACTTTAGCGTCGCGTCATCTCGGGTTCGATCCCCAGTTGGATCAATATGGGAACCTTAAATATAGTTTTGGGTAACACAAGTGCTTAAGCTTACCTCAGAATTAAAAGGACTATAATTCAACTTAAAATATGAGTAGGCAACTTAAATAAACCCAGTGTGCTTGTAAACAGACAATCAGAACATCACATCACATACATTGCTTTGATTCTGTGGTAAGTAGCTTAAGCACTTATATTACAGCAATCAGAAACAATGACGGTACCACAACACCCAGACCCGAGACAATATAGAAAAGTTTCTTGTTTTTAAACATAATTTTTATCATTTAGGATTCTTCATGTTTTTAATAAGCAAGAGTCCTTTAATGTTTTTCGCATGAAAATTTATTTCCGTAAAACAAAGTAGATGTGGATAATACATTCGTCCTAAAAATGCTGTGAGCAACTCTCTTTCAAAGAAAATCGTATTAAGTACAAAAGCGGTCAAGTGCGTGTAGGTCTCGCCAATGAGGGGTTCAGGGCAGTAAATAACATGATATGATGATATAAAAGTTGGTGTAGTTTTTTTGCAACTTTGGTCGCTATTGTGGTATATGATTTACGACGTACTAAAAAAACTCTTATTTAAAAAAATTCAGGAGGGGGGGGGGGCACATTTTACGTCTTTGGAAGCGTTTCTCGCACAAACCGTTTACTTTAGTGAAAAAATATTCGAAAACTTGATTTCAATTTGGAACACTATAAATACCTATACTTTAATAATATAGTACACTATGGGCTTAATGAAAAAACATTTTTGAGTTTTTTTAGATTTTTTTAGACGCCCAAAATTTTTTGTTTTATGTTAATAAATAAGTAGTTTCAAAAAATAGTAGCTGTGACATTATGTATGGACAGATAGACATGACGAAACCATAAGTTTGATAATAAAAGTCGACGGAGATACATTGAGTTACCAGTCAAGAAGCTATATTTTCATAATTTTTATGTTTCTTTAAAATATATTAAAGTTTGTTATATTTTATATAAGGTTTCCGTTTTTTGCGATTTGTCTACGGAACCCTAAAATTGTAAGCACGAGTACTAAAATACGTAATACCAGTCAATACATTCGGAAAGTAGTCGCGGGGACATGGTACCCGTTTCCAATCCGATAGTTTTTGTTCGGGTGCTGCCATCTCGCGGCGACGTAATGTACTTAAAGGATTTACTTAATGGCATTCCAGACTTTGGCCTTGCATTTCCTTGGAATTGTTTTGCGGGAACGATTCGTCGCCTCGGTTAGTGTTTCTAGAGAGTTACAGAATCTTAGGGTTTTGGGAAAAAGGAATACTTCAATATGCTTTGTTCTTAGGAAGTGCTTCAGTATTTCTTTAGATTTTGTAAGTAGATTTAAGTTAATTGATTTGAGCAGTAATTTTACGACATGTGTGTTGTATTGTTACTTTATTACCAGATCAAACATTTGGTTATCACAAATCTGAACTAAGGTCGAAAAATCACACTTAAATTATAAACGCGAAATCTTGTAAGAATATATGATGACTGTATGTGTGTATGTCTGTTACTTGTTTAAACACAAACCGGTCAGAAAAGACTCCCAACTAGCAAAAAAAAGTATTTTAAACTAAATAATACCATTATTGTTGCTTCAGTTTTTTAGTATTCTGAGGGGAGAAAGATCCCATCCAAGAAATTTAACACATTAATAAAAAAAACCGGTCAAGTGCGAGTAGGACTCGCGTGGAGAGGGTTCCGTACGTTGGGCTCATAGGTAACAATAAACTTCTTATTCTTTAGCCATTTTACTTTGCTTTGAAACGTGTTCATGGTAAAAGTTTATTAGATAATTAAATACTTCTGGAACCTGGTAAGTACTCGCATGAAAAAACTATATATGGCTGAAAATAATCACATGGCACAGGCAGGTAACAATAAAAAAAAACGTAAATTTAACAAAACAACCCTTTTTTTCCATGTACTTCTCATAGATTTTCCTGTAATCTATAGGTAAAGAGCTATATTCCGCATTAATTTCAAAATTTTTAGCCTAGTACTTTCGGAGATAAGGGGAGGGGGGGAATGGTCAATTTTCGCCTATTTTCGATTTTATTATTTTTATAGTACTAAACGCCGTACTAGCGAACTTTAAATATTAGAAACAGAAAAATTGTATCTCCCCTTGCGGTGCGGGATAAGTATGTAGTTCTAAACATATTCGGCAGAGGGCACTTACCGGAGGCTAACGGTTGATACAGCAGAAAAATTTCATCGCCTACGATAATTTGCGGTTAGCTCAGTTGGTAAGAGCAGCACGCGCGATACGTGAAGGTCGTGGGTTCGATTCCCGCACCGTAAGGGGAGATAAATTTTTTCTGTTTCTAATATTTCGCCTATTTTCTTAAATAACTTAAAAAATATTTATTTCAAGATTATAAATGATACATATTTGCAATCCTTACAGCAAGATCTTTCATTTGATATGTCACACGATATGGTTAGTGATTTTTTTTTTAATGTTGTGATTTACCCTCCAAAAGTGACCCCCAAATTCATAATTTATTTATTTATGTTACACATGCACCTTTGGGTCTTTAACTTACATATGTGTACCAAATTTCATCTCAATTGGTCCAGTCGTTTCAGAGTAATCGGCTGTGACAGACGGACGGACAGACAGACACGCGAGTGATCCTATAAGGGTTCCGTTTTTTCCTTTTGAGGTACGAAACCCTAAAAATGAAAAGTCGGAATTGAGAGGTTTAGTAAGTATGGAAAGCAATTCTGAAGTGTATAACTGAAAACGTTAAAGAAAAAGGAATTATCAAGCATAAAATCAGATGAAGATATTAAAAAAAACAAAGATAAAAAGAGACCAAGTAGGTTTAGTTAGCCACACCTTTTGAAATACATAATTCGCATTTTTATCAGTCAATAAGGTATTACAAACTGTAATACTTACCTCACAGAGGTAAAGAACGCAGCGGGATACGAACCTACACCTCCTTGTCTAGAATAGAACGAAGTGTTGACACATAAAAATTTTGTTCCCAAAATGAAATAAGACTGAAAATTGTATCACTTAGATAACCGAATTTATATGCAACAGTAACAATTCCTAACATACTCCGGGAGCAGCACTCCATACACCTAACATCATTACGCCGGATTGTATTTCCTGGAGCTATGTAATTAAGATTAAATCGCCCGGTTTTCTTCGCGGAGACTTTATAACTGAAATAACTTCTTTGGAACAGAAACAATGGCTCGAGGGTACGTCGTGCCAGAATTTTCCGGATTTTGCATCAAGTAGATGGCTAGATATGAAATTCCGTTGTAAGGCTATGCCAAGTTTGCTAGGTAGGATTTTAAATGTTTGAAGAGCGATTTAAAACTTTTTTTTATTTCTCTTTATAACATCTTATTAGGATTGAATGTTGATTTTTTTTGTCGATAAGACCATTACTTTTTATGGAATAATAACGAACACTCTTGGCGGTTGAACCAACGATTGCGGGTATTGAAGTATGTATACCTATATTATTTAGAACTTGGAACTAACTGGTTCTAATTGAAAAATAATATTGGTGTTTGATTGTCCATTAATCGATGCATTAGGCTATATATCATTACGTTGCGACCAAGAGTAGTGAAAAATCAATGTAAAATGCAGACAAAACAGGGATAACACGCGTGTGAAGCTACGATGAATTGCTAGTAATAATATATTGCTACATTAACACTCCATTTTGTCAACTCCTATATCAAGTTCAGAAAATAAAATACGTCGAATGTATGACTTATTGTTTTAAATAAAAATCTGATATCGCAAAATCGCGGCGATCTAAAGTAAATTTTCCCAGTGCGCCCCAGTTCCCCTCACATTTTTCTATTACGCATATAAGTTCAGCATTTCAAAAGCACTATTTCAAAGCATATTTCCAGGAGCCTTTTCTTAAATTTTCCGAATACAGACTGTAAATATTGACGCTTTCGAACGCACGGCGACACAATGTTTCTTTGTTGTAGAGATTTAAGCGCATGTATATTCTTTAATGCTTTGTTTGGTATTGTGTGCCGTCAGGAATACTGCACTGAAAAGCATGAGTGTAAAATAAATTTAACAAAAGACTGGATTCGATGTTCCAACACACTCACATGTATTACCTTTGGCGAGCACTTTGTGTTACGGGATATATTTGACCAGAATCCTTGAAACGTCAATCATTTTTGGTTGAACGTTACTCAACCTGAATAAATACTTATCGTCACAAGAATAAAAAAGTTCACATTTTTAAACATAAACTTGCGGTTGCATGCAACTTCGTATGTGTGGTAGCTAATTATCCCATGATTGTACCATAAAACAGGGTTGATTTCTAAAGATACGTTATTATATTTTTACACCTCTATACTTTTTATATTGCACTTCAAGATTGACCTCATCCCACCTGATGTTAAGTGGTGGTAAACTACATGGTGTTTGTTCTGATTCTGGGAGTTTATTAATGTTTTTGTGGTTTTGGTTTCCGTAACATGAAGTCTTAAGCTAATGACAAAGCACCCCTTTGCTCGCCCTTCTTGAATTTGGTCTGAATTCTGAATTTAGTGAAACTAGTCACCCGTCAAATAACCAAATGCGTGCGTATCTTAACTAATGCGTAAGTTTTTATGAACACTATCCGAGTGTAAACGATGATCTTTTCCATAATTTTCTTTGAATTTCTTATTGTGTTGTTAAAAAAATTTAAAAGGTTAAAATCTAAATGCTTAAAACGTTTTTAAAAAGAAATATACAGGACGTTGTTAAGTTCAATAAAAAATGGAAGAGTTAAAATCTTCATCATGCTTGTAAAAATCTACACACATCAAATATTTATAATTAAGTATGAGTTACGAAGAAAACACCTTTATTACGTTAGTCTAAGACTAAAATCCAGTTTTTTTGTTCAATTATGGATCATGCAATGGTACGTTTAACAATCTATTTCACCCCACATAACCTCACGAAAGACTAATCTCACATTGTCTTACGGGCGTGCCTACAGGCGATTCTTCCGAATCTTGGAAGCTGTAATTAAGATTAAATCGCAATGGCGGCCGGGATGTTTATTTCTGAAATAAACTCAGAAACAAAAGCCCTCTAAATTTGGGAGTGTGCTAACGTGTTATGTTTTGGGTTCTACGAAATTGTAATAGGTGTTCCGAGGGGTAAGAGATATTTCAAAAGGTTTTATTGAACTTAACAATGTATTAGTATGTTTAACAACTTCCAGAGCCGAAAGGCGAGCGGACAAAACTTGAGCGTTGCGCTATCTCTGAGGTCCTGGATTCGATTCCCGGTGGTATTAATTTAGAAAAACAACTTATCTGTATATGCCTGCGATGTATGGGGTTAGCCTTTTTAAGCAATATACCCTTTGTTATTTAGGGTAAAAACTTTCCAAAAGTTTTTTTTAAATTGGCATAGTACTTTTTGAGTTTATTCATTACAATCATAATACAAATTTCCTTTTCTAATATTAGTGTAAATGATGTCTCAAGTCTGGGTGTTGTGGTATTGTTACCTCTGATCTTTGTAACAGAAGTGCTTTAGTTACTTACCATAAACAAAACAATGTACATCTGATATTGTCCAATATTTATAATTACTTATTTATTAACTTCTCGGTATCTTCTTGGTATAAATTAGTTCCGAAACGGTTGAAAAATTACTTTCTCGTTAAAAATGATATCAATATTGAAATGACTAGAAGTCAATTTTATTTATTAGTAAATATTGTCTAAATCTAATACAAATAGAAAATAGATACTCTCTCCCAGCTATATTTAGCTGTAACAGTATTCCGTGTTTGTTATTACATTGTTTCCGAAAACATCGTCTAATTACAACTCCCCCTACAAAGATAACCCCCCAGCGACTGTTATCAGCGCAAAAACAGACAGTATGATGAATGGCCCCTGGATTACGTCGGTCAAGCCTCCGCGCCAACTAAGGAATTCCGTTAAATGGGCGAATAAAAAAAGTCATTTATTTTTAACTAGTTGCTTACTTTACTTAAGGATAAAAATAATCCTATATTTTGATCTTTAATCTGGTCTCAATTTGTACTGAATTTCATTTAAATCTGTTGTTTTTTTATTGAAGCACAGTATACTGGCTCCTCCCAGCCTGATGGTAAGCAAGAGAGGAACCCACATCGCGATGACAACGGATTTGATACCGTTATATCCTATCCGTTAGCATCGCCATACTGGCCCGCAAGATGTTTCTTCACACATCTTTTGAAGGAATATAAGCCCATACATTAGAATAGAATAGAATACTTTCGTGTTTCGTATATTACTAAGTCTAGGATATTCCACATGATATTTGTGTCAATTTATTGTTGTTATTAATGTTTTTTTTAGTATCCAAGCACATTTTTACTGTTAATGTACCCATAAAAAAATTATACCTGTCTCAAAGTTGACTGGTACAAAATATTAGCGTAGCCTTTAGAATGGCAACAATCTATTGTTTCCTTTACCTTAAGGTTGTCTGAAATAAATCGCTTCCTAGCGATAAGACCGCCTAATTTATACTAAAATTAATCTGTAAAATCTATTTCTGTAAAGCTGATAAAGTATATATCTATCTATCTATCTTGACTGGCAGATAATACTAGGGTAAAGTCCACCTTTTGAATGGCAACACAGAAACCGGAGACCATGATTCCAAAGGACTTATGCCGAACGCCACTTGCCGTATTAATTTTCGTGTCCATCAATGGACAAAGCTCTATTATCAAACACGGGGTGTAATCCCGAAACACCCTAAGCCTAGATTGAGCCCAGTGAAGCCAGGGCGGTCCGGAATCGAACCTTGGCCCGAGTAATCCAGCGGCTATTAATCATAGCTCCAGTAGATCTTCATAGAAACGACGGGGTTTCATCTAGGTTATTCTCAGTGTACTGTAGTCAGAGCGGTACATCTTCATAGAAATTGCGCGGTTTCGTCTATGTTATTCTCAGTATACTGTAGTCAGTAAGGGTGATAATTGCTTGCGTTAATCTGCCGCGGCTTCGCGCGTACTATACCAGTTTTTATCACATTTTTTACTGATTAATCACTCTTAAAGAGTGCAGTGTGGTATAACATAGTCTCAAAACTTTCTCGATAAATGAGAATCGATAAGTATGTAGTTCTAAACATATTCGGCAGAGGGCATTTAGCGTAGGCTAACGGGTTAATACAGGAGAAAATTTTCATCGCCTATTTGCGATTAACAGAGTTGGAAGAGCAGCACGCGCGATACGTGGAGGGAGTGGGTTCGATTCCCGCATCGCAAGGGGAGATGAAATTTCTGTTTCTTTAAAATATTGAAAGTTCGCTTGTGTGTAAAGCACTATAAAAAATCGATGAAAATTTGAGTTTATTGCCGGATATTCTCTGTAAGTTATAGGTTCCGAACCGGAGGTAGCTTCATTTGAATTACTTAGACCATTCATAAATATTTTTGTAATTTACACGAATGAATATCTATAACAAAAATAAATTTTCACTTCGACCAATGTTATTAAGATAAGTGTGTTAAACAAACAAATAAACTCTTTAACTTTGTAATATTCTTATACATAACATAACAAAATAAAAGCTTCGTGTAAATTATTGAAACGCTCCTCGAAATCGCAATTCGTCAAAGAGGAAATTCGTTATTCGTCACAATTCGCTTCTGTAGTTGCTCAATTTCTCGTAGTGTAGACTTACAAAGAAAAACACTCCTCTCCCACCAAGTGTCCGCTTACTCTATTTGTTGTGGTGTAAGACAGAAGATGGTAGCGATTTTAGAAATCAACTTACGGAAGACAACTTTTCATTGACTGAACCATAGATTTACAAACATAATACATTACAAAAAATAAAAACCTATAAAATATGGCCTTGTGGGATCGATCCCAAGACGCTGGCAGCATTATCTCGCTGAATTGATAACGAAACACGCTGTGCGAGGTATGTGCCAGCCCTGGGATCACACAAGTATGAACCAGCTTTTTAACCGACTTTAAAAAAAGGCGGAGGTTCTCAATTCGACCGTGTAATATATTTTTTTGCCAAAAATTGTAAATTTTTCTTAATAAGGCGTAAAGTACCGAAATTTTTATTTATTTTCTTATAAGGTTCAATTTGAGATGGTAACTTCTCATTGGGAGTATTAATTAGCCTTCTTTTATCCTAGCCTCCTGTTATTTAGTTGGCAGAGAATAGAGGAATTACCGTATAATCGATTGCGTATTGATTATAAATCGATAGCACAATAAGCCTCATTCATACTATCGATTAATTACGATTAACCATTGTATTGGAATCGATATTATTAATCAGAAACAATGAAAAGAAAATGGATTCATTCATGAAAACAAGTTGTTCCCGCCATTATAACTTTTGCCATAATTCTAGAAATATTTATTTATGTGCCGACCTACGACATGACCTACAAGTCGACACAAATACAGCGTCAGCAGAATTGGCGTAGTAAACAACGCTCCATACGTAATGCATGACATCGATATCCTACATCGCGATATCAGAGTTTTCGTCGCCACTAAGTATATATACAACGAACCAAGATTGGTAGTTGGGCCTTGGTCCCCGAGCAGATAACACCTAGCTCGGCGGAAGTACTTCCACTTTTAGTAAAGAACATACGTTCCTTACATTGGTGACCCCGACGTGATTACAAGTCGACACATTTACATAAAAATTTTATACTTGAAGTTAAATGTAGAACTAGTTTTTATATTTTTAGCTATAAATTATCTTCGTCGAGTTTTTTGTTGACTTAATACATTTTATTTAAACGATTGTTTACCTAGTGTTAAACATAGTCAAATGCACGTGTGACTATATATACACACTTGGTGTTTATACTGCTCTTATGTTGCGCACATAAGGTTTAAAATCAAACTGAATGTGTTAACTTTGACATACAATTTACCGTTCATACTAGGGTTATAACCTCAACCTCCGTAGCAGAGAGGCGAGCGGGCCGGACTTTGGCGTCGCGCTATCTCTCAGTCCTGGGTTCCGGTCGGGTTAATATGGGAAACGAACTTTTATAACACATTGTCTTAGATAGATAGATAGATACAATTTATTGCACAGAAAATTTACAGAAATAGGTTTTACAGACATATTCAAGTATAATATAGGCGGTCTTATTGCTAGATAGCAATATCTTCCAGACAACCTTTAGGTATAGGAAATAGTAGATATCGAGAAACGGGTATGTCCGTGCAAAATGTTTATTGAGAAAAATACTTACAGAAAATATCAATACAAATCGATCTCTTTGATCGAATCTTATCGAATGTCTAATATCGATGTGTTGTGATACCGTCGTTGTTTTTTATATCTGTAACACAAGTGCTTAAGCTACTTACCATAGAATCAGAGCAATGTATGTGTGTATGTTTAAGAGAGTTGTGGCACAGCGATTTATCGCTCGAACTGGAGCAGCCCGACTGGTGTAATACCTCCACCTTATAGAAGACGGCAGCCAAATAACAATCACTTCTGTGTTGTTGTGTTCCTGCGTGTGAGTAAGGTTTCCAGAGCTCCTGGGGGTTGCTACATTAGTAGTAGGGGTTAAGCTTTCAAGGTAAGGGCGACAAGTCCAGTAACAGCTTTATTATGCTCTACTTGTTGCCCTTAAGCTAGGACCTCATTTCCACTTAACATCAGGTGGGATGAGGTCAATCTTAAAGTGTAATATAAAAAAAAAATGTGATGTTGTCCAATAATACCTTTCAGTTTGTAACTTGCGCCAACCGCCCGACCTCCGTTTGTCATCCCCAACTCTATTGTATAACGTCTTTTAGTTTAATACCATTTGATATCTCCTTTGTCTTCCTGTGTCTCCTATTGTACTCTGTTCTACATAGGTACGTTATGTATCGCCTGTGAGATTTATCAAAGACCATTTAATTGGACTCGAAGTGCAAAATATGTAGATAGATAGATAGATACACTTTATTGCACAGAAAAAATTACAGAAATTGGCTTTACAGACATAATTAAGTACAATTTAGGCGGTCTTATTGCTAGAAAGCAATCTCTTCCAGACAACCTTTAGGTAGAGGAAAAAGTAGATATCGAGAAACGGGTGCGCCCGTGCAAAATATTTATTTATTTAATATGTCAGCTATTACTTACCGAAACTGTAATTTGAAACAATTTAGGCGGTCTTATTGCTAGAAAGCAATCTCTTCCAGACAACCTTTAGGTAGAGGAAAAAGTAGATATCGAGAAACGGGTGCGCCCGTGCAAAATATTTATTTATTTAATATGTCAGCTATTACTTACCGAAACTGTAATTTGAAACATGTTTGCATTTTTTGACGGCCTCCGTAGCCGAGAGGCGAGCGGGCCTAACTTTGGCGTGCGCCATCTCTGAGGTCCCGGGTTCGATCCCCGGTCGGGTCAATATGGGAAACGAACTTTTACACATTGTCTCGGGTCTGGGTGTTGTGGTACCGTCGTTGTTTCTGATTTCTGTAACACAAGTGATTAAGCTACTTACCACAGAATCAGAGCAATGTATGTGATGTTGTCCAATATTTATTTATTATTTATTTATTTTTATAAAATGATTAAACTCACTTTCCGTACAAACACACAAACTTTCGCCTTTATAATAATAATAGTGATTGTGTGTAGTTGTGTTTGCTACTGTTTCACTCAAAAACTACTGGATGGATTTTAATGAAACTTTACAATATTATAGTTCATACATCAGAATAACACATAGGCTACATTTTATAAAGATTTTGTGTGAATTGTCTAACATATGACGATTTTAACAGTTACGCGTTGACAAATGAGTGCACGATACGCGGTGGCGGGCGAAATTTTTTAAGTTAGAGATGTGAAATATGGTACAAATATAGCTCGAAACTTGGATTAAAATATGGACTACTTTTTGTTTCGAATATCAGGGGAGATAGGAGTAAAACCAACCATGAAAGTATGTAGTCCACGCGAACGAAGTCGCGGGCACAGCTAGTAAAACATAAATTTTATACGAGAGGGTTAATTTTTACGTTCATAGAATTTGATGATCAAAAACTATCGTGCGAAACGACATCATTATTCCTTAAAAATATGTCTGGAAGAAATCAGAAAATTTAATAACAAAAATTTCCTTGGAACGTGGGAATGTAAAAATTAGATATTAGATGTCATGGAAATTTAACAAAGGCTCAATTTTCCAGCAAATAATATTGTACAATAAAATTCTTCACAGACAGGTTTCCTAGAAATTATTAGATATTCAAATCAGCACACCCATTTCTAAAAATATATATATTGATTCCCAAAAAAGGTAGACTGATTTGTAACTCGTTGAAAATCTAGATGCTCCAAGCCTTTTCATTAATAAAAAAACTAATACGAATTATCTTTAATATTACAAATAAAGACAGCTATAAACCTTTTTTTTCTAAATTTAAAATACTCACCTTGCCAAGTATATATATATTAGAGTTTTGTAAATTTGTTAAAAAGCACCCTGCATTCTACAAAAAAAATGAAGACGTAAATTTGAGATGCACCTTAAGAAATAGAAAAAATTTAACTATACCAATATCCCGTTAAATTTACACTCATCAGGTCCCCTAGTAATGTCTATTAAAATCTATAATAAACTACCCGAATCAATAAAGAATATATCTCAAGAACACTTATTTATTAAACATCTTAAAGAACTTTTAATTAAGAAACATTATTACACAATGAAACCTACAGGACAAATTATAACTATATAATTATCATATATGTACCAACAAAATTACTAATTACAAAAAATATTTTTAATTTATTTAATTTTTCATAAATTGCTCTCTAACATAAACTCAATCTTCCCCTCTCTTATCTTTGCCGTGCCCACCAGGGTCCATAACTTGTACTTTTAGTTTTTAAGAAACTACATGTAACATCATTACTTACTTATGGAGTGCAATAAATAATATGAATATGAATATGAATATGACCATTTTTTTTACATTCCTTGCAAAGTACACTGCAAACGATTCTAACATCTATGGCGTTGATATTAAAGTCGGTATTATGTATGCGTCTTCACAGAGTACGACCTCTGTATTCGTTTTTATATGTGGATTCATCAAAACGACAAAAGATGCCCCCAGAACAAGGTCACCGCGGTTTTCATTCGAGTGGCAGCCATTTATCAAACTATCATTAGTAAACCTTTGAACGTTGTCAGGACGTTAGATTTTTCTTCATCGAATATCGCTTGTGATTCAAAGTCGGGAATTTTAGTAGAAAAATACGCTTTGCTAGGTCATCTGTCATAGACTTGGTATGGAAGTTTTTAGTTTAACTGTAGATTATATGCACGTTAACGTTATTTTGAGATAAAAATATTTGATACGTTATTCACGATTTCGCACGCATTCTATTCCCACTTTTCCCCCATGTTACAGTGATTATTTGCCTTATATTACATTGACGACCTCGGTGACGCAGTGGCTAAGGTAGGCGACTAAAGCGCGAAAGGTCCCGGGTTCGATTCCCGGTCAAATCAATTTGGAAAACGAACTTTTCTAAATTGACTTGAGTGTGTGCTGAGATGACGCCCTCAGTTAGTATCCGTCGTCTGGTGCTCATAGTACAAGGAAAAATCTTAGTTTGAGACCAGGTGATGGGTGTGATTGTCTGGCGTATTTATTTATTTATAAGATTACTAGCGACCCACCCCGGCTTCGCACGGATGTAATGTAAATACTTAGAAATATTGGCTTTTCTATTCTTTATTACACCTAAAAACCTTCCTCTGGAATCACTATATCTATCAAAAAAAACCGCATCAAAATCCGTTGCGTAGTTTTAAAGATTTAAGCGTACAAAGGGATATAGGGACAGAGAAAGCGACTTTGTTTTATACTATGTAGTAATATAGCTTATAGCCTTCCTCAATGAGTGGGCTAGTCGACACAAAAAAAAATTCAATCCGAATTTTACTGGAGATTAACGCATTCAAACAAACAAACAAACTCATAAGCTTTATAATATTAGTACAGATGCTATAAGCGGCCCGTGACGGCTTAACACGCGTTCAATTCCGGATTGTTTTACTATATTTTACTTACAAACCTTATCTTTTACAGTAACGATTATTAAAAAAAAGAAATCATCAAATTATTTCCAGTATTTTTGAAACTATGCGCGTACTTCGTATGGGCGATTCATTTTTATTTATGCTGTTCCTGCGACTTCACCCGCGTCCGAAATAACGCATAAAAAGTATAGTTTATTTTAATTTATTAGCTAATCTTGTGTTGTACCAAGTTTTATAAACATCCGTTTAGTAGTTTTTGCGTAAAAGACTTACAATCGTATGTCGATACAATCTTACAAACTATATCGTTAATCAAATTCGATTCTACTATCGCTGCTGCTCTTACCAACTGAGCTAACCGCAAGTTATCGCAGGCGATGAAATTTTTCTGCTGTATCAACCGTTAGCCTCCGGTCAGTGCCCTCTGCCGAATATGTTTAGAACTACATACTTATCGGCCCGTGGTACATTCGTTGCAGAAATGTTTGAAAACCACGGAATCGAAGACACCTTGGCATCTTAATTGATTTTATTATTTTATAGTACTATACGCCGTACTAGTGAACTTTAAATATTAGAAAAAGAAAATTTTTATCTCCCCTTGCGGTGCGGAAACTTAACCCACGACCTTCACGTATCGCGCGTGCTGCTCTTACCAACTGAGTTAACCGCAAGTTATCGTAGGCGATTTTTCTGCTGTATCAACCGTTAGCCTCCGGAAGGGCCCTCCGCTGAATATGTTTAGAACTACAAACGTATCATATAAATAAGCGAGATAAAAAAAATCTGTTTCTAATATATAAAGTTAGTACAGCGTAAAGTACTATAAAAATGAAAAATCGGTTCTACTGTCTACTTTTCAAGCTTCCGATTGGATTCGAAAATTTCCAGAACTGTTATCTCGTAATCACTTTGTATATGCCAAGGCTTTATATATTTCCATAACATACAAAAGTTATTTAACGTAATTCGTAGCTTCTTACCTTAAATATTCACACAAAATGTGTAAGCTCGTCTGTATAGAAATGAAAAATAAAGTAAGACACGTGTCATCCTATCTACGTAGATTTATTGCTAGGCACAATTTTTCAGATACGGTGGAGAAAGTCGACGTCACAAAAGACGTAGGAGACGTCATTAGTCAAACTTAGGTGCCGCCGCGACAAGGTTACGTCGAAACGAAACTGGCTTACTCTGAACTAGTGATGTACGAGTATCTGCTGATGCCCGGTTCCAATATTTGAAAAACGATCCGTTCTTATTACGGATAGTAATAAATTAAACGAGGTGTAAGCTAAAAACGACTGACGGACGACTGATGACAGCTGATATGGAAAGTAAATTTGAAATTAGAATTGATGCCTCGTAAAAAAACGTATTATGACACATTACGAATCATTAGGTATTGAAACTGGGCATTAACAGATTGTTTTTTTAATAAAGAAAAATCGGTTACTTCACAATTTAAAACCTATACCTACTGTATGATTTGGTGCAAAATTTGTAAAGATTAGTTCAAGTGTAATCAATCGAACTTCTTGCCGGTGTCGAGTTTCTTGCCGGTTCTTCTCGACATGATCAACATTCCGAACACGGCGGTAGAATACTTAATTTGTACTGACTATTCATAAGTGCTTTTGTAAAGTTTACATGAATAAAGATGTTTTCTATTCTATACTACTTAGCTCATCATCATCATCAGCCTATCGCAGTCCACTTCTGGACATAGGCATCTCCAACAGTTCTCTACTCGGGTCTATCCAGGTCTTCCCGCATCCAACCCCTGACAGCCATCTTGTGTTCGTCACTCCAGCCTCAGAGTGTCCTATCCCACTTCAGAACTTTTTTGTCCCAACAGTTTATCATACATACAGTCATCAAGACATCCACTCGTTTACAAACCTTTGCATTTATTAGTATAAAATTAGCAGAGTAGGACCAGGAGGTTTTAATCGGTACAAGTCCGACACACCACTCTTTATAAGCAATATATATATTGGACAACATTACATACATTGCTCTGATTCTGTGATAAGTAGCTAAAGCACTTGTGTTACAGAAATCAATAACAACGAAGGTACCACAACACCCAGACCCAAGACAATATAGAAAAGTTCGTTTTCCCATATTGACCCGACCGGGAATCGAACCCGGAAACTCAGAGACGGCGCGACGCCAAAGTCCGGCCCGCTCGCCTCTCGGCTACGGAGGTCGTTCAATTTTTTAGAGCCAATATTTATATTGGCTTTAAAGAAACAACTCGCTTGTCACCTAAAACTGTGCTTGATTTAAGTCTTCTAGAGTATGTCTATCCAGAAATTACCTACCGTATCTATCTATCGAACTTACCCCAGCCCTATCAAAACTATCTGGGTAAGTCTTCGTAAGTCGGGAAGCAATTTTCAAGTTTGGCTCGCTTCGTAATTGATACCTCGAGGGCTAAAAAACTAATAATTTTGTGCTAGACCGTTTGAACTTCCCAATCTCAAATTAATGAGAATTTTGGTGAAAGATAGGAATAATGGAAACGTGTTTAGTTCCACTTTAAGTGGTGTTTATTCAATTTGATATTTTGTTTTTATTTCAGGAGTCATCCATGTTAATTATATAAAAAAATATTAAAAAAATACATTTGTATCAATATATTTTAGATACAACTGAATATTGAAATAAGGTACCTATTTAATACACTAACTTATCAATACAAACCTAACTATATATTTACAAATAAACTAACAATTTGTATCAATACTATTTCGATAGTAATAAGTTTAGCTTTCATAAGTAAAAAAAATCTACTGAGTTTCTTGCCGGTATCTTCTCTTTAGTTATAGGTTCCGAACCGGAGGTAGCTTCATTTGCTTTATATAGAGACTATTCATAAGAATTACTAATGCAATCTATGTAAATAAAAAAGATTGATTTTGACTTTGACTTTATAATTGTAGCAATAAAATTTGATTGATTTTTAAAACACATCATAGTTTAGCCTAGAAAATTAACAAATTGTCAACAAAAAAACTCAAATGTTGTCTAACTAAACAAAATGTAATGTTCATGGAAACTTAATTAAGTAAAATGAATTGGTATTATAATGAAGTTATTTGAATAATAATTACTAGCATAAAATTAAACCGCGCTTGCAAAGTGGTTGTCAGCTGCTAGTAGGAAATAACATGAAAGTTAACATTTTTTTTTATAGAATTTGACATTTCAAAACAGCTTGATAAACTTTAGTAGCTTCTTCCTAAGTAAATGGACTATAATCTAATCCCTGCTAATAAATGCGAAAGTAATTTTGTCTGTCTGTCTGGCGGTCTGTCCGACTTTCACACCGAAACTAAACCGATTCAAACTAAATTTGGTTCACAGAAACTTTAAACTCGAAACAGGACATATCGTATCATGCATACGTCCTGTCTTTTACCTTTAAAACGAATATAACAATACCGTAAAACCATTACTGCCTCTCTAAGAACCAATGTAAAATATGTCTTATTACCATAAAAAATAGAGCTTGTAGTTCTGATAACATTTGTTTCCCAAAGACCACTATGTTATTTCGCATTCTTCAGTAACTAGGTATTTAGTTCCAAGGCTTTGTCACTATTTTTCTTGTACTTGCAATGACTATAAAATAAATCAAAGAAACGTAGAGAAGATGCAACCAACGTGGTGTTGTTTGGTCCAAGGAATGGGATGAAGCGATTTGACTTAAAAAAAATTTTTAATAAATGCGCCAGACAGCCACACCAATCACCTGGTCTCAAACTAAGGTTTTCCCTTGTACTATAAGTACCAGACGACGAATTCTAACTGGGGGCGTCATCCCAGTACACCCAGACCCAAGTCAATTTAGAAAAGTTCGTTTTCCAAACTGACCTGAACGGGAATCGAACCCGGGACCTATCGCGCTTTGGCCGCCTAGCTTAGCCACTGCGCCACCGAGGTCGTCAAATTGTTTTAATTAAATGCGAAAGATCTTTATGGTTAAAGATAATTTTATTTCTCAAAAAGAACTACTTAAATCACTTACTGAGAAACTTATGTTACATAATACTCACACTATGCACTAAACATAATGAGAACTATAGTACTATAAAGGGCGCACTTAAAGTAAAATCATAACACGATAATACAATTACAATACGAACATCTTATAAGTAGAATCAGGCTAACATTAATTTCAATAAACGGCGATTGTATCTCATACAACATCTTTAACGTAGAAGTACACTAGTATAATCAATAGTTAAACAAAAGTTTAGTAAAAATCAATACTAATATATGCAAAAGTAACTCTGTCTATCTGTCCGGCTTTCACGCCTAAACCTCTAAACCGATCTTGATGAAATTTGGTAATATGGTAGCAGGGGTCAAGCCTTCAAGGAAAGGGCGACAAGTCTAGTAACAGTTTTATTATGCTATACTTTTCGCCTTTAAGCTAGGAACTCATTACCACTTAACATCAAGTGGGATGAGGTCAATCTTGGAGTGCATTATAAAAAAAAACACAGAAGTGATTATTATTTGGCTGCGGTCTTCTGTAAGGTGGACGTATTTCACCAGTCGGGCTGCTCCAGTTCGAGCGATAAATCGCTATGCCCTAACTCTCTTGAAACCTTTCTTACCCTAAAGTTATTCAAGAAGTAACTTCGCTACCGCCTCTCCTCTGCACTGCATCATTATAAATTTCTCTCTAAATTTTCCGAGGCGTTATTTATTACTTAATCTCAAAGCTTGGTAAATGTTTTTAAGAGTAAACTGTAGAGATATAATTCTTTGGAGCCGTTTAAAATGTTCTTTTATATTTTCTCCGTTCGTATATTGTTTCGGCTCGTATGAAATATGGCGTTTTCGAACACAAATAAATGTTACATTTTTCATACGGAACCGAATTGTGTCCGAGGTTTTAGTTGTTTGGCAAAGTCGTAACTATATTGGAATTGAATGGGAAGTTGGGATGGCAGCACGCGCGATATGTGAAGGACGTGGGTTCGAACCCCACCATGTTTCAAATTAAAATATTTTAAGATATCCGTACTAATATTATAAATGCGAAAGTAACTCTGTCTGTCTGTGTGTCTGTCCGGCTTTCACGCCTAAGCCAGTGAACCGATTTTGATGAAATTTGGTACAGGTATACGTTGTACCTCTAGAAAGGACTTTTTGTTAATATGTGAAAATGTTTATTTTTCAAGTTAAAGATATGAAATTTAGAACAAATACAGCTTAAAACTTGGATTAAAATATGGACTACTTTTTATCTCGAATATAAAAGGAGATAGGGGTAAAACCGATCATCTATATTTATTGCTTAAAAAGTCTAATTCCATGCGTACGAAGTCGCAGGCAGCTTTAAGTACTAGGCGGCTAGTTTTTTTTTTATAATGCACTCCAAGATTGACCTCATCCCACCTGATGTTAAGTGGTAATGAGTTCCTTTCGAGCTTAAGAGCGAAAGTATAGCATAGTAAAACTGTTACTGGACTTGTCGCCCTTACCTTGGAGGCTTGACCCCTGCTACTAATGTAGCACCCCCCAAGAGCTCTGAAAACCTTAGCTGGAAGCTAAGTACTTCATAAATGGTTTACTAACGCCCGGTTCCAATATTTTACGATTCGTAATGTGTCAAAAATGACTACCCGTTTTTGTACGAGTCGTTAATTCTAATTTCAAATTTACTTTACATATCAGCTGTCATCAGTCGTCCGTCAGTCGTTTCTAGCTTACGCCTCGTATAATTTATTACGATCCGTTTCTAGAACGGATCGTTTTTCAAATATATTATTAGAACCTGGCATAAGCCGCACAGTGCTCCCGAAAATTGGATTACTTTTTTAACCCGCATGTCATGTTGTCGTAGCCCTCTTTAATCACAGCTACCCACCCATCCTTTCCAATCATAGCTTGTCGACAAATCCGTCATCCCGAATAAAACTATTCCCGGAGGGGTGTTTGTGAAAATTTCCATTTCCTCCCGGAGAGAAATCTGACCGGGAACGAATGATGTGGCCGGGGCGGTGTTGCCCGAATGTCCCCGGCTTGACCTACATACAATTGGGGATGTTAAGGGGATGACGAACAGACAGAAATAACACTCGGCTTAAATTAATCGTTCATGTCACACCTACTTGATTTAGTTGTTTTTGACGACCTCCGTCGCCAAAAGCTATAGTGCGGATTATAGTTTCGCGCCTTCTCTGAGGTCCCAGGTTCGATTTCCGGTCATGTCAATATGGAAAAAGAAATGTGGACATGTATAAAAATGGAATTACAGAATTAACGTAAAATTAAGTAACTATTTTGGGAGCTTTAAAACGCCTGCAAAGCAATTGGACCGACGGAAAGTGTGAACTATTGGCGACTTATTTTTAAAAATATACGTAAATATCAGCTTTGAGTTAGCGTAAGGTACGTAATGTTTTTATGTACCTTAATTACTTGATACCTGAAATTGGCCGTCTAAGCAAGCTAGCAGTGAGGTATACGGTCTTAGTACATTGTAAAACTACGCTTCGCTCGTCAGAAAATACGTAGCATCTGGTGGCCTTGGGCCAACACAGTATTTGGCGGGACTGGAGCCTTTTTTTTCATTTTTTATATTACACTTCAAGATTGACCTCATCCCACCTGATGTTAAGTGGTAATGAGGTCCTAGCTTAAGGGCTTAAGGGCGACAAGTACAGCGTAATAAATATGTTACTGGACTAGACGCCCTTACCTTGAAGGCTTGACCCTTGCTACTAATATAGCCCCACGAGCTCTGGAAACCTTACTCACACGCAGGAACACAACAACACAGAAGTGATTGTTATTTGGCTGCGGTCGCCTATGTCTAAGGTGGAGGTTCGCCACCAGTTCGAGCGAAAAATCACTATGCCCTACCTCTCTTCATTTAATTTCAGATAAATTTGAACCTTATATAATTTACCTTTATGTCATTGTTCTCTGTCTGTCTACCCCTTAACTAAAGATAATATTTAAAACATTAGCGCACTCTTTATCGTAAGACTAGGGGCATCAACGGCACTTGAAGACATATTTATAAGGATGACCTTCTTTCGAAGGTTTACGGACCCCACCGGCATTAAGTCGTTGAGTTCCGTATAATTTTGGATCGAGGGGTACAGAACGTTGGAACGTTCCAATCAAAAAGTTTTACAACCAAAAAAATCTTCAGACGCTTCACTCGTATTATCTAAATTTAGTATAAAAGTGTCAAGCTACTTTAGAAGTTGGGAAGTACAATGTTTTGTTTCTACAATTCGATTAGTAGTTCCTGAGATTAAACAAACAAACTTGTCAGTTTTACAATATCCATACTAATAATATAAATGCGAAAGTCACTCTGTCTGTCTGTCTGTTTGTCTGTACGGCTTTCCCGTCTAAACCACTGTATAGATTTTGATGAAATTTGTTAGGTACACGTTGAAACTCTAGAACGAACATAAGCTACTGTTTCGTTTTGAAAATAAGAGGGGATGGGGTAATTTAAAGTTTGTATGTTCCACAAGCGAACTATCTGCATGACCCAACGGTTGACTGGTAGAGAATGCTTCTAGCATTAAGTCCGCCTTTTGTACTTTTTATTTTGTGCAATAAAGTTTTTAAATAAATAAATAAATAAATATGGGAAAGTGTTTATTTTTAAGTCAGAGATATAAAAATTGGCCCAAATATAGCTCGAAAGTTGGATTCAAATATGGAATACTTTTTATTTCGAATTTTAGGGGAGAGAGAGGTAAAACCAACCATGAATGTATGTAGTCCACGCGACCAAAGTCCTGGGTACAGCTAGTTAGTATACATTAGGTTACTCTCGCAAAAAATAGCTTTAGGCAATATCCGGATTATAATATTGAGCCCACTCAATCAGGTCAGCGGTTTGCCTCTAGTTTCTCCAGCAAACAGCGTAACGAGCTGAATCGAAATCGAATCTAAGACCCCTCTAATTATCCTTAAGGCATGGGAAGTTACCACAAGTGAGACTAATTGCGCAAATGATTGGCGGCAATCACGGGACCCATTCAGGGCGCTAATTAGAAAGAGATTCGAGTGTCGAGCGATGGCGGAGATGGAAATTTGAGGGTCTAAAATTTAAGACGATGTCAAATATTGTAAAGAAACAAAAACTAACCCCTTTGCGGTAGTTCAGCAAGAAGCACTTCAATAAATGTCAAATATTAAAATTTCAGAAAAATATTAGACATCGGATACGTCAAATAAGTTAACGAGTCAAAACACGACCAAATTTTAAGTAGTTACAACGAAAAATGGCATGATTTTTATATATTTCAAAATTAGTATGATTTTATGTATCACTGGCTACTTTACACTTATTGTAAAACGAATCCTCAACAAATTAAAGCACAAAATAAAAATTAAATGATAAGTAAAGACACTTAATCTTATGGACATTCCATCAAATATCCTCTCTCTTATTGCAGTGCCCTACTTGTTCTCACAGTGTTCTTAAGTGGTCTATTTTTAAGATACGAGTAACACCTTGTAAGCACTATAAATGCAATAAAATATTGAGTAAAAAAGGATATTTATTTAATGAGCGAGTAGGTTTTCAAGCCTTAGTTATTAAGCGATTTGTTTGCTTCAGCTTTTCAATATTAAAAACAACTAGATCAATAAAATGGATCTAAAGTTAACTTCGCCCAACCTCCCCTCTGGATCCAAAAGCAAACGTTATCGATTCAAATGTAAGAGCATTATTTAATGATAAAAATCTTCCCACGCAAGGCAGACGCCGTCAACCGTGAAAGAAAACAATAAATTTTAATGATAATAATTTTTTCCCCTGCTTTTTAGGGTTTTGTTGCGAAGAGAGAATAATGGAACCCACATATTATGACTACTATGATAAAGTATAGCTTGTTTATTAAAAAAACATACATACCGTCAAAAATATAACCATTTTTAAGCCGGTTATAAAAACTATAGATGTCTGAATGTGTACAATCGATAATAAATGCGTAATCTCACAGTCCTTTGGACTTGTAAGATGCAGATTCAATTACTAAAAAATAAATTGTGTATTTAAATATATTTCTCATACTTTTTGATCAATGTAGATAGTTACAAATGCTTTATTTTAAAATTCAAGAAATACAATTTGAATACTATTGTAAATATTTATACTAAGACCCAATTTTTTTAAACAAAAAAGAGGGTAATTATGATGAAATTAAGGTGAACAAGGTTTAGATTTTTTTAAAAAGAAGAGAAGTCTTTATATATTACTTTGTAGTCACCACCACATAACATACACATAACAACATAATTCAACCTGAAAATTAGGTATATAAAAAACAAAAGAAGAAAAGAGGTAACCGCTCCTTATTCAAAATCGTATTAATGTTTCTGATTTGGATAGAAAATACCTCTATCCGATAATTTATGACAACAAAGAGGCAAGGTATTATTTCCGAATTTGAATACGATTCTGACGTTTTGTAAATAGAGATGCAAAACTCCCCTTATACTTTATAAGGCTAAATAGATCGTAGGTTGTTCTATCGTCAGTGTTTTCTTGTTATACTTAAATCATTTTATTGCACAAAGCAATTACAAGAATTGGTTACACAAATAAATTAACTTAAGATAATATAAACTAAGGTATTACTTAATTATGAAATATCTGAATTGAAAATAATAAAAGTAAAAGTAAAATAAGTGGTATACGTATATATTTTTTTAAATTTTTGATTATCCTTTAATTTATCAAATTTCAACTGGATTAAACATAGTTGTGAAGGGTAATTATAGTTCTTTGAGACGTAATAATAATTGATTTCTCTCACAAAGGTTTACAGATAGATATACTTCATTGCACAAAAACATTACAGAAATAGGTTTTACACGCTTACTATTGTTACATTAAATTGTTTTCCTTGCTAGTGAGAGCCTGAGATATGTTTCCATGAAACCCGTATTACAGATCTCCAGAAACGAATTACTTGTTTCATATAATTAATAAGGTGTGCTGGAATGACGCCCCCAGTTGGTATCCGTCGTCTGGTACTCATAGTAAAAGGGAAAACCTTAGTTTGAGATCTGGCGATTGGTGTGATTGTCTGGCGCATTTATTTAATTATTTTTCTACTCAACCTATCAGTAGAAAACAATGAAATAAACTAACTACAATGAAATACCAACACGTCCGTTCCACGCTTCTATAAAAAGACCAACATTGTGTACAATACAAAAAAAAGGAACTTTATTAAAATTCCAATCGCCAACAGCAGCCGTGCGAATAAAACACGCTCTTTCTCAGCAAAGCAACTCGATCTATATTTGCCTCTTTAAAAATCCTTGTCTACAAACGGTTGGGCGCCCCTGCAGTTCCGTTTAGCCCCTTTCATATCTTCCGGTCGCAAAAACTATTTTCTCTTTTGCACGAAATAAGAGCTACTCTCGGAAGACAAAATAGAACAATGGCGTCTTGTAATTATGTTTTTTTTCAATGCTTTAATGTTGTATACTTTATTGGTGCGGAAAATGTGGTATTGGAATAGTGAATTGTGAAGTATTGTTTTGTTTTGCCTTTTTTTATGTTACGTCTTCTTTCGTTTTGAAACAGAAACACGAATTTTTGTCATATGAATATTTGTCTTGGCTGGAGATCGAAGGCAAGACTCTTAGTATGATAGTCAGGACTGCTAACCATTGTTCTAACGTATTATGTTTATTATATACAAGCGGCACTCACGCTTCGCACACGTACGATTCCGGCTAATTTTGAATTTAATAAAAAAAATTCATAAACTTAAAAGTTTTCCTGAATTCTGAACACAACCAACAAAAATCTATCCAACTTAGTCTAGTATTTCTGAAGTAATGCGTATATATTTATATATTATTTCAGTGATTTATTTTTCGTCCCAGCACTTCGTTCACGTTATTTTGTGATAAAAATAGGTCGAATTGAGAACATCCGCCTTTTTTTAAAAGTCGGTTAAAAAGTGTCCTAAATGTTAATCTAGCATCTTATTTATATTTCTACAAAAGAAAAGTAAGTAAAAATAGCAAATAGGTTCGATTGGCCACAGCGGGTTATTGTGAATTCGTTACAAAGTAAATTCGTCAAGATAAATAGTATGTGTAAATTCATCACAGTTCTAATTTTCTAAATGAGAAATTATGACGAATTTACAGTAACCCTTACCTACCTATGACAGATTAAAACATTTTTTTAATGCATGTGACGAATTAACTTGGAATGTATGGAGAGATCAAAAATATGACGAATTAACTTTGTGGCGAAGTTACAATAACCCGCCACAGCGACCGTAAGACAACAAGAACAAAAAATTATTTTCCATCTGCATCTTACAAACAATATCCGTGGCATTTCATAAATCAAGATTCAGGTTTGTGGTCCACATTTCCCATGGTCCGATGAAATCCATCCCGTGGGATCTGACCACAGACCGTGTCGCCTCAATCAACGTGGGACTTGGATTTCTATTTTTAACTGCAGCCTATTAAGCGGTCTCCATTGTTTAAATTCATTTGTTATACGTGTAATAGCAGTTTTTTATATTCAAGATTGACCTCTTCCCACCTGATGTTATGTTGTAATGAGGTCCTATCTTACGGGTGACAAGTACAGCATAATAAAGCTGTTACTGGACGTGCCGCCCTTATCTTAAAGGCTTGGCCCTTGCTACTAATGTAGCTGCCCCCAGGAGCTCTGGAAACTTACTCACACGCAGGAACAAAACAACACAGAAGTGATTGTTATTTGGCTGCGGTCTTCTTTAAGGTGGAGGGATTTCACCAATTGGAGCCAAGCGATAAATCGCTATGCCCTAGCTCTCTTAAAATCATTTTTTAACTGCAGCCTTTTAAGCCATTCCCATTGTTTAAACTTATTTGTTTTACGTGTTATAGTAGTCCGTGGTAGTAAAAGCCGAAGTAGAATAAAAAACTCAGTGAAAAATTTAATTTAGAGAAAATCTTGGCCGGTTGAAGTCTATTGGAATTTTTGATAAATGAAGCCTATAAAAGTTAGAATAAATATAGCATTCTTAAAGTATAATATTTTGTAATAAATCTGATAGTTTTTTAATTGCATTTTTACTTAGACGCGTGGAGTTAGTATTTTAAAGCAATGAATATAGCATAGCCTATGTTACTAAATACAGCGAAACGGTTCAAAATAGTTTTCAAATGGTGAAATAATTATTGAAATCAGCACTTGTAGCTATTGAGTATATTCATCACAAACATACACACAAACAAAAAAAAAAATTTTCTCTTCATAAGTTTAGTGTAGACAAAATGTATATAATAAGATATAGAATATTCTCAGTTATCCCTAAAGTCGATCGTATGTAATAATATTATATAAAATTTCGCACTCATAAGTTGACATTAAGGCCTAGCATGCGCAATACGTCAAATTTATCGCATGAGACGACAAAAGTTTCGATACTGTTGATTGGCTAACAGCACACCGCACTCATATTGTTAGCCAATCAGCAGGCGACGCATTGACTTTGACGTTTGTAAAGAGCGCGATAAAATTTAGTCGCGTGGCGCATGCTAGCCCTGTTGGAGATTGCTTTATCAATGTCACTAATCTTACTTATGTGGTATTTGAACTATGACAGAATTTGAAAGATCGATACACTTTGATTTTATTGGTTGCTTACAATAATCTTCGTAATCTTACATTTAATACCAAACTGTATAACTTTGGTTTCTTTCCAACGTTTTTGCTACTGTATAAGTATTTCAAAAATACATACGCTGTGAAATGTTACCCTGCCCTTTGTATATGTTATAATAAGGTAAAGGCGTGTTTCCACGAGGGCAAACCCAAAGCGGCACATCTTAAGAAGCTACCAAAATAACACCTTTCACTCAAAAAGTTACTCCCAGGTCAGCAAGACTAAATGAACATCCCTTACTTTTCTCGGTTGAGCGAGTCTCGAACTAGGGTCACGATAGCACACCAAAAACTATCGATAAAGCCACATCGAGAGTATCGATAAATAAATGCTCATTTTGTCTAAAAGAACTTCAATATCGTTTTGACAAGTTTAAAATGTACAAGGTTGAAAATTGATTTGGAGAGCTCAAATTTTAGAATTTCAATCGCCATACAAATTCTATAGTAAAATTTGTTTTCGTGAGCGCGAATGAGATATATGCTTTAATTCGCTAGTGTATGATATGTGTTTCATGATTTTTTACATGCAAACTTAAAATTGCCAAAATATTTTTGATGTTTTTTTCTCATCTTATGAAGTAATTTTAAAAGATTGTGCGTATACATGCAAAGTCCTAAGTATAAAAGCAGGTGATATTACAAAATATATAAAACAATCCCTGTCTTTGATCTAAATATCACCAAAATACTCGCTAATAATCGCTAATAATAGACGTAATAATCGCTACGAAAACAAACTCGAAATTCAATTTTCTAAATTAAAACTTTATTCTTCTTCGCCGCATGCAATGTTAATCAAAATTTACAACCATATTCCAAATAATCTTAAACAAATAGAATCAATGCCAATATTTAAGGAGAAGTTAAAACAATTTTTATTAAAAAAAAGTTACTATAAAATTTCAGACTTTTTGAGGACAGAATATAATAATTTACCTCAACCAGCGATATTTTCCTTCTTAACCGTGCAATACAAAGTTAATAGATTGTTGATATAAAGTTATTAGATTTATTTAATGTTATCTTAGAGTACCTCCCTAGTTTAAAAAGTGTTAACCTCTAATACATTTTATAAAAACATTATATAGAATCATTGCCACGCCCTCTACAGGGCTTCACATGTACTTAATCTTAAGAGAATCTGTCAATTTACTCCATGTAAAATGCAATAAAGATATTGAATTGAATTGAAAAATATTTTGCGTGCCAACGTAAGTAAAATTTTTGTGCTTTTATTTAATTTTCAACACCTTCTGTACACATATTTTATGCAAATAAATCTATATCAGTTGATACGATTATAAATGTAAAATATCGATTATCAAATCGTCGATAGTTGGGCGTCTCTACCTCGAGCAACAAAGATTTTCTCACGATACAAGAATAGATTGTTTGTAAGAAAGATAACTTGGTCACTGTTAGTTTAAAGTTACACAGTGTACGTGGGAACAGTATATTGATTTACATTATTGTAAAAAACATTTACAGGCATTGGTTTTACAGGAATATTATAGTATAAATAAGCTGGTATTATACAACTTAATATTGTGTGAATATTTAAAGCATCTACCTTTGTTGCTGTTATTTCACATCGAGCAAAAATCGGCTAAAAAATCTTTTAAATCTTCTAAATAAAAATTGTTGTATGGGAGCCCTCATTGAATATATTTATTTTAATTTAATTATTCCAACGGGAACTCAGTTCAGACTCAGTTTCATATTTAAAAAGCGTTACTGCAGAAACAATTTAAAATAAAGCAAACAAACCAATATTGGTTCAATAAAACGATTGGTTGTATTTATGAAATAAATATAAAATTTTCACATTTAACAAGAGTGTTCGGCGATGCAAAAGTAAATAAAGAAATTATCGTCAAACTCATGGAGTTACACTATCATATAATAGTGAAATACCTCCACCTCACAGAAGACCGCAGCCAAATAACAATCACTTCTGTGTTGTTGTGTTTCTGCGTGTGAGTAAGGTTTACAGAGCTCCTGGGGGGTGCTACATTAGTAGCAGGGGTTTAGCCTTCAAGGCATGGGCGACAAGTCCAGTTATAGATTTATTATGCTGTACTTGTCGCCCAGTGTAATATAAAAAAAAGTTTGAGATTCATTTTTATTTTTATTGATTTTATTCCTATCAACCTTGTGCTAACAATCACGAACATAAAAATAAAGTAAGTGTCCTATTTGATCCAGTATTTCTGATGTTATGCCCGTACATATATACATACACTAACTGTGCTCGCGATTTCTTCGCGTTTACAGGGGTTCTCTAGTCTTTTTCCGCTAACTCCCGTTCTCGTGGGAATTTTGCAATGTCCTGTTGCAACTAAGCTTTAAGTTTACTAACCTGCATGCCAAATTTCAAGCGTCTAACCTAAACGGTTTAGATTTTTCGTACAAAAGGATTTTCCCGCTAATTCCCGTTGCCGTGGGAATTTCAGGAATTTGTATCTTAGTGCACCTCTACAGTACCTAAGCTATGTCCCTTCCAAGTTTCAAGTGCCTACGTTTAGCCGTTTAGGCTTTGCGTTGATGTCAGTCAGTCAGTTTCTCCTGTTATATCTTTAGATTGCGACGGTTCATTTTTATTGATATAGATTAAGAAGGCCAGCCCAAACAAAAGATTGAAAGAGAATCAGTGATCCATAGCCAAGGAGTAAGTAGGATATCTTTGCCTTCATAATTATTCAGGGCCACGACGCAAAAAGCCGCAACTCAAGAAGACGTGAAACTGAGAACGCTCCCTCGAGACGGAAGATCGGCTTGTCCGCACTTTCAGTGTTGCTAGAACACGATAGCAAAAAAACGACTACTAGAATATAAAAAAAAAACACTATTCTGCACTACATTGAAAAAAAAACCTATTTATAATTATGCACAATTTCGTTTTATAGTTATGTGTTTTTTTTTAAAGAATTTTAAATCTGATAATAATTTGATTACTCGTTTGCAAGTAGCCGCAAACGTGCCTTGAATTTTTCGAGTAATCAAATAACAAAAATAAATGGTGCTTTCTTTTGAAATTAATAATTTAGAATATAATTAAAGTACAGATTTACCAATTTGAATAAAATTTTATGGGACCACTTAAAAAATTTTTTCAAATCATTCCAGAATTATATACATAAAGAATGTGATTGGAGATGACATTTCTGTCGATGTAATGTCAATTAATAATACGTAAGGCATCAAGTACGGCCGACCGATTTTCCACCGATTTACCGATTTCCTTTATTATAGTGGTTACGAGTCTTGTTCAAAAAATTATTCACCCCAGATAAGAGCCAGATTACCCCACATTAAAATATTTTTGTACAAATACCAGAGGGTGGCAACTCAGCGGATTTCACTCGACTTTTGTCGGTTCCCAGTTTTGAATTCATAATTACAATTTTAGTTTTAAATTTGCCAACGACTTTCATAAAAGGAATTATTCAACTTCCTGAAAACGGCTCGGATATTATCATAAATTATTCGCTATGGTTTTAAAGATACGTAATTAACAATAGATTCTACGGGCTTTATTGCTAACTCCTTCCTCATTCCGACTGTATGACTCTGAAATACCATTTTCACGCAAATAAAGCCGTCTTTCAGATTTTTGTCGATACACACCATCAATTTAAAGTACAAATACAAAATAATTTAAATGTATTTTTACAAATTTTTATAGAGCGTCACGTAGCAACTGAAAAATTAAATTTTCTCGTCCTTCCATATTGCAAATAGATGTAATTTTTGTCTCTTTAAATTTTTTTATTCAATTGGCTCCTGACAGACGTTGACCTGTTTTAACGATGACTATTTTAATTATATATATATTTTTTCTGTCATTAGATATTTTACTGATTATTTTATTGTTTTATTTATTGATTAATAATAAATAAAACAATAAAAAAGGTGAAATTGGTTCAGAAGTCCACGCGTGATGGCGTGACCAAGGGAAATAGGGATTTTTTTTTAAATATTAAGATTTTAAAGCTATTTTTGTACAGTGAAATGCAGAGTCTGTCTATTGCACTTTTGAATGTGTTCTCTTAAGCCTACGATAAGAAACTATATCGAACGGTTAGGGGTAACCTTGATGTGCTGATGACTGTACCAAGCAACATTACATTTGCCTAAACTTCGTTATAATTACAAAGCTAAAAATACTATGTTATTCTGATGAGCACGATGGTCTAGTTTCATAACATTTTACACGTTGCCAATTTGCATATATGATATTGTTTAAATGAACGTTAGCAATGTGATTAAAACCTATTCAATATTATAATAACCAAAGTAACATTCAAAAGATATAATGGAGCTTAAGTACAAAACTTAACTTACTTTTTCTTTACAAATGTACAAATATTACGATGTTTTAGTTGATTGTAAACACTAAAACTACTTTTAAACTTATTCCGTTCTTGAAGCTAGAAGGATTCTTTTAAAATTATGTTAGAAACATTTATCTCTGAAGTTAGATACAAAAAAATACTTTTGTTTCGCGCATTAATTTAATTACAAGCATAAAATTGTAAACTACTGCATTTCATGTTAAGTACAGTCCATTTTTTCCGAAAATACTATCTTCATAACTTTGTAATACATAGATTTGTGACTTTACCCATGTAAATCTTAAGAATTAAGAATCAACAATTTTCAATGACTAATTCAATACAATAAACATCATTAATTTCAATATCAGGCTTATAAGTTTGCATTAGATAGAAAAATATAAAATATCTACATTTAAAAATACCTATAAAAAATACTGTTAGAAAATTGGAATCCACCGATAAAAGTAGCTAAACCCAGTTTCAAATATTGAAAAAATAAACAAAAAAAACGTTTCGCCACATCCGCTACCATTGGAAGTATCTGGGAATCGACAAAATATCCCAAAAGTAAAAACAAATAAAAAGAAACGCCGTTCAATGCCCGAAAACTGTTGGTATTTAAAAAGTTGGGAGAAAACTTTATAAAATATATTTGACCCATAGTAAGGTTGGCACAAATACAAATTATACAAAGTACAAATTATAGTCAATAGAGATAGCACGGATGGGTGGGTCAAGGTTGTTACCCAATGGATACCAGAAGACGGACGACGTCCAAGAGGAAGGACGAAAATGCGTTGGCGTGACGACCTGGACCATTTTTCTCAAGGTTGGCAAGACTTGGCACCTGATAGAGAGCGCTGGAAGTGTATGGGGGTGGCCTCTGCCCAGTAGTGGGACAGTTTATAGGCTATGTAAAAAAAAGAGAGATAGCACATTATAATAATTGGAATATTATCATACTAAGTTTATTATAAATAAATAAATCAGTTAATTCGCCAGATAACCACACCAATCACCTGGTCTCAAACTAAGGTTTCCCCTTGTACTATGAGCACCAGACGACGGATTCTAACTAGTGGCGTCATTCCAACACACCCAGACCCAAGCCAATTGAGAAAAGTTCGTTCTCAAAATTGACCTGACCGGGAATCGTACCCGGGACTGTACGCGCTTTGGGCGCCTACCTTAGCCATTGCGCCACCGAGATCGTCAAAAAATAAATCAAAAAAAAAATCAAAATATACTTGTTATACCTAAGTTACTTATTTCGTTGAATCTGTATATGATAGACACTTAATTTTTTTGTTGGCAACCTATCTTACTACCTAACTAAATTAAAACATTAATTTACTCACTTATTTAGCCCCAAAAAAGTTTGTTTGAATTTGTCAAGAAATTTTCTACAGTTCGCGATAAATTACAGTTAAGAACTTTCAGTTTCCCATACATGAGTAGGTAGACACCCCTAACTTCAGATTTTCGTTCTATAAATATTTCGCAGGCACTACCCACAGGCTAGTTGAAAACTTTCAGATGTTGGAGATGAATAATTTCTCTCGCAAATTCTGGCAGCCATTTAAATTTTTAAAAAGCGAAGCGTATAAACGTATTTTTTCCAGTTATGCGAGTTTCGAAAGTCACGGGATGGATTTTCTTAGCTTTTTCTTTGAAATAATGGTTTGCGTGCAAAGACGTTTATGTTAAGCCCGAAAGTATTTTAATAATTCGATTTCAAGATTGACTTTTTTCGGCTTGTTTTATTTACATGAAATGGGCTTTAATACATAATTTGAATAGTAATCATACATTTTTTGAATTAATGATTTGCAAATGAATTTAAAGTAATTCGAAAGTGGATAAATTATTAATTTTACCATGTTACTTTCTTTTTTGATAAAATAGTATTTTATAAAATGAACATACGTTGACAGTGTTGGCACTTCGTTTCCGAGAAAAGTTTAATTTAACCAAATTTATTTAAATTAATCCCTACTTCCCTACTTAATATTATAAATGCGAAAGTAACTCTGTCTGTCTGTCTGTTACGCTTTCCGATGAAATTTGGCATAGGTATACGTTGAACCTCAAGAACGGACATAGGCTACTTTTTGTTAGAAAGTAAGGGGAGAGGGGGGGGGGGGTAATGCCACCTTTGAAAGTTTATATGGGAAAATGTTTATTTTTGAAGTTAGAGATATGAAAGTTGGCACAAATATAGCTCTATTAAAATATAGACTACTTTTTGTTTCGAATATTAGGGGAGATAGGGGTAAAACCGACCATGAACTGACCATGAAAGGATGAAGTCCACGCGAACGAAGTCGCAGGCACAGCTAGTATATAATAAAACAATAACAATTATGAGCATCTGTATGTAATAACAATAGACCCTTGATAGCCAAAATCACTTGATTTGTTTGGTTTACCACTCAAGATTTAAAATTCTCTGATTAAGCTACTCGAAGATTTTCATTTGATACATTGAAAGCTTATGGTCATCCATCAAAAACCTACCCACCTCAAGCAGCGCTTAGCCTAAGCCAACAACCAATCCAACTTTCCTTAGCCCAATTTAATCCTCAACCGTAAAATCCGACCCAAAACGGGAACTTTACTTCTGGACAGAGTCCAACAGGATTTTCTTACTTATTTTCAACTTAATTTATGGGTTCACTTGGCGTTTTCTTTGATTTTCAATAGTAAAGATAAAATTTAGTGCGAAAGCAATCTGTCTATAGCTGGAGCTCAAATAGTGTTAGCAGAAAGTTACGCGTTCTTCTGTTGATATCTAACACAGTTTAATTTAAATTTTCATAGGGTAATTAGGTACATCATTAATATAATTACATAAATTAATGCTTCAGACAACCACACCAATCACCTGGTCTCAAAATAAGATTTTCCCTTGTACTATGAGCATCAGATGACGCATTATAACTGGGGGCGTTAACCTAGCACACCCAGACCCAAGTCAATGTAACAAAGTTGGTTTTCCGAATTGACCTGACTGGGAATCGAACCCGGGACCTTTTGCGCTTTGGCCACCTACCTTAGCCACTGCGCCGCCGAGTTCGTAATTTAATAAGATGTAAACTGTCTTTATGTTATAACGGCATAACCTTCTTCCATGTTGACCCGATCAGGAATCGAACCCGGGAACATAAGAGTGGGCGCGACGCCAAAGACCGGCACGCTCGCCTCTCGGCTACGAAGGTCATTGATTGATTGATTGATGAGATACCAAAATTAAACAGCTGCCATTTCTTTGTTGCAGGACTAGTGGTAGGATGTCTGAGAACGTCCTCTCCTTCAAAGCAGATGCATCAGACAACAAGGCTCGGTACTCCTGTGAGGCAAAGAATATCATGATCAGCAATACACTGAAGGCCGAGATTGACCTCACTGTTTTATGTAAGTACCTTATCTAAATAAAGATAGTCTATGTTTCGACATTGTCCTACCGTTTGGAAAAGAAAAGAAATAGATTTTCTAAATTCGAATTCAAATTCTGAAGTACATTTATTGCAATCATGTGTCATGATTGAGATTGTGATACGAAAACGGCGATAAAAGAAAGGAATTAACTGAAAAAAATATTTCTAAACATTTTTTTATTTAAGAGACTTAAAAATGTATAAATATTTTTTTTAATTAAATCAAACACCAATGTAGTACTATGTACCTATTCCACTATAAAATTTTATAAAAGCTTGTACCTAACTTTCAATAAATACTACCCGTACGAACCTGCGCGTACCTACTATGCCCAGTTTTAACCCTAAAAAGGGTTTATTTATCAAATCTCACATTATACGCTATTATTTACATTATCACGCTACCTATAGAGCATGCATTTTAAATTTCAAGTCTCTTACTCACATTTTTATACAAACATTGAACACTCGTTATTTTTTTAAGCCTATTTTTTGTAATGGAAACCGCTGAGTTTCTTGCCGGTATCTTTTCTGAGGTTGTAGGTTCCGAACTGGAGGTAGTTTTTTTGTTTTTTATATAAAATATATATTTTTTATTTTATATAAGCGTGATTTTATGTCCTTTGTATCATACATAAGTTTTGTAACATTCACAATACAAATGAGATGCTCGTGATAAATGTAACTTAATTCGGGCACCCATCCCATGCCAGACTTTAATTTTACCAAAGTTTAAGTTCTTACCAACGTATAATATTGGAAGCATTTAAACATATTTAGAAGTTTAAAATGCCATAATATCTTTGTTTCAAAACAATAACCCAAAAAAATTATCAATTCCATATTTTCACTAACCACACACCGCATCACTTTACGTTCCCAAGCAACATCCCGTTCAACATAATAATCAAAATAAAACAACATTACACAACGCTTCAGACCACAGAGCAAGGGTACACTCCAATAAATAATTTCCCATACAATTCGTACGAGAACGTTCGCTTGTTAATATTTGATACGGCTGGATTTCCATTTTATCAACGATGTCTTAGCCTAGAAAGTTGTGATGGGAATTCTAAGGGCCGTTAATACCGGCTACGTTACGGTACCTTTACCATGGATACTCGAACCCTTTGATAAAGTAACCTTATCGAGTTGGTTGTAGTCAAAAAGCAGAGTAATTCGGTGTTTTTGTGGTCCAAGGTATAAGAGATTTGATGTTATCTTGATCTTAATTTACACTAATATTATAAAGAGAAAAGATTTTTGTTTTTGTGGGTATGATTGTAATGAATGAACTCAGAAAACTACCGTGTCGATTGCAAAAAATATTTCACGATTGGAAAGCGGCATTCATCACGAGTAACATCTACACTAATATTATAAAGAGGAAAGATTTGTACCTATTTTTGTATGTTTGTAATGAATAGGCTCAAAAAGTACTAAGCCGATTTAAAAAATTCTTTTACCAATAGAATGCTATATTCTTCCAATTTGACATAGGCTACAAAATTAGGGATCCTTAGTAAAATTTAAAAAAATCCAACAGAAGCGGGAATAAATCTCTAAGGCGAAACGAAGTTCGCCGGGACCGCTAGTAGGATATATTCAGCTAGAAAAGACTAAGACTACGCGTACGAAATTGCGGGCACTACATAGTTTAAAACAAATTCACTTTTTCTGTATGTCTCTGTATAGGCTTAGGTCTATAAAACTACGCAACCGATTTATATGCTATTTTTTTATAAATAGTGTGATGTATGAGGTAGATTTATATGTATTAACCATACATATTCAGATACAAAAAAGCCGCAGACTTTATTTGGATTTACTTGCGGGCGGGTAGCTAGTGTTAAATAAATATTGGGCAACATCACATGTTGCTCTGATTTTGTGGTAAGTAGCTTAACTATTTGTGTTACGGAAATAAAAAAAAAACGATGGAACATAACACCCAGACCCGAGGAAATACAGCAACATTCCAACATTGACGACCGAAAATGTAAATGGAACCAAGGACAAAACCCGGTACTTAAACAAAAAAACCATAGAGGCATTTACTACCCCTAACACGGCTCCCAATATAACAGCCATCTCTTTTACATTGGACCACACCCGAAACAAGTGTCCCGGGGTCCTTTCCTCATTGTTTATTTACAAAGAGCAGGTAACTTAGACAGGGTCCCCCGGGCGCAAGCTCGGACCGTTTCGCGAAATCTCTTTTTGTACTTACTGGGTTTTCAAACGCGGCCGTCAAAGCGTTTTCAAGTTTACCTTTGTGAGTTCGGAAATGAATACGAGTTGGATTTTTGATGATACTTTTAGGGTTAAATCAACAGTTGAGGTATGTGGGAATGGCATATTTAATGTTTGAGCTTTGAATTTTGTTTGTTATGTTAGGACGAATTTAGTACGTACCTGTGAATTTTATTTAAATATGAAAAATAGAAATGTTTGTAGGGTTGAAAGCACGTCGACTACACACTTTGGATTTTTTACCACTCTTATCTCCTGGGCATAAGAACTGAAATCTAACTGAGAGGCGGGGCGTAGCGATTAATCACTCGAACTGGAGCAGCCCGACTGGTGAAATACCTCCACCTTACAGAAGACCGCAGCCAAATAACAATCACTTCTGTGTTGTAGTGTTTCTGCTTGTGAGTAAGGTTTCCAGGGCTCCTGGGGTTGCTACATTAGTAGCAGGGGTCAGACCTTTAAGGTAAGGGCGACAAGTCCAGTAACAGATTTATTATGCTGTACTTGTCGCCCTTAAGCTAGGACCTCATTATCATTTAACATCAGGTGGGATGTGGTCAATCTTGAAGTGTAATATATATAACTAGAGTGATGTGCTGTTGACGGTACTAACATTCGGTTTTTAAAATTTTTGACGTGACAACCTCTAATAACTCGATACTACGGGCTGCATGCACGAAAAAGATGACGTCATTGTCCCGTTCCGCAAGCGAGAGCGCTGCACGAACCAGAGAGGCATGAACGGCTCGAGCGATCGGCTGAGGGTTGTCACGTCTACGTCTAATTTTTAGGATACACAGGCATAATATTACATAAAATATACTATGAAATTTATTATTGGAATAGAATCCGTTTAAAAGAAAAATATTTCAAAATCAGCTATCAAAAAATAAATGTATCGTATCTTAGCAAGAATTCACAAATTCAGTGTTCTTCAAAAGTTCTGACCTTTCTAATATTAGATTTATTTTGCTTCAAACAAACAAACAAAACTTTATTTAGCGATTATACAAGCCAAATTTCATTTAAAGATTGAATAACAGCATTATAAAAGGTACTGTTTTAGCAATAACTCGTTAAGTAATCAACCTTAAAGTGTTTGAAATTTAAAAAACACATATTAAAGAAATATTAAAAATAAAAAATATAATACATTGTCGTCACATTTCGAGTTCAAACTCGTTACAAATAATGTGCAGAAAAACAAGAACGAATTAATTTATTTAAAGGTTCTGAAAAAAATTACGCAATAATTAACTACAATTAATTTCATTTCATATGAAATTAACCTCGATGACCTCCGTAGTCGAGAGGCGAGCGTGCTGGACTTTGGCGTCGCGCCATTTCTTAGGTCCCGGGTTCGATCCCCGTTCGTGTCAATATGGGAAAAAAACTTTTCTATATTGTCTCGGGTCTGGATGTTGTGGTACCGAAGTTGTTTCTGATTTCTGTAACACAATTGCATTACCTACTTACCACAGAATCAGAGCAATGTATGTGATGTTGTGGTCCAATATCTCGTAAATGTACCTCGTTGCACGTATAATAAAGTTAATAAAAAATCATAATTTTCCTCATTCGAAAAAACATTTTATACTCACAAACATTTTCGCCAACCAAACTCTTTTTGAAACACTTGCCTTCATCAAAGATATATCCCATTCCTGTTATTCTTGGATTTACAAACATATTGTCTATGCTCAGGACAGGTATCAAATCTAAGTTATTAGACCGGAAATGATAGCTTTGAGTCGATAGTTGTCCAACTGTATAACGTATTATATAACAATTACAAACACTCGGACGAGTCGCTTCTCGGTTACTCGAAATATACTCGTAGTTAAAGGAAAGCAATGCGAAATACTCGGTCATACTATAAGGTACATATAAGGTCTCTATCAATACTAATAAATTAAATTAGAGTGTCTGTAATTTTCATTTAATGTTTGTAGTACTTTTTTTATACATTACGGATGTTTACACGGTACATATACGAAAATATTTTATTTTTCGGTTTTGTGTCTGTAAGTCTGTTTGTTGCGTCTAATCTCTGAGACAGCTGAACTAATTTTGACGGGACTTTCATTGGTAGATAGCAGATGTTACAGGGAGTAAACTAAACTACTTTTGTTTTCGAAATTTCTTTTATTTTTGTAGATATAAATAATAATTAAATAATAACCCCGTGCACAGGGCAATTGTGAAAGTATTACTGATATATTTTTTCATTTCACTTTTAAATATTTTTTTATAGAAGCACAGTATATTGACCGCCTGATGGTAAGCAAGAGAACTCACCTCGCAATGACAACGGATTTGATACCGCAATATCAGTTAGCATCTAAAATTAATTTAATTAAATTGTGTGGCGATACATTCTTATAATATGGATGTCTGAATAAACATATATTTTTTCGACCTCCGTAGCCGAGAAACGAACGGGCCAGACTTATGCGTCGCGCCATCTCTGTGGTCCCAAGTTCGATCCCCGGTCGAGTCAATATGTGAAACGAACTTTTCTGTATTGTCTCGGTTCTGGATGTTGTGGTACCGTCCTTGTTTCTGATTTCTGTATCACAAGTGCTTAAGCTACTTACCACAGAATCAGAGCAATGTATGTGATGTTGTCCAATATTTATTTATTTATCTTTGTTACATTTAAATGCATAAACTATCCAACGGATTTGAATGAAATTTGAAAGAAAGAAAGAAAGAAACATTAATTACTTAAAAACATCATAACATTGTCATATAAGTACACATATACAGAGAAGAGACAAAAAATATATACATACAATGAAACGTGAAATTGATCTCCTCGTCAACCGGTAGAATCGTCAATTTGGTAGAAGAAGAAATGAGAAAATACATTAACATATACAATAAATAAATAAAATATTCAAAAATATATTTATATACTTCTAGGTTATAATCAATAAAGCAATATTCTTTTCATTCATTATACGCATTTCGTTCAAGACAATATTTGTAAACTTTAGTCTCCGTCTTAGCCCTCCAGACAACCTTCCAAACCAAGTTATATATCTGACTTAGCTGTAACATGCAATATATATATATGTGATTGATAAGGCTGGTTACGAGCGATGGAATGTCTGTTTCACGAATTGAAGTATCTTAATAAAAGTCAAAGTCAAATCTTTTTATCCAAATAGTATTTTTATAAAAACTTAATCGTTTTAGTCATTAGTAATACTTATGAATAGTATCTATGTAAAACAAATGCAATGCAATATATAAACACTTGCGAAGCTATGAACTCTCAAGGAGCCGCTACCTTCAACGTTACTGTATCTGTTAACTGTAAGTAACACATGTTCTCTTATTTCTTTACATACTTGTAAAGTGTAGTTGTATGGACCAGGTGATAGTCAAAGACAATTAATTTTTATCAGTAATACATCAGGAATACTTATTAATAGTGTCTACATAAAACAATCGATGCTACCTCCGGTTTGTAACCTACAACTACATAGAAGATATCGGCAAGAAACTTAGAAGTTTTTTTACAAAGATTAGCTAAACTTATTACTAATTTTTCACCAAGGTATAATTGTACCAAATGCCATAGATGAGGGTGATTCCAATTTGTTGCTGGCTAGTGTATTTTGACGACCTCCGTAGCCGAGAGGTGAGCGGGCTGTACTATGGCTTCGCGCCATCTCTGAGGTCCCGGATTCGATCCCCAGTCTAGTTAATTTGGAATACGAACTTTTTTGTTGTTTCCGGTTTTTGTAATACAATGCTAGAGCGATCCATAGAATCAGAGCAATGTATAAATCTTGTTAAATATTTTATTTCTCTATTTTTAAATGTGACCTGCTTTTTACCCTTTTTTGGGCTTATTAATCGCACGTCTATGGCCGCCCTTAATATTACACAAAATCTGTTTGTCCACCTTTCCCTCGATAATTGGATCAGATCAGTACACAAACCTGCCTGAGATCTATTTTTGTGATTGAGATATGTTAGAATTATTTAGACGATTTTGTGAAAATTTAATTTTGTCATGTTGGGTATTTAAGGAGGTATATTTGACTTCAACCGGCGATTAAATCCAATTAGTACCAATTAATGCTTTTTCCGCTTTGTTTTTTCCTCTAGTCAGTAAAAATATGTCACTATGACGACCTCCGTAGCCGAGAGGCGAGCGGGCCAGACTTTGGCGTCGCGCCATCTCTGAGGTCCCGGTTTCGATCCCCGGTAGGCTCCATATGGGAACCGAACTTTTCTATATTGACTCGGGTCTGGGTGTTGTGGTACCTTCGTTGTCTGATATCACAGAATCGGAGCAATGTATCTGATGTTGTCAAATATTTATTTATTTATTTACTATCAACCGAAATTTTGGATTGAAAGTAAATAATAAACTGACATGTAATGGAGGTTACTATAATTAAATAATTAGACAACCATGATTATTTATTGGTTATATGGTCTTTAGCAAGTGTTACGTGTAAATGATGTGATTAACAAAGCGATTTGATTATTTTGTTTGGACAAAATAAATATGGAACTATCACTGTGAAGAGATAAAAAGAGAAGAAGAGTAATGCAAAAGATTTTTTAGTAATGCGACTTATTACTAGTGGTTGGAACTATGTACAGTTATTTATGTACTAGCATATAAATGTTTATATTAATATGCATCTTCCCGGGTTTTGTAATCCAGGACAATCCCATATGGCCTAAATAGTCATATTTCTACTTTCAACAATATTGATAGAACAAAAGTCATCTATTTTCAACAATTTTCATTTCAATCGATTTTTTATTTTTATAGTACTTTACGCCGTACTAGCGAACTTTAAATATTAGAAACAGAATTGTTTTATCTCTCCTTCTAAACATATTCGGCAGAAGGCACTTACCGAAGGCTAACGGTTAATAAAGCAGAAAAATTTCATGGCCTACGATAACTTGCGGTTAGCTCAGTTGGTAAGAGCAACACGCGCGATACGTGAAGGTCGTGGGTTCGATTTTTGCACCGCAAGGGGAGTTAATTTTTTTCTGTTTCTAACATCAAATTTTCATTTCAACTTCCATACATTTTTTTCTTTTGCCGTATGAAATCAGTACTTATTTTAGACCTCTGCTTATTACAAGTTTTACACCAAGATTGTCTTTAGTTTGTCAATAAAAACCCAGAGCTGCTAGACTTCAATTTACGAAAGCCTGTTCAATAATTCCGACTCTTATTTGAGTGCGTTTTTGTAGTGAACTAAATAAAACGAAACGCTTTCATAAAATTGAAACTTGCACATAGTGTATGTAGCAATTATCTAAAAACATCTATCAGAGTGTAATAATGTAAAAGCTTTGAACTTTCTCATTTTCTGCTCGCTCTAAGTCAAATATTTCAGACATTTATCAAAAGTGATTGAGTTAGTATCGTACAATTTTAAAGCTTTCAAAATTATTCTCGCACGAGTTTTATAAAAAAAAATATTGGACAACATCACACACACTGCTCTGATTCTGTGGTAAGAAACTTAAGCACTTGTGTTAAAGAAATCGGAAACAACCACGGTATCACAACAGTTAGGCCGAAGGCAATATAGAAAATTTCGTTTCCTACATGGATCCGACCGGGGATCGAACCCGGGACCTCAGAGATGGCGCGACGCCAAAGTCCGGTTCACTCGCCTCTCGACTACGGAGGTCGTCGCTAGTTGTAAAAAAGCATAAACGTGTATCAATTGAATAATTGTCCTTGATGGGGATGACTGTAGGTCCTATCATCAGAACATCGTTCTGATGATAGGACCTACAGTCACCTACAGTTAACTTTAAGAATATTCCCAAGCTGCCAAATGACTCCGAATAAGCTTAACGACTAATAATCAAGATATCAGCCGGGACCAACCGCTTAACGTGCCGAAGCACAAAGATACTCGCGATAAAGGGTTGACACCATTAATAAATAATTTCAAGGTAAAATAAATCTTCGAGAAATTTCATCGAAAGTGCCACTGCAGTAAATTAAGACTTTACATCTTAATGATTTTAAGTCAGTATGTGGATGATAAAAAAAGATCCGTATTGTTGTAAAAAAATCGTAAAACTAAATTTTTGGATGGATAGATCCATACAAAACAAATTGTAGGATTTTGAAGTTAAAAATAGGACGAAATACAAATATTAAAAAAAGAAATAAAAAAATTAAGGCATAGGTAAAATATTTGGGACTATTTTAGTAACATACCAGGTTTCTGGTGACTAGAATGCTGGCAAATACCTCGGCCAAAGCATAAATCTGGCCATTCAAAAGCAAGGCAATGTAGCTAGCATTCTGGGCACCCTAAACACTGGCGCGGACTATCTTTTGTAAATATTTTGTTTTTTTTATTGTTATGTTATTAATCAATATATAAAGGTAATTTTAATGTTTAAGAACTAAAGGTGCTTACTGTACTTTTATTTATATAAATACAATAAATTGTTTGATGTATGTTCATATCATTAGTAACATACTACTTCATTTACCCCCTATTTTCGTATGTTCAACGCTCTGCCGAATACAGGGCTATAGCGTTAGCCACATTTATTGTTTACTATTATCTTCACAAAATTATCTTTAACCCGCCAAGACAATTTCAAATTCAGGGTGTGCAGTAAAATTTACATAGTCATGGTTTAATATTTCAATAGCAAATCTATGAAAAGCCATCATCATCATCACCATATCAGGCTATCGACGTCCACAGCTGGACAAAGGCCTCACCCAACTTTCTCCACAGCGTGCGGTTCTGTGCCGTGGTTTAATTGTGAAGTGCGATGATTTTTTTTTTCAAATCTACTTTAGGCGGTAGATATATACTAACAATCAAGATATATATATAAAATCCAAAGTAGTCAAAATTAAACTATCGGGTCTGACAGGATTTCAGTTTGATTTGTGAATAATTAACAAATTAGGAAAAAAACGGTCTTGTGTAGCACATTTAAAGAACCCGCGAAAACGCTAAGTCACGTGACTGTTGAAGTTATGACGTCAACGTTCTATACACCTTTTTCCAGGCGTCAAAAATATGCTTGACAAGTGCGACTCACGCATCAGTAGTGGACTTAACCAACGGCTCCCCGCGACCTTAACTATGTCGTCGGTCCACTCCTGATGGGGGGCCGTCCCACGCTGCGCTTTCTTGTGCGTGGTCGCCATTCGAGAACCTTCATGCCCCATCGGCCATCGGTTGGTCGAACTATGTGCCTTGCCCACTTCAGCTTCAGTTCTCTTGCGAATCTCTTCATTTCTGATTCGATCACGCAAGGTAACTTCAAGCATAGCTCTTTCCATCGCACGCTGATTGTCTTTGAGCTTTCTTAAGAGGCCCAAATGCCCACATGTAAAAGCCTGCCTGTTATCACCCCTGACGTTAGACACTGTAAGAATCCCAAATATACAAAGTACTTAGGCTAACTCTTGTTTTGTAAATGTAAAATAAAAATAATCTTCCATTTTAATTATCCACTTTCGTACCTACCGACGTCGTAATAATTTTAGAGACTTAATATTGTTACAGCGAAAAAAGCTAAGCTTATTACAAATTGAAAAGACAATATTTCATAACTTCGCCGTTGATACATTTTTTCGTTTCCAACAGATTAATTAACTTTTATTCTTTACGAGTTTGAAAGAAGTCCTTTGATAATTTTATTCCCTTTGTGATGAAAGGTTATTTCACAAAACAAGCCGGTAAGACCCGCACACTTATAGAATAAGAGCTACTGAATATGGGGCTCTCTAAACTCAATCAAGCTGTCAAAGTAACTGTAGGTAAACCTATTTAGTGTTCATAATGTTTATGTGACTGTACAAGTGTGTTTTATAAACGTTGACATATCAATAGTCAAATCTTTTTTATTCATACCCCTCTAGATTACATCTAATCTAGAGGGGTAATACTTATGTATAGCGACTGCACTTCTGAAGCGAGGTCTGGTTTACATATTTTCACGATAGCATGGGCGATTCGCTTTATATGTTCACAAAGATTGCGTGTAAACCCATTTCGTTTTGCCTTGACTTAATTAGATCATTGATTCAGATTGATCCAAGCTAATCCAAGGCAAAAGGTATTTTAGTACCTATGTACTAATAAATAATAATCTACATGTACGATCATCAGGACTTCAAGGTAAATACTTGAAATGCTATATTAGATCTTATCCGCTTGACATATCGGTCTAAAGTCTATATTCGAAAATATTTTCAAATATTTTGTATATTGATTTATTATTTTTAAATATAAGACGTTAAAGGTAAATTTATTATAGAAAGTTACTAACAAGCGTTAACATAGCTCTATCAGTTGTTCATGCTTTTCATGCTTTTTACCATCTAACCAAATTTAGCGTTCAACTATGGGCATTTCTAATAGCAGATTATAATACAAATTGCCGACAAGCATGTCCTAATAATATTATAATTAAAACTGTACGAATCTTTGGTTGTTTTTGATGTTTGTTTCTCTTTCACGCAAAAACTATAAATGTATTATAATAAAATTTGGTCGTCCGATAATAAATTAGATACTTAAATTACACCTTGAACGATCAAAATCATAGGCAATAGCTTGTCTTTAATAATATTTACAGACAAGTTGAGAGTAGATTAGTGCGCACCAACTTCAGTACCCCTCGATCTATCAACTTTGCTTGTTTGCGAACTATCCAAATACTTGTCATAAACTTGAATAGTTACCTATTTTGTGTCTAAACCAGGCCCCAGATTATGCTTATATAAGCCTGTCTCGTATTAAAACTTTTAACGAGCTGTTTTTATGAAATAAATGGTTATTTCGTTATTGAAAAGAGTATTTTGATAAAGATTATTCCTTTTCAATAAGTTTGTAATTACTCACTCGTGAATTGAAACCGAGTTTGTTTTTATTGTACACGTTATTTAAAGCTATTTCTTAAGAAAATTTAAATGTTTTGATTAACATAATTATTTGTTTGTAGAGTAACAAATTGATCCTATGATCTAGAATATGCGGTGTTTTATTAAAAACTAGCGGCCGCCTGCGACTTCGTCCGCGTGGATTTCGGTTTCCATACAATCTTTCACCCCCCTTTTCAACCTCTAACAACCCTTTTTTGGCATTAAAAAGTAGCCTATGTCCTTTTTCAGGCTCTATAATATATGTGCACCTAATTTCATTTAAATCGGTTCAGTAGTTTCGGCTTGAAGGCCGGACAGACAGACAGAATTACTTTCGCATTTATAATTTACTAGCTGTGCCCGCGACTTCGTTCGCGTGGACTACATCCTTTCATGGTCGGTTTTACCCCTATCTCCCCTAATATTCGAAATAAAAAGTAGTCTTTATTTTAATAGAGCTATGTGCCAACTTTCATATCTATAACTTAAAAAATAATCATTTTCCCATATAAACTTTCAAAGTCAAAGTTAGTAGGAATTATTTAGCCTAAAGCCTTCCTCGATAAATGGTCTATTCAACACAAAAATAATTTTTCAATTCGATCTAGTCGTTCCTGAGATTAGCGCGTTCAAACAAACAAACAAACAAACTCTTCAGCTTTATAATATTAGTATAGATATAGATTTTAAAATAAACGAACCAAAATACCAAAATAACACGAATGTTCATTACCTACATTATTTTTGGCTTATTTAATTTTATTTCATACGAATGGAACGCAGCACAACATCAACAATGTTTGGTTAAAAATTAATATCGATTGCGACACCATCTTAGTCTTCGATTTTTCGAAAATTAAATACTTCGATATTATCGATAATTCGATATTAATTGATATTTAATTACGATTGATTAAGAAAGGTAGCACATAGCGATTTATCGCTCGAACTGGAGCAACCCGACTGGTGAAATACCTTACAGAAGACCGCAGCCAAATAACAATCACTTCGGTGTTTTGGTGTTGCTGCGTGTGAGTAAGGTTTCTAGAGCTACTGGGGGGTGCTACATTAGTAGCAGGGGTCAAGCCTTCAAGGTAAGGGTGACAAGTTCAGTAACAGATTTATTATCTTGTACTTGTCGCCCTTAAGCTAGGACCTCATTACCACTTAACATCAGATGGGATGAGGTCAATCTTGAAGTGTAACATGAAAAAAAACTTCAATAGAATTAATAGTTTGATATCTTCGATACCTCAATATTATTGATAGCATGATACTATCAGTATTATCAATACTTCTATACTATCCATACTTCGACACTATCAAACTCAAACTCAAATATTTCTTTATTCAAGTAGGTTACATGTAACACTTTTTAATCGTCATTGAATACAATGCAAAGTGATTCTACTTCCGGTTCGGAACCTATATCTACCGAGGAGACACCGGTAAAAAACTCAGCAGATCCAGTATCAGTATCTAACTTATTGCTATGTGTAACTCACTTTGGACCAAGTCATATAGATTTGTTTTGATGAGTGATGAAACAATTAAGTACTCAAATAAGTATTTACTTTCTCTTCCACAGTTGCCCCCTCCCACGTGACAATTTCGGGACCTTCGGAAGCCAAAGCTGATGAATACGTACCCCTGACGTGCACCACAGCCCCATCCAACCCTGCTGCTGAAGTCAAGTGGTTGGTTCTTGGGAAACACGTCAAGGACGCCAGCAACCGGACTGTTATATCTCCTGAAGGTGAGTTTTTATGAATATTCCTGGCAATCACATGGATTTTCCATTTGTTTATTGTTCTTCGCGCCACACTAGCGAACTTTAAATGTTTAAAGAGACATAGTAATTTCATTCTCCTTGCTGTGTTAGACTCGAACTCACGACCTTCACTTATGGCGAGTGCTACTCAAAAGAAATTGATAATTATATGTACGGAAACCAAAACCAATGGCGTAGAACCACAATACATATTTAAAAATATTAATAGACACCCAGACACAAAACAAACCCAAATGAACCAAAATTCTTGGTGGGGCTCAAATATCAATTCGAAAGCCGTGTTTTAATTTGGTTTAACCAGCAGGCCTAGCATACGCGATATGTCAAATTTATCGCATGAAACGACAAAAGTTTCGATACTGTTGATTGGCTATTAGCTCACTGCACTCGTAATTTTGACCAATCAGCAGCTGACGCACTGACTTCAATCGATTTTGACGTTTGTTAAGAGCGCGATAAAATTTAGTCGCGTTGCGTATGCTAGGCCTGCAGGAGTGCTAACTATGATCCCACAGGAATAATAGATAGATATATATATATACTTCATAGAACAAAACATCTAGTAGAGTTTTACAGGCAAATTATGGTACAGTTAAGGTGGTTTTATCGCTAGAAAGCGATCTCGTCCCGACAACCCTCAGGTAGAGAAATAGTAGATGACAAAAAATGTACAAGGTTAATTATTAATTTATACGTGGAAATAATTGTTTTCTATTACTGCCGTACCCTAGTTTGCAAATATTTACTACTATTGTTTTGTGTTATGTAACCTTTGTGAAGAACGTTAGAATAAACGATTTATAAATTTATTTTTACAGGAGGCTGGATTACCACATCGAACATCACGGTGAAGGTGGAGCAAAACCGACGGTCCATAGTAGTCGTATGCCACGGTATCAACGCCCAGCTCACGGAAAACGTGGTCGCCACTCACACTATCAACGTATTATGTGAGTACTTTAAATTAGTTTGAAGGGATGCAGTATCCAAAGGGTAAGAGGAGAAAGGGAGAGAGGGACTACTAAGACTTTGGCGTCCGTCCGTCTATCATAAGCTTATGAGCGGAGATTTTTAGTTTTTAAGAATAAATAAATAAATAAATATTGGACAAAATCACATACATTGCTCTGATTCTGCGGTAAGTAGCTGAAGCACTTGTATTACAGAAATCAGAAACAACGACGGCACCACAACATCCAGACCCGAGACAATATAGAAAAGTTCGTTTACCATATTGACCCGACCAGGGATCGAACCCAGAACCTCAGAGATGGCGCGAAGTCAAAGTCTGGCTCGCTCGCCTCTCGGCTACGGAGGTCGTCGAAATTACATGTAACATCACTACTTACTTATGGAGTGCAATAAATAATATGAATAATAATATGAAAATGAATATGAGATAGTTAGACGAGAAGAAGATAGTCGCAACGCACCCCATCAACATATTATGTTAGTACTCTGTATCGCTTTTAAGGGATTTGGTATCCAAAGGGTAAGAAAAAGAGAAAAGGAGGGAGAGACTATTAAGGCTTCGGTGTCAGTCCGTTTGTCATCAGAAAACGTGGTTGAGACGCACCCCATGAACGTATTATGTGAAAACTTTGCATCAGCTTTAAGGGAATCGGTATCCAAAGGGTAATAAGAGGAGGAAGAAGATGAAATTTGGTATACCTATACTAAATTTCATCAAAATCGGTTTAGGCGTGAAAGCAAACAAACAGAGTTACTTTCGCATTTATAATGTTAGTGCAAACGTTTAAAATGGGACCAGAAATTCTTAAATTTAATTCATTTTAAATACAACACCTGTACATTTTCAAATTCTTGATTTTCTTTTAAGCTACGCAAAGTTACTTACAAGACTCAAGTTTCGTATTCACGTCGACCTCTTTCATAAAACGTCGCGAGCACGCATTTCTCACAAAATAACCCTCAAAAAACACATTCAATTTTTACTTTATACCACGTCATACATTTTTAAAAGAAATCCCTAAGCTTTCCAATCACGTAGGTAGCAACCCATCAGGTGCAGACTTGCCTCCCACACAGTGAGCTGGGGACTTTGTGCTCTGGACATAAGGGTTATAATTGATTATTTTTATTAATTTTACTATATTATTTTTCTGCATTATAATGCAGAGTGAATTAAAAGCGAATTGTATATGGACAAAATAAGCAAAACGAGTTTGGATTTGTTGTGAAAACGACCAATATTCAATTCAAACCCTTTAAGACTAAAATTAATTCAAAGTATAGTGTGTGCATTTTGATTGGAAATAGATTACATATTTTTTCATTTACTTTAATTGAAGAAAAATTGGATTTAACTCAAGAAACATTATCTGCTTTAAAACTATTGTGCTTTTACTTATTCAAGCAAAAATAAAAATTTATCAAAAAACATTTTTAGCTACCTACTTCGTTACTTATCATGTTGGCGACCAGCATAGCCTCCTTCTTATTATACCTTTTTAAACAGATTTTTATTGAAAATATTTCTTCTAAATTCATTTTACATTAACATGTAAAATGATAGACGGTTTTGTGACAAGTGAAGATATATTGACAGATCAATTTAGAAGAAATATTTACAATAAAAATCTGTATAAAAAGGTATAATAAGAAGGAGGCTATGCTGGTTGCCAACAATACCTACTCATAATACTCATCACGAATGTATGAAAATACTTTTTTCAACTAATTTTTAAACCACTTGTTCAAGCATATTATCTTAAAATGTTAATAGTCACATAAGAACAAAACCTAATCAGAGAATTATTCACCCAAACCCCCATGTAGTTTAAATTATGTCCACAATTCAAAAAAATTTGCCCACTGTGCATTGAAATTAATCCTCCCCTGCTTTACAGAGTCGCTTACAACTATTTACTTACAAATTGCGTTTGGCTGTTAATACCAAACATACGCAAGTTTCAGTTAAACAAGGCGTATCAAAGTAATTACGAGCATGCCTGCAAGTTATTTAACAGACATGCAATTTAGCTAATAAAGTACCGAGGTATTGATAGAGGCACTTCTTCATTTATATAGACGACTCATGAGTGTTACGAGTATCAAGGTAATCGAAAAAAGCTAATAAGAATTTGGAAAATACTGGTGCAAAAATTTTCACTCCAAAAACACGATAAAATGGCAATTTGAACAATTAGTTTCTAAAATTAAGAGTCTTTAAACAAACAAAATGTTTGTTTTTAAAATCTTTAATATTAGTATATTATGTAAGTTACATGAGCAAATGGACTTCAATTCCAATCGAAAATAATTCTCAGAAACAACAATTTATTTTTGGACATGTAAACAACATTGCGCAGAAAAAATACAAAGTGGATAACGAAGGAATTCTTAGAGACGTGAAAAACACAGGTAACCCTCCCCTCCCCACTCCGGCTCTCGCCCACCCCCCTTATTAGGCAAGATATATAACCTGAGCATTACATGCCGACTTCATTTAGCCTTACGTCTACATCATAGAAGCAATCGGGTGACCACGCTGCTTGTGGTCTAAGAAAATGTAATTCATTTATTTATTAGATATTTCATTGTACAAAAAAGTAAAACAGGTGGACTTAGTGCTAGGGGCAATTCCTTTCGGTAAATTTTTGGGTCATGCAGAGAGTTCGTAATATAAACAAATGTATTGTTACGCGCCACGATTAACGTTCGTAGTAACCAGCGCCATCTAGTGTGGAAAGGCGGGACTACAGAGAGTCGAGACGCGTACGCCAGAATTTACTAGAACAATGACCTTGACCGAGCGTACAGCCGTTCAAGGCCGCACTGCGCGCGAATGTTCCGGATGTTTCTGCGTTGGAAGGTTCGGGAACGGCCGCGGCAATATAAAAGGCCGGGATTCACCGCGACCGGGACAGTATTGAATTAGCGATACAAGTGATTACTTCGAAAGCGATTTTGAAGTGCGACTTGGGAGCGATTGTTGTTTTAATTAGTGCGTTTTAAGGTTGTAATTAGTGGCGTTCAATTAAAGTGTGACTTTTGGTAATTTTTATCGGCTGTTTTTATTGTCACGAACCCGAAGCTCGTAACAATTGGTGTCAGAAGTGGGATTTAAATTATGCCGATTTTACCTAAAGACGACACGGAGGGTATCCGTACCCGGAGTCAACGCCAACAGGAGACGGACCAGAGACGTTTTGGTGGAGCTTTGCCGCAGGAATCGGAAAGCCAGTTATTAACCACGGAGGCCGGCCCGTCCACAGCAACACCAGCAGCATCGGCAGCACCAGACCTTGCTGCTCTGATGATGATGCTGCAGGAGCAGTCTCGCCGACAGGAGGAACAGGCTCGTCGGTTGGAAGAACAGCTAAAGCGGGACAAGGAGGAACAGGCTCGCCGCCAGGAGGAACAGGCTCGCCGCCAGGAGGAACAGGCTCGTCGATTGGAAGAACAGCTTCAGCGGGACAAGGAGGAACAGGCTCGCCGCCAGGAGGAACAGGCTCGTCGGTTGGAAGACCAGAGGCAGCAGGACAAGGAGGAACAGGCTCGCCGCCAGGAGGAACAGGCTCGCCGCCAAGAAGAGCAGATGCTTCTTCTGAAGGACCTTCACGCTACCTTCGGGAAAGACATAAAGGAGGTGAAGGATAAGGTTGCTCAACATGACAACCGCCTGCTGGAAGCTGAAATCCGGATCGACCAAGTCAATAATCGGGTTGACTACGTAGTGGCTGATGTGAAGAAGACCGTGATGGCAGACGTTAAGAAAACGCTGGATTGTCTTAAACTTGGAGAAGCAATCGCAGCTCCCGTAGCTACAACACCTTCGCTACGTGGATTCAAAGTGCCACCGTTCGACGGAACTTCTTCCTGGTCGGCCTACAAAATCCAGTTTGAGGCAGTCATGAAAGCGAATGGCTGGAATAAAAATCAGGCCATGACTGCCCTCACCCTAGGCCTTCGTGACCAGGCCTTATCAGTTTTGGAAGCTCTCGGTAAGGAAGTGACTTACGAGCAGCTCCTTGAGGCACTGGAGGCTCGATATGGCGACGCTCACTTGGAACACGTGTTTCGCGCACAGCTTAAGGACCGCGTGCAACGCAGCAGCGAAAACTTGCAGCAGTGGGCCCTTGAAGTGGAGAAGCTGGTGCGTAAAGCTTACCAGTCCGTACCAGCGCTTATTGATGGGAACCTGGTGCAGGCGTTCATCGACGGCATCCGCGATATTGAAGTTAGAGCTGCTGTGAGGCTCGGGCACCATGGGACGCTTAAGGACGCCTTGGCCCATGCACTGGAGGTGGAAGCTGTGCGGCAGGATCATCGTTCCCATCGCGTCAGGGAGGTTGCAGCGGCTTCAGTTCGCGACCGCAATAAAAGTTACAGCCCTAGGTGCTATGGCTGCGGGGAAAGGGGCCACCTTCGATCCAGTTGCCCTAAGCGAACTGCAGAAGGAGAAGACGGCAGTCCAGCTAAGAGCACCGCCCAGCACCAGCAGCAGGGAAACGAGTAATAGCCAGGACTGCGGGGCGGGTGCTGGCTGAGGTTCAAAGAGCCCCAAGGGTTTCGATCAAACAAACCCAAGACGGGAACAGCCTAGTCATCCAGGGCGAGGTAAACGGAACGCCGTGTAAGCTGACTATAGACACTGGAGCCTCTCGCACGGTTGTCAGTTCCCAAATTATGAGACGGTCCCTTGGGGACTCTGCATACAACCGAGAACACATTAATTTGGTAACAGCCACAGGTCAGCGCATGCCCGTCCATGGAGAGAAGAAGATGGGGCTGAAGCTAGGCAACAGAACCTACCTGCATAATGTCATTGTGGCGGATATAATGGACGATTGCATCCTGGGCCTTGACTTTATGAGGAAGAATAGTTGCGAAATTGACGTCAAGCAAGGTGTTCTGAAATGTGGACGAGAGGAACTTTTCGTGGAAGGCGCGTTACCAGGGAATGTATACAGCCTTAAAAAGATTGTTCTTCCGCCGAGATCGGAAACGATTGTGCCGGTTAGTCTTCCTCGGAATCCTGGGCAAACTCAACGTTGTGTACTTGTGGAAAGGGTAGAAAATGACCTTCCATGGAAAGTGGCACGCACTTTGGTTAGAGCCACCGACATCTCAGGGGTACGTGTGCTGAACCTTTGTGACCAGGAACAGGTTATAGAAAAAGGCACACTAGTTGGTACTTGCGAGGAAGTGGATTGGTTGCGTCGATGCCAACATCAATCGACCGGGACCATCAGCAAAGATACACAAACGAGAGTGACCACACTTTTAGAAGACTGCCGCAGCGCTCTGTCCCAAAACGAAATGGTCAAGGCGAAACAAATGTTGCTCAAGTATGCCAACGTTTTCTCGTCAAACGATGCTGACATCGGAAGGACTGGCTTAGTTCAACACAAAATTAACACAGGAGAAGAATTGCCTATCCGTCAGCGGCCAAGGAGATTGCCCGTAGCACGTGAAAAGGACGTGGAAACCATGATTGAGGGAATGGTGAAGGATGGTGTTATTGAACCTTCATCTAGTCCATGGTGTTCACCTGTAGTGCTGGTAAGAAAGAAAGACGGTAGCATGAGGTTTTGTGTTGACTATCGTCGTCTGAACGACGTTACGAAGAATGACAGCTATCCTTTGCCAAGAATTGATGACACGCTGGACATGCTTACTGGAGTAAAGTGGTTTAGCACGCTAGATTTAAAAAGTGGTTACTGGCAAGTTGAAATTGATCCTAAAGACAAGGAGAAGACTGCATTCTCGACAGGAAAGGGTCTGTGGCAATTCAAAGTCATGCCGTTTGGATTGTGCAACGCTCCGGCAACGTTTGAAAGGTTGATGGAACTTGTACTTACCGGTCTGATTGGCGATGCCTGTCTAGTCTACTTGGATGACATAATCATCGTAGGCCGTACGTTTGAAGAACATCTTCTAAATCTGGAACGCGTGCTCATGAAGATCCAGAGTGCCAACCTCAAGTTAAGCCCGAAGAAGTGTTCACTATTCAAACGGCAAGTTAGCTTTTTGGGATATGTAGTGTCTGAAGAAGGTATCAGCACGGATCCAGAGAAAATCGCTGCTGTAAAGGATTGGCCAATCCCAAAAGACAAGACGCAGGTCAGAGCATTCCTTGGTTTGTGTTCCTACTATCGGCGTTTTGTTAAGAACTTTGCAGATATAGCAAAACCCCTGCATAAGCTAACGGAGGAGAAGCGACATTTCTGCTGGGATGGAAGTTGTGACATCGCATTCCAGGAGCTAAAGGACCGTCTGTGCAAAACACCTATTTTGGGATACCCTGATGTGAGTAAGGAATTCATAGTTGACACAGACGCAAGTGACATAGGACTTGGCGGTGTATTATCCCAGCGGAATGGCGATCAAGAAATTGTGATAGCTTACTTCAGCAAGTCTTTGTCGAAACCTGAAAGGAACTATTGTGTTACGAGACGAGAACTGCTTGCTGTGGTAAAGTCGTTGCAGCACTTTAGCAAATATCTTCTGGGGCGGAAATTCCACATACGAACTGACCATGCTGCACTGAAATGGCTTTTACAGTTCAAGAATCCGGAAGGACAAGTTGCGAGATGGATTGAATTACTGCAGGAATACGACTTTGTGGTGGAACATCGCAGCGGAAAATCTCATGGTAACGCAGATGCATTGTCAAGAAGACCTTGTCCTGAAGACTGCAAGCATTGTACCAGGCAAGAAAGTAAAGAAGTTGTTCCTGTGAGGATGCTCAAGACAGACCTTAGCAACGAGTGGAAGGAAAGCCTACAACGTGCACAACAGGAGGATGCGGACATCAAGCCGATTCTGGAGTGGATGAAGGCCGGAGTTCCTAAGCCTAGGTGGAGCGACGTCTCAGCGATGAGTTCGATCACAAAGAGCTATTGGGCCCAATGGGACAGCTTGGTGATTCAGGATGGAGTTCTGTGCCGTAGATGGGAAAATGCTCGTGGAGACAGCTGTCATCTGCAAATGGTTGTCCCCAAAGGTCAAGTACCGGATGTTCTACAGCTGTACCATAATGGTTGTTCAGGAGGTCATCTGGGAGTAAAACGGACACTACTGAAGATACGAGAACGGTTTTACTGGGTCTACTGTCGGGACGATGTCGAGGACTGGTGTCGCAAATGTACAAGTTGTGCGGCTGTAAAGGGACCTCAGACTCGTAGTAGAGGTGCATTGAAGCTGTACAATGTGGGCGCACCATGGGAGAGGATAGCCCTTGACGTTGCGGGGCCGTTCCCGGAAAGTGAAAGTGGTAACAAATATTTCATGGTTGTGATGGATTACTTCACTAAGTGGCCGGAAGTCTTCGCCATTCCAAATCAAGAAGCCTCGACAGTTGCTGATAAGTTAGTTTATGAAGTCTTCTGTCGTTTTGGAGTTCCCTTAGAAATCCACAGTGATCAAGGAAGGAATTTTGAGTCCCAAATATTCCAGGAAACTTGTCGAGTTATGGGAACTCATAAAACAAGAACAACTTCTTACCACCCACAGTCGGATGGAATGGTGGAAAGATTTAATCAGACACTAGAGAGGTACTTGGCAAAAGTTGTGGAAAATCGGCAACGAGATTGGGACAAGCACATACAACCATTTTTGTTGTCATATCGTAGCGCTGTTCACGAAAGTACATCGGTAACACCAGCGTTCGCAAACTTTGGAAGAGAACTACGACTGCCTGCAGACTTGATCACCGGAATACCACCTGATTCCCCATGCAGTATAACAGATTATGCAAATAACTTGCGGAACAAAATGAATGACATTTGTGAGCACGTGAGACAATCGGGCCAGCAAATGTCTGAAAGAATGAAAACCCGCTATGACCGCAAAATGAACATTAAAGAGTTTGACGAAGGTTCACTAGTGTGGTTGCACAATCCAATCCGCAGCAAGGGGAAATCTCCTAAGCTTCAGGCGAAATGGGAAGGGCCGTATCGAATTGTGACTAAGATCAATGACGTAACCTACCGGATACAAAAAGGTGCGAGGGGTACTCCTAAGATCGTCCATGTGGATCGATTGGCGCGTTATTATGGAGCCGAAAATGCTCGGGACGAGCATGTCTTAGGAGGGGGCAGTGTTACGCGCCACGATTAACGTTCGTAGTAACCAGCGCCATCTAGTGTGGAAAGGCGGGACTACAGAGAGTCGAGACGCGTACGCCAGAATTTACTAGAACAATGACCTTGACCGAGCGTACAGCCGTTCAAGGCCGCACTGCGCGCGAATGTTCCGGATGTTTCTGCGTTGGAAGGTTCGGGAACGGCCGCGGCAATATAAAAGGCCGGGATTCACCGCGACCGGGACAGTATTGAATTAGCGATACAAGTGATTACTTCGAAAGCGATTTTGAAGTGCGACTTGGGAGCGATTGTTGTTTTAATTAGTGCGTTTTAAGGTTGTAATTAGTGGCGTTCAATTAAAGTGTGACTTTTGGTAATTTTTATCGGCTGTTTTTATTGTCACGAACCCGAAGCTCGTAACAGTATTATTGATTTTACAAAAACATTAAATATAAATATGACATACAAAAAATATAAACTAACTTGTTAATTTATTTTTCAGGATCTTTGTAAACAGGGCTATGTTAAAATGTACTGTAATCAGTTTCATGCACTTTTGAAAATACAAAAGAGTTTAATAGGCAATGATAGACGAAATTTCACACATTTTATCGAGTGTGGGTGTTATGGCACCGTCGTTCTTTCTAATTTTCGTAACATAAGTACCCTAGCTACTTACCACAGAATCAGAGCAATATGTGTGACGTTGTCCAAATCAATATAAACGAGTTAAAACCAATAAATACCAAAGCAAAATATGGCCGATTCAAACAATAGTTATTAGGAAAGTGAAGTTATATCTCTACAGCTCTCAGTATTATGTTTTTATTAAAGCCAGTATACTGTATATTCGCTCCTCCCAGCCTGATGGTGAGCAAGAAAAGAACCGTAATATTCTATCTGTTAGCATCGCCATACTGGCCCGCAAGATATCAAGACTTTGAATAGCCCTAGCTGTTGGAAAGACGTGTTTGAAAGAGATCTAAAGTAAGTTAGTTTTTGTTGCTACGCAACGAAGTTACGGCGTCAATCTAGTTATTAATGGCTAGGACAGTCCCACCAAAACATCAATTTACAAGCACCCGATACCGGCGGCACTTACGTTTCCCGTCACGTCGTCGGATGATCGTAAGATGCCCAGACTCGACTTGATTTTAACTCTGACGAGGTGGAAATGCGAGGTACCAGTAAATAATGGCGCTCACAATAATATAGTATAATAGTTTATGTCTTTCAAAGACGACCTCGGTGGCGCAGTGGCTAAGGTAGGCGGCCAAAGCGCGAAAGGTCCCGGGTTCGATTCCCGGTCGGGTCAATTTAGAAAACGAACTTTTCTAAATTGACTTGAGTCTGGGTGTGCTGGGATGACGCCCCCAGTTAGTATCCGTCGTCTGGTACTCATAGTACAAGGGAAAACCTTAGTTTGAGACCAGGTGATTGGTGTGGTTGTCTGGCGCATTTATTTATTTTAAAGGAGGACAACTTTAGAGTAATGCTAACAGAGCTAGACCACACTAAAGTAAACAATATCTTTAAATGGCTCTCGTGTAAAATTACAAAAACTGCAATTGTGCCCTACCGATGCGCGATGGTGCGGGTATCAGGGCTACATCACATATATTGACGATGACGACCTCCGTAGCCGAGAGGCGAGCGGACTTTAGCGTTGCGCCAACTCTGAGGTCCCAAGTTCGTTCCCCGGTCGGGTCAATATTGGAAACGGGCTTTTCTATATAGTGTCGGGTCTGGGTGTTGTAGTACCGTCGCTGTCTCTGATTTCAGTAACACGAATACTTAAGCTACTTACCACAGAATCAGAGCAATGTATGTGATGTAGTCCAATATTATATTTGTTTTACTGATCTCTGTCACAGGCACCTTGTTGTGCCCTCGGGTCTTGGGTTCGATTCTCGGGTGGAGACAAGTGTGTTGTGAGTTGAAAGAGCAGCGGGCACGATACGTGAAAGTCGTGGGTTTCGAATCCCGCACCGCAATTTTTCTGTTTTTTTTTTAAATATTTTTCGCTAGTGCTGCGTCAAGCACTATAAAAATTGTAAAAACCTATTAAGGATTCCGTGGTTTTCAAAAATACCTGCAACGAATGTACCACGGGCCGATAAGTATGTACTTATAAAGAAAGAAAAACATATATATATATATATATATATATATATATACCGTCAAACACAGAACAACCTCCTTTTCCGAAATCTGCCGTTTGTACTTTTACATCTAATTTATAACCAACAAACGAAATTCAGATTTTATACACATATTAATTAATTCTGAGATAATGATACGCTCATGCTCGAGACTTAGGAAAATAATACCATAATTATTGTTATTCCACTTCAGTCGTTATTACGAGTATTTTATTTCCATCTTAAATCATATTACATTATCTCAAGTGTTATTGGAAAAAGAAGCGGACCCATGTTTCGTAGATTTATTTATACAAATAAATGAAATTGGAATGTCTGTAATATTGAAATAATCGCATTTTACGACATGCATATCATAAACCAGCATTCGTTTTTAAACTGACGACGCCGTATGTAAACGGCGGATTTATTTCTAAATGCCTGCGAAATATATACGATTACTTATGTTTCATCACGTAATTAATTACTTTCGGTGATTAGAGAAGGAGACTAAAATTTGGAGTTAAGTCTGTCTGTTAATTTATCTATATCTACACTCATTATAAAGGGGAATTATTTGTATGTTTGTCACATATAACCACAAAAATGAATAATAGCTACATGCACCTTGAGTACCAGCCTATATTTATTTCTAGAAAAGATTAGCTCGATTAGTAAAAAGTTGCGGGGCTGCCTGCCAGCCAGTTTAAAAATAAGTGGGTAATTTTATTGCCTTTTTCACTTTTCACAAAAAATAACAGCGATACATTAAATTTAATTGTAGCATGACGTCATAAGTCGGTACATTTTTACCCAGCAGTGACGTAACGAACTCGCACCCCGCACCTTTGCATCGTCTTATTTCAGTATTTTTTAAATTACATTGGGAAAATGAAAAACACGTGTCTACTATTTTTTGACGAGCTATTTAACGAACTGAAACATTCTGTTATTTTATATCCAGTTCAACTCCCTATTGTTGATCATTGACAAGCGGTCAGCCTTCATTGTACAGTCAGCATCATTCGTTTGTATACACCTCAGTACCTTGTCACACTAAACGTCCAAATGACTGAGTAAGTGAAAAATACAGTTAGATTAACGTGACAAGGTACTGAGTTGTATAATAACTAAAGACGCTGACTTTACACGCGATGACGCAAATTCACAATTAACAAAATTGGCATAGCATTTAAATACAGCGCTCCTTTCACTAAAACAGTTGGACCGCAAATAGTTTATCACAATAAATTAAAATGGCGGAGTACACAGCGAGTTCCGTTCCGCGTATTATCATATTTACGGAACCGGAAGTCGGGACCAACATGGCGCCCGAGCTGGGCCCCGCAGGCGGTTTGAGAAAACCGCACGTTTGTTATCTGATGCATTTTGATATGATATTTACGTGGATTGGCAAACAATGAATGTGGAATAAATGATTGAGGGAAATTTATTGTGAGGTTCGATTGTTGGTCAGGGCATTTAACCCTTAAGGCATGGAGCACCCAAATTCTACATTGACTTTCTTTATATTGCACTTCAAGATTGACCTCATCCCACCTGATGTTAAGTGGTAATGAGGTTCTAGCTTAAGGGCGACTAGTACAGCATAATAAAGCTGTTACTAGAGTTATCGCCCTTACCTTGAAGTCTTGACCTCTGCTTCTTTTGTAGCCCCCCAAGGAGCTTTGTAAACCTTACTGACAAGCAGGAACACAACAACACAGAAGTGATTGTTATTTGGCTGCGGTCTTCTGTAAGGTGGAGATATTTCACCAGTCGGGCTGCTCCAGTTTTATCGATTAATTGAACAAAAAAGAAAGTACACTCGAAAATCTGAATTACTTAGTTACGCGGAGGTTTAATGTGTTAAGATACAGAGGTAAAGACAAACTAAATAATACAGAACCCTATCCAAGCACGGGCTCATCTCGTATTTTTTCCTAAACCGATAAAACTCTGGATTAATCCCCGCTTAAGGGCGTCTTCGGTACCGCTATCTCCCTCCCTCCCTCTGTCGCCGTCTCGCTCACTCGCCAGATTGAATCGTCAGTTGTTTATGGGCCATCTGCAACCGTATCGAGAAACAATCTGGGACGGCCTTGATAAACGCTTGTTTTAAGGCTTTTAACTAATTAATGGCAAAGGTCAAGCTTTGGTGACTTGACCAGGGTGTAGTAATAATAGGTACCGAGGAATTCGTCTTTGTTTTATCTTATTACTAGCTGACTCGGCGAACTTCGTACCGCCTTATATAATTTAATTAAGTAATTACGTTTCCGAACAAACATGCTCTTTGAATATTGTCTATGGCTGTGAATGACGTTTATATTCGTTACAGGCGGTTTTTTTTAAATAATTAAATATATGTTTTTCAATGTTACGGAGAGATTTTCTTAATATTTTTTTCCGTAAAAGCCTTGTACAGAGTATTAGAAAACTACAAAACAAAAATCAGCCAAATCAGTCAAGCCGTTTTCATGTTATGGCGTGACAACGGGAAACGGGTTTCATTTTTATATATATAGACTGCTTATGTGCCCGCGTGGACTGCAGGATTTTGCTTTTTTGTCGTAGAAAAGTAACCTTAGTTACTTCTTATTACATTAGCTACATGCTAATAAAAGTCCCGTCAAAATCATAATACAGAAAAGTTCGTTTCCCATATTGACCTGGGACACATCGAACCCGGGACCTCAGAGATGGCGCGACGCCAAAGTCCGGCCCGCTCGCCTCTCGGCTACAGAGATCGTCAACTATAACATCTCACTAGATAAAAGCAACACGTCATATCAAAAGTGAGTCTTACCGTTACATGAAAATCGTATCCAAGAGGGCTTTACCAAGCTTACGACCTCAATGGCCTGTGGTCGGTTATTCAATACGAAATTAGCAAGGCCCCACCAGCATATGCCTTGAACACCGTTCAGGCATACTGAGCGCAAACTTGCTATCTGACGAACATTTATCATGTTTGTGGTGTGTGGTGCAAGCGACAAGATTTCAGCAGAACCTTTCTATAAAATAGAATTTAATAGAAAACATCGTTCTTTATCTAAGCTTTACAAAAGCACTTATCAATCGTCAGTACAAATTAAGTATTCTACCACCGTGTTCGGAATGTTGATGATGTCGAGAAGAACCGGCAAGAAACTCAACACTTAACAATGTTACAATGTTTCCTTATACTAGGTACCTAAATAAATATCCCGGGATACATGCTAGGATAAAAAGCTATACAAAGCTTGATCCTAGCATGTATCCCGGGATACACTAGGATAAGGAATTACAAGCCCTAGATCCGCTAAGGCTTTGATCTTGATTTGAGCCTAGTATTAACATGGGAGCGATTGCCACCTGACCTCCGCAAGTGTCATAGGAACCTTTATGTATTATTATAGTTTAAGGACATAATCTCACTTGCAGTGTGAGTTCAAACTTAAGACCTTTATTGCAAGTCCTGCTGTACCAACTGAGTTAAATTGTAGGTGTACGAATAGAAAACCACATAATATGAAAGTTCTCTCAGGATTCGAATCCACAGGCTCCGTGTTTTTGGAGTCTAACGCTCCAACCACTAAACCACCATTCACTAAACAGCTATCATACTGGCTAATATTTTAAGGCAAGGCCGGTCACAACATTGGAGATTTATTAAGAATTTACTGGTTATAATGTGACAGTTTAGACACCCTCCCTTAAAAAGGGCACGGTTATAATTTTCCAATGTTAAAAGTTTAAGCAGATAGATACTGCATTATGTACACTTCAGCACTTTTTTAACACCCAGACACAACATTTCCACCTGAATCTTCATACTAATTTGAGATTCAATCCACAACTTGTGTCCCCATCAAGCTTTAAGGCTTAAACAAAATTCTAATGTCCGCTACTTCTTGTATCTTGCACCCCAAATCTTCCAAAGGTGACGTGGCAAAAACCTCATTCAGCCTTGAACAGGGATTGGAGACGTCATGATAATAATATATTTAAAAGGAAAGGGAGTGAGAGAGAAAAAAAAGGAATTCCTTTACCGCGTACAAATGAAGGTTCTTTCGGAATGAGTAATTTTCTTGGTTGGCTTGTCACAGTCGCCGTGAGAATGTAAAGGAGTCTGATATTTAATAAGACTTTCCTGACTTTTTTTGGGGTTGCGTAGCTGAAGGGCAAAGCGGGATTATATTTCTAAAAATACGATGTCTGTCAGTCCGCCTGTGCTGCTGTATTTAATTAACCGTGATAGATAGAACGATAGTAAAATCGTACATACTTACTTATGCTTCCTTTGGAGTAGATTTTTTTTTCTTAACTGACTATAGATGATAGAAGTAGATGGCTTTTTCATCTTCACCGAGCTTGCAGGAAAGCGGAAGGCTCTCACCCCTAAAGTAGAGTAAATACTATTTTCTTACATGTTAGAAATAAACTCATCAAGCAAACTCCAAAGGCACTAATAAAAAAGTAAAACCTCCCACAGTTTGATGTTATCACTTTTATGAAAGGCATAAGCGGTGAAAGTCTAAATTGGTAATGGCGGCCACTATATACCTTAATTGACGGGATTTAAAAAAAATTGTAGTGTATACTCAAGCCTTATTTATTTGATACCTATTTATGGGATGAAGAGAGGGAAAAAGCGAACGTAAATAAAATAATACAACCCTTCTCATTCTGGCATCACCATGCAAGTTTTAAAAGTTACTTCTTACGTCACTGGTGTGTAAAAAATATACTAATGATGACATGCAACAACTCAATTAAATGTATCTCTGTTATTTTACGATCATGTGGAATTTTACATTTTCACCTAATCCCAGTCCCTATTTTTGGACAACCTAACAGACGGACTACAAAACAATTTTTACCCCGCTTCCCTACTCTTCAACCTAACCAGTGAATTTCCGCAGCGCGGGGTGATAAAATTTACTTAAACACCACAGAATTAACATTCCACATTAAGCGTGGTCTAGGCTGGTTGAATTTCTAGGTGCGACTAAATATTTAAGAAAGGTAGGGCATAGCGATTTATCGCTCGAACTGGAGCAGCCGGACTGGTGAAATACCTCCGCCTTACAGAAGACCGCAGCCAAATAACAATCACTTCGGTGTTGTTGTGTTTCTTCGTGTGAGTTAGGTTTCCATAGCTCCTGGTAGGTGCTACATTAGTAGCAGGGGTCAAGCCTTCAAGGTAATGGCGACAAGTCCAGTAACAGATTTATTATACTGTACTTGTCACCCTTAAGCTAGGACCTCATTGCCACTTAACATCAGGTGGGATGAGGTCAATCTTGAAGTGCAATATAAAAAAAATAAACAGGGCAGGCTTTGTCCTCAAATATCGGGCTACTTTAGATATGATGATTATTTGTGCTCGAGGTCTTATAAAATGGTTTCTGGGGCGAAATATTTATATTTATTTCGAAGATCGCAAAATAGTAAAAATAAGTACAAATTTCGATGGGAAGTAAAAAAACCTTTTGTAGACGAGCCAGTTTATCCCCAAAGGATCCTGACTCCCCCACCACTGTGCAGCGTTGGCCACCGAACGAGTTTTAGTCAGTGCAAGTCCGACACACCACTCTCTGTTCCCCACAGAGAGTAACTGTGCGGCAGGCTTATTTCCCCCCTGAAATGAAAAAAATTGTGGTCTCGAAGCTTTACGCAGGGCCAATTTCAACAAAATAATAATAATAATAAATAAATATTGGACAAAATCACATACATTGCTCTGATTCTGTGGTAAGTGGCTAAATCACTTGTGTTACAGAAATCAGTAACAACGACGGTACCACAACACCCAGACCCGAGACAATACAGAAAAGTTCGTTTCCCATATTGACCCGACCGGGGATCGAACCCGGAACCTCTGAGATGGCGCGACGCCAAAGTCCGGCACGCTCGCCTCTTGGCCACGGAGCTCGTCAGAACTATTTAAATATTTATTTTCTCGAAATTTCTGCATTCTTTTACTCTTTAAAGAATGACACTGTAAAACTCCAGTTAATCATTAATTTAATTAACCAAACTATTAGCTATCATGAAGCCGGTAGAAGGGCGCAAGTCAAGCATACCGATATAATTTAGGATGTTGACACAATTCACTATGCTTGGACAAAATTAACATTCCTATAACAGCCCCAGTGCACACTGAACGCGTATTCTATGAATATACATGAAGGTTTGTAGTTTGTGCTCTGGACAAGATCGTTTTGGTAATAAGTTTGGTATAACAGACAGATAGGCGGGATTCATTAGGTCTTTGACGATTCAATTGGGAATGTGTGTTGGCTGGTAGAAAGAAAGAAAGAAAATACATTTATTGACCATTATTACACAGATAGTCCAGTCGGCTCCGGGACTGACTATTTAACCGACTTATATTAAACATACATAATTTTATTTTTTATTTTTATAGTACTTTGTATCTCCCCTTGCGGTGCGGCAATTGAACCCACGACCTACACGTATCGCGCGTGCTGCTCTTCCAACTGAACTAACCGCAAGTTATCGTAGGCGATTAAAAGAAAGGTTGTGGGTTCAATTCCCGCACCGCAAGGGGAGATAAAAAATTTCTGTTTCTAATATACATAATTCTATTAAACTGTGTAATGTAACCCCCACAATAATAGAAAAGTTCATTTCCCATTCCCGCCCAGGAATCAAACCCGGGACCAAACCTTGGCAAAGGCAAAGTCCAGCCCGCTCGTCTCTCAGTTACGAAGGCTATTTTTTCTTTAATTATTTTTCACAAATATATAATACCATTAATAGGTCCCCAGCCTTACTTATAACCGCAGTAGGTACATCACTAGCGTGGCCTAGGGTCACCGTCGGCACGAAGCTCGTTAAGTAATGAGTGAGGACGTCGCTAGAATTAATTGCTACACTATTAGTGCTGTGCCAAGTTTGAGAGAAAAGGCTGCATTTTGTTTTGTTTACACCCCCTTGAATGTTATAGGAAAGCGATTGCTTTATTTAATTTTATCATGTACTAGCTGTGCCCGCAACTTCGTTCGCGTGGATTACATATTTCCTAGTCGGTTTTACTCCTATCTCCCCTAATATTCGAAACAAAAAGTAGTCTTTTTTTATATTGCACTTCAAGATTGACCTCATCCCACCTGATGTTAAGTGGTAATGAGGTCCTAGCTTAAGGGTGAAAAGTTCAGCATAATCAATCTATTACTGGACTTGTCGCCCTTACCTTGAAGTTTTGACCCCTGCTACTAATGTAGCACCCCTCGAGAGCTCTGGAAACCTTACTCACACGCAGGAACACAACAACGCAAAAGTGATTGTTATATGGCTGCGGCTTAGTTTATATTTTAGTCTATATTTCAGTCCCAGTTTCGAGCTATATTTGTGCCAAATTTCATATCTCTAACTTAAAAAATAAACATGTTCCCATATAAACTTTCTAAGGTGGTATTACCCCAATACCCCTTCCCCCCCCTTATTTTCTAACAAAAAGTATCCTATGTCCGTTCTTGGGGTTCAACGTATACCTATACCAAATTTCATCAAAAGTCGGAGAGGTTTAAGCGGTTCCAGCGTAACAGACAGACAGAGTTACTTTCGCATTTATAATATTAGTAGGGATTAGTGTAGACTAGCGTTAATTTACAAAGTTCATTCAACAGAACGGGATTGGTCAATACAGTTAATGCAACAAGAAGCATCCATCTCTATGCAATTACATGTTTTGCTTGCATACAACGTCATTACGACTTGTAATACTGGTGTGATGGCTTTGTAACACGGAACTGATCAGTATGTGACAATAGTCTATCATTTGCCACATAGTATAGATTTCTAATGCGATGTGAAACGATTCGGTGAATGGTTTTGTTTCATATTGCACTTCAAGATTGATTACCCACCTGATGTTAAGTGGTAATGAGGTCCTAGCTTAAAAGCGACACGTACTGCACAATAAAGCTGTTACTGGACTTGTCGCCCTTACTATGAAGGCTTGACCCCTGCTACTAGCCCCCAGGAGCTCTGGAAACCTTACTCACACGCAGGAATACAACAACACAGAAGTGTTTAAAATAATTTAACGGGTCAAAACGCGACACCATTTTTATTCAGTAGTTAATACGAACTACTCACTGCCCGACGTTTCGGTTAGGTTGCACCAACTGTGGTCACGAGCTGACTCAGTCAGCTCAGTCAGACCACGTTTTGACCCGTTAAATTATTTTAAATGTTTAAAATGGAATGCGAAAGTCTTAAAATTTATAACACAGAAGTGATTGTTATTTGGCTGCGGTCTTCTGTAAGGTCTTCTGTAGGTATTTCTCCGGGCTGCTCCAGTTCAAGCGATAAATCGCTATACCCTACCTCTCTTATATCCGTATCTGGTTGTTTATATACATTTCTTTATACTAGTCAATTAAATACAATATACAAAGTTAGATTTTCGAGAATTGAAGGAGATATTCTACATCTATACATTTGTGTTAGTTACGTAATCATTTATTTTGTAGTAGCCCTTTCTACAAAACATTTTTTGATAATTTGGTTTTGAAAGAAAGTGAATAAGGTTTTACATTGTATGGCAGCGTCACTCACGTTAAATTCGGGGTAGCACTCCTGTTTCAATTAAATTATTTTCTCATTCGTTCCTTTCATAGAACCTGCCCTAATATGAGTCTCACTTAAATTTCCATCCCTTATTTTAGAGGCACAGGGATTTTTTTTTTAAATAAGCCAGGAATTTTCTGTTTTGTAAAAGTCTGTGTTCTTATTTTCAGTCAAGATAGGAACCTGAAAAGACCCTTACAATTTTTCACCCATTTTTTAGAACCAAGGAATTGGAAGCAGTTTTCCAAAAAAAAATATTTCACGATTTTTTGTTAGTCACAAATACTCTGCATATAAATTTTTAGCATTCTCCCTTTGCCAAATGCCTAATATAAACTTCCAGCAGCATGGAGCCTACACCACAAATGTACCTAATATCGGTGTTTATTGAATTTGTAATGAGCGTTTAAATCAATCATGCGTGTTGACGTTTATGAATGCCCAAAGGGGTGATTGAAGGAATGAATTTTGATTAATAAGATCCTCGTACTGTGTTTATAATTACCGTCGCTTGGTATCCCTGGGGATACCGTTTGGGAACTGATTTATTGAATATAATATTATCTACGGGAATATAAACACCAGCTGGTCTGCTCCAGCCTACTCTGGGGACTGACCTGCTCCAGCTTACCTCTCGAAAGTAAATACTTACTTGAGTACTTGATTGTTTCATCACTCATCAAAACAAAACTATATAACTTGATCCAAAGTGAGCTACACATAGCAATAAGTTAGATACTGATACTGTAACTGATCTGCTGAGTTTGTTACCGGTGTCTTTCAGGTTCCGAACCGGAAGTAGAACCACTTTACATTGTAGGTAATATTAGAAACAGAAAAATTGTATCTCCCCCTGCGGTGCGGGAATTGAACCCACGACCTTCACGTATCGCGCGTGCTGCTCTTACCTTAAGTTATCGTAGACTATGAAATTTTTCTGCTGTATCAACCGTTAGCCTTTCGGTAAGTGCCCTCTGCCGAATATGTTTAGAACTACATACTTATCGGCCCGTGGTACATTCGTTGCAGAATTCCCGCACCGCAGGGGGAGATACAATTTTTCTGTTTCTAATATTTAAAGTTCGCTAGTACGGCGTATAGTACTATAAAAATAATAAAATCACTTTGCATTGTATTCAATGGCGATTAAAAAGTGTTATATGTAACCTACTTGAATAAAGAAATATTTGAGTTTGAGTTTGAGCTATGGGGCTCAAACTGTGGCTCAAACCCACGACCTTCAAGTATCGCGCTATAAAAAGCACTATAAACATTGTAAAAATCTATCACATACATTCCTTTGATTCATTGGTAAGTAGCTAAAGCACTTAAAGAGTTACAGCAATCAGAAACAACGACGGTACTACAACACACAGACCCTAGCCAACATAGAAAAGTTAGTTTTCAGTAATGACCAAAGTCAAAATCAATTCATTTATTCATGTACGTTACAAGTAACACATATGCATCGTCAAAATGAACACAAACCAAAATTAAAGCTACAACCAGTTCGGACTGAGAATCAAACCTGGGACCTTAGAAATAGCGCGACTAGCTCGGCCCGCTTGCCTCGGCTACGGAGGTCGTCAAAAAATAGTAAATACTTTAACGGATTCCGTTCATAGGATATAGTCCAAGAGCTACCAACCGCATGACACTCGTCACCCAGAATGCTGATCCCACATCGGTACGTGACGTGAATACGGCTTTAGACCAAGAGCGCAGATTAAATATTAGCAGTCCGGAAACTAGGCAGAGACCGCGCAATGAGACAGCTGCGTGTAATACTTTACAAGTGTGTTAACAAAATATTTTTTTTAATATTTTAAAGAAACAGTAAATTTTTATCTACCCTTGCGGTGCGGGAATCGAACCCACGACCTTCACGTATCGCGCGTACTGCTCTCTCAACTGAGCTAACCGCAAGTTATCATAGGCGATGAAATTTAAGTATGTAGTCCTAAACATATTCGGCAGAGGGCACTTACCAGAGGTAAACGGTTGATACAGCAGAAAAATTTCATCGCCTATGATAATTTGCGGTTAGCTCAGTTAGAAGAAAAGCACGCGCGATGCGTGAAAGTCGTGGGTTCGATTCCCGCACCTCAAAGGGAGATAATAAATTTTCTGTTTCTTTAAAGTATTTAACTTTCGTCCGGACTGCAATTATATTTAGATTGGGTCGTAAGCGGTATTTATCGGTCGATCTCCGCGACCCGGTTACACCCGTTAGCCAATACGCTTGGTGTCATGATTTGTATGTTACGTTTTGGATGATATGTTTGTTAGTAAGCCTGGAATTGGAGAACTGAGATATATACCTATATGTCTACTGAGCGATAAAATCCATTTTACTCCTCTCGTAAAAAGATTCTACAATGCAAATGCTGCGTTTACATAAAGCGGTTTTAACCAACGAAGCAAAAAGATGGGTGTTGTAAGTTTGACGGCAATATCTGTTTGTCTGTGTGTATGAGAAAGTAAAACGGTTTTAATAGTCGATGCAAAAGGAGTGCTATTGTATGTTCGAAGTAAATGTCTTGTCTGTTTGTCTCTCTTCCTCTCTCTCTCTGTGTGTGTGTATGTGAGTTTGTGTGTATCAGTGTGTGTGTGTGTGTGTATGTGTGTGTGCGTGTGTGTGGGTATAGTATCAAGCCTGCTGTGCCTTTGCTAAACTAGAAAATGCTAAATCAAATCAAAAAATCAAAGGGTTCTCTGTGGGATTTAAACATGCAATTTTACTTATATCTCCATTTTTACATTAATTTATTTATATAAGAGTTAGCCTGTTCAAAATGGTTCTGAATTATAAATTCAAATATATAAAAAGGAATGTCTTTATTATATTTGAACTAGCGGCCCCGGCGAACTTTGATTCGCCTTAGAGGACTTTCCCGCTTTTCTGTTGAAAATTTTCCTAAATTTTCTTTGCTATAAACTAAACCTCACGGAGCCCCAAACCTTTCCAACGAATGCAAAACCGTGGAAATCGGTTCGTGCGTTCTGGAGTTATAGCGTCAGGGAGGAAAACCCGACTTATTTTTATATAGTAGATTTGTATATAACGTCTATATTAAAGTACTCCCACCTACTGTAACAGTAAAACGTAGGTATCCTATATCAAATCCTTAAATACAAAATGTCACGTGACAATTAAACACTAATTTGCAACTACGTAATTGACCCTATACTACACACGAAACAGTAACATAAGCCGACCTTCCGCCACAAATAATTAATAACAAGATGGTTTCTACACAAAGTCAGTTATCCAAGGGCTCGCTAATACAGCCTACATGAGCGCTGGTGTACATACGACCAATTATCCCTTAACTAGGGTGGGCCTACATTACTTTAATTGCAAAAGCGTGACTGTGTGAACTCATGTTTAATTAAGGGTCGATGGTTTGAGTTCGAGATTGTTGCATGGTGTTCAGCTTCAGTTCAGGTTGAGTGAAGCGATGGCTGGCACATACGTCATGCTTGTGAACAGGTGCCACCTTTGGGGACTGGTCTGCTCCAGCTTACCTCTTAAAATAAAATAATACTTCATGCTTTTTTCACTCATCAAAATAAAACTATATGACTTGGTCCAAAGTGTTCTACACATAGCTATAAGTTAGATACTGCTACTGTAACTTATCAGCTGAGTTTCTTACCGGTGTCTTCTCGGTAGATATAGGTTCCAAACCGGAAGTAGAATCACTTTGCATTGTATTAAATGACGATTCAAAAGTGTTACATGTAACCTACTTGAATAAAGAAATATTTGAGTTTGAGTTTGAGCTCCTTGACTACAAAGATTTTAATAATTTTTATTGGTCTTCGCGAACGCAACGAATGTACCACGGGCCGATAATTATGAAGTTCTAAAAATATTCGGCAGAGGGCACTTTCCGGAGGGTAAGAGGTCAATACAACGAAACGAAAAGGGAAAAATTCGTCGCCTACTGTAACTTGCAGTTAGCTCTGTTGGATGAGCAGCATGCGTGATACGTGACGGTCGTGGGTTCGAACCCCATACCGAAAGGGTAGATCAAATTTTTCTGTTTTTTTAAAATATTCATAGACTACATCTGGTAAAAATAAAAAGATATAAAAAAAATTAGAGTGACTTTTTAATATGTTTAAATAATCGCTTTTTGCTGCATATGAATATACAAGTACATACAGTACAAACGCGATAATATTTGTTTTTACAACTTTGTCTGTCTGTATGTCTGTTCCGGCTGGTCTGAAATGACTGTTACTAGCGTATACAATAAGTAATCGATAGATGAGATTGTTAGAGTTTCTGTCTGTTTAAACAAGGCTTCATTATCAAACTCCACCATAAACAAATATTCTATTAATGTGTTTATTCTGTGTCTGGTTGTTAAAGCATGAAGCTTGAGATTAAACTTTAAGACAAGGATAATCTATGTAATCCGGATTTAATCAAATCGTTTCGTATTATGTGAACAATATACAAGTTAATTTTATGTATTTTAGTCTGTAATATATAGATCACTTTACCTACATCTTTATTTTTCCTCATCATATTATAAAAAGTTAAAATCAAACTAACTCTTTGTTTCAGATCCACCATCAGCCCCCATGATCATGGGATACATCCCAGGAACAACCCTCACAGCTGGCACAGTTCAGAAGCTGTCCTGCACTTCCACTGGGGGGAATCCCCTCGCAACCTTGAAGTGGTACAAGAATGATAAACTGGTGAGTAACTTGTATTTCAGTTTTGGTTCTTATGCCCACAACATAAATTAAAAATTAAATATAAATTATTGGACAACGTCACACACATTGCTCTGATTGTGTGTTAAGTAGCTTCAGCACTTGTGTTACAGAAATCAGAAACAACGACGGTAACACAACACCCAGACCCGAGACAATATAGAAAATAATGTTTCCCATATTGACTCGACCGGGGATCAAACTCGGGACCTCAGAGATGGCGCGACGCCAAAGTCAGGCCCGCGCGCCTCATGGCTACGGAGGTCGAACATAAGTGTGGTACAAAGTCCCAAGTGTGAAGACTGAACTGCTTTAGACTGTACATACTGACAGAAAAATAATTCAAACATTTATTTGCAAACTAATTACTTCGAACTTGATATAAATAATGTTCAAAACTTAATTAATTCTTATAAGTATTGCAAATTAAATATAGAATTAAGTTTTTAATTACATAATTATTCAAACATGAAAAGTTGAATATAGAAATATGTTCTTGCTATATTTTATGAACAGACGCATTAAAATATTCGTTTACAGAGCAAAGAGATTTCTCTTTCAAAAATTATTTTAATAAAACCGGCCAAGTTCGACTCGGCAAGCAGCAAGATACATAATTTAAAAGTTTATGGAAACCCAATTTTTTTTTCTATTTTTGTATGAAAATCTTAATTCGGTTCTCCGAATACATCTCTTTACTAAGTTTCCACAGTTACGGAAAAAATTGGCTGTGACATACGAATGGACGGACAGACATGACGAATTTCTTGCCTTTCGTTATTTTTGCCATTCGGCTACGGATCCCTAAAAAGCGCTTAACAAATGGTTTTGGCTTGTTTTCAATTAAATATAATATAATTTATATCATTTATAGTAAAACTATTGTACTATATTTTATATTACAATAAAAAGTGTTTATAACTATTTTGGCGGTTGAACGTTACAAAAAGTACCTCTTAAATAATTTGCCCTTGAACATCCAATAGGAGACAAAGAAAATAATTTAAAAAAAAACTTTTTTTTTAAGTCAAAGTCAATCTTTTTTATTCACATAGATTACATTAGTAATACTTATGAATAGTCTCTATATAAATCAAATGAAGCTACCTCCGGTTCGGAACCTATAACTAAAGAGAAGATACCGGCAAGAAACTCAGTAGTTTTTTTTTACAAATGAAAGCTAAACTTATTACTAATTTTGCACTAAAACACACTAATTTATCAATATAGTCTACTAGTTGCAAATGGTATTATTTCTAAGCTCAATGATTAAAATTATGTGATTTCGATTAGTATAAAATTATGTCTGTTCCCAAAAATTAAATTAGACAGTTATCAATTCCAAAAGATATGAACAGTTAAAAAGTAATTAAAAAAATCTCATCTCTGTTGCATGCAGCAGTTTTTTACAAAGAGGAGTTAAAATAGAGCAAGCTAAAATAAAAACCAATTAATAGTGTTAAAAACAAACTTGAATTCGTCCTTTAAAAATACCAAAAGCCCTTTATAAGACTATTTGAAGAACGCGTAATTACAGTTTTCTTGAACAGAGTTTTAAATTCTCTATATAATAAAATACCATTTAACGGGGCTTATGGCGAAGCGAGAGAGAGGCTAATATCTGCGTTTTATAGACTAGAAAATTTTATTTATGGCAGACAGCGAACTGACCTCCGTTTTTAGGGTTCCGTACGTCTGAGATATGATGAGACTGGCTCCAATGTTTACCAAGCGGATTCGGAGTTCAAAAAAAGTGCTTTTTTTTCTTTCCTAGTTGCGTTTATCTCGTTAATCTAATAAAATATCCATAAAAATATGTGTGGTCAAAGTCAAAGTCAAAGTAAAATATTGATTTGAAGACTGCTATGATTTTTTCAAAGAGGAGTTTGTTTGTTTCAACGCGTTAATCTCAGCAACTACTGGTTCGAATTTAAACACCTCCGTAGCCGAGAGGCAAGCATCTCTGAGGTTCTGGGTTCGATCCCCGGTCGGGTCGGGTCAATATGGGAAATGAACTTTTCTATATAGTCTCGGGACTGGGTGTTGTGGTACCGTCGTTGTTTCTGATTTCTGTAACACAAGTGCTTTAGCTACTTACCACAGAATCAGAGCAATGTATGCGATGTTGTCCAATATTTATTTATTTAAACATTGTTTTACCATATAAATAGGTATTAAAAACTATCATTTATATTTATGCTTGTTGCTGTTTATTTGAGGCAGTAAAAAGCAACATTTTTAGTCAATGCCATCATCCAGGAGTCAATGCTTCATCTTAATTAATATTATCAAGAAAGATTTGTATTATTATATGTTTGTAATGAATACACTCATAAACTACCGTGCTGATTTTAAAAATGTTTTCACCATTAGAAAACTATATTCACTTTGAGTAACAAAGGCCATATTTATTGCAAGAAAAAACTAAATCCACGCGGACGAGGTTGTAGACAGTTGCTAGTATATAACAGCTTACAGTAAAATGTTCTAAGTTGTGAATGTCTATGGTAAGAAGACAGAAAAAACAACAAAGATTTAACAGTACCATTTTATTTTTATATAGTACTATACGCCGTACTAGCAAACTTTAAATATTAGACACAGAAAATTTTTATCTCCCCTTGCGGTGCGGGAATTGAACCCACGACCTTCACATATCGTTACCGGAAGGCTAACGGTTGATACAGCAGAAAAATTTCATCGCCTACGATAACTTGCGGTTAGCACAGTTGGTAAGAGCAGCAGCAGCAGGGTTCAATTCCCGCACCGCAAGGGGAGATAAAATTTCTCTGTTTCTAATATTTAACAGTACCAGTTATTCCTATCAATATTATAAATGTAAGTCTTTGTAAGAATCCATGAAAGTTTGTTAAGTTTTCACGTTAAACTGCTTAATGGATTTGACTGAAATTTGGTAGAAATATTGATAAAATAGACAGGATAATATTTATAAAAAATAACGCGAACAAAATCGCGGACAGCTGCTCGAGAAAAATAAAATTAACACAGAAGTTTGACGGAACCCTCGGTACACGAACACGACTCGCACTTGACAGCCTTTTTATTCTAAAAGCGTCTGATATAAGATAGAACTATAGAAGACGTCGCTGATTGAATTTGGGCAAAAATTTTTATTCATTTTTGCGATTTTTCTTGGTAAAGAATCGATTTAAGAAATAAAACACGCGCGTATTATTTGAATGCAGTTTTATTTGAATGCAGAGAAGATTTAAATTACTTTGACTTCTTTTGCCTTTGAATTAAAGTATTTTAAAACATACGAACATTTAAAATAATTTAACGGGTCAAAACGCGACGCCATTTTCATTTAGTAGTTAATACGAACTACTTACTGACCGACGTTTCGTATTACTACTAAATAAAAATGGTGTCGCGTTTTGACCCATTAAATCCCTACTAATATCCCTGCTAATCCCTACTAATATTATAAATGCGAAAGTAACTCTGTCTGTCTGTCTGTCTGATACGCTTTCCTGCTTAAACCTCTCAACCTATTTTGATGAAATTTGGTATAGGTATACGTTGAATCTCAAAAACGGACATAGGCTACTTTTTATTAGAAAATAAGGGGGGGAGGGGGGTAATACCACCTTTGAATGTTTATATGGAAAAATGTTTATTTTTGAACTTAGAGATATGAAATTTGGCACAAATATAGCTCGAAACTTGGATTAAAATATAGACTACTTTTTGTTTCGAATATTAGGAGAGAAAGGGGTAAAACCGACCATAAAATGATGTAGTCCACGCGAACGAAGTCGCGGGCACAGCTAGTTATTGTAAATTTTTAAAATGGAACGCGAAAGTCTTGAAGTTTATATTAGAATATTTATCCTATTTTGGTCTTTATACATTTAAGTAGAATTTTACTATTTAGGTTAGATAGATAGATAGATATACTTTATTGCACAAAAACTTTACAGAAATAGGTTTTACAGATTCATTATAGTATAATTTAGGCGGTCTTGTCACTAGGAAGCGATCTCTTCCAGCCAACCTTAAGGTAGACGAAATAGTAGATGGCGAGAAATGGGTACGGCCGTGCAACATATAGAATTATAATCATAGTATAGCATGATAAACATACATTAATAATAAAATAAATATTGGACAACATCACATACATTGCTCTGATCCTGTGGTAAGTAGCTAAAGCACTTGCGTTACAGAAATCAGAAACAACGACGGTACCACAACACCCAGACCCACATAAATATATAACATAGACATATATAATATAGGTTTTATATTTAATTAAATTTAAAGCTAATTGAAGGCCCTTAACTAGATATATCAGAATACTGAATGATTCTCTGAAAACATGTAACTCGATGAAAATTAAATTTTGTAATATTAAATTTATGGAGCTTAATTATTAGAGGCACTTGATCAAATTATTTCATTAACACAATAAGCTCGTAGACTAAGGTACCTAAGATTAGTTATAATAATAGCAGATGACGATTATAATATCATGGTTAGTAATCGATTGGCACGAAATTTATTCGCCCGAACGTGCGAATCGTCCCCTTTCAGTAAAATATTTTTGTGGGCGTTTCGCACGAATGTATTTTAAACGCGTGCAAATCGTCTCCTTCAAGAACAAGTATTTTATTTAATTTTGATTTATTTATTAGTTACACCAACGATTGTTACAATATAAAATATAGCGGTCCCGGCGAACTTCGTTTCGCCCTAGAGATTTTTTCTCGCTTTTCTGTTGAAATATTTCAAATTTTACCAAGGATCCCTAATTTTGTAGCCTATGTCAAATTAAAAGAATGTAGCATTCTATTGGTGAAAGAATTGTTTAAATCGGCCCAGTACTTTTTGAGCCTATTCATTACAAACATACAAAAAGAAGGTAAAAATCTTTCCTCTTTATAATATTAGTATAGATATACCTAGATCTAGCTTAATAAGACCAAGTTATAATTGCACAATCACATATAGGCGTACAGTCAGCACCATTAGTTTGTATACACCGCAGTACCTTGTTACACTAAAAATCCATGTGACTAAGTAAGTGAAATAGACAGTTAGATTAATGTGACAAGGTACTGCGTTGTATACAAACTAAAGACGCTGACTGTACACTGCATGTTAAATTAGTATGCGTTTCGCCCTCTTGTACTTTATGAAAGTTTTAACAAAAACGTACAACCGCGCACGTTCGGATGAATTAATTTCGTGCATATCGACTAAAAACCCTAATGTTATTGATTTTAACAGTATTATTTTAACTTGAAATAGAAAACTACTATATTCGCCGTAGTTTAGCGACCTCCGTAGTCGAGAGGGAATTTAATTTGAGTAAAAAACGGGCTTGCTACACATTACATTACATTTTTTAGACTTTTTAAGGACTTTTTTTTTATAAAAAGTTCGGTTTCAGTTTCGGCCGAAACTACAGTGAAACCGAACCTTCGGTTTCGGTTTCGGCAAAATAACATGTTTCGGTCGGTCACTAGTTACCATCCGTATTAATTGTATTCATCACATTATGGTACTTATGTCTTCTGTGATTTTTTTTACCCGTTTCTTGATATTCACTATTCCCTCTACCTTAAGGTTGTCTAGAAAAGATTGCTTTCTAGCAATAAGACCGCCTAAATTAAACTTAACCTATATATGCGCAGTGGAAGCGTGCTGGGCCCATAACCTATTAAAACACGTTCTTGTTCGCAATAGACTAAATTTATTTTTCTTAATCATAATGTACCTACATTTTCACATAGATGGCGCCACTTAATCCTAATACATTTGCTTATTTTGTTATCTGTAGTCTAACAGTATAACCGATTTCTGTATTTTTTTCTGTGCTATAAAGTGTATCTATCATATCGACTTTTTTACTTTTATAGTGATTTACGCCGCACTAGCAAACTTTAAATATAAAAAAAATTCATCGCCTACGATAACTTGCGGCTAGCTCAGTTGGAAAAGCAACAAGCACGATACGTGAAGGTCGTGGGTTGATTCGCACACCGCAAGAGGGGATGAAATTTTGCTGTTTTTTTATAATTTTCAATGACACTAATATTTGTTTTTGTTTCAGCTCCAACCAGTGATCAAGACAACTGATAAAATGGTTTCCGCGGAAATTTCAATCTTGACCAATGTGACCGACAATCAAGCTCAGTACAAATGCGTCGCAGGCAACAGCGCTACTCAAATACCTCTGTTTGAGACAGTCACACTTAGCGTTTTTTGTAAGTATATATAATTAGTTGCTAAATTTATACGCGTGGACCTAGTTATAACATATACAAAAACAAAAAAATAATTAATAATTTGACCAACTTTTCTATAGCTTCAACCCCCGTTCTAACCCCTCAAAAAAACGCGTAGAGTAAGTTATTTACACGTAAAAAGATAAAAAGAATCAATATTTAGATGAACTTTTCTACTTATTTTACCCCCTTCCCCGGGGGGGGGGGGATTTAAAAAAATACATGTGTTCAGATATTATGTTTTCAATGAAGAATCTGCATGCAAATTTTTATTGAAACAACTGTGAAAATCAAAAAACTTTTATGTAAACTTTCAACCCTCGTTTTACCCCTTTATGTGATGATGATTTTCAAAAAATGTTTTACAAAATATTTCATGACTTTCAATGAAGATTTGTTGTACTAAATTTAATTTGAATGACTTCAAAAACGGCAAAGTTTCATACTAAGGTGGAAACCCCTTTTTACCCTCTTATGGGGTACATTTACAAAACATCTTTCAATATGCCCTTCGCTATAAAACCTTTGTAAAATACCGTATGTCTAACCCATATAGTTTAGGCCTGGCCTATTTTCACTTATATCCCTACTAATATTATAAATGCGAAAGTAAGTGATGAAATTTGGCGTAGGTATACGTTAAACCTCAAGAACGGACATAGGCTACTTTTTGTTAGAAAGTAGGAGGGGAGGGGGGAGGTAATGCCCCCTTTGAAAGTTTTTAAGTTAAAGATATGAAAGTTAAAATAAAGACTAGGAGATAGGGGTAAAACTGACCATGAAAGGATGTAGTCCACGCGAACGAAGTCGCGGACACAGCTAGTTGATTTATATAACGAATACTTGTTATCAATGACGTGTTAATACTAGAATAACATATAGGATTTACTTATCCTTAAAAAAACATGAACAAAGCCGCGGGCCACCACAAGTCGAAAGATAAAATCGAAAACCACCCGAAAATTTTTAGTGCACTAATAAAGAAAAGCCAAGTCAAATTCGCGCCAATAATTTTTTACCTTTTGCATACCTAATGATCGCATTGAACTCCCTAAGTTGGAATTAGCGAATTCATATTGCCTCGCCCAATTTAAATTTCTAATGAGCAACCTGTAATTAAAGCCCACTCAAAATTCTGTTCGTTTCCATAATTTAGACTCTTAAAGAGTTCGTTGGGGTCCGTTTTGGGCCGGTATGTCGGACCCTAGGCCTAATAAGATTATGAACAGTGAGGCATATCCAACTGACCTTTAAATAATCAATTATAGTCTTAAGAAAAAAACTAGCTGCTATACGTGTAGTAAGTTAGTAAAGTATCTTGTATGTTAATAATGTATACAAATTTTCATGAAAATCTATTTATTTATGAAAGAAAAGAAACTTTTTTACCAACTTTCAGTATTGTAATACTAATACAATGTTGTGTACAGTCAGCAGCTTTAGTTTGTAAACAACTAAGTGCCTTGTCACATTTAATTCACTGTCTGTCTTACTTACTTACGTACGCCAAGGTTTAATGTGACATAGTACTCAGGTGTATACGAACTAATGATGCTGACTGTACGTGTGTGTTATTTGATTCAGCTAAATAAGTGTTTTACGTTGAAACTATTTTTAGTATATATGGTATTAGAACATAAACCTAATTAACAAAACGCATCCATGCCGCGTTTTGTTACTCAACGAGCGATCGGCGCGCCTCTTATGCACTGTAACAACACTATCTTCTCTCTGTCTGTGTGTGGTCGTTGACTGGTTGTATCATGTAACGGTTTTCCGATTAAAATCTTCTATTAACTTTAAATCTAGTTTTTCTTTACAATACTATTTCTATTTCTCGTAAATATATGTTATCAAATTCTACTTAACACAAATTTGCTGATACAGTTTAATTACTTCGTTTGCCTGCTAAACTTTTGATACATTTAGCAAGTGAACGCCGATTCAACCTTACTGTTACCTCTTTTACATTATACCGTTAGAGCCCTAAACGTTTAAGGGTGGCCCTTCATAATTTCACAAGCCCTTTTACCTTCGCTCGAAACTAGTGTATATTTCTTTAATTTACCTTACGTTTAGGTCTTTTTTATTGGGGTAAAGAACTACTCCGTGGCGTTAATTTGGGCTCAGAAATTATATTCCTAGAACTGAGCTCAAATTGTGTTACGCAATAAGTGAAACGGTGGAAGTATTTTTTCGTAGATATTGTTTATATAAATGGCGGTCGATTATATAAGATGATAGGTTTCTAACGTTTTTAGTTATGTTATTTGAGTTTTGGTAAAATAGCCTTTGCCATGCGAGGATAATGTAGTTTTTCAACAGTTAAATTTTTTTTTAAGTTTTTTAGTAATAACAGGGCTTAATCAATGGAAGCAAATAAAAAAATAATGATATATTACCTTTTTACAACATTTATGTTTATCGGTTACTAGTAAGATATTTTTTTGGAAAAAAAGTCTTTAACTATTAAAAAATATAAAGATAGAATTTACTTAATGCTGGGTTGGCCTGTTAAAAGACATCAAATCCGGCATTTTATTAAATATTTAAAATTCAAATATTGAAATTATTTTGACTGTGTAGCCCAAGCGTTCGTGTTATTAAAACTAAAGCGACCGGAACCACGAAATTTAAATAAAAACATTGAACACCCAGACACAGAAGAAACACACACGTTTATAAAAAAAAACTAGAATACTTATACTAATATGTAGTTACAACACAAATACATTTGTGACTTTTACACGAATAAAATAATTTTATTTTCTATACTCATGCTAATACCAATATTTCTTTATCAGTCGCACCAGAAGCTGTAAAAGTGAGGGCTGAGCCAGCAGAGCTCAAACCAGGAACCGAAGCAACACTGTTCTGCGATGCTGCGTCCAGTAATCCACCGGCCACTCTCTCGTGGTGGCGCGATGGCATTCCTGTTCAAGGTGAGTATGATGATATCATCAAATTACACTAGAAATAAATACTATTTAGTCTCAAAAAAGACAATAACAGCCACTTAAATGAGAACATCTTAATGTTAAAAATAATAATAATTAGGTTAGGGCAGAGGTTCCCAAACTTTTTCGCTACGCGGCGCACTTCTGGGTTTAGCATTTCAGCGCGACGCCCATTGCATTGAAGTTTGGGGGCCTAAAAACCTTCACTATGAAGTCTAGTGTGATAGATCCCAATCTGTGCCATCTTAGAAAAATGTCTTAGAAAAATCTTAGAAAAACAAAATCACAATTTTGTATATATTGGGTGGAGGGGTAGGGGGCCCATTTAGGGTACGCCTGGCAGCGCCCCAGTCTTCCCTTCACGACGCACCAGGGCGTCGCGGTGCACAGTTTGGGAACCCCTGGGTTAGGGGTTAAATATGTTATTAGTAGTGACGAGGTAAGTACGTCGTTCGAGGCTTTTGTATGGTAGGTATGAAATACTCCCCTAGCGCATTCTCAGTAGGTAGGTAGTTATGTTTATTCCAAAATGTGTTTTGCAAGTTTATTTTTGAATGCACTAAGTGGGTTAACATGTTTTATATTTGTGGGTAGATTGTTAACTGCGCTCCTTCAAAAGTGATCATGTTTTTGCCGTAATTGGTCCACAATTAACTAGTTCAAAGACTAGTTTGAATTATTTTTAATGAATCATAATAAAATCATCTTCTATTGCGGTATGGGTTTCGAACCCGCGACCTTCACGATTCGCGTTTGCTGCTCTTCCGACTGAGCTAACTGCAAGTTATCGTAGGAATCAACAAGAATTCCTTTTATATTAACCTCAGCTGTCGGACTTAACTAGGACGCTTCATTCTAACGTTGATCTCTTGTTTCACCCCCTTATGGGGTACATAAATATTGGACAACATCACATACATTGCTCTGATTCTGTTGTAAGTAGCTGAAACACTTGTGTTACAGAAATCAGAAACAACGACGGTACCACAACCCAGACCCGAGACAATATAGAAAAGTTCGTTTCCCATATTGACCCGACCGGGGATCGACAGAAACTTGTCTTATTACAAAGTAGATCATTATTCAAATGACAGAAATGTAAAGATCTAGGATACTCAATGCATATTTTAATAGGTTTTCAAGAAACCAAATGTTTTTGTTTTTGGATCATATTTTAAGATTTAATTATTTGTCCATGGTATACTGCCAAACCTGTCCACAATTTTGTTAAAGTACTTAAATTAATACGCATTCCATTAGAATGTATATGTTGTCAAAGAAAGTCTTTCTAGAATTTAATTATCCTTAGCCTTAGATGAAAATCGTTTAAGATATTAATTTCATTAAATCTCATCTAGCCAACTTAACATTGACGAGAAAACTAGTATCGCTTATTAAAATGAGCAAATGGAACAACATAGTATGTTTGACATTAAAAGTATGAGCTTATTAATTATAATTATATATTTACATATATGTAGTATGGTTCTCTATGTAAGTGCTTTACGCCCGGTTCCAATATTATACGAGTCGTAATATGTCAAAATTGACTATCCGATTTTCTTCAACCGACCACGACTCGGTAATTCTAATTTGAACCAAAATATTAAAAAGACAAACAGAATTATAATCGGTTTAAATTTGGTGTGGAACATTCCATCCGTAGTTTGCCGCGTAAACATAGGCCTAGGAACATTCTCTTAGACCCTGAAGACGCCATCATGGTCGCCATGGCCGAAGCTAAACAGCTCGCGACAGCTAACACTCCACAACGACCGGACCCTTTGGAAATATCATTACATGCTGTGACGCTTCTCCCCCCCCCCCCCCCCCCTTTAAGGGTGGTTAGGCTACCATACCTACCCAGCTCTTAAGTCAGACCCCTCTATGTTGTTGTTTTACTAGTTTTAATTTCAAAGTTTAAGCTACAAAAATGTTTTAACATGATGTGAATGCTTTATGACATTGCCGTCTAGTTAAGTTATTTTTTTGTGTCTTATTGTTTTTCTCATTGACCGTAATCTGTCTGCATACCTACTACCTATTTCAAATAAATAAATATGGAAAGTCCTCTGACAGTTGTTTAATTTTTAGGGGGGTGTGAGCCCTCCTCTACCCCGAAAGTCAACTAAGGATGACTATCTGCAGCTATCATCAGTAATTATATAGGAAAATCAGGTGTGGAGCATATAATATGGCGAAGTTATATTCATGGCTTCATCTAATTGTGGAGCATTCAAGCCGAAATACCCATTATGCTGCCTTAACTCATTTGTATTGTAATGGGAAGTCTGCAGAGTAATGAGATTCAAATAAATGCAATATCGAAACGAATTATTAGGGGAATTGAGACGGTAATACTTTTGAGGTGGAAGTCTATATAAAGTACTTGAAACAAATAATATTACATTCACTGAGAATGTTGTATCATTCACTTTAATTTTTTTAATTATATTTTAAGGTTGAACTTCTAAAACTAAAATTTATGTACAAAATTAGTTAAATAATTGATTATCAATTAATTTAAAGTATCAATGCTGTAATATGTTTTATTGGCCATATAGTTTTTATTGCAAATTCACCATTGATTCTTTCAAAAGTTGCATGAAGAAACATCTTCCGGGCCATTATGGCAATGCTAACAGATAGGATTTTACGGTAACAAATCCGTTGTCATCGCGTGGTAATCGATGTGGGTTCCTCTCTTGCTTATCATCTGGCTGGAAGGAAGCAATATACTGTGCTTCTATAAAAAAAAACAAAATCAAAATCGGAATCTACGTTCTAAGATTTGATTATCTGCTCTTCAATATTCTTCACAATCCATTGTCCCCATCCTATCTAACAAAACAATTTCAATATCTCTGTCAATCTCATGACCGATCTCTTCGCTCCTCAGACAACCTAAGCTTAAACATTCCTCGACATCAAAGTAACTTCTTCTCTAAGTCTTTCACTGTGCAAGCCGCTCGGCTTTGGAACGCTCTGCCCGCTGATATCCGACAATCTCTGACTAAGGGAATTTTTAAAAATATAGTTCGTGAATACTTCTTCTCTCTCGCTAACAAGTAATTCTAGGAAATTATAATAAAAGACATGTGGAAATGGATTCACGAACGAAATGATGTCTGATGTCAATATGTTTTGTTCGGGCGTGATGAGTGTTATTTTTTGTGAGTTTGATGGCACTTTGATTGTCACAGTGAATGGTGATAGGCGACGAAGATGAAAAAATGTCGCTAATGAGTGAGCGAATGTAAATGGCTTCCTTACAGGATTCACTCAGAGCCATGTACTCGGCTTCTGTTGTCGATGTGGCAACAGTTCTCTGTTTCCGAGATTCCCACGATACTGCTGCGCCACTTGACTGGAACACAAAACCAGTGTATGATCGTCTGTCGATCAAGTTACTACCGTAATCGGCATCAGCATATCCGATTAGGTCGCCGGTACTGCTGTAAGTCAGTTTTTTGTATTTGGTGGCCTTCAGGTAGCGAAGAACGCGTTTTGCAGCTCTCCAATGCACCTCCCCGTAATGTACGTTGAATTGACTCAAGGCAGACACGGTATGAGCGATATCTGGCCTTGTGCCAATGGAAATGTACATTAGACTTCCAATGAGCTGTTGGTATGGAAGATCTAGCTGTTCTTCCGTGGTGTCTGGTAACGTGAGGCGTGAACCTGTCTCCATAGGAGTTGACACAGGTATTGCATCTGTCATACCAAACTTCTCGATGACTTGCTCGATGTACTTTGTTTGATCGAGTGACAGCTTGCCTTTGTTCCGTGTGACTCGCATACCCAAACAATCTTTCAATGGGCCTAAATCCTTTATAATAAAGGACTTTTGTAGTTCATCTTTGAACTGACGTTTCATTTTCACATCGTTGCTGAAAATGAAGAAATCGTCCACAAATACTGCAACGATTAGTAATTTGGCATCTTCCCGCTTGTAGTAGATGCAATGTTCATGCTCTGAACGTTTAAATGACAGCTTGTTCATTGCTTCACAGACTTTTTTGTTCCACTGTCGCGGAGCTTGCTTGAGTCCGTAAAGAGATTTTTTTAATAAGCAGACTTTTGATTTATCGTTAGAAAAGCCTTCTGGCTGCTCCATGTAAATTTCCTCTTCTAGATCACCATGAAGGAATGCAGTTTCGACGTCTAGGTGGTCGATATCTAAATTTAATTTAGCAGCATTGGCTAGAAGAAGACGAATGGACGATAGTCTCGCTACTGGTGAAAAAGTTTCACCGTAGTCTACGCCATGGACTTGCGTAAATCCTTTGGCAACAAGTCTTGCTTTGAATTTGACAATTTTTCCGTTGGTATCCCTCTTGACTTTGTACACCCACTTACATCTAATAATTTTTCTATCTACAGGTCTATTTACAAGTGTCCACGTTGCATGCTTTTGCAACGAATCATGTTCTGATTGCATAGTTTTAAGCCATTCTTGGCTGTGGCTGTCCTTTAGAGCTTGTTTGTATGTCTGAGGCTCACAGTCAGTGCTTATCAGATTCACATTCTCCGTGTATCTGTCCGGAGGGCGTCGCTCTCGAAGAGGATATCTTCGGCTGGTAACAGTTTCTGAAGTAACAGAAGAATCTGGTTGCTCTTGGATATCAGCGTAAACTTCAGGTTGTACTTGAGTGACAGCAGGCTCTGGAGGAGGTGGTACAGGAGTAGGTGACGATGTGGTATCTTGTATAGCTGAAGAAGAAGATGGGGTAGGTTTGGGAATAGAAATAGGTTCCAGATTTTCAGGCTGATGATGGAAGATGTCTGAAGTCTGGTTTTCATTTACGGTTGATGATGATGAATGACACTTTTTGTTTCGGTTGATGCGTTTCCTACACTGAGATACTACATGGCCTAACTTCTTACAATATGTACACGACACCTTATTATATTTACACACAGGAACACTATTTACACTAGATAATGCACTAGACGTAGACGGCGTATCACGGCGTTCTTCCTTGAGAAGTACCGAAGCAACCGTGTCTGTGGTTATCGGTGTGCCGGAATGCTCTATCGCCATGACCATGGGGCTGTAGCTGTCGCCGAGTCCTGCCAGCATGATGACGCCGACTAATTCGTCGTCTAGGCCAGCTTGAATGGCAATCAGCTGCTGCTGCACATGACGTATGTCATTCACGTAGACTTCGATGTTTGCGTACATTTCCAGTTTTGCGCCAAGTATCTTCTTCATTAGCTTTAAACGACGTGTCAGCCCGCTGTCCGCATAGGCTGCACGAAGTTTCTCCCAGGTTTCCTTTGACGTTTGTACTGACATGACGACGGGATAAAGATCCTCACATAGGCTAAGGCATATCTTAGACCTTGCTTTGGCATCCTTTCGCTTGAAGTCGGGTTCTTCTTGCGTTGGCATCGTGATGCAATCCCATAAGTCGTTGTCGATCAAGGCCATCTTCATTGCGAAGCTCCATGTCGCGTAGTTTGAGCTTCCTTGTAACTTCGCGAAATTCGATGTACTTGCCGTCAGCTGTGGTTGCGCCTTGTCTCCATCCATTTTTAGGGTTTTATTTTACCTCTAAGAGCCCATAACCTCTAGGAAATTATAATAAAAGACATGTGGAAATGGATTCACGAACGAAATGATGTCTGATGTCAACATGTCTTTTATTATAATTTCCTAGAGTAATGATAGTTATGAATTTGTCAATTGCTGAACCAATTTATTTATCTTCTGAATTTATAGTTATGTAGATATTTGTTTTTATATATAAATTATCAATATTATGTAAATCTAAGTATACCTTCATATTTTATATATTATATTCTAATTAATTTATATAGTATGTGTATTATTATCGTATATTTAAAAGATACCGTAATGTTATTTTAAATGCTTAATTTATTGTTGTTTAAAATGATATCTTTTTTTTTCTCCTTTGTTACCGCACCCATATATAAACTATCTGCATGACCCAAGGGTTGACTGGTAGAGAATGCCCCTAGCATTAAGTCCACCTGTTTTACCTATTTGTGCAATAAAGTTTTTAAATAAAAAATAAAAATTATCTTTATTCTCAGGTCTACCAATGCAACAAAGTCCAGGACTACACGGAGGGACGGTGTCGACGATACAACTGAAGCTGACGATAACGAAAGATCTTAACGGAGCAGTGTACACGTGTCAGGCGATGAACGAGGCTTTGCAGCGGAGTGTGCACGATGCGTTGAGCTTGAAAGTGCTTTGTGAGTAGACATAGTCACTAGTTGCGGTATTCGCCTAACTATTATGACGGCTGTGTGCCTGAGCGCTGACGTGGACTGCCATGGTGGTTAGTAGGGACTGAGCACTTGCACGTCACGTAAAATGTCGCCTTATTATATCACTCAAAGCATGGCTTAATCATCAGTTAATCCATCAATTTTGGCAACAAATTCAATCTAGGAGAATTTGGGGATCTCAATCAAAGAGTTCCTCGCCTTAGATTGGGACTAGTGGGTCTCTCAGCCTGGTGATCCACGGTGTTTTTCCAGCTAACATTTTGTAACGTTTTCTTAGTTATGCTTGAAATCTAATCGACCATATTTATTTACTTCCAATTTTGCACTTCGTCGGTGTGTGTGTCGTAAGGTCCTTTGATTATTATCTATTTATTGATTCTAAGAGTATCTTTCAACTGGATTATAATAACTAAGTATATTACTTGAAACCATAGCTTTTTCAGTTAGTTAAGTAACAACAAATCGACTCGAACATTAGTTTTATGTTTCGTATATGTAGCGGCTTTGCAATGACAAAATTCTTTCCAGATGCTCCAATCTTTGACGAAGTGACCCCAGCAACATACGTGAAAGCAGAAAACGAGCAACTCAGTATACCGCTCAGAGCTGATGGGAACCCAGGCAGCATCACCTACACCTGGACCAAGGACGGATTGCCTATCACGCAGTCTTCGTATAGCAGCGGTAGTAAGTTGGAATATTAATGTTTATTACTTACTTATGCTCCATCTATGTTAAAACAATCTTCTTTACTTCTTACTGCAGTGGTAGTAAGTTGGAATACTGATGTTTTATTTCTTTTTTTTGCTCCATTTAAGTTAAGTTCTTCTATTCTACTTCTTACTGCAGTGGTAGTAAGTTGGAATACTGATGTTTATTCCTTTCTTTTGCTCCATCTAAGTTAAATTCTTCTACTCTATTTCGTCTTGTAGCGGTAGTAAGTTGGATTACTGATGTTTAATTACTTACTTATGCTCCATCTATTTTAAATTATTCTTCTTTACTTCTTACTGCAGTGGTAGTAAGTTGGAATACTGATGTTTTATTTCTTTCTTTTGCTCCATCTAAGTTAAATTCTTCTACTCTATTTCTTCTTGTAGCGGTAGTAACTTGGAATACTGATGTTTTATTATTTTCTTTTGTTCTTTCTAAGTAAGATTTATTTCACTAGTGTGGATCGACTGGGTGTAGGCTAAGATCTTAATTGTAACTCTAAGGAATTAAATTAGTTTTTTTTTTTAAGTTTTTTGGATTTTCAATCATCATTCATTGTTGATGACTTGATAATATACAATAATCCTATTCAGTCTGTTAGCTGAAGGATTTAAAATAAAATTAATTTAATTCCTTGACAATCTGACAATCGAAATAAACGAATATTACGCAAAAGTACGGAATCTTCTTCTTTTTCGTAATACTAATACACTTTTGAATCTATATTGATCCGACCGGGAATCGAACCCGGCACCTCATAATGGCCCAATGCCAAAGTCCTGCCTACTCGCCACTTGGCTACGAAGAATGTTGTCTTACATTTGTTTATTTCTTGTTTATATAGACGATAGAATAATATCAGAAGGCAACATTTTGAACATCACGAGACTACTGCGGAGCGACGCTGGCATTTACACTTGCGAAGCTGTGAACTCTCAAGGAGCCGCTACCTTTAACGTTACTGTATCTGTTAACTGTAAGTAACACATGTTATCTTATTTCTGTAGATACTTGTAAAGTGTAGGTATATGGACCAGGTAATAGTCAAAGTCAAAGGGAAAGGAAATTGGGTGACACTAGACGTTACTACTGTATAATTTGAGTCAGATTACTAGAACTTCAGTTTATTTTATATTTTATATTAATATGTCAAGTTTTGCTGTGAATTTTTGATTAAATAATTTATATTTTCATTTTATACCTATATTCTTAATATCTTTATGTATAAAAATTAATCCCAATTTCCCTTGGTCGCGCCATTACGCGTGAACGGCTGGACTAACTTCACATTTTTTTTGTTGGGTTGGTTATTGTCAGAGGAAAAACTTTAAAAAATATACTTAAATAGTAGCCGTGAAGACAGGACCACATCTGTCGAGTCAGCTAGTTTTTTCATAAAATGTTTTTTACGAAACTTTTTTGACTATAATAAAAAAACTGCAACGCCTACTAGGTTTAAATTTTTTCTTACAATGTTAACTTAACGTGTACAATCATTTTTTTTTTGTTTTTCAAAGATGAGGCTGCAATAAAATCAACGAGTCAAAATGGAATAGTGAATCCAAATGAAGATGCTGTATTGTCGTGTACAGCTACGGGTAAGTAATGATTTTATTTACATATATATCGGCTTTTACATTTAAATGTTATAAACTAGACTGCTATAATATGGCTGATAAATTGACACGTATTAATTAAATGAATTTTATGTGGATTTCTCAGATAAAACGATGGTCAGTTAAACCAACGGCTGCCCTGTTGACCACACTTATACAATACTTTATGAATATCAATTTCTTTTCTTGTTTCATTTTAAGTCTTTTATTTTTTATTGTAAAAAATGTAGCTGTATGTGGTTGTGGCGGTCTGATCTTCATAGGTGCGAGATGATTCAAATAGGGAAAACAGTCATGTGATGAACACTTGTGTTTGCTCTAGGTATTTGTGAATGTACTAGATGTTGAGCGCATCTTTAGCCTCCTTATTTCAGGATACAAAATCACCTGTATGTTTTATAATTATCTGCCTAGCTACCAAATTTCATCAAAATCCATTTACTAGTTTTTGTGTCAAAGAGTACCTATGCACTCAACCAGCACTTCTTCTAACGAAATTTCACATTTATAATCAAAGTACATATTCTGGTTGCTACCAGAATATGAACCAACTATGCTTAGTTGGTTCTGGTTTCCATATCAGAAGTTAAAGCTGCTTTTGGATCAGCTCGATGTATGTGATGTCTTCTGATTTTTACTGTAAATTCGACATACACTTTGCTGTATTTCAGTATCTAATAAGAAAATTGTTTCAGGCAACCCCCTAACTGCTGATCACATTAAATGGGAGCGCAAAGACTATAACATGGAAGCGAAGCCAGTGACGTTTGAGTCCAGGAACTTGACCAGCTTCCTGACTATCCCTGGAGCGACCAGACAAGATGTTGGGAACTTCCAATGCGTGGTTAATAACGGGGTGGGGAAGGAGAGCAGGCAGGATGTGATGTTGGTGGTCAAGTTTATGCCGGAGATGGATTCGACGCCAAGCTTGAAGAAGTCTGCGTCCAATGCTGGGCAAGTCGGAAGATTGACATGCAGGTAAGGAACCCAGTCAGTCAAATAATTCTTTATTCAAGTAGGTTACATAAAACACTTTTTAAATCGTCACTGAATACGTTGCATAGTGACCCTAATGCTGGTTCGGAACATGTATTTTTTTAAGAGAGGTAGGGCATAGCGATTTATTGCTCGAACTGGAGCAGCCCACCTGGTGAAATACCTCCACCTTACAGAAGTCTGCGGCCAGATAACAATCATTTCGGTGTTGTTGTGTTCCTGCGTGTGAGTATAGTTTCCAGAGCTCTTGGGGGTGCTACATTAGTAGCAGGGATCAAACCTTCAAGGTGATGGCGACAATTCCAGTTATTTATTTATTATCCTGTACTTGTCGCTCTTAAGCTAGGACCTCATTACCACTTAATATCAGGTGGAATGAGGTTGACCTCATTTTTTTTTATATTACACTTCAAGATTGATCTTGAAGTGTAATATAAAAAAAAATACAAATGCGTCTTTCTTTTAGATGTCAAGCAGCTCCAGCCCCAACCTTTCTCTGGGCAAGAAACAGCGCCACTCTCCCTGTAAACACCTCCACTAAGTACTTCGCGGAGTACCACAAGGTTGATGCAATCACCTACATCTCTGTGCTGCTCATCAATGACGTCAGAACTTCGGATTACGGCACATACGACTGCAGTGCCACCAACGCCTTGGGATCCAGCATGACAAGTGTAAAGCTGGATATTACTAGTGCACCAGGTGAGTTTTTTTCGTCTGTACTCATTTAGAAAGAACATTTTATGAGCCACGTTTTAAGTGCAGCAAGATAAAGGTCCACACACGATCGAAAGCACGTAACATTCGACTTATTACAATCCTTATATTGCGGGCATAAGAACTAATTGTTCAACTGCGAGTGTTTACCTTGTCGACAGTACATATTGAAAAAAAAACCTAAAGTGTCTCTTTTTAATCTAACTCAAAATTCGAATGAGAGTGGAACTAAGCATAGTAATATTTAAGAGAGGTAGTAGGGCATATCGATTTATCGCTCGAACGGGAGCAGCCCGACTGGTGAAATACCTCCACCTTACAAAAGACCGCAGCCAAATAACAATCACTTCGGTGTTGTTATGTTCCTGCAAGTGAGTAAGGTTTCCAGATGTCCTGGGGGGTGCTACATTAGTAGCAGAAGTCAAGCCTTCAAGGGAAGGGTGAAGAGTCCAGTAGGTAATAGCTTTAATATGCTGTATTTGACGCCCTTAATCTAGGACCTCACTACCACATAACATCAGATAGGAAGAGGTCAATCTCGAAGAGCATTAAAAAAAAAATTCCTTATTTTGCCGGAGCCATTTTAGTTCTCAAATTTTTGTACCAATATCAAGTTGGAAACATAGCTACATCTAATTTCAATATATATTTTTGTTGCCACAGATCAAGTTATATCATTAGCCGTTACAAACGTCACGTACAACTCGGTCACCTTGGAGTGGGTGCCTGGGTTCGATGGTGGTCTGCAGCCTCGGTACAGAATAAGATACCGGTAAGTAGTATAATAGAGGGTCAAAAATAGCCTGATTTGCTTCGAGTAAAGGATGGTAGGGACGTGCCGCTTTTTTTTGCTCGACTTGGCGACAAATTTTTATGGGTCTATTTAATCGAGCACCAGATTCAAGTAGCTGACCTAACCTAACCTAAATAATAGGTTGGGGACAAATTTAATAAGTAAGCCACTTGGGCTTAGGCGAGCTGTGGCTCAGTTAGTATCTCTGTCGCCCAGATTAAAACAAGGTGCTGAGATGTAGCAGTAGTTACTGTAAAATTATTTTTGTTTACAAGGTTTTTTGTAATAACTAATCTATGTTGTTTTCTTATTCTATGGACGCCTTAAAGTTATTTTTTTAAGCTATACTTAAATTTGCCGCGGCATTATATAATGCTTAGGCATAATATGTAATGACACGGGAATTTATATTTTGTCTTCGCCATTTTACAAACGGATTTAGATGTTATTTTTGGTAGGAAGGAATGCTATCAAAGATTAACATAATATATGATACCTCTTGAGTCGTGGAGAACTGCTTATCACTACATAGTATAAAACAAAGTCGCTTTCTCTGCCCCTATATCCCTATGTACGCTTAAATCTTTAAAACTACGCAACGGATTTTGATGCGGTTTTTTTAATAGATAGAGTGATTCAAGAGGAAGGTTTTTTTTTTCAACAAAGAAAAGAAAAGCCAATATTTCTAAGTATTTAAATTACATCCGTGCGAAGCCGGGGCGGGTCTCTAGTACAGTATGTGTGCCGGTAACTGCAACTTTTAATATAAGCAATTTAAAAAATCAACCTTGTTACAGCAAAATTTTCGAAGATTCCTACAAATACGAAGATGTGAAACCGAAGGAGGCTACATCGTACGTCGTCGGTGGCTTGGAGAAGAATACTGACTACGTCTTCTCGGTGATGGCTATCAATAACATCGGGCAGAGCAAGTACCGGCCTGATGATACCAAAGCTACCACGCTGAGTAAGTAATCTCAAGATAGTATTTTCATAAAATAAAAAAACGAAAAATTTCTAAAAAATATAATTTAAAAATTAATAAAAAATTAAATCTCATAAAAAAATATCAGAACCGAAATATTGTGCCTATTTATTTTTCTGCAAAAATTATAAACATGGTTCAAATTTGTATAAATAAGTACTTTACTAAATTTTCATTAAAACTTGTAACGAATCCCGTAGTAGGGTTGAAATTTAAAAATATAATAAAATGCCAAATTTGGTTACATATCGACGATTAAGAAACAATAGCACTTAATTGCATATTTTAAATAAAATTGCATACGACCATACACATAATTTATATCTACTTTTATACTTAGGTGATATCAGTTCTGAACTGTCAATATTGTTAATTATATAAAAAAGACCAGTAAAATATTAATAACATGGCACACAATATGTGAACCAGTATGAATAGTCAAAAATATGTTGAGCAAATAACAATTTTCTGTTCTGAGTGTTAAGATATATTATTCTCTAAAATTAACACCCAAATCTTTTTCCACGCAAAGACATGATCCCATCATCAGTACAGTCTAGCTCAGAGGAATACAACTCTTACAATGTTCCCGGAGTATTCATAATTACTGGCACCATAGTTGGGACAGCCTTGATACTCCTGAATGTACTGCTGATAGGATTCTGCCTACACAGGAGAACGAATAAGAGGATACGAGGTTTGATAAATGACAGTTTTAGCCTTCTGCTATTGTTGGATAAAAAGAACGAAAAGTATTTAAAATTTTGATATTTTTAAAAAACTTTTTCAGAACTTTTTCTACTTTTTTGTAAATCAAGAATTGGTTTATCCAACACTAGTCAATGCTTTCAATGTTGTTTTAGACTTTATTTTTATTTTATTAACGTGTTTGGGAACAGAAGTTCAAGACTAGGTTTACGAAAAAATTAAAACGGTTAAATTGAGAAACCTCCTCTTTTATTGAAATCTGTTAAAAAAATGGTTGACCTCTACTACAACACTTGCTAATAGATTCATTGCTTAGAAAAAAAAGGAAATAATTTAAAAGCTGCAAATTGGCAAAAGGAGGTGGGAGGGATATTTTTTAAAGTAAAAAAATCGGTTTATTTTTATTTTTTCATTTTTTTAATCTAGTTTTGGACTTCATATTCCGCTTTAGCTCCAATCCATTTTCACCATTTTTTATTTGTTTTTTTTATTTTTCCCTCATCACAGCGGCCCCCGCTTCCGAAGTAGGTGAACTGAACGTGATCTCCACGGAGTACGTGGAAACTGCTGACGTTTCCAAGTCAGTTGTTGTGTACGTGGCCATCACTGTGGCCGTACTTGTTCTGATCAACGCCGCTTTTGTTGCATGTTTTGTGTTCAAAAGACGCTCTAGACGGTTGAAAGGTAATTTTTATTTTTTATTTTCACAATTTTTTTTACTATTTTTTTATTTATCATTGTATATTTTTAGATATGTAGCTCGTTAGTATCTTTGTGTAGAGATATTTGAAATTAAATCTGTAATATATTTTAAGAAACAGAAAATTTTAATCTGAAATGTTTTTTTTCGGTTTCTTTAAAATATTTAAAGTTTGCTAATGCAGCGTGTCAGAAATCTGTAAAATATTTTTAGAAACTCAAAATTGTTCTCAAAAGTCTTGATGCCTACTATTTTTGCTTAATTTTATCGTGTATGAAATTTATTATTGTAAAAAATTTTTACAAAAAAAAAAACAATCCTTATTTAAACTCGTTATTGAAAATGAAAAAAAAATCGTAAATTTGTTGTTTTTTTATATTATATGACTATAAAATTGTGGTTTTATTAAATACTTTTAAAAAAGAAAAATAAAATAGAAACAGTTTTAAAAATTCATTGATATATTTCGACAAACTTTTCTTAGACTATTTTATTTTTTATTTTTTATTATCAAGTTTTTCTTTACTAAGAATTCTATTTCCTCACCAGAACAAGCCGGCCAAGCTTCAAAGTCAGCCACCATAGAGATGTACGCGCCCTCCTCCTACAACGACACTATGACGGGAGAGACCCTTAGCTCAGTGTCTGAGAAGTCGGAGACGTACTCCCAAGACGATGTGGACGACAGGCCACCACCGCCCATCCCTGAAGTGCCTTCCATGCCAAACAGGCACATGTTGGGCCAGGTACGATTTTTTTTATTATCTACCAGATTTTTGGAAATACTTTAAAAAATTTATGAATTGAGTCCGTTGTTTATTACCAACCAAATTTAGTCTACACTAATATTATAAAGAGGAAAGATTTGTACCTATTTTTGTACGTTTGTATGTTTGTAATGAATAGGCTCAAAAAGTACTGGGCCGAGTTAAAAAAATATTTCACCAATAAAATGCTACATTCTTCCAATTTGACATAGGCTACAAACATAGGAATCCTTGGTAAAATTTGAAAAATTTTAACAGAATAGCGGAAAAAATTATCTAAGGCGAAACGAAGTTCGCCGGGGCCGCTAGTAATTTATAAAAAAGAAACATTCATGAATGCACTTAATTGCACAAAATGTTTGCAGAAATATGCGTTATACAAAAATGACAGTGCAATATAGGCGATCTTATCGCTAAAAATTTGATTGTTAAAAAAATAAAAGGTTTAAATATACGTTTTTTTCGATGGAGAGACACGCGCAAAAATAGTTAGATCATGTGTAAATTAGTGTGAAATTAATGTTTAAAGAAAACGACCTTTTTCTTCTTGTTTGTTAAGATATTTTTTCTTTTAGCAGACAGACGCCTACTTAATGGATGACACGGGTCTCACCATCCCCCCACCTCTGGACTACCCCCCTCCGAACTACGCAGTGTACGAAGGCGACCACGCGAGGACCTTGCCTCATCCTCATAGACATAAGGACATCTCTGGACATAGTACGCTTGGAAGAAGCGCTGGTGAGTATTTCTTTAATAAGAATAGGACATATACACAACTCGCAGTCGCCCGCGTCATCATACGCGCGGAGATACAAACTTTCAACCCCTATTTTATCCCCTTGGGGTAGAATTGATCAAAAATCCTTTATTTTTTATATTTTTTTTGATATTTTTTTTTGATGCCTACGTCATTACATCTACCTGCATGCCAAATTTCAGCCCGATCTGTCCAGTGGTTTGGGCTATGCGTTGATAGATCACTATGTCAGTCCTTACCTGTCCAGTACCTTTGAGTTATATTATTTAGATTAGATAACAAAAAAAATAGTTTAAAATAATTTAACGGGTCAAAACGCGACACCATTTTTATTTAGTAGTTTATTCAGTCAGCTCGTGACCACGGTTGGTGCAACCTAACCGAAACGTCGGGCAGTAAGTAGTTCGTATTAACTACTAAATAAAAATGGTGTCGCGTTTTGACCCGTTAATTATTTTAAATGTTTAAAATGGAACGCGAAAGTCTTAAAATTTATAAAAAAAATAGTTATTGTCTTTCAATTAGCTTACCAAAAATATAAGACACTATTTTTTTATTTCATCATTTAACTAAAAATGTATTAAGATATATTGCTCATCTAATAGCGCGACGTCAATGTTTGTACAGTTTTTACTAAATAGTAACGTGAACACCCCTCCACTGAACTTTGATACCTTGTGTATCTTTTGAAGCAGAAAATAAGTTTTCATAATGGTTTTAAAATATAACTGATTGACTAAATAGAATCATTTTTTTACCATCACCCCTATTATTAGTTCAAGAGATATAGCCCGGTGATAATCGGATAGACAGACAGTCAGACGGAGTTTTACTAATAGGATTTCGTTCTACCCTTAAGTACGACTCTAAATACACTTGGCATGTAACTTGAAACGGTATGAAAGCAAGATATTGAATCTCGAAACAAAAGGAACGTCTAAAAATAAACTCAATAAATTAAGTTCTTCGCTTTACCAGAGAGCAAATATTTAATTTCATCGTTGAAATAAATATTACATTTACGGAACTTTGTGGCTTAAGGTGAAGAAATACGGTTGGAATAACCGGAAGAGATAGATCGATACAAATATTTTATGAAATATATAAAATTGGTTTAAGTTTGTCATCGATAAAAATATTTTGATAAAGTGTAAAATTTTTCGTTTGATAAAGTCTAAAGTGATCTTATTTAAGTGTGAAAGGAGTTTTACACTCATTATGGTATAATTTCGGCAATATCTTCCAGACAACCTTCAGGTACAGGAAATACTAGATACCGAGAAATGGGGCTGCAGTGCAAAAATCTTAATTGAGAAAAAATAGTCTTCGTTAATGACAATAATGTGATAAATAGACAAACACGCGCAATACGTCAAATTTGTCGCACGAGACGACCATTGATTGGCTGATAGCATACCACATTCATATTTTCAGCCAATCACCAGCTGGCGCGTCGTTTTTGACATTTCTTAAGAGAGCGATAAAATTAACTCACGTGACGCATTAACTGCATAGATTTATAAATACATACATATTTTTAATCTCAAACGTTTATTTTATTATATTTTTTTCATTTTCTCAGGTAAACAAAACTACGTCCCCGCACCTAGCCCTATGCCGCCATTAGACGGATCTTATTACAACATGTCATCCGACAGATATTTGTCGTACCCACCTCTGATTGGAGAGTTTCTGCAACAGGTAAGATTTAAAAAAAAAAAGACAACTTAACAACTTTTGAATACTTCAATTAAGCCTTAAAAAAATGGTTTTCTTTCTGACCTCGGCTGAGTTGCACAGTGACAGCAATAACAACAGTTTTTAATGCTTGTATAATAACTTTAGTAAAAGAAAACGACTTCCCCTCGATTTCTGTGATCCTGGTAACGAATATCCTTTCCAAAAAAAAAAAAATTGGTTCATAAATAACGATTTTATCCGCGAACACACATAAAAAATACGGTCCAAATGAGTTAGTCGATGCGCCTGCAATACCGCGTATCTACCGTTTACCATAAAGATTAATTTTGTCTTTCATTTTATTTCTATCCAAATTGGAACTTACGGAAAAATGTACTTACGCGGTATTGTACGCGCGTCGATGTAATGTCTTTTCTTAAGAATCGATTATAATAACATTTAGAATATATTGATAAATAAATGTAGAAACAGAATTAGCGTACCTATCAATGTGGTTATTGGCAAGAAGTTTAGCATGACGTTTGTACATTCATCTAAAGTAAAAATTGGTTTGAATGAAGATATTATTGTACAGTCAAACTATACAGATTGAACTTTGTATGGACCTTATATCATAGGCATAAGAATTAACCTTGAACTGCAAGAGTTTACCGTGATGTCTTGCCCATCCAAATGTCTTCATACAAACACTCCATTTTCTATATTTCCAATCTCGTCATTTTGTATGAACGTTTTTCTAATTATCTCCGTAGCAAGTCGGACGTACGCCCACCCCGCCTCAGCAGTATGGAGCCCAGCCTTTACCCAAGCCCCACCTTATGAACGGGGGGGTTCCAGGGGGATCGCCTTCACACATCGCCAGCCCACCCCACACTTATGGACTTGATGGTAAGTTTTTTATTAAAATTTACAGTTTACAGTATTGGACGACCTCCGTAGCCGAGAGGCGAGCGGGCCGGACTATGGCGTCGCGGCATCTCTTAGGTCTCGGGTTCGATCCCCGGTCGGGTTAATATTGGAAACGAACTTTTCTGTATTGTCTTGGGTCTGGGTGTTGTGGGACCGTCGTTGTTTCTGATTTCTGTAACACAAGTGCTTAAGCTACTTACCACACAATTAGAGCAATGTAAGACGTGCTGAAGCCGAGTACTTTTCTTAACATAGAAAATTGAATTTATTTCTAACTTTACACCCAGACATGCTTACAGTATGGTTAAGTCAGTTTTGTATTTGTTCAGTTAAAACATCTTGATAATACTTAAATCTTTTACCAACATTTACTTTTCAATTTAAAATACAAAACCAAATAAAATATCAAGTAATCTAATTTCTCCTAGACTTATCTTTCCAGTGTTCCACCCAGATTGGATTTGCTCGACAGGAATCTTATTAGCTTGCCCATTAAACGTTAAAGTCTGAATCTAATCACGCGAGCGGTTTGGCTAATTTGTTTCTTATATATTTCTTTTTGTTTAGCTTTAGATAGGCAGTCGTCGGGGGGTACTCTGAGGCGGCAGAGGCTGGACAAAATGGGCGTCCCCCCTCCTGACGTCACGGTCCTACATCAGGGTAATTGCACACAGGTAAATATATAAATTATATATACTATATACGCAAGGCAACATCTATCAATGTATTGCTTTCCAATAAATATACACGTAAATTTTAATCGAGAATTTTCTCTATAATGTTTTTTTCTTTTACATTATTTCACACATATAAAAGTTTAATTAAAAAAAATAAACACATATAAAGGTGCATTTAATGCCTGGTTGTATTCTCCACCAGTTAACCAAACACATTTTTGTGCGGAAAACATAATGGTTTCAATAATTAAAATAAAATTGTCTTTTATTAACAATAATTAATTTAAAGACAGTATTTTTTTTTGTTGTTATTCGCAATACTAATGATAATAATGTCAAATTTGGCTAATTATATTGTATCTGAAGCTTCAATAACTTTAAAAAATATTCGACATAGGAAACTTTGCGTCTAAGTAGAGCCCAGCATATATATTGTACTAGAGAAAAAATACTTTTAGCCTTTGCTATTCAATGTCAATGCTAGATTTTATTATTTTACTTTAAAATAATAGACATAATACCTAACCTAAATAAATTGGTTTCAGCACTCCCAACTCTCCCAAACACCGTCAATGGTAAAACAGCCGCAGTCCATACTCAAAGACCCGTCAAGGCACAAGTACGGTAACCAGTACGGCAGCCCAGTATCCTCCAGTACGCCGCAGAACAGCAACTCGAGTCAGATACTCACAGTCCAGAATCTAACCTCAGACGTGCCACAGTACGGTACTATACGGAAAGAGAGCAAGAAACAGAATGTAACGATAGATGAATCTTACAACAAGAGAAGTGAAACGCACGTGGTCTAATTTGTGAATGTGTTTAAAAGTGACAAAACAGAACGAACTAGTTGAAATTGTAGATAGATTTAAAATAAATCATTGAATGTGATAATTGACGCTCTGTGAGTGCTCGAACAATTAGTTAGAAGTGACTTGATTTAAATAATTGTGAGTGATTTGTTTCCGGCCCGCAGAGGCAGAATGCTCACAGCGGTGAGTTGACTCTCTGTTGATGTAAATATGAGTTAGGGAATGGTTTACAATGAGTGAGATGATACCTTCGTTCAAACATTTTGTAAATCCACAGTTAAATACAAAATACAAACAAAATATCATCCTCCACGTTATCGCGTACAGTCAAGGTAAATAACTGCAGTTTGAAATAAGATATTGTACGCACGACATAAGTGTTGTAGTCTGACTTACTGTTGTCTGTATATCAACACAAGCATTGCAAAAAGGGCCTAAAGCGTCATATTGTCTAATCAAATTCAAACCCTAAATGACTGAGGAAATAATTCATTTTTGAAGGGACGCACGGTAATAGAAGGCTTGAAGCTTTCTCTCATTGTTGTAATTTTTAGGTCACAGCTATACTTACGGATGCATTGCAAAACGGGCCTAAAGCGTCATATTGTCTAATCGAATTCAAACCTTACGTAACTGAAGAAATAAATCATTTTTGAAGTGCCTCACAGCGAAAGAAGGCTTGAAGCCTTGTTTTGTCTGTGCGATTGTAAGTCGTAACTGTATCAATGCCAGCATTGCAAAAAGAGCCGATAGGGTCATATACTCTAATCTAATACAAACCTAATGTTATTGAAGAATTAAAGGGGGTTTTAAGTAGCACACATTGAACGAAGGCACAAGGTACTATTTTTAGGTAGCTACTGTACCAATGCAATAAAAGGGTCAAAAAGAGCATAATGGGACTGAGAAAATACATCATTTTAACTTAAAGCCATAGGATGAAAGAAGGCTTAAAGCCCTATTTTGCCGGTGCCATTTTGAAGTCGTAACTGCTTGTCTACGAAACGTTTGATCGAAGTAACGGACTAACTCTCACTGCTTGAGTCAGACTTAATTGTGTAAATAAGGTATCTAGATAGGTCTTGAATGAGTTTACACTCACTTGAGCTCACTTCGTGTCAAATAATTTATATTTTGACTAAGTCAGAGGCCACAGTGATTCTCTTTAACTTAAGGCGAAAAGTCAATGTGAGTATTTTACTGTTAGATTCGTAAATTATTCAGTCTGAATCTGTGTCCACAGTACTGAATTAAATCACTTTGCGTTAAAACTTGAGTTCACCAATGATTAATTTAGATAAATCATTTGGTATTCGAAGTATTGATATTTTTAGTTTATTAATTTATTTGCAATTAATAACACAAAGATTCTCAGGAATCAGACATATTCATTAATTACATAGAGAGACATCTCTTGAATCTCGTTAAGAGTTACATTGAGTAACTCAACAGTTCACCAAATTTATTTGAACTGCAGTCTGATTATTTAATTCGACTGACTTATCATTATTAATTAATTAATTATAGGCGATGTAACGTCCAAAAGACATAAAACAAATCAACACATTCATTGTCCAATTGTAATATGTAAATCATTTTAGATTTATAATTATTCGATATAATAATTAAATTCTTTTTTGCTTAAAACAAATGATTCCCACGATGGATCTCTTTTAAGTTTTTTTTCGATAGAATAATGATTGTTATGGTATAATGAAAATTTTGTCAATGTTTTAATAAATATTATTAGTGATTATTGCAAATGAAATTAAGGTAAATTATTGGGAAAATTTTGAATTTGTCCCGTCGGTTATAACCATTGGTTTTTAAGATTGTTCTTTGTAGATGTTTAGATGCATTTATTTCTAAATGTTGAATTGCATTTGTTAAATACTTATTTTTTTTTCAAAAAAAATAGTACATACTACCTATATTTCAGACACAAAATTTATTCTGGGAACTTTCCACGCATCCATTATTAATGATCTCATTTACAAAATTATTTCGTTTATTTTTATGGATTTTTAAATGTATGTTTACATATAAACACTTTCAGAATTCCTAAATAGTTTTTAACTTACAGTTTACTTTTTATGTAATTGTATTTTATCTATTTTAAAATCACACAATTTTTTTTTATATTAGTTTGTGGGAATTTCAAATTATTATTTTTTGAGTCTGAAAATAAAAATGATATTGTAAAACGATGTTGTTTAAAAGTATACACGAAGATTTGCATTGAATTATTTTGTAAATGTTTTTACATGTAGGTTTTTTTCAGCATTTCAGAAGAGTAGTTGTGTAAATAATATAAAATACTCAAAATGCGAACTGACAATAAGTATAATTTTTCTTAATTAATTTATACCCCAGCTTAGTATGATGTAAATACATACATGTAATTTTCTATTAAAATTATTAATAGCTTTTCTACTCCAAAATTTAATCGGTTTTAATATGAATACCAAAGTTTTATTAATTTTATTTTTAAGTTATTAAGCTACTTACTTATATTTTATGTTTTCGTTTTTATTTTAATTTCATTTCGAACTTGTAACACTTTAATCAACTTTACTTTATTGGCAAATTTGAAATTTGTATGATTTTCAATAGTTTGATAAGTTTAAAAAATCAAATATTAAATTTGAAAATCCATCCATTGAGAAATACGATTTTATATTTACAGAAATGTTTAACTGTTACATTTCGAATTTAAATAAAAATGTAATATTAAAATTTTGTTTTATTTTTTCCTTTTTTTTTATTTTCCTCCTATAAATCGAACTTTGAACATATCAACGGTGTTTGTTTCATTTTTTTTATTTTTATTTTAAATTATAAATGAACTGACAAAGTGCCACAAGTAGTTGTTTGCCCTCATTAACCTAACTTTAGATAGAAATCATTAGTTGTGAAACGTCCTTTCATGTTCTACATCGTATCTGTAAGTTTAGTAAATTATTAAAAACCGTGCCTTATAATTTTATGCTAATTTTGAGAATAAAATATCACTTAAAATTATTGCGTAAAAAAAATATAGAATAACATTACTCAAACGAACTTTTTAGGTACTAAGATTTATATATTTTTTTCTTACTTTTCGTAAAACTAGGCGAGGCATGGTCCACCTGAAATTTTCGAGAAAATGTTATATGTATAATTATTGTTATGTATAAGACTGAAAACTATTAGTTACGTTATTATTGTATAAAATTGTACAGGTATAACTAAAAAATAATTTTGATTAATTTTAAAACGAAACTTTTCTCCGAAATTTCTGGCGCCTCGCATTTCTTAAATAATTACAATTTACAATTTGAAATTAAAAAATATCGTTTTCGCTAAAATAGTGTTTTCAACCCTCAGTTTATTCTTTGTTTTTTGTTTAAAAAACAAGAGCTTGTCATTTAGAATTAAGAACAAATCGAACGTTCAAAACATATTGTCAATATGAGTAAGCTAATTAAATTTTAATTAAAAGAGTCAATGTTAAAATGTCAGGTATTATAAAAATTTAAACTTAAATTAAACTAGGATGTGGTGGCCAAAACTTGATGTAAGATTTTTTTATATTTACTGGATGAAAATATTTATTTGAGAATTCGTTAAAAGATGTGTTAAAAAAATTAAATCACTTTTTAAATAAAACCACATCTAAAAAGTTTATTAAAAGTTTTCAAATAATTGTTTTATTATAATAATAGTTGTAATAATGCGTTCAGATTTGCTCAACGTTTTCCATATTTCGAATAATTATTTTAAATTCGTTTAGATAAAATAAAGGAAACGTTGAGTAAGTCTATGTTGAAAAAAAAGTCATTTTCTCTCATTGTAAAATATACCCACTTGGTAAATAAATAAGGTTGTAAATTCGATAATTCCGGATGTGACTTTGATATTACGTAACTAAAAGCTCATGATTGTGTAATCAGCATAAATTGAATTAAAGCATACCTACATGTTAATATTTTGTTTTAATTAATAGGCCATTCACCTTATTTAAACTTGGAATCAGACTGTCTTAGACTGATCAGAAAAAAAAGACTAATTAACTTTTAGTACGATGACCTCCGTAGCGGGTTTGATCCCCGGTTGGGTCAATATGGGAAACGAACTTTTCTATATTGTCTCGGGTCTGGGTGTTGTCGGAGCCAGCTGACTTTGGACAATACTGTCTTTTCTTTGAAGACGGGGGAGGGGGATGTAGGAAATATAATGGAAAATGTCTTTATACATGTAAACTTTTACAAAAGCATTTATGAATCGCCAGATCAAGTTAAACTACCGCCGTGTTCGGAATGTTGATTCTATCGAGAAGAACCAACCAAAAGCTCGATAGTTACTCATTTCAAAACTTACAAATATGGAATCACACATAAAAAATAAAAACATAACAGTATAAAGCTTATGTCCAGTATTCATAAATAATGCTATCAGGTCCAAACATTTTTGTTATTATTTTTCTAGTATTTATATTATTATCCTTTATTTTATAATATTTTCCTTTTTTCATTGGACAATAATTCTTGATCAGAGATTTAAACATACCTATGCATGCAGTAACACAAGAGAATTACTAATTTTATGAAGTCTTAGATATGAAACAACCAGTTTGTGTTTATTTATCTTGTTAAAGTTATGATATTCTGACTTTTTAGTGAAACGGCCACGTGCACCAATATGTTAACAAGCTCATTCTAAAACGAACCTTATGGTTACTACATAAGAGACATGACTGTACAAATTCGTGAAATGTAATTTTTGTTTATTCCTTAGGAATGTAATTCATGAACTTTTTTTTATGTAACACTTTAATTGACCTTATCCTACCTGATGTTAAATGGCAATGAGGTCCCATCTTAACCCGTCAAGCGATTCTTGTGCACAAGGGTGCACACAAAGACTATGGTTCTAGACTTGGTTTGTTTTTTCCTCTCCGAACCGTGCTATCTACGTTTTGACTGCATAATATTGGTATGAGGTTCATAGATAATCATTTACTATAAAATATTTTAGTAAGATTCGGCCCAAACATCCAAAAACAAAAATATGAACAAATAGTCAGAATTAAGTGTGAGCGTCGCCATTTTCTGTCAGATTTGCCGTGTGATAGTGCTCTTTGAAATGGATAATCGTCGAAAACAGTGATTATTCTTAGAATATTTTTATTTGAAATTAGTGAGAAAAGAACGTAGAACATTATTTATGTATTGGTTTTAGTAAGATTGTGTCTTAAATTAGTGAAAAAACTGAAAAACTTTTACAAACAGGAAAAAAGTCATAGGTTGTACCTCATATTTCGTCAGATTTTGTTTGTATAATATGCTGTAACTGATAAGAAATGCATATAACTTTGTTGTTATATTATCTAGCAATCGGGAAATCATACTTTAGTTGTATAAATTGACTATTTAAAACATAAAAGTCATGCAAAACTATTGAGCGTCTTTTTTGTAGGTAGCCATTTTGACAGCCGTCACCATATTGTTTTGTAGTACCGGGGGCGCGCGCGCGGCGGTGATCGAAAAATATATGGTCACAGCGAAGGATGCAAAAAAAATGATTTTATTTAATACAAATTTAATTATAAAGTTACATTAATTAATTGATTTCTAATTACTAAAAAGATATGAAGCTCGACCGAGGTTAGGTACAAGAATGTGTTCCAAAAACGATACGATGAGGTGCCGGCGTCATCGGCGGCGGCACGTTGCGCGGAGTCAGCGGCTCGTGTAGGATGTTGTTGTGCGCGGCGATTGAGGTCATGCTGCGTTTGCGCTTTACTTGAATTAGGGTTGCGTAACACCTCCACCCGTAGAACAGCGACTATTGAAGACTCTTGTCGTAAATTGAGCTGGAGGCTGGTTCCCGTTAGATGTTGATGGTCCAGGGATGGCATACGTCCCATGAATCTCGGGTTTGATCTCTTCAGAGTTATGCTTCTTAATGTTCATTCTGTTTGCTTGGTACTTACGCCATACTATCCCAATAGCTAGTGCAGACGCACTTAATATTACTAAGTACATTGGTATAGTAGTATGGTAAACGCTGTAGTCTGGAATTCTTAGCGGTGTTAGCGGCGTTTCTAAGGATATCTTTGCGTTGGTTTCGTGTAGGTGGTCCAGTCGGATGGAGTTCAGCTTGAAGGTCGGTGTTGAGGAAGTAGAAGATGTTTCTGCATTGGGTAGATCCATGATCTTCATTGCTTGACCTTTCAGACGATCTTTAACGTTAGATATCAGGAACTCTGAAGTTTCTACGTAGCATCCTTGCGGAATCATGATGAGATAGCTGCCGTTGAGAGTAAGGTGAAGATCTTGACTGCACGAGAGATGTACTCCAGTTGGATGCGGGAAGCTGACAGTGTAGTGTCTATCGTCGAGTTCTTCGAAAGCGACGCTCCGTAGTGATACTGATACTGGATTGCATATCTTAGGCCTCTGCTGTGTGGTTATAAGCTGATGGATGCAATCTTGCGACGTTCGGCCCTGCAGATTCTTTATCTCTTCACATAGATATCCGTTGCTTGTCTTCGGGCATTCAGCCTCTATGTATTTGAAATCTTTCAAATGGATGGCCAGAAAGGGAGATGGGGGAGTCAGGATTTCATGATATTTGTTAGGAACTATAGATAATTTATAAAGATTAAATACTTGGGATAATATAATGGGGAATTTATAAACTATCATTAAGCTATAAATATTAGAAACAGAAAAATTTTATCTCCCCCTGCGGTGCGGGAATTGAACCCACGACCTTCACGTATCGCGCGTGCTGCTCTTACCAACTGAGCTAACCGCAAGTTATTGTAGGCGATGAAATTTTTCTGCTGTATCAACCGTTAGCCTTTCGGTAGCCGTTAGCCCCGGTTAGCTCAGTTGGTAAGAGCAGCACGCGCGATACGTGAAGGTCGTGGGTTCAATTCCCGCACCGCAGGGGGAGATAAAATTTTTCTGTTTCTAATATTTAAAGTTCGCTAGTACGGCGTATAGTACTATAAAAATAATAAAATCGATTAAGATGCCAGGTGCCTTCGATTCTGTGGTTTTCAAACATTTCTGCAACGAATGTACCACGGGCCGATAAGTATGTAGATATAAACATATTCGGCAGAGGGCACTTACCGAAAGGCTAACGGTTGATACAGCAGAAAAATTTCATCGCCTACAATAACTTGCGGTTAGCTCAGTTGGTAAGAGCAGCACGCGCGATACGTGAAGGTCGTGGGTTCAATTCCCGCACCGCAGGGGGAGATAAAATTTTTCTGTTTCTAATATTTAAAGTTCGCTAGTACGGCGTATAGTACTATAAAAATAATAAAATCGATTAAGATGCCAGGTGCCTTCGATTCTGTGGTTTTCAAACATTTCTGCAACGAATGTACCACGGGCCGATAAGTATGTAGATATAAACATATTCGGCAGAGGGCACTTACCGAAAGGCTAACGGTTGATACAGCAGAAAAATTTCATCGCCTACAATAACTTGCGGTTAGCTCAGTTGGTAAGAGCAGCACGCGCGATACGTGAAGGTCGTGGGTTCAATTCCCGCACCGCAGGGGGAGATAAAATTTTTCTGTTTCTAATATTTAAAGTTCGCTAGTACGGCGTATAGTACTATAAAAATAATAAAATCGATTAAGATGCCAGGTGCCTTCGATTCTGTGGTTTTCAAACATTTCTGCAACGAATGTACCACGGGCCGATAAGTATGTAGATATAAACATATTCGGCAGAGGGCACTTACCGAAAGGCTAACGGTTGATACAGCAGAAAAATTTCATCGCCTACAATAACTTGCGGTTAGCTCAGTTGGTAAGAGCAGCACGCGCGATACGTGAAGGTCGTGGGTTCAATTCCCGCACCGCAGGGGGAGATAAAATTTTTCTGTTTCTAATATTTAAAGTTCGCTAGTACGGCGTATAGTACTATAAAAATAATAAAATCGATTAAGATGCCAGGTGCCTTCGATTCTGTGGTTTTCAAACATTTCTGCAACGAATGTACCACGGGCCGATAAGTATGTAGATATAAACATATTCGGCAGAGGGCACTTACCGAAAGGCTAACGGTTGATACAGCAGAAAAATTTCATCGCCTACAATAACTTGCGGTTAGCTCAGTTGGTAAGAGCAGCACGCGCGATACGTGAAGGTCGTGGGTTCAATTCCCGCACCGCAGGGGGAGATAAAATTTTTCTGTTTCTAATATTTAAAGTTCGCTAGTACGGCGTATAGTACTATAAAAATAATAAAATCGATTAAGATGCCAGGTGCCTTCGATTCTGTGGTTTTCAAACATTTCTGCAACGAATGTACCACGGGCCGATAAGTATGTAGATATAAACATATTCGGCAGAGGGCACTTACCGAAAGGCTAACGGTTGATACAGCAGAAAAATTTCATCGCCTACAATAACTTGCGGTTAGCTCAGTTGGTAAGAGCAGCACGCGCGATACGTGAAGGTCGTGGGTTCAATTCCCGCACCGCAGGGGGAGATAAAATTTTTCTGTTTCTAATATTTAAAGTTCGCTAGTACGGCGTATAGTACTATAAAAATAATAAAATCGATTAAGATGCCAGGTGCCTTCGATTCTGTGGTTTTCAAACATTTCTGCAACGAATGTACCACGGGCCGATAAGTATGTAGATATAAACATATTCGGCAGAGGGCACTTACCGAAAGGCTAACGGTTGATACAGCAGAAAAATTTCATCGCCTACAATAACTTGCGGTTAGCTCAGTTGGTAAGAGCAGCACGCGCGATACGTGAAGGTCGTGGGTTCAATTCCCGCACCGCAGGGGGAGATAAAATTTTTCTGTTTCTAATATTTAAAGTTCGCTAGTACGGCGTATAGTACTATAAAAATAATAAAATCGATTAAGATGCCAGGTGCCTTCGATTCTGTGGTTTTCAAATATTTCTGCAACGAATGTACCACGGGCCGATAAGTATGTAGATATAAACATATTCGGCAGAGGGCACTTACCGAAAGGCTAACGGTTGATACAGCAGAAAAATTTCATCGCCTACAATAACTTGCGGTTAGCTCAGTTGGTAAGAGCAGCACGCGCGATACGTGAAGGTCGTGGGTTCAATTCCCGCACCGCAGGGGGAGATAAAATTTTTCTGTTTCTAATATTTAAAGTTCGCTAGTACGGCGTATAGTACTATAAAAATAATAAAATCGATTAAGATGCCAGGTGCCTTCGATTCTGTGGTTTTCAAACATTTCTGCAACGAATTTACCACGGGCCGATAAGTATGTAGATATAAACATATTCGGCAGAGGGCACTTACCGAAAGGCTAACGGTTGATACAGCAGAAAAATTTCATCGCCTACAATAACTTGCGGTTAGCTCAGTTGGTAAGAGCAGCACGCGCGATACGTGAAGGTCGTGGGTTCAATTCCCGCACCGCAGGGGGAGATAAAATTTTTCTGTTTCTAATATTTAAAGTTCGCTAGTACGGCGTATAGTACTATAAAAATAATAAAATCGATTAAGATGCCAGGTGCCTTCGATTCTGTGGTTTTCAAACATTTCTGCAACGAATGTACCACGGGCCGATAAGTATGTAGATATAAACATATTCGGCAGAGGGCACTTACCGAAAGGCTAACGGTTGATACAGCAGAAAAATTTCATCGCCTACAATAACTTGCGGTTAGCTCAGTTGGTAAGAGCAGCACGCGCGATACGTGAAGGTCGTGGGTTCAATTCCCGCACCGCAGGGGGAGATAAAATTTTTCTGTTTCTAATATTTAAAGTTCGCTAGTACGGCGTATAGTACTATAAAAATAATAAAATCGATTAAGATGCCAGGTGCCTTCGATTCTGTGGTTTTCAAACATTTCTGCAACGAATGTACCACGGGCCGATAAGTATGTAGATATAAACATATTCGGCAGAGGGCACTTACCGAAAGGCTAACGGTTGATACAGCAGAAAAATTTCATCGCCTACAATAACTTGCGGTTAGCTCAGTTGGTAAGAGCAGCACGCGCGATACGTGAAGGTCGTGGGTTCAATTCCCGCACCGCAGGGGGAGATAAAATTTTTCTGTTTCTAATATTTAAAGTTCGCTAGTACGGCGTATAGTACTATAAAAATAATAATATCATTAAGCTATTACCTACGTAGTATGATCCTAGTTTAATTATATCGCAATATTCTCTAATATCTAATTCTAAAATCCTCTCTTTACCATAGATGTTATGCAGTTTGGTTAATATACCTTTAATTAAGTCTGGGCTAATAATGGAATGATGAATGACCGATGTTTTGATAAAAGCTAATGTATTCTGTAATTTTGTTATTTCTAGGGAAACTGAGTCTATATTGTCGCTTAATAAAAGGAGGACTTGTGCTAAGTGAGCGTATTTAACTAAGTCATAATCCTTACTTGCTATAGTCTGTCTAATTTGTTTTTGGTGTGTATATACATTTTTGAGTATCAAATATCGTGTTTCAAAGTGTATAATTTTTGTGATTGTTTCTTTACGATGTAAACTATGAAGTACAAGTGTAGTTTACATCAGAGTGAATTGTGAATTTGTATAAGTGAAGTTGAAAGTGAAAATATGGAGTAAAAATACCTAACCTAACATTTTGTCAACCGTTTTCAGTGACTAGTAAGTACTTTAGGAAATTTAAATTTAATTACTTTAGTACTTTTGCCAATATGAAATTTCATAAGGATTACGGTGATATATAATTCATATGATATTATTGTACTATATTGCTAGAAAAAATATTTTTTCGAAGTTCTAGGAAAAAAATGAAGGTAGGCTCTCAGTCAATCGCTTACGGCCATTTTTTTTTGCGAGTACAATCGTGTGACGGGTTAAGGGCGACAAATAGGTACAGCAAAATAAATCTGTTACTGGACTTGTCGCCCTTACCTTGAAAGCTTGACCGCTGCTACTAATGTACCTTAGGAGCTCTAGAAACCTTATTCACACGCAGGAACACAACAACGCTGAAGTGATTGTTATTTGGCTGCGGTCTTCTGTAAGGTGGAGGTATTTCACCAGTCGGGCTGCTCCAGTTCGAGCGATAAATCGCTATGCCCTACCTCTCCTAAAAGTATGAAAATTGTCAGAATCTGTGAACAAATCGTTATTTGGACTGGTGTTTAAAAGTGTCTCAAGTAACTTTTAAAAATTAAATAAATATTTACGTGGACTGTAATTAAAGGTCGCTTTTTGGTCGAAACGTTTAATGACAAGTAAAAGACAAAAAACAAATCAATCAGACAACATTACAAGAAATTTAAAAAAATACAAAAATAATCTAAAATGAGGTGCGAGTTGCGCACAAGTAACTAGCAAGTCATCGTATTTTCCTAACGCTCTCAAGAGATGCCACTTAGACGAAATTCCTCGAATTCACTAATTAGAACATTACCAAAGGTGATTTATTAGGTATCTATTTGTGCTGTGAGACGTGAAAGATCTAACGTTTATTATAAAATACAATGTGCTCAATCACTAAATCGTCTTATTGAGAAAATGTCCGTCGCCGTGGAAACGGGGAAAATGGGCATTTGATTTAATTAAATTTGTGCTTGAATATTTCGTTGTGATTGTTATCAAATAAATACTTGATATTTTGATGGAACTGAAAAATTACATTGGCACAGCGTGGGACTTATTATATTATTACATTGCACTTCAAGATTGACCTCATCCCGCCTGAAGTTAAGTGGTAATGAGGTCCAAGCTTAAGGGTGACAAGTACAGCATAATAATTATGTTACTGGACTTGTCGCCCTTACCTTGAAGGCTTGATCCCTGCTTCTAATGAAGCACCCCCCAGGAACTCTTACTCACACGCAGGAACACAACAACATCACATACATTGCTCTGATTCTGTTGTAAGTAGCTAAAGCACTTGTGCTACAGAAATCAGAAACAACGACGGTACCACAACACCTGGGTGTTGGTCGAGTCTGGACTCGAGACAATACAGAAAAGTGCGTTTCCCATATTGACCCGACCGGGGCTCGAACCCGGAACCTCAGAGATGGCGCGACGCCAAAGTCCGGTACGCTTGCCTCTCGGCTACTGTGGTCGTCAAGAAAACATATGAAACAGCAGCTTTATTAGTACTTGATACAAGGTAATATTCTTCTATGTAACTAAGTATTCTTAAAATTATAAATCAACAATAATGTGTTATGTGAAATACATTATTTAAAAGTCAGTTTGTTGCCACGTTAAATAGTGACGTCACAGATCGCTATCCATACTGATCGAAAGTAATTCAGTCACGCCTAAACCACTAAATCAATTTTGATAAAACTTGGTATTATTGGTATACCACGTTAAACCTCTAGAACAGACATAGGCTTCTTTTAATTTTGAAATAAGAGGGGATGGGGGTAATATTGCCCTTGGAAGTTTATATGGGGAAAATATTTATTTTTTAAAGTACAGATATGTAATTTGGCACCAATTTAGCTCGAAACTTGGATTAAAATATAGACTACTTTTTGTTTCGAATATTAGGGGAGAAAGGGGTAAAACCGACCATCTATATTTATTGCTAGAAAAGGCTAAGCCCACGTGTACGAAGTCGCGGGCGGCCGCTAGTCTTATATAAAATCAATTAAAGAACCGGGTTTTACAATTATTTAAAAGAATTTCAGTTGACTAGCCCACCAACTGGGTATATTGGCTGGATTACTGAGCGAGTTGTAACTCTTAAATCGGCTATTATTTTTAGCGAGTTCTGTCTAAAGCTACTTACAGCCGCCAGGCGTTGAAATACCAAATTCTATGCCTCTTTGAACACGGCATCGTATGGTAAGCGTATCGTAACACGTAGTACATTGAGTGCAATAAGAGACGTAGGGCATAACGATTTATCGCTCGAACTACAGCAGCCCTACTGGTGGAATACCTCCACCTTAAAGAAGACCGCAGCCAAATAACAATCACTTCTGTGTTGTTGTGTTCCTGTGTGAGTAAGGTTTCCAGAGCTCCTGGGGGTGCTACATTAGTAGCAGGGGTCGAGCCTTCAAAGTAAGAACGATAAGTCCAGTAACAGCTTTATTATGCTGTACTTGTAGCCCTTAAGCTAAAACCTCATTACCACTTAACATCAGGTGGGATGAGGTCAATGGATTAAAGTTACAAATGCGTATATAAGTTCGCACACGAGGCAGTGTCGCAGCAAATCGTACGAGTTGGAGATTCGTTAGCAGAACACTTTATCTCTCCAACAAATCAGACATTACGTGTTGAAGGTTCCAATATTTGAAATCTGTTTTAAAAAGGGCTCCATCTGCCTTTTTTACTTGTATTTGTCTTTCAGTGAACTTTGCAATGTAAATTTGGGGTTGGTTTTTTGTTCACTTAGGTTTAAACGTTACTATAGACTAGAGGTATAGATAAAATAATCTTAAAGAAACTTGGAAATTGTAGTGGCGTATGAAACAGAGTATCTATATCAGAAACAACTTAAATAAAACTCTGAATAATAATTGAATTATATACAAATATACTTTTTTTAATATTACACTTCAAGGTTGACCTCATCCCACTACACTTTCCAAAACTCGATATTTTTATAAAAGTAAGTTGTTCCGACCCGTATCCGTTTGGTGTACAAAACGTTGACGTCACAATTTCAACTGTCACGTGACTTGGCATTTTCGCGCGCTTTTTAAATGTGTTACGCAAAATCTGTTTTTTCTCTGGTAATTTACGTTTTTTCCAGATAAATCGAATTGATTGGAGTATAAAATGTACGGGCGCACATTCTATGTACAATACTTTTTCAAAAACTGTCGAGTAGCCAATTGCATCAGGTACTAGAATCTAGAAGTAGACGCCATCTTTCTTAGATGACACCCGTATCGCCCCGGGGGATATTTTCGTCTATACGAAGAAAAGCTGACCCCTTCTCCCGCCATATTGTCTCTCATGAGGACTTGTGGACGCACATAAACTCGGTTTAGACATAGATGTTGAAGCGTCAGCAAAAATGTATCTTATTTCTTAGTAATAAAGTTTGGAGGCATGGATTTTTCACGCGAAATCTACTAAAAGGCTTTGAAATTTCGGATTTTTATTTCCCGGTCGGGTCAATATTGTTTCGGGTCATAGTCGGTTCACCCGAAGCGTGAAAGGTCCGGTTAAGTTCTCAGGAGCTCAGATATGGCGCGACTTAGTACGTATTAACTACTATTATTTCGACCTCCGTAGCCGAGAGGCGAGCGGGCCTGACTTTGGCGAGCGCCATCTCTGAGGTTCCGGGTTCGATCCCCGGTCGGGTCAATATGGGAAATTAACTTTTCCATATTGTCTTGGGTCTGGGTGTTGTGGTACCGTCGTTGTTTCTGATTTCCGTAACACAAGTGCTTAAACTACTTACCACAGAATCAGAGCAATGTATGTGATGTTGTCCAATATTTATTTATTTATTATTATGACGACCTAAATAGCCGAGAGGCAAGCGGGCCGGACTTAGGCGTCGCGCAATCTCTGAAGTCCCGGGTTCGATCCTCGGTCAGGTCAATGGGAAACAAACTTTCTATATTGTCTCGGGTCTGGGTGTTGTGGTACCGTCGTTGTTTCTGATTCCTGTACACAAGTACTTAAGTTAATTATAACAGTTGTTGTTGTTCGCAAATAAAATTGTACAATAATTTTCAACTTTTTTGCTGTCCCTACTCATATTTTCAGCGAGTACAGCGGCGTTGAAATATCGTCTTCTTGCGATCAGTTATATTGGATCCCGACTAGAAATCTTATTTTATTGCTTCAAAATAATAATACATATCGTCTCGATGCAGGGGAGGGGTCGTTACGAAATGGAAGTTGTATTTATATCGTTCCTCTGGTTCCGTGACGCGTAAGGAAAAAACGGTTGCTTATAATTTTTTGTATGTCACTATAGGTTGAAACGTCGAATCTGGCAAGTAGTATTATTTTTCCTACCATACGATCGGTGATGGCAGCGAAGCTTAGAGTCTACTCCCAAAAACGAAAAAACAAACGTAAAGTTTGTTTTTTGGATATTAAAACGTGACATTTGATCTGCAAAATTATTAATAGTTTTTATTGAAAACGCTCAATTCGCTTGCGAAGTGAATTGGTTATGAATGTGAGTATTAAAATTGCTATTGACTGTTCAATTTTGACGGTTTATATTCTTTTTGGCAATAGTGTTATCTACAACAGGATTGCAAAACAATGCGATCTAAAGGAACTCGGCGTAAGGCAAGCTAAATCGTCGATCTCATCTCTTCTATTGTCCCGGACCTACAAACAGACTGAAGACCTACTAAAGCAGATTTTTTTTTTATATTACACTTCAGGATTGACCTCATCCCACCTGATGTTAAGTGGTAATGAGGTTCTAGTTTCAGAGTGACAAGTACAGCATAATCAATCTGTTACGGGACTTGTCGCCCTTACCTTGAAGGCTTGACCCCTGCTACTAATGTAGCACCCCCCTGGAGCTCTGGAAAACTTACTCACACGCAGGAACAACTACAACACAGAAGTGAATGTTATTTGGCTGCGGTCTTCTGTAAGGTGGAGGTATATCACCAGTCGGGCTACTCCAGTTCAAGCGATAAATCGCTTTGCCCTACATCTCTTAAAATAAACTTGTAATGCCTCCTCTACACGTAGACAGATTCGTCTGCAGATGGCGATACCACCAATACCATCGATGGTGTTCTACAAGGGTAGAGGGTGTGATTTGCTCGTCTGTGGTAGGTATTTGATATCAGCAAACGAGCTATCAAGGGGTGACTTGACTTGATTGACGATGCCATCTGCAGAAGAATCTGTGTACGTGTAGAAGAGGCATAGGCAACATGAATAAATGAATTGATGATGATTATGCTAACTGTAATCAGAACCGCCTTATTTTGTTTCTTGGAGTAGGTAAGCGTCACAATCTTCTTCACAGAATTGCGGGGGCCGAGCGTAACTCACTTTTTTTTGTTTATCGAGGTTAAACTAACTGCCGCACCATCACTCCCTGTGAGGCACATAGAGTGGTGTGTCGGGCTCGCACCAACTAAACTTCCCCACAAATAATGACCCCTTCGATGGCCATTATTTGTGGGGGAGTCGGGATCACTTGCGGATTGCACACAGACTCCCCCACAGCGAATCGCCCGCCGCGCAACGCGCTAAGTTGGAACGTGACAGGCCACCTGACATGCCCCACCCCGTCAAGACTCAGATAATGGACGCCAGACTGAGGTAGCGGAGATGTGCTTTAAATACATAGGTATTTAGTACCTTCGTAAGATGATAATGCCTCTCAACCATCATCGATAGTAAAGTAGGAGAAAGTTCTACACCACAGAGGCACCTAATTAATTAATTACTTCAGCCTAACTCTCATACATGGCGTCGCGCTATTCTCAGAAAACTTGAATGACAATTTCAAAGTAAAATTATAGAATTCACGACCCAAAGTTTGTCCTAGACGAAGTTCGTGCTAATAGTTGGGTCACAGATGAATCTTTTCATAGGATTCTCGGAAACATTTCTATGTGGTAATGGTTTGCTGTATGTGTGTTAGAGCTTTTTTGGCCATAAATATGTATGTAAATCCTTCATGCTTTCATTAACTGCAGATTTTACTTTTCCCGCCACTTTGAAAAAAAGACAATGTAATGTCAAAGTAAATGTAAAAGAAAAAAAAATGTAAGAAATTATAATTATTAAGTACTTTGCAGGAAAATAATAATTATAGGAAGTTATAAGTATTTAATTTAATATATACTAGCGGAAACATTAAAAGCAATATTTTGATTTGTTCAATGTGTGTTGTATGTGAGTGAATATCGAAGCGGCCTAATGCCTGGTTCCAATATGTAACGATTCGTTTTGTGTCAGAAATGACTTCCCGTTTTCATACAACCGACTACGAGTCGTTAAGTCTAATTTCAAATTTACTTCCTATATCAGCTGTCATCAGGCGTCCGTCTGTCATTTTTAGCATACGACAATTATTTTTTAATTTTCCACCCAATTGAATTGAATTGTCAGTGAGGAAGGACCTTCTGTTCCGCAGCTTTCCATCGGTATATCTAAATATTTTTTTAATAATTTGGCAAATAAAAACATAGTAAAGAGAGGGCTCATGTAATTAGATTCAATTTATTTTCTTAGCAATTTAAATTACCAACAATAGGCTCCAGTCACACGTCACAATGCGCACCTAGAAATAAGTCACTTTTGTAATTTAATTTAAGTGTGACAATAAATTATTTTTTATTTTTTATTAAAATGATATCAGAGGCCAGCCCTGTGTTAGTTGTCAAACTACATTAACACTTCAACAAATTTCAAAATGTATGAGTTTGACGTTTCAACATCACGACTTTTGCAAGTGAAATGTCAACCCAAGAATCTTTAACCGTTTATTTACGCTTCAGTTTATTTTTCTTTTCTTTAGTCAGTGGTAAAAAAAATTTTCAACATTAAGACTTTGCAAAATAACTGATTCATTTCCTCAACGCGCCAACGATTTGTTAAAGTTACAAAACCTCAAAGCTGGAACCATTACACGATCCCTGGTATCACAGTCAACTTAAAAAGTTATGCTCAACTTACACATTATATCCTGAAGTCGGAACTCTGAGGTCGCTTCCAAAGACTTAAGTACAATGAATAAGTATGAATTTTACATTTTAAATTGGATAAGATATGCGATATTTTGATTTAAGTTGCCCAGTTAAGGCAGAGGCAGATTTATTTTTAAAAGTTTTGTATTTATTTTGGAACAAGTTTTTATAAATGCAATTTAGATCTTGCGCGTAAGTTATAGGTAGTCACCATACTTCGGTAGAAAATAAGATGATTTATCCATTCTTGAGTTCTTCAGATTCTAGAGTCGAGATCTTGCGTGATTAGAAAATATTATAATCCGTGAGACCACGCACTTTGTAATTTAAAAATATTTAAATTTGCATCTGAATCATACGATTTGACAACCTCCGTAGCCGAGAAGCGAGCGTGCCGGACTTTGGCATCACGCCATCTCTGAGGTCCCGGGTTCGAACCCTTTTTTTTTTTGAGGGGGGGGAATGCGTGATGCACCGTACCGCCACCCTGAGGGCGGTTGGCGGCGTGTGTGGGACTCCCTTCCAACCAACCAACCCGGTGTACCCACTAAAACCTCCCGGTTGAACCCTCATCGCCTAAATGGCGGCGCTGTGGGAAATCGGCTCAGCCTTTGCTTCCACAGGGGTTCGAACCCTGGTCGGGTTAGTATTGGAAACGGACTTTTTGTTATTGTCTCGGGTCTGAATGTTGTGGCACCATCATTGTTTCTGATTTCTGTAACACAAGTGCTTAAACTACTTACCACATAATCAGAGCAATGTATGTGATATTGTCTAATATATCTATATATATTATGATCATAATATTTCTATACATGTATGATTAATATATTGAGGGTCTTTCGATTTGTACATATATGTGCACACCAAGGAAAATATATCAATCTTCGCTTCCTCTATAATTGTTCTAGATAGATATTTGCACCGACGTTACCTACAAGTCAGCGTCAGCGTCAGTAGCATTGGCATAGTAAACAACCCCTGATACGTATTGCACGATTAGCCAATCAAGACATTGATCCTACATCGCGATGTCAGAGTTATCGTCGTCACTAACTAAACAACAAACCAAGATTGTTAGTTGGACCTTGGTCCCCAAGCAGAACAGCCTAGCTCGACGGAAGTACTTCCATTAAAATTTAGCAAGATTAGTAGTAATACATACGTTCCTTAAATCTTTCAATTTAGAACACCCAGGCCCAAGCCAATTTAAAAAAAATCGTTTCCCAATTCGACTTGACCGTGAACCGAGCTCTAGAATTTTAGGCACTACCCCCTAAAATCGTCATAGAATATTCATTGGCAAAAATGATTTCACATCGAGAAAAACCCAAAGAAAACTTCCCATCTGTGGCCAAACTATTAACAAGCGTCTCGAGCGGAGTTAGAGACGCGAATTTTATAATTTTACTTTGAAATTTTCATTCAGTTGGCCGAGAATTGCGCGACACCATGTATGGAAATTTAACGAGGACTCATTTTGGTTCGTGTAACTAATTATTTTAATACGTTGCTATATAAAAGCACACATCGTGCGAGTTATTCTGCATCAGAAATCTAATAGATTTTCATAGAGCTGTCTGCCGCACTAGAGAGCTTTAATACTTTTAAGAAACAGAAAAATCTTATCTCCCCTTAAATTGTTAATAACATGTAATTTATTAGGTACTGTACCTCCCTCAATGGCTGGCTGGTATATTCCTCACTCAAAGTATTCCCTGATATATACATATATAAAATAAATATGTATATAATGTCATCAAGCCTTACGGTGCGGGATTCCAACTCACTACCTTCACGTATCGCGCGTGCTGCTCTTCCAACTGAGAAAATCCATCAAAGATGATTAAGATGCCAAATTGTTTCGATTCCGTGGTTTTCAAAACCTTCCTGCAATAAGTATGTAGCTCTAAACTCAAACGACAACAGGTTAATACAACAACAAAAAAATCTTCGCCTTTAACTTGCTTAGCACAGTTTTAAGAGAGGTAGGACATAGCGATTTAACGCTCGAACTGGAGCAGCCCGCTGGTAAAATACCTCCACCTTACAGAAGACCGCAGCCAAATAACAATCTACTAACTTCTGTGTTGTTGTGTTACTGCGTGTGAGTAAGGTTTCCAGAGCTCCTGGGGGGTGCTACATTAGTAGCAGGGGTTAGGCCTTCAAGGTAAGGGCGACAAGTCCAGTAATAGATTTATTATGCTGTACTTGTCGCCCTTAAGCTAAGACCTCATTACCACTTAACATCAGATAGGATGAGGTTAATCTTGAAGTGTAATATAAAACAAATAAATAATTAAGGATTAGAAACTTAAAATTTTGCACAGGGTTTTCTTTTAAAGTGCTAAGGGGGTAAAGCGGGGTTCAAAGTTAGTTAGAAACTTTGCCGTTTTTCAAGTAATTCAAATTAAATTCAGTATGCAAGTTCTCTATTTAAAGTCATGAAACATACGTAATATATATATTTTTTTAATCACTCCCATAGGAGTAAAACGGGGGCTGCAATAAAGATAATTTGAATTTGAATTTAAAGTCTGTTTTTGTATGAAAGTGCTCTGATTTTCAAAGTTTAATTTTTTTGTATGCAGGTTCTTTATTAGGAGTCATAAAAAAAGTGTAAAATATTATTTTTAAAAATCATCCCTTCAGGAGGCAGAAAAAGGGATGAAGTTAGTATGAAAGTTCTGTGGTTTCAACAAAATATTCAAATTAAATTTCATTAATTCTAAAAATTCGTCTTGATATTAATCGTATAGAACTAGAAAACTAACTCTACATATTAGAAACAGAAAATTGTTATCTCCCCTTGCGGTGCGGGAATCGAACCCACGACCTTCATATATCGCGTGTCTCTTTTTTGATATGTGAAGGTCGTGGGTTCGATTCCCGCACCGCAGGGGAGATAAAATTTAAAATAAAATGTTTCTAATATTTAAAGTTCGCTCGTACGGCGTATAGTACTATAAAAATAATAAAATCAACTAACTCTACAGTTAGGAATTCGCGGGCGACCGCCAGTATCCTTACTAATATTATAAATCGGAAAGTGAGTTTGTTTGTTTGTTCCGCTTTCACGCCGTAACTACTGAACCGATCGCTTTAAAATTTTGCAGACGTAAATTTAGAAGTCCGGATTAAATAATAAGGTACTTACTATCCCAAAAAAAAATTATATTCCCGAGGGAAAACAAAAATATAATTTGCTTAATTGATGGATTGGAGATTTATTTATTTATTTATTTATTTATTAGGGAAACATACAATTTACAGTCACATACAGTTAATACAAATATAAATAAGACACAAATCAGTTAAGTTTCCACAGATAAAAGATATTAGACATATTTAAATTACGATAAAAATTAAAGTTTTAATTGAATAGAATTGAACAAAAATGTATATTTAAATTATCAAAAATCTAAAAAGATGGCGCTGTGTGTCGTTTAAAACAAGGTAAAATATTGCAAACGAATATAAACATGTAAATTTAGAAGCTAAATGATACGATAATGAATCCCTGAAAATGAGGAATTTCCGAGGGATGACGTACAATTTGTTTTATTGTCTAAACTGTTTTTTTACATCTACTTATAAAATATAGTGTACCATTCAGTTTTTGTTTAACAACTAATCGCATCCAGCGTTACATCGAGCTTTACATTATTCCGTGGAAATAAGAAGTTTTCTTATAGTTGTACTTTATACTGCAACATAACCGAATTCCACGCGGCCGAAGCCGCGGGCGGAAAGCTAGTTAAATATAAGCGAAAATACAACCATGAATATATTGGAATTAAATAAAGGTGCGCTGTCCTCTGTAAACGTACTTTCATGTTCCGCTCGTAAATTGTTCATTGATCAAACAAAAACCGGCCAAGTGCGAGTCGGACTCAACCAAGAAGGGTCCCGTAGCAGCAAGTTACATAAAATAAAAGTTTATATTTGAGTTGATTGAATTAAAGGTGAATTGCGGTTTACAATTTATGACGTATTAAAAAAAATCTCGTTTGATCCAATTTTTGCTGGAAGTTTGCATGGAAATGTACACCATATTTTTTTTTTATTTTTTTCATTCTCTTATTTTAAAAGTTAGAGGGACCAACATTTTTTCACTTTGGGAGCATCTCTCGCACAATATTAGAAACGTTAATATAAATTTTTTAAGACCTACCCATAGACAACAACACGAATGGGTTTGAGTTTTAGTTCTAAGTATGGGGAACCTCATAAATTTATTGTTTTTTTTTTAATTTTGTATGAAAACTTAATGCAGTTCTCCGAATACATCTATTTACCAAGTTTCCACAGTATATCTCTTATAGTTATGGAAAAAAGTTGCTGTGACATAAGGACGGACAGACGGACAGACGGACGGACAGACATGACGAATCCATAAGGGTTCCGTTTTTTGCCATTCGGCTACGGAACCCTAAAAAGGAATATAACGAAATTTTTCCATTGTCCGCTCTGCGATCAATTAAAAAATTCACATTGAAATTTCGTCCGTCAAAACGCGAAAAATATTCTTGTCAAAATTTGTATGACGTTTCCTGTGTATACGATGGTATATAAATGGTTAGCGATTGGTTGAATTAAGGGATGTGGGTTCAATCCCCAATCAGGACACATTTTTGCAATGTATGTATGCGATATACGTCATGACATTTTATTAAAACTAACTAACTTATTTTATAAAAAACTTTACAATACAAAAAAGTACAACAGGTGGACTTTATGCTAGAGGCATTATCTACCAGTAAAATCTTGGGTGATGCAGGTTATTTGTACATGAGTGCGGCAATAGTGAAATTAGCTCGCACTAAAAATTACAAAATAATTCAGTTTTATGTTATCTTTACTCTTTTTGGACAAAACGCTCCACGCTTTCTTTCTTAAATGTCTGAATTATTTTGTAATTTTTAGTGCGAGCTAAAAGCGTGTTTTTTAGTTTTTTAAACTATTATTTTTATTTTCTACTTTTTAGTTTTCTCATGTATCAATAATTATATAATTCTTTTTCGTATCCCATTCAGCAAACCCTTTCATTTAATACCCATATCATAGGGGTGCATTTCAAATAGCCTGTCCGTTATCTTGGACGCCCGCCATATTGGATTTGAATCACGTGACTATTTTTTTCGTATTCCTGACAGCAAACCCTTTCTTTTGATACCCATATCATGGAAGTGCATTTCAAACAGTCAGTTCGCCATCTTGGGGAGGCCGCCATATTGGATTTGTAATGACGTTTCTTAGCTAGTCATGTATTGTCATCAGAACTCAGAGCGTGTGCAAAATTTCATCTTAATCAAAGACCGGGAAGTGGGTCAAATTAAGATTCAAAGATTCCGTTACATACATAGATACATACAACCCGAGCTAATAAAAGCGTGTTAAAAAATGCAGTCAGCTCGTGACCACGGTTGGTGCCACCTAACCGAAACGTCGGGCAGTAAGTAGCTCGTATTAACTACTAAATAATAATAGTGTCGCTTAATGACCCGTTAAAGTATTTTAAATGTTTAAAATGGAACGGGAATGTCTTAAAGTTTATAGTGAAAAAGTGCGTAAGTAATCTAATAAAAAAAAGCAATAAACAAAAATAAATTAAGCATTAAAAATAGCTTTACGGTCGTAACATGTAGGTCAATAATTTGTTTGCATTTTGCATGAAACAGAATCTACAGAATCTCTGATCAAAGGTCGGGACCAACTGCTGAAATTACCTCCATAATCATTTTCATTAGGATTCAATGTCCTGAAAATACTGAGATTATAAGTACTTGTAAGTAAAACTAGGATCTGGTTAGATAGATAGATAAATAGATACACTTTATTGCACAGAAAAATTTACAGAAATTGGTTTTACAGACATAATCTAGTACAATTTAGGCGGTCTTATTGCTAGAAAGCAATCTCTTCCAGGCATTAGGTAGAGGAAATAGTAGACATCGAAAAACGGGTGCGGCTGTGCTAAAGTTTTATTGAGAAAATATTAACAGGAAACATAAATACCATAACATGATTAATACAAAAAAATTGAAAGTGTATATGGCAAAATGTTTATTTGTTAAGTTAGAGATATGAAATTTGGCTCACATGTAGCTCGAAAAATGATTTTAATATGGGCTACTCTTTGCTTCAAATATTAGGGGAGATAGAGGTAAACCCAACCATGAAAGTACCTATCTATATATGGAAAAAACCTGAAGACCACGCGAACGAAGTCGCGGGCAAAGCTAGTTCTACTATAAAACATTATAGGTATATACATAGGTAGATTTACAGGATAAAACCACCAATTGAAGCTGCTAAACATCTCAATTGTTAAACTATGCCTTTAAAACAATACAGGTAGAGCTTCAAAAGCTAAGACACTAAAATCGAATAGAGCGTCGGTAACTACGGCTAGGGCTGTCAAATGGGTCGTTTTCGATAACAAATAATTCGAATAAAATGTATCAAAATAATTCGAAAAAATGTAATAATAAAATAAAACATCTAATTGCCAACCTCACAAAGATTTCTATGATTCCTTTGTAAGTAGCTAAAGCAGTTTTGTTTGGAATTCAGAAACAACAGTTGTGTCAACACTCATGCCTTAACTACACATAGACAGATTCGTCTGCAGATGGCATCGCCTATCAACTCAATCACCGTGGTTTGCTCGTCTGCCGATATCAAATACCTACCACAGACGAGCATATCACACCCTCTACAAGTCGGCGGACGCGTCTGCCATCTACAGACAAATCTGTCTATATGTAGAGAAGGCATCAGACGTATAGAAAAGTTTGTTCTCCATATTGACCCAACAGAGAATCAAATCCAGGACCTCAGAGATGGCGCCAAAGTGCGGCCTGCTCGCCTTTCGGCTACAGTCGTCAAATTATCAGAAAACAAAATTATTTAATGTGACACTTTAAATATATAGTTAAAAAAGTGGTAACACTGGAATCTGCTATGCAAGCATACAAATGCCTTTTCATTCTAGTATTTAGTCTTAATTCTAGTTATGAATAGAGTAGTTTTTTTGAGAAGGAGTTGCAAACATATATAATTTTACACGTTTTTGGTATTAGTAGGTCTTTCTACTAGGATAGAACAAAAATACAAAAATTAGACTTAATGTATTTGGACTTTTAAAACCTAGCAACCCTGCTGGAGACCGCAGAGACTAAATTATGCCGCCATTTTGGTCTAAAGAAGCGACAAGCCGGATAAAACTGCCCGTAACTGGCTCTAGGATTGTCTGTTGAACCGGGAGCTAGAAATTCAAAATGGAGGCTATTTTAATTCGTTTTTACCACTTTGCTGTCAAACGACTGCAAAGTCAAAGTCAAATCATTCTTCATTCAAGTACGTTACATGTAACACTTTTGAATCGTCATTGAATACAATTCTAAGTGATTTTACTACCGGTTCGGAACTTTTATCTAACGAGAAGATACCGGTAAGAAACAGATTAATTAATAATACTAATAAAAATATTCATTATTTATTTACAAAAAGGAACAGCATTTTAAAAAATCAAACCCGACCCCCACACTAGGCTAAGCCTGTCCTGTGGAGAAAGGAAACATTAGAAATAAGAATAAAAATAATTAAATATATTCTGTAGAGTACATGTATGTGTCGCAGGCATTTTGAATAAATTCGCCGTTTACATACGACGTCGTCAGTTTAAAAACGCTCGCTGATATGTAATATGCCGAATGCAAAATCAGGCAAAATGACAACAGATTGTTGTAGTTTTGGGGTGACCATGAATAAAACACTGTTTGGACAAATTAGACCTACTTTATTAAAATATTCAAGTAACAAAAAGAACTTTTATTGAATATCAATTACTTAACCTAAAGTTAATTGAAGTAATTAACGATTCCATAAGTTAGGTTAGGTTAGGTTAGTGAATAAAGTGAAGCGCAAGCCGAGCAAGCGTAGCGAAGCGCCATGTCTAGCTCATTTGTAATAATTAGACATCGGATTATATGCACTATTAAAAGGCCGAAATATGCATGCAAATATGCATTTAAAAAGTGCGAAATATGCATTTAATATGCACAATTAAAATAAATTGCCATAATAATTTACGTTTATGATTAACACAATCTAATTTTAAAAAAACATTTATATTTATAAGGTACTAGCTGTGCCCGCTTCGTTCACGTGGACTACATCCTTTCATGGTCGGTTTTACCCCTATCTCCCCTAATATTCTAAACCAAAAGTAGTCTATATTTTAATAGAGGTATATTTGTGCCAACTTTCATATCTTTAACTTAAAAAATAAACATTTTCCCATATAAACTTTCAATGGTGGCATTACCCCCCCCCCCTTACTTTCTAACAAAAAGTAACCTATGTCCGTTCTTGAGGTTCAACGTATACCTATGCCAAATTTCATCAAAATCGGTCGAGAGGTTTTAGCGGGAATTTATAATATTATTAGTAGGGATTTGTCACGATTTTTTTTGCGACAGTAAACTCGGAAGGCGGTTACTTTGTTCAATATATTTTTCTATTGTTTCCATGGACGGGTATAGTGAAAAGATTTTAGTTTCTCAATTGTATCGGTTAAATTGCTAAATAAAATATGTAAACTACCTTAAACAACATGCCAAACACATATACTTAACTATGGAAATAAGCACTATCAATTAAAAAGTATCAAAATATGCAATAACGCTCTAAAAATATAATTATATGCATTTGCATATGCAAACATGCTAATGCATATAATCCGATGTCTAGTAATAATATTATAATCATTAAAAAATAAAACAGTAGGAAAGTCATTTACTAGGGATTTCATATATATTTGAAACATTACATATTTTTAACACTATTAAATTTACAGTTCTTTAGTTTTATAAATTTCAAGAATACTGTCCTTTGCAAAACCAAATTGTATGGTCACCCTAGCTTTGTCAAGCTATACTTAAATTTGTCGCGTCATTATACATAATGACATTTTGTCCTCGGCATTTTACAAGCCAGCATTCGTTTTTAAACTGACGACGTCGTATTAAACGGCGGATTTACTCAATATGCCTGCGACATATACATGTATGCGACATTGAGAAGTATTTGGCAGTGAGAAATATGAATGAAGCAGTGTATAACTCATTGCTATGTGTAAGTTCAGTTTGAAACAAGTCTTATATTTTTGTTTTGATGAGTAATGAAACAATTATGTATTATGTATTATAAATAGCCGTACACTTATACAATATATACAAGTATGTTATATATGTCGCAGTCATCTGGTTGAATCAGCTATTTGATTGGATCACTAGCGTGTTTATTAAATGACGACGTTTAATTGAATGACTAGGCCGAACGTTGAATGAACAAGACTCACTGAACGTCCAACAAGTTAGCGGATTGTAACATAGCCCTTTGAACATAGCGGACGTAAAATCAGTCAATTCATTTTTTTTCCACTTCCGCATTAGTGCTCATCAAAACAAAGATGGCGTCAAACAGCTGGTACAGATCGAATAGCACTGTGTTGATATTTTTTAGAGTGAAATGGAGATTTAAAGTGACTTATTCGTAAAAAAATATGTTATTAGCTCAAGTGTCTTAAGACTTAAAATTGTTAAAACATATTAAAAATTCTTATTAAGGTGTGTGTTATGTCATGTCCTCATTTTTGTATCTAAATTTAGTTATCTTTTAAGTGGCGAACTTTAATAATCAAACATTACAAAGTCAGCTATATACCATACAACGACTATGGTAAATGACGTTCAGTCAAAAAGTTGATCGTTGTATTAAACAATTTGACGAGTTGTCCTTTAGTCATTCAATAAAACGTCGTCATTCAATGAACGAGCTAGTGATCCAATCAAATAGCTGATTAAACCAGATGACTGCGACATATATATATATATAATAACATACTTGAAAATATTATATTGGGCTTAGAAGAACTGAATAAAAATACAAGCAACGCCTCTTCTATACAATTCCATACAATTTACAAATTAAATCAGTAGCAGCTACTTCCCAAAACTTCAGAACAAGAACGACTAAATCGAATCGGCCCCCCATCCAGCGGCCGGCTAAGGCCACATCGCTTGACCTCACTAATCTCCCGAACCGCTGATACTTTCCTGCGATAACAAAAGCCCTCCGATATAAAAGGGCAAAGTTATTGGTAATTTCTTCGGAGGGCAAAGGTCAAAGGCTCCCTTCCTCTGTTTACGTTGTATTTAAGGGACTCTACATATTTAAAAGCTAAGGGCTGCCCTGAAAGGATACAACGATTTTTCTTTACTATATTTGGATTTAAGTGCATTGATACCGAAATATGTATGCTCATTGGTCATTATATGACATCATGACTATGTACTGGCTGGTATCATCATGGTATTTCTCATTTTTTATTGTGTTAAAATTATCTTTTAAACAATATATTGTTTTGTTCCTTTGTTTAGTATGTCAATATACTAAAGAAATAGAATGACTTTACTTTTGTATGATTGTAATATTTCCTCTTTCTCTAGCTTAATAATAAAAAAATAAGACGCTGCAAAGAGTTTTGAGTGAAATGTTTGAGATCTAGTTGTCAAAAATGACTATTACTTTGTTAATTGTTAAGTAGAGACGCGATAGACAATTTTTTACTCTACCAATAAAAATATATTTTTTTATTTAATTGTTTATATAATTTACTATTTTATGCAAAAAAAAAGTTTTATTTCTATGTATTTGTTGGGGTTCTCATATTTATTTGAATAGATGACTATAAGAATAGTTTAAGATTACATATTTACATTTTTTCGAAAGGACTACATTTTTAAATAAAAAAAATCTTAACTTACATTTACTCTCTGTCTTAATTTATTTCCTTTTATAATCTTGTTAAAATTTGATAAAAATTCACGTTATTTTTAGGTTCTTTAAAGTGAGTAACATGTCAACAAGGAATAAATCCTCTTATCTGCAAATCAAGATTGAATTCAAATTAACACAGATACCATTATTATTTCTGTTTTTAAAACCAATTTCCCGTCCCCAGCTCCCTTACTATACGCGCGCGCCTCATAAATCAGCGCACTCTTCCGCGCTCAGTCTAATGTATTCACAATCGGTTCCAATAAATTCGACCAAATTAACATCCCTTAGCGGTTTATGTGTGTCTGTGGCGAGCTGTGATGGTGTTTAGAAACGAAATGTTATTTAAATTTTTACTTTCACTCTACATTTATGGAAGTTTAGTGTATAATCACTACATGGTATAAAACAAAGTAGCTTTCTCTGTCCCTATATCCCTATGTACGCTTAAATCTTTAAAACTACGCAACGGATGTTGATGCGGTTTTTTTAATAGATGGAGTGATTCAAGAGGAAGGTTTTTATTTGCAATAAAGAATAGAAAAGCCTACTTAGAAATACTTTCTAAGTATTTACACTACACCCGTGCTAGTATTGTTATATTTTAGAATCATTAAGTAGTACTATTTGTTTAGCTATGCAATTGTTAAAAACACACAGAAAAACTGAAGTATATAGGTCTATTTATGATCCTAAGTTAAAATATACATAACTTGATAGAGTGAGACATGCGGGTTAAAATTAATGTACAAACTGGGTCGTATGGTTTGGCAATGTAATATAAGAGTTCTTTAAGATTTAGTGAGTACAGCATCGGGCTTAGTTTTTTATAAAAATAGCACCTTATACTTAAAAAGGACGTCACGTAACATGCGTTGGTTTTAAGATGAAGAGAAAATAAATATTAAAAATATTTCCATTGATAGTTTTTAAAGTTACACTTAACGGATGTATTTCATTATTTAAAATATCGAAAATTTGCCTACATATATATTTTAGAATCGTTATATAAATCAAAGGTGATGACTTCTTCCTTAAATTCAGTTAAGATGAAGAAAGCCTTTCTGCAGCCATTATTATCGGTGTATTAGTTACGTAAAAAACTACCAATTTGAAACCTACAACTACCAAAAAGATTTTGACGAGAAACTCGGTAGTTTTAAAAAGCAGCAGAACGAATAACTAGTTTCAAAGCAAGACAAGAGTACTGCTTAGCAATTAAAAGTTAAAAAATTAATATTTATTTTGGTCCTAAATAAAAATGCTTCACAACTTTCGTTTACATCAGTGTATTTATTTTCGTAAGATCAAGTCAAAAATCACAAACCCACAAGATACTATGCCTTTTGGAGAGTTGAATTCCATCTCATAGCCGTATCTGAAAATTAAATTAAATTTCGTTTATTTCAGATAGTAGCATCCATAAAATCAAACAGAACAACAATTCAATTAAATATACAACAAATTAAAACTTAAATCAGAATCAAACATTATAAATCATTTAAAATCCAAAAAACATGTCAAAAACTAAAAATATTAATAATACGAATAAAAAATAAAATGTCACGAAAATGTCAATGAAAAGAAAACTTATTTATTAAGAACTAGTATATCCGACAAAGTCAGTATCTTACTGAAAACAATTGTGTCCAAACGAAACAGGACATTGACAGGTATACATTAGAATCAATTAAGAAAAATGTGTACAGATCTAATACAGTTCCCATAAAATATACTGTCTTATAGATTATCACTACATAGTATATAATAAAACAAAGTAGCTTTTTCTGTCCCTATATCTCTATGTACGCTTAAATCTTTAAAACTACGCAACGGATTTTGATGCGGTTTTTTTCATAGATAGAGTGATTCAAGAGGAAGGTTTTTATTTGCAATAAAGAATAGAAAAGTCAATATTTCTCAGTATTTACATTACATCCGTGCGAAGCCGGGGCGGGTCGCTAGTTTAAAAATAAGCTAACAATGTGGCTTAGTGAAAATAACTTCTTTGTGTGAATTTTTAAACCATTCAAAAAATAGGTTAGATCTTTAATATTGTTCTGTGTACAATTAGTTGGTAGGTGATCCAAATATCATCAAAGGATTTGCATGCCAATGTTGGTAAAATGTATTTGTGCTTTTATTTTATTTGTACCATATTTTATGCAAATAAATATATTTGTATTTCTATGTCTATGTCCTGTGTAACTGACCTCAGTATGATTAACTGCATTGGGCGTAATTCGCTACTTGACAGTTTTTGAAAAAGTATTGTAAAATGTGCGCCCGTTAATTTTATCTCCTAAAAATAAATCGATTTATCTGAAAAAAAATGTTAATTACCAAAGAAAAACAAGATCTTGTGTCACACATTTAAAAACCGCGCGAAAACGCCAAGCCACGTGACTGTTGAAATTGTGACGTCAACGTTTTATACATCAAACCGATACGCTTCGGAACGACTCCATTTTATGAAAATATCATTTTTTTTAATAAATGAAATATGTTTAAATAAAAATGTTTAGGTAAAATAATCTTTGTTTCGCCACATAAAAATAAATATTTTTTTCCGACAACTGTCATTTGCGAATTGCAATGGTGGATTCTGTTTTGGTTCTTTTGTTCTACAGATAAAAAAGTTAAATTTATTTTGAAAAAATAATATACTAACTATGCTTTTAATTAAAAAATAAAAATGCGAAATGAATTACTTAACTAATAAGCTAACATATTCAAAACTTAATATATTTTATTGTTACCACTGTAACTTACCGCCAATTAGGAGTAAGTAAGTAAGATTAAATTATTTAATCTTTTTTATGTAAGACTAGCTGTCCCGGCGAACTTCGTAACGCCTTTTTTTTTCTAAACTTTAAAACCTTCCCTGGACCTCCACAATTATTACAAAATCAACATTAGCCAAATCGGTCTAGCCGTTTTCGAGTTTTAGCGAGACTAACGAACAGCGATTCATTTTTATATATAAGATAGGCACACGCTTGACCTCAATCGCGCTTAATGTAAGCCGAACATACTTTTCCGATATTTATAACTGTAGATGTAAATCCTTTTTTATATTTCAAATATTTATTCCTACTTACAACATGCAAATACTTACTTCCCTGGCTGAGCCATACATTTCGTGATGATCAACGCAAATCTGTCCATATCCAAGTTTTTAAAAGTATAGTGTCCCTGAAAACATGACCAAAATAGTGCTATTGATATAGTTTATTTTATTTTGCCCTTTGCGTAACGCAAGGGGGGAGTTGACTTGACGTGGCGCGAGGTGGAAGCGTCGAAAGTCGCAGGAAGTGGGAGTGTGGTGTGGTGCAGGGGGTGGCGTGGCACAATAGCGTGTTGTAGGGTTTTTTATGATGCACTTCGAAATTGACCTCATCCCACCTGATGTTAAGTGGTAATGAGGTCCTACCTTAAGGGCGACAAGTACAGCAAAATAAAGCTGTTACTGGACTTGTCGTATAGCTTGAAGGCTTGACCCCTGCCATTAATGTAAAACCTTACTCACACGCAGGAACACAACAACACAGAAGTGATTGTTATTGGGCTGCGGTCTTCTGCTAGGTGAAAGGATTCCACCAAACGGGCTGCTCCAGTTTGAGTGATAAATCGCTATGCTCTACCTCTGTTAATAAATCGCTATACCTACCTTTCTTTAAAGGATATAAAAAAGGAAAAGCCATCTACCACGATATCAATTGCACAATTAGCATTGTCTTCTAATTAATACAGACCAGAAAGTCTAATACAGTTAATAGCTTTAGGTCGTGAACTCTGTACCTTGTCACATTAAGTCACTGTCTATCGGACTTGCTTAGTTACGCGGTGATTTGGTATGACAAGGTACTGATGGTGTATTCGAACGAATGATGCTGGCTTATAAGACGCTTCTTTCTTCTTCGTCCTTTTTTTATTTTTACCAATATTTATATTATCATTTGGAAATTAAAACGTACAGGCAGCATGTAACATTTCTCGTCAATCTTCAGATGCAGTTGGCGGGCGATCTTGAAGAAAGGGTCTTTACATTTTCCCTTGTCCATTTTGAGTATCAAATCCCGCTGCGCGTTTGCGCGTATCTGGTAAGCTTTGTATGTGAGCTGCAAAGTTAAAGAAAAGGGAGCTTGAGTAAAAGAGGAGCAATGTTAATCATCAGCATATAATTGAGTCAGATAGCATGAGTGAGAGAGATTGGCCTGCCTTTCGGTTTTTTATCAGTTACATTTCTGTGAGAGTGCGGAGGTTTTGCAGATTCTGATACCCTTTATACGCGGCAAGCAGTTTCATCCTGTAGACCGTTCCTCCATTACGAATGAAATGGTTTGCCACTTCTTTCATCGTGCAAATGAAAAATGGCTAAGTATTTGAACTGTCTGCCATGATCAGTTTTTTAGATCGATAGATCAGGATATCTTCAAGGCTAAAGTGAACAGACACTGTCTTGGTTAACATGTAGTAACTTATGCCTCAACTACGCCTTCAAACACAACAACCTTGTCGTTTTGGTAGGAAGGCCATGGCATAAAACCACTAGTTGTAGATATCTTGAAGGAAAGACTGCGTTCAGCAAAAGACTTTCTTTGGCTTTAATAATGAGTAATGAATGCAAAGAATACAGTTCAATCAGAAATGCAAAGGTGCAAAAAATGGGTGTCTTATAGTACTCACTGTAAGAGGTCCAAATTTCTTCCTACTGGTAATATTGGTGTCGACCACTGCAGTTTGGCGGTTAATCTTCCTTATCATAAGGGAAGCAATTATGGGTTCGTCAGGATCCATCTGAGTTCGAGGTAACTTGCAGCGTTGCACTGTTATTAGCTTTATTTTGAATTTTGCCTTAAAAGTACCAATAAATTGGTTGTCTGTAAAGTCGGTTCACGGACGCTAGTTCGACGTGACATCCCTTAGCCGACCGCTCGAGCCGATCATGCCTCTCTCTCGTTCGTGTCGCGCTCTCGCTTGCGGAACGGGACAATGAGCGTAACGGGACAATGACGTCGTCTTTTTCATGTATGCAGCCCGTAGTATCGAGTTATTAGACGTTGTCACGTCAGAAAGTCAGAGATACAGTGAATTGCACATCAAGGTTAACACTTGGAATTCCATTTTAGTTCTTATGCCCGCGAGATAAGTGTACAACGTCCAAAATGTTTAGTCTTACATGCTTTAGACCATAATTGTAAAATTTTATATAAATAATTATATACAAATAAAAACAAATATTGGACAACATAACACGTACTACTCCGATTCTATTGTAAGTAGCTAAAGCAATTTTGTTGCAGAAAACAGAAAAAACGACGGTACCCAGACCCGAGACAATATACAAAAGTTCATTTTCCATATTGATCCCACTGGGAATCAAACCCGGCACCTCAGTTGCCCAACTCCAAAGTTCGGTCCGCTCAACTCAAAGGTCGTCTAAGTAAATAAATGTTATTTATTTTTAATGCAAGGTAATGGTTTTTGCCCCCCCCCCCCCCCCAAAATGTATTACTGTTACTGCTATTATTAACTTCTTTATAGTTTCAAAGAAATAGATCTTACCTCTAGAAAAATTAAGTAATCACTGTGATTCTCTATCTATTTCTTTGAATTAAATTGACTATTTAATTAAAACTACGTACAAATTTGAAAAAATATTTCACTGGAAGTGTATCTTCGTATGAAACAGTCTACATTATATTTTATAAATTTAGAATTCTTGCTAAAAATCCATGTAACTCAAGGTATAAAAATGTTCTAATCTACTTAGGCAAAGCCGGAGCAGACCGCCCCAATTCAAATCAAAAAGAAAACATACCTTCTTAGAATCTGTTGGTATATTATATGCCATATTAATAATGGCAGTTATGACAAAAATATACACCAACATTGCCATAGTCATTGAGAACGTTTATTGGGAATCTTAGTTCTATTTCAAATGGCAATTAGGTGTGATGGCTTTGAAACTTGAAAACACTGGTCGTATTTGGAGATTTTGTTAATTTCATTTTATTAAATTAATATAAGATACCACTTTTTTTTTTAATATACTTTAAGATTAACCTCATCCCACCTGATGTTAAGTGGTACCTACATAGTAAATATGTTACTGGACTTGTCGCCCTTACCTTGAAGGCTTGACCCCTGCTACTAATGTAGCACCCCCCAGGAGCTCTGGAAACCTTGTTCACACGCAGGAACACAACAACACCGAAGTGATTGTTATTTGGCTGAGGTCTTCTATAAGGTGGAGGTATTTCACCAGTCGGGCTGCTCCAGTTCGAGCGATAAATCGCTATGCCCTACCTCTCTTGAATACATTTACTTACATACATTTACTTATCCTAAAAGTAGTTCAAGCAGTGTTTTGGAAAGTAGACCAACCAGCCAACGGTGGTTTTTGGCGGCCTCCGTAGCCGAGAGGCGAGCTGTTTAGCAACTGGCAATCTATGAGGTCCTGGGTTCGATCCCCCGTCGGGTCAATATAAATATATAAATAAATATAAATATTTGACAACATCACATACATTGCTCTGATCCTGTGGTAAGTAGCTATAGCACTTGTGTTACAGAAATCAGAAACAACGACGGTACCACAACACCGAGACCCGAGACAATATAGAAAAGTTCGTTTCCCATATTGACCCGACCGAGGATCGAACCCGGGACCTCAGAGATGGCGCTCACCAAAGTCAGACCTGCTCGCCTCTCGGCTACGAAGGTCGTCGAATATAGGCAACGAACATTTCTATGGTGTCTCGGATCTGGGTGTTGATACCGTCGTTGTTTCTGATTTCTCTAACACAAGTGCTTGAGCTACTTACCACAGGATCAGGGCAACTTATGTGATGATGTTCGACATTTATGAATGTGCATATTTTTACCTAAAATATTATTTGGAATATCTAGTAATAAAAGGTGATACTCATTCTGTCCTTGTTACGTCCCTGTGAAGTACAAAGTACTCATTAATATTAAATCAGCCCTTTTAATGGTTAATTGACTTGTTTGTGTTTCCTCATGATCATTAGTAGGTCTGAAATAAACATTATTAAGGAAAATAGCCCTTTATCTGAATGAGAGATCTATTTCCCACGGGTAGCCAAAACACGTTGATACAAGGTAAAAAATATCGTCATTTTACATAAAGGTCTCGAGTGTATTTAATTTATATTGTTATACAAAATGTTTTTGTGCTACGGTAGGGATCAGTCTGAAGAAATCTAAATTAAGGTACGCATGCTGCGGTCGAGTAATGGATGGGTGACCATTTAATATTTATTGTAGCTTCTGTGTAACATCATGTCCGTGTGTTGTGTTAATTAACTCGATCGAATCAACGTATTAGTTTCTTCTTTATTTATTTTACTATTTTTTGTTATTTATTGACGACCTCCGTAGCCAAGAGGCAAGCGTGCCGGACTTTGGCGTCGCGCTATCTCTGAGGTCCCGACTTCGATCCCCGGTCAAGTCAATATAGAAAACGAATTTTTCTTTATTGTCTCGGGTCTGGGTGTTGTGGTACCGTCGTTGTTTCTGATTTCTGCAACTCAAGTGCATTAGCTACGTACTATAAATTAGAGCAATGCATCAATAATACGAACATGTATATGAAAATATGAATAAATAAATTAAATATTCGACAACATCACATACATTGCTCTTATGAATATTTCATGTTTTATATTATCTAGTTTTCCTAAAATTGACTAATACAGGTTTTAACAACAGGTAATTAACAAAAATCAAGGAAATATTCTTTAAAAATAAAAAAGGTTTTATATTCATATTTGAAATTTATTTTTGTCATTAATTACAACAGAGCAGATACAGTAGAATAATTAAGAAATACAATTAGTTACTTTCTCTTTCGTGTAACCAAATCCCCAATTATGTTAAAACATTCCACGATACCTTTGGGTGAGTAGAAAATAATTTCGAAGTTGTACCTGAAATAAAAAAAGGCTATTTATATTAAGAAGCTCTGGCAACTTCTTGGTTCATATAGAAGAGAGGTAGAGCATAGCGATTTATCGCTCGAACTGGAAAAGCCCGACTGGTGAAATACCTCCACCTTACAGAAGACCGCAACCAAATAACAATCACTTCTGCGTTGTTGTGTTCCTGCGTGTGAGTAAGGTTTCCAGAGCTCCTGGGGGGTGCTACGTTAGTAGCAGGGGTCAAGCCTTCAAGGTAAGGGCGACAAGTCCAGTAACAGATTTATTATGCTGTACTTGTCACCCTTAAGCTAGGACCTCATTACCACTTAACATCAGGTGGGATGAGGTCAATCTTGAAGTGTAATATAAAAAAAAGAACTTAAGATTTCGCGTTCCATTTTAAACATCTATACTAATAGTATTGAGCTGAAGAGTTTGTTTGTTTGAACGCGCTCATCTCATCACAGAGTCGAATTGAAAAAATATTTTTGTGTTGGGTAGTCCATTTATCGAGAAAGGCTTTACGATATATAACAAAACGCTGTGAAAATGTGGTGGAAACGGGAAAAGTACGCGTGCGAAGCCGCGGGGTGCCACTAGTTTAAAATAAGTTAACGGATCTTTAAAATCTTCAGAATAATAATATGATAATAGTACATACACTTTTAAATAATCATTCATATAATACAAAATGACTCTGATACTCTTTCGAATACAAATGAATCTATAATTTAATCATTATAAGTCTTAATATAATCGACGACCTCCGTAGTCGACAGGCGAGCGGGCTGGACTTTGGTGTCACGCTATCTCTGAGGTTCTGGGTTCGATCCCCAGTCGGGTCAATATGGGAAACGAACTTTTCTATATTGTCTCGGGTCTGGGTGTTGTGGTACCGTCGTTGTTTCTGATTTCTGTAACACAAGTGCTTAAGTTACTTATCACAGAATCAGAGCAATGTATGTGATGTTGTTGTCCAATAAAGAAATACTGGGCAACTTTACATACATTGCTTAAAAATTAATTAAATTAATCGCTCAAATGTTACAAAAATCAGAAAAAACGATATTAGCAAAACACACAGAACTGAGATAATAAAGAAACATGTTTCTATTTCTCTTAAATTAATAAAGAAAAGTTCATTTTTCCTATTAACGCGGCCGGGAATTGATCCCGGGTCCTCAGAGATAGCGTGACGCATAGGTCCTGTCCACTCGCCTGTCAGCTACAGAGGTCGTCATATTGTTTTAAAGACGGATTGCATACTTACTTCCCAGGAGCCGTTGTAGATCTAGTCAGGAAAAATCCAAAAGTGTCAACGTCCAAATTCTCAAAGTGGAAACTACCCTGAAATTAAAATATAAGCAGGTAAATAAATATACAGCACATATCTAGTCAAAGTGTCCTCTGTGAGATTCGAACCCACGACTTTCCGGTTTTGGAGTCAAACGTTTTAACCACTGCCCTACATGATACTCGTACCTACTCTGCCCTTTATAAAGTTAATTCAAAGACCGATTTTCCGCCGCTGACTATTTCCCATCCGTAGTTCGTCCCAGTTCTGTATGTCTAGGAACGTTCTCCTATACCCTGACGACGCCATCACGATTGGCATGGCTGAAGCCAAACAGCTCGCCACAGCTAACACTTCACACCAATCGCTGTTCAATCCACGCCGGTGAAGTCTTGTCACGAAATTCCACTAACAGTAGGCCTCTTTTGCGATACCGGCACGTGCCAGGACGCTTCTTCCCTCAAGGTACGTTAGGCTACTATCTCCCAACAAGGGCCTGAGCCGAGGCTCTAGCCCCAGAATGGGGCGCCCTTTGACAGTTGTTAAAATTTTAGGGATATATGAGCCCTTCGTTTCCCTGAAAGTCAGATAAAGATGAAAAGACTAATATGAATATTGGATCAGATAATACACATTGCTCTGACTCCATGGTTCTTGTGTTACAGGAATCAGAAACAACGAGCACCACACTCAGACCCGAGACAATATCGAAAAGTTCGTGTCCCTTCAATATGGGCAAACCTTAATCGGGAATTAAACCCAAGACCTCAATGATGGTGTGATGCCAAAGTCTCTCGCCACACCAAGGCTGTCCGAATACAGAACAATGCCACAGCCTTAAATATTTTCCTGCTGCATTTGAACGTCTTCTTTGAGACAAATTTACTGCTTTTTGTAAGTTCTGCTTAACTTAGGTGAATCAGAAGGCAACAGGAAACCAAGAGCAAAGCATCAGCAGAAAAAAATACTTCAGATGCCAAACATAAACTCACGCTATCCATGATGCAATTTTTCTCAACTTTTACTTTTAGCAGTTTCGTCATTTGTGATGTCATAGGGTTGTTGCAGGACACTCGCTCCAGCTTGAGAATAAGGTTCTTATGGCCGTTGGGCAGCATCTGGTAGGATCTGAAAGAGAGCTGACGAAACAATGGTCAGGTATCATATCAGGATATGGTCAGGTATTAAACCATGAAATGGTCAGGTATAATATCATGATATGGCCAGGTATCATTTATCATGAAATTTTGTTTCGATTTTTACTATTAATAGTCTAGGTTATACGTTTAGTGTTTATAGATGCCTCAAAGGTTTAGATGTTATTTATTACCGATGTTCTATCCTAAACCCCGTACTGAAAGTACTGTAATTATGTCAGCAAACTAACTATAGGACCTGGAGAAAACTATGTCTACTACTAAAATATGTCAAAAAAAGTATGTTTCAAATTTTTTGAAGAAAGCTCGGATTTGTAATCACCGACCTGAATTTGGTAAGCGTAAAGATTATGATTGTACAGAAGTATGGATTATTGCCCATTATTTGCGAGAAAAAATGCGTTAAGCCGTACCATCTCCCGAGGGAGATGACGGCATGTGGGAAACTCGAACAAGGGCAGGAATTTCTATTGAATACCCATGTTGAGCCCCATTGCCTTCATGGTGATGCCGTAGAAACAGAAGACCTCCCACAGCATTACCAGCGGAATGACCGCTACTATGAAGCCCCGTCATCTCCTTCTGCGATGGTTTGAAAGAAGATTTAGGATAGTCGATCCACTGGACCATGCCTAACCTCGCAGTGGAAGTATTGCGTACAGCATTTTTTTTTGCCCAGTTCTGCTAATAACGTTACAAATACTCACAGTCACAGGTCCATATCTTGTAACGGTCAAAGAGCAGTCCAGGACGGTGAGAGTTCTGCTGATCTTCCTCAGGGTCAAATTAGTTTTCACTGGATGGTCTGGGTCCAGCTGGCTTTCAGGAAGCTTGCAGTGGTGTACAGAAACCACCTTGATCTTCAGCCTTCCCTGCAAATTGTGAAATAAACAAAGGATTGACGCTGAGGATTATATTTTTACTAGAAGTCACCCGCGTCTATGTTCGCGGTATTTTGCGATAAAAAGTCCATGTTATCATAGCATAAAATCTCATACAGATTTCCGGCAGTCCTAAAACCTCAGGGTATATGTCGAAATGATGGAAAGAGACCTGATGGGACGACACTCATTCCATGGAGTAAAGGCAAAGCTTTGGTTTGGGGAGTAACTTGTGCTGGTACATTGGCTCCTATATCCACTCCACCTCTTGGAGTATGGGTGCAACCGCTATACCGGCAGAGTCGTGTAAACACGTAAAATACTCTGCCCTCGACGGCTATGCCCGTTTCGCCCCATTTGGAGTGGAGACTTAAGGGCCGTGGGGTCCGGCGGCCCGAATTTTTTATAAACTGTCCGCTCGCCTTGTAGAGGTTTATAATGACCAGAATGCTGGCAATTACCTCGGCCAACGAATTAGTTTGGCCATTCAAAAAGGCAATGTTGCTAGTATTCTGGCACCCTAAACACTGGAGCAGACTATCTTTTGTAAATATTATGTAGACTTTTTTTTAATAATTATTTTTATTTATAGTTATATAACTTCACCTAATCTAGAAAGAAATTCATCCATATCTATTCAGTGATGTTTGCGTACGAACTCACAATCTATAGTTACATGTATGTATTTGTAAGATGAAATCACTTACCTCTATATCATGTGTCATTAAAGCAAGTATAATTAAGGACACCCACATTTTAAGGTACCTAAAGATTTTCCCTTATGACCTGGGATATTAGACTTATCTGAATAACCAAATGAGTCAATTTTGTGACGGTAATGGACCGCGACGACACAGGGCCGGAGTTAGGACGGAACTTATATTTAGGTTAAATACGTAACATCTTTATATCCCGACATTGACCGGCCCTTTTACCGGAGTTAAGATGTTGAACTAAAATTCATAAAATAATAAATATATAAATATTGGACAACATCACATACATTGCTCTGATTCTGTGGTAAAAAGCCAAAGCACTTGTGTTACAGAAATCAGAAATAACGACGGTACCACAACACCCAGACCCGAGACAATACAGAAAAGTTCGTTTCCCATAATGACCCGACCGGGGATCGAACCCGGGACCTCAGAGATGGCGCGACGCCAAAGTCCGGCACGCTCGCCTCTCAGCTACGGAGGAGTCATAGGTTCTATCTTCATTGCGCGTCAAACATTTATGTTTGCTCTGTGTCTGGGGCTGGGTGGCAAGGCCAGTCTCAACGCGTCAGACCACAGGGTAACTGAACACCCATCACAACAAGATCTGGAACCCAGCAGGTGCCGATTATTTCGGTTTCTCTAAGTCGGTGTAGTGTTTAATCTGCAAACTGGGTATCAAGTCAATGTTTTTATTTACACTGTTTACAAAGAGACCGTGGAGTCCGCAATGATCCAGTTTCAGCTTGTTTCAAAGCTCAATCGAGTCCAAAATAAGTTGTCCGCATGGACAAGTACAAGACCAGGGGTTCCCAAACTGTGCGCTGCGACACCCTGGTGCGTCGTGGAGAGAAAAAAGGGGCGCCGCGAGAAATCGTCCAATCCTCCCCGCTCCCTCCACCCGAAATGTGAATAAATGTGATCTATTTTAAAAAAATGATACAGATCTATCAAAATTACTAGGCTTTACTAGTGAGGATATTATACATACCCTTTAGGTCATGATTTGTTAGGTCTCTTATGCAAGTGGCGTAACGATAAAATACTAAATCAAAACAAGCGCCGCGCCCCAATAAAGTTTGGAAACCCCTGACCTAGATACTCGAAGTGCGTTGAAATGCGATCTATTTTCATATAGCCTTACAAAAGACCGCAGCCAAATAACAATCACTTCTGTGTTGTTGTGTTCCTGCGTGTGAATAAGGTTTCCAGAGCTCCTGGGGGGTGCTACATTAGTAGCAAGGGTCAAGCCTTCAAGGTAAGTGCGACAAGTCCAGTAATAGCTTTATTATGCTGTACTTGTCGCCCTTAAGCTAGGACCTCATTACCACTCAACATCAGGTGGGATGAGATCAATCTTGAAGTAGGTATAATATAAAAGAAAATACTTTATTTATCACTTACGTGAACATTGCTGCATACAATGTAAGAAAAAAAAGAAATGAAGAAAGAAATACATTTACTGACCATTACAAAACAATCAAATAAACAAAGGTAGACCAAATTTACTCACTCAAAAGCCTATTTATCGATTTGACGTACTTTTTCTTCCACTACCCTCTCCACAATTTCTTAAAACGTCAACCCCATTTCGAATCAATATTGAAGCTCCATAACTGTCACTTGGTTAGGGTCACTGGTTTCGAAAATGTTCTAAATACGTTCCTCTCGAGCTCGCTGGACCGATCCTCGCTGAATTGATTCTAATTGTTTTTTAAACGGTCCATTTACCGGGAGGCTAGTCGGTATACTTGATTATGCTTTGTCTATTGCTTGTTGTTAGTAATTAAAAGTTGATTAATAATAAAAAATGGTAATACATATATTTTCATTTTAAATGGTGTTGGCTTAGATTGTGGAGGCTAAATAAATCTGTGGGTGTTGGGTTATCTTGACCAACTATCGTTGTGCTTTAGACTTGTCTATTCAATTCAATTTATTTATTTCAGGCAGAGCCCATATTTAAAATAGCTTTAAAGTTGTTTAACCCTATTATATCAATTGGATAAACAAATATAAAAAATTAAAAAAAAGCCCCGAAAGTGTGAAAAAAGCCCTTTTATTTGATTTCTATACTGAGGGAGTTGTGACATAAAAATTTAGGAAATCCGTCATTTTCTGATGGCGGCCATCTTTGATTTAAAATTTGTTATTATGAATAAATTCTGCAAGTTAAACCCATTTATATAATACTCATATTGTAGGAGTTGTGTTAAAACATGCAATCCATATTTTTGTGACGGCCATCTTGGATCGATATTTATCAAACATATGATAGCTAAGAACCCGACTTATTCATCTTTCAAACAAAAAAATCAAAATCGGTTGATTTATTCGGGCGCTGCGATGCCATAGACAGATAGACAAACCGACACGTCAAACTAATAACATCCCGTCGTTTTTGCGTCGGGGGTTAAAAGGTCATAAATATCTGCCCCAGGAGTCCAAAGAAAAACACTCCTTTATTTTAAACTAGCGGACCCGACAAACTTCGTCCTGTCAAAAAGCTTTGGAATGTGGCTTGACTCTAATACGTTTGTACTGGAAAAAGAAAACGGCTGTCTTTTTTCTTTGCAATTATTCGAATTTTGCTCGCCATAAATACCATCCTTGACCTTCAACGAACATTAAAAAAAATTGCCAAAATTGGTCCAGGCGTTGTTTAGTTATAAATAATAAATAAATAAAAATAAAAAACTTTTATTAACGAAGATTTTTACAATTCAGCAAACAGTGAAGCAACCCATTTAAGCAATTTTAAAAATACTTGTAGTAGGGTTGTTTCGCTCTTGACCCTTGCTCTTACAACACTGCCCGTTAATAAGTTATGCGCTTACCAATATATGTTGCGATTCATTTTTATATAGACTAGCGGCTCGCTGGGGTTTCGCACACGTAGGTACTTACTATTTCTGTTTTATTCACATTTCTCACTGATTCTTTGCTTCTATTGGTCGCATCATCATGTCACATGGACCTATAACCTTCCTCAGTAAATGGACTATTCAACACAAAAACGTTTTTTTTATTCGAATCAGTACTTCCTGTGATAAACACGTTCAAACATACAAACTCTTCTTTATAATATGAGGATAAATTAAGTTTTAAATTGGTACTTTAATGTACATAATGTAATGAGAATAAACATTTATTCTGTTTGGCTCTTAGTACGTTTACACATTAATGTATAAAAAGCGATTCCTGGAATTTTTTTTTTTTTTAAACTTTATTGCACAAATAGGTACAACAGGTGGACTTAATGCTAGGGGCATTCTCTACCAGTCAACCCTTGGGTCATGCAGATAGTTTGTATATATTTAAAACCACTTAACAACGTATTTTCCTTATATTTCAAGGATATGCATAATTATGTTTTTATTTTTAATGTTAGGCAACTAGGTTTTTACGCGAAGTTTATTTGTGCCAATATTGTGTGTGAATTGATATAACTGAGATTGACACTATTCACAAATTATATCATCTTAGCAACCCGCCCTGGCTTCGCTCGAGTGCAATGCTTGTCATGCTGATAAAATAAATACACAAATAAATACACTACAAAAAACTGTAAACGATGGATGTTATTTCACATTTAAACCTTCCTCTTGAATCACTCTAACTATTAAAAAAAACGCATCAAAATCTGTTGCGTAGTTTTAAAGATGTATGCGTCCATAGGGATATAGGGACAGAAAAAGCGACTTTGTTTTATACTATGTAGTGAAATAGCGGCCATACACGACTCCATGCGCGAGAACTAAGACTTTTCTAATATTCGAAACTAAAGTAGTCTATATTTTAATGCGAGCTTCGAGCTATATTTGTAACAAATTTAATATTTGTAACTTAAAAAATAACATTTTCCCATATAAACTTTCAAGCGTATTAACCCCATCTCCCCTTAATTTCAAAACAAAAAGTAGCCTATGTCCGTTTAGAGGTTCAAAGTACGAGTATACCAAATTTCATCAACATTGGTTCAGTGGTTTAGGTGTGCAAGCCGTTATAATATTGGTATGAATTTCGTAGCACTTAATAAGTAATTTAATAAAAACCAGTTAATCCTCCAATGAATCTTTTTAGAATAGTTATGTGTGTCATTTCGTCATAGAGACAGAGTCGATTATTCTGGCAACCCCCAGTTTGTGTCATTAGCCCACAACAGCCATCAGGTGTAAGGGAGGCCAATATAAAACTAACCCCGCGTCGAGTTTGCGCGCATTATACCCGCGCCGACCCGATACCAAATGTTTCGAGATCCATGGAGCCTACTTTGGGCCTATAAAAATTGTGCATCAATAGAAAGAAAAGAACATGACATGATGTATTAAGAGAGGTAGGGCAGTAGGGCATAACGATTTATCGCTAACTGGAGCAGCCCGGTGAAATACCTCCAACTTACAGAAGACCGCAGCCAAATGACAATCACTTCTGTGTTGTTTTTTTTTTGTAGTAGCGCAGCATATTGGCTCCTCCCAGCCTGATGGTAAGCAAGAGAGGAACCCACATCGCGACCTGTTGACCCGACCGGGCAATTTGGAAAACGAACTTTTCTAAATTGACTTGAGTCTGGTTGAACTGAGATGCCACCCCCAGTTAGTATCCGTCGTCTGGTGCTCATAGTACAAGGGAAAAAAGTTTGAGACCAGCTGATTGGTGTGATCTGGCGCATTTATTTTTTATTTTATTTAGATATGTATGATATTTTTATTGTAGATTATAAATAATCTAGAAAACGAATACTTTAAGTGACTATGGTAGGTAGCACTAAGCACACCTCCGTTCCAAAAAAAGAAATGTTCTTAAAAAAAAATAACTCCACAATCGACTCCACAGCCGGCCCTGTTTCATTGTTTGAAGTGTAAGTAATTAAAATCGGTAGCAGTGATATTAGTTCCCTCCGAGAGGCGGGGCGACAGGGCTGCATTCCGTGTGGGATAGCTACCGAATGCTATTGTAAGGACTTTTTAGGCTTTCACTTGAATAGGAAAATACATCAAATGTAACGCAGTAACTGGCGTATCCACAGTTTGGACATTTTGGACTTTAAGAGAGGTACGGCATAGCGATTTATCGCTCGAACTGGAGCAGCCCGACTAATGCAATACCTCCACCTTGCAAAAGGCCGCAGTCAAATAACAATCACTTTTGTGTTGTTATGTTCCTGCGTGTGAGTAAGGTTTCCAGAGCTCTTGAGGGGTGCTACATTAGTAGCAGGGATCAAGCCTTCAAGGTAAGGGCGACAAGTCTAGTAACAGCTATTATTATGCTGTACTTGTCGCCCTTAAGCTAGGACCTCATTACAACTTACCATCAGGTGGGATGAGGTCAATCTTGAAATGCAATATAAAAATAATATCCTCGATTCGGTGTTCGCTAAGGCAGGCGCCCTACGTGCGAAAGGTCGTCGGTTCGATCTCGGTCAGATCCATTTGGAAAATGAAGTGTCGTAAATTGGCTTAGGTCTGTATTTACATATATAGTATATGTATACATAGTTAGTATATGTAATCTGGTACTTATAGTAAAACAAAAACTTCGTTTAAAACCAGTTAATTGGCGTGGTAATCTAGTTCATTTATTTATTTTGTATCGACTATCCGCCTTATTTAATTTTCATAGATTTTTATATTAGTTGGAAATTGGAATGAAAAACCAAGTGGAAACTTTAGGTAAAAGAATATAATAAAGGTAGCAGCAATGGTACAAGAGACAGATGTATACGTAACAGAATGACAGAGTGTTGTAAAGACATTTGACAATATAAAAGTTTAAACTTAAACCTAGAAGGAACAATCATCTTGCCAGTGTTGTGATTATAAAACAGGTTTTATTAACACCTCCCCGTAATCATAACACTTATGTACAACCTGTATATACACATTAAATAAAACATACTGTACAAGACATCTACCTATCACTAACTTTACACCTAGCTACATAATATTTACAAAAACATGATAATATGAAAAACACTGTACAAACCTAACCTAACCCTAAACTATTTGCACACTTGGTGTGCTTTAGTTTCGGCAAAGGTTTAGTAAGTATGTCAGCGATCATGTTGTTTGTTGGTATGAACTGTAGCCGAATGTTATGGTGTGAAAGCGAGTCTCGAATTAAATGATGTCTTATGTCGATGTGTTTTGTACGTGCGTGGTATGTGTTGTTGTGGGCAAGTTTAAGTGAGCTTTGATTGTCTGTATGAATGACGATGGGTTGTGAGATGGCAAACATTTCCCTAATGAGTGACTGGAGGTAAATAGCCTCTTTGCAAGCTTCCGCAAGAGCCATGTACTCGGCTTCTGTCGTGGACAGGGCTACAGTACGCTGCTTGCGGGCTTCCCAAGATATTGGGGCTCCACTCATTAGGAAAGCATATCCCGTGAACGATCTTCGGTCCACAAGATTGTTTCCATAGTCCGCATCGACATATGCTACCGGCAAAAATTTTTCAGATGACCTAAAATGCAGACGACGGTCTTTGGTGCCTTTAAGGTACCGAAGAACCCGCTTAGCGGCCTTCCAGTGTACCCCCCCCGTAATGTACATTGAATTGAGAGAGGTATGAGACCGAATGGGCAATATCGGGTCTAGTACATATTGCAATGTACATTAGTGAGCCGATAAGTTCCTGATATGGAACTTCTGCATTTTCTTCATTTGAAGATCCAGGCAGCAGTTTTATGCCGGGTTCTAAAGGAGTTGTCACCGAAATTGCATCTGTCAAACCGAATTTATTTATAAGTTTTTCAATGTATTTAGTTTGGTCAAGAGATATGTTTCCAGAACTATGCTGTTCTACTCTCATGCCAAGACAGTCTTTGCAAACTCCAAGGTCTTTGACTGTAAACATTTTCTTAAGTTTATTCTTGAATTCGATCTTCATACTGTCCTTTGTAGAGACAACGAAAAAATCATCCACAAATACAGCTACGATAAGAAGATCGTTTCCGTCTCGTCGATAGTATAGACAGTGTTCATTTGCTGTCTGTTTGAGAGACAATTTGTGCATTGCCTCACACACTTTCGCGTTCCATTGGCGCGGTGCTTGTTTAAGACCGTAAAGGGCCTTTTTAAGTAAACAAACCTTTCCTTTTGGATCAGTGGAGAAACCCTCAGGTTGTTCCATGTAGATCTCTTCTTCAAGATCTCCATTTAAGAAAGCTGTTTCAACATCTAAGTGATCTACCAATAATCCGTGATGAGCAGTAAAAGCAAATAAAAGTCGCACAGAAGACAGTCTAGCCACAGGTGAGAAGGTTTCGCCATAGTCTACTCCGGCTACTTGAGTGAAACCTTTTGCGACTAATCTAGCTTTGTACTTCGTAATATTACCACTTGTGTCCTTTTTTATTTTGTAGACCCACTTACATTTGGTAGTTTTTCTACCAGAAGGTCGATCAACTAGCATCCATGTCCCATGTTTTTCTAGGGAATTAAATTCAGCCTTCATTGCCTCAATCCATTTTTCTTTTTGAGGATGTTCAATGACTTCTTTGTATGTTTCTGGCTCTTGATCCGACGTCATGTAAAGGTTTTCCTGAAATCTTTCAGGAGGTCGCCTTTCACGAGTTGGATATCTTCTTTGAGATTCAGGTGCTCCATTTTCAAGAGGGAAATCCACCGAAGAAACTGGAACATCTGCAGAAACTTCAGGTATTATAGGTTCATCTGAAGATGACGCACTAGGCGTTACAGATGGACCTGGCTGAGGTTGAAAATGTGACAGTGGAACTGGTTCATCTTCTAAAGGCACATATACTTCTTGCGGTCGCGGTGATGGTGGAAGTTCGCTGTCAGAAGAATTTGGTTTAGGCATAATTGTCGTTTTTTCTTCTATGAAGACTACATCTCTCGCAACTATGATAGTTCGAGGGTTTTGGGGATCTATGAGACGGTAACCTTTGCTTTCAGTAGCATAACCTACGAATATGCAAGTCTGGGTTTTAGATTCCAGTTTAGTACGCTTTTCTTTAGGCACAAGAACGTGGGCTTCGCAACCAAAAACTTTTAAGTGCGAAAGGTTAACTTTTTTCCTAGTCCACACTTCTTCTGGAATTTTGTTCTTCAATGATTGCGTAGGAGTACGGTTTTTTAAATAAATAGCCGTATTTACCGCTTCTCCCCAATAAGCAAGAGACAAGTTTGAGTCTTTAAGCATTGATCTGGCTTTCTCAATAATAGTACGATTCGCACGTTCTGAAATTCCATTCTGCTGAGGAGTATATGGAATAGTAGTCTGATGTAGGATACCACTCTCTTTCAAGAAGGTAGACATGTCCTTATTGACATACTCACGACCGTTGTCTGAACGCAGAACTTTGATACGCTTGCCAGTTTGGTTTTCCACCAGATGCTTAAACTCTACAAATTTGCTGAAAACTTCTGATTTTGATTTTAAAAGATATCCAAAAGTTTTGCGACTAAAGTCGTCAGTAAAAGTTAATAAATAAAGTGCTCCACCCCAAGATTGTGTACTCATAGGTCCACATAGGTCCGAGTGAATTAGCTCGAGAACCTCACTCGTTTTTGTATTCGAGTTTTTGAAGGGTTTTTTGGCAAATTTCCCTTGTAGGCATGGAATACACTTTTCTGTAAAAGTTCCATGAAAGTCTATGCCTAAGCATTTGTTTCTTAAAACTTGCATGGCGTTAGAATTGACATGACCAAGACGTCTATGCCAAAGTATAGCGGACTCTTTGGTAGGAGTGTACAGAGCATGCGACTTATTGACGTTAAGTCTGTACATACCTTTATGGTTCGATCCTGTCGCTATGACTTTACCTGTCATTTGACATCCACCTGACAAAGTAATTGTCGCACCTTCGGATGTAAACAAAACATCGAATCCTTTCCTAACTAAACTATTTACAGATAAAAGATTGGTAGCTAAACCCGGAACGTATAAAACATCGCTAATCTTATTTACACTATCGGAAATATTTATTTTTACAGTACCTCTGCCCTGACTAAGAAGTTGGTTCTTATTTGCAACAGTCACAGGAATAATGCAAGTCGATAAGGTCTCATACCAATCCTTCCTGTTGCTCATGTGTGAGCTTGCACCAGAATCTATGAACCAATCTTGTGAACCTGTGGATGAAGGTGAAGATAAACAAGATGAAAGTGTAAATTCCGATATATTGTTTGAATAAACCTTTGCCGAAACTTTCTTGTTTTTATTTCTACATTCAGAAACTAGGTGCCCTAACTTTTTACAATATGTACAGAAGAATTTCTTTTTCTGTTTAGTTTGCAGCGCCGTAGTTGCAGGTTCAGGCAGGGGTCGAGTACTCGTAGTGCAGGCAGATCGAGAGTCTTCCTTCAGAAGAGCTGACACTACGCCTTCCGAAGTAATCTTCGCGTTGGAATGTTCTAAGGCCATGACGAGTGGCTGAAATTGTTCAGGAAGTCCAGCTAAGATGATAATTCCGAGAAATTCATCTTCCACTCCAGCTCCTATCTCTTGTAGCTCCTGTTGTACACTAAGCAGGGAATGTACGTACTTGTCCATCTTTCCTTCATATTTGTTCGTGAGAAGCCTTTTCATAAGTTGCAGTCTCCGCGTTAAGCCGCTATCAGCATAGGCTTTTTTGAGATTGTTATATGTCTCAAACGCGGTTTTTGCATTTCTGATCACAGGGTATATGGACTCTTCACATGTTAGGCATATCTTTGCACGCGCTTTAGCATCCTTACGTTTAGCGTCAGGACCAGATGTGTCGTCTACAGGGTTTATGACGACATCCCATAACTCCTGATCCGTCAAGAAACATTGGATTGCAAATGCCCAATTGATAAAATTCCTCCCGTTTAGTTTTGTAATGGGAATACCTGTGAAACTTGGTGCCGGCTTTAAGTCCGATGGATGGTTCTCCATAGCACGATCTTCTCACACTTTATTCAGTTAACAATCCTGGGCCCATAACCAGTTGGAAATTGGAATGAAAAACCAAGTGGAAACTTTAGGTAAAAGAATATAATAAAGGTAGCAGCAATGGTACAAGAGACAGATGTATACGTAACAGAATGACAGAGTGTTGTAAAGACATTTGACAATATAAAAGTTTAAACTTAAACCTAGAAGGAACAATCATCTTGCCAGTGTTGTGATTATAAAACAGGTTTTATTAACAATATTAACCAACCTCAGTTGTGAATAATTTATCGTTTACTTCTTCCAAAAAAAAATAGAACAGTTATGACAGTATTATAATGACAATTAATTATTTGCGTTTAATTTAATGATGTTTTATACTTTTTCCACTAGTATAAATATCTTTAACCATTTCCTACATATTTCGTCCTGTCTCTGTAAATACTTTATTGTGTGTTTGTGTATAAACACTTTCCATGTCAATATTTGTGACTCATTTTGATCACCCACACCTATATCTACAATTTTTTTTAATTATGAGGTTTATACTCCGAAAATACTCCGTTTTTCTCCAACCGACTAGTTGTTAATACAGTTCCATGTCAGCTGTCATCAGTCGTCCGTCAGTCGTGTGTTGCTTACGCCTCGTATAATTGATTACTATCCGTAACTAGAATAGATCGTTTTTCAAATATTGGAACTGGGTATTAGTGATTTTTTAAACTAAATAATATTAGAAATCTCCATTCCTTTACGTAATAGGGTCCCTGCTGGTGTCACCTGAAATTCCATATGCCGAATTTTCAGGAGAATTCAACCACTGGAATCAATGACTTCGGGAGTAATGATTGGCTGAATCCGGTTTCTAATACGAAATACTTCAGGGGTCCGTACCCAAGTGTGCCAATAAGTAGACCACAAAGTCACGCAAACTATTATTAATTATGGGACCCTTGAACGTCGCGACTTTTTGTAGCGATACAAACGCGCTACTTATTTATCTCTGCAATTGGATTTACAATAAATACTTTTGCACGTCATTTATTTTTTTCCTACCAGCGCGTCGACGTTGAGAAGAAGCGCCGCAACAAACCCAACAGATATCTTCTTTTAAAATAAATTACAAACATTACAAATTGGCATTAAAATATTTGAATTAATAATGTAGATTATCTAGGTGAAGATAGACATTTTAACTATTCCACATATTTTTATCATTAAAAAAATCTTGTACAGTGTAATAAGCGTTTTTCATGAGCCATGTTTTGATTTGAGCCTTAAATCTATGCATGGGCAAGTCAATAATGCTTTGCGGTAATTTATTAAATATTTTTTTAAAACGAATAAAACTTAAACAAACCGAAAATTAAACTATGGCAGGGTACATAAAACGAACTTTAAGAGAGGTAGGGCATAGCGATTCATCGCTCGAACTGGAGTAGCACGACTGGTGAAATACCTCCACCTTACAGAAGACCGCAGCCAAATAACAATCACTTCTGTGTTGTTGTGTTCCTGCGTGTGAGTAAGGTTTCCAGAGCTCCTGGGGGGTTAACACCCCAGGAGCTCCCCTGCTACTAATGTAACCATTAGTAGCAGGGGACAAGCCTTCAAGGTAAGGGCGACAAGTCCAGTAACAGATTTATTATCTTGTACGTGTTGCCCTTAAGCTAGGACCTCATTACCACTTAACATCAGGTGGGATGAGGTCAATCTGGAAGTGTAATATAAAAAAGAAAAAAAAAACAACAGAAAGAGCAACTAGACCAACTGAGCTAACCGCAAGTTATCGTAGGCGATGAATTTTTTCTGCTGTATCAACCGTTAGCCTCCGGTAAGTGCCCTTAGCCGAATATGTTTAGAACTACATACTTATCGGCCCGTGGTACATTCGTTGCAGAAATGTTTGAAAACCACGGAATCGAAGACACCTTGGCATCTTAATCGTGCGGCGTAAAGCACTATAAAAATCATAAAAAAACATATTACTTGACCATCACATACACAAATAATTATTAGTTTTATCTATGTACTCCAAATAAAGCAGGTAGAAATATAAATCTGACTGTACCACAGACTTACTCTCGACATTGCGAAGTAAACGACTCTTATATATTATTCAACTTGAGTGTATGCTTTTAATCCACCGTGGATGCTAGACTAATAAGTTTTGAAAGCTATTCAAATTAGTCACGTGATCACTTTTTTGAATTGTGAAATAATTTAACAAACGAAATTGATTCGTTTGTTTTAATTGTAAGTAAATTATTTTACGTTACTTTATAGAGCTTATTTTAAATGTTTTTTTTTTAACATATGATTCTTTTGATCGTTCTTTAATTTTCTTCTGTCTTTTGAAACAAACAGCATCAGATCTAAAATTTTGTTTGTAGACGCTAATATCTGGTTAATTTTGAAATTTGTTTTCTTTTACACCTTTGAAGATTGGAAACGTTTTTATAATTTCACACGTTTGTATTTAAAAAAATGATACATCATACTTTTTAAAATATTTTTTGATATGGTGATAACTGTAAACACTTAATTTAACAATAAATCAACATATAATAACATCAAAATGGTTCTAGCGAACTATTTGATGTTATGTTAAATTACGTCCCGTCGGACGATTGGCAATCGCATTTAAAACTATTGTATTTTAGTATGTTTATTAAATTTGCTTAAGGATTTTTTTCTCATGAATACTAGGATAAGTGTTGGTTTGTAGTCTGAAATATATAGAAATAAAATCCAACTAGTTGAGATAAGTCAAATTAAATTCAAGAGCTAAGAATCCTAACAATATCATAAATGCGATAATTTGTACTAATATTATAAGTGTTATGTACTTGTAGGTATGAAATTTTGATACTCTTTGACACACAAAAACTACTTTGCTTATTTGTATGAAATTTAGTATCAAAACAGATTCGATACTTGAATTATTTCCGAAAAAACGTGAACGAAGTCACGGGCAATATGTAGTCAAATATGAATTGAAATCGCTTAGCTATTGCAGTGGACGGCTAGTCTCACTATAGGTATATCAAATTAAGTTATGAAACTCATTTGGACAACAAACTTTGATTATGCCTAGTATGTCCGGAATTGGATTTCTTTCCTCAACTTGTCGAAGTTGTGTTGCTGGAATGTGTTCGCGACAGCCAATTTTAGAAACGACTAATAAATAGTTCTGAATTTGTTGGCCGGGTTCTGACTTTCTGACTCCAACATCAAATTGTATTAATCTTCCTAGTTAAACATCTTGTTTAAAAAGGTATACTTATGAACAGTTTGAAATAATAATTAGGATTCTGAATCACAACAATATTTTTGTTTTATCTTCTGGATACCCTTGGTACGAGTTTCTGGATCAACATCTTAAATGTATATACTAGTAGTGGAAACTAATTAGGCTAGTGAGTTAGTTCTTAACATATATGTACATTTTTTAAGTCTATGTATTCACTTATGCTGTTTGTTTGCTTAGTAAAGAAAATAAATAAAAATAAAAATAATGCAGGTTGGCAAAACAATGGAAGTACAAATATTTGTACAGTAATTTATTTTTAATTAAAAGGTGCAAGAAGTAACATTTTTCCATTTATTTAAAAAAAGCTAGTATATTGTACATCGTTACATAAACAAATATAAGCCAATCACAGACTATATTAAAAAGCCTAAAAAAGCTAAATTTTAGTTGCACGAATAATATAAGATACTGTTTCAAATTAATAAATAAAATACAAGGAAATATTTTCTTTGTATTACTAATGTAGTGTTTGTTAAAAAAAAGTATTTATAAAGACTTATTTCTGCCCTAAATAAATAAAAAGGTGCCTTCGAAATTGTTTCCCAAATCCTAATATCTGTTGCATCAAATTAAGTCCAAAAGAACTTATAACTGACGCCGCAAATGAAACGTTTTAATGATCAAAAGTTATTATTTTCAGTCCCTTGTAATTTATCAAACATCCCGACTTCTATGTTGTTCCTTTGATTAATCCCGCTTTGGTGTTCGAATTTCCCTCGGGATTGTTTTAGATTTTTACGCTGATGATCCTACTTTAGGTGTCGTGTTACAGTGTAGGTAACTTCCAAAAGAACCGACTGTTATTGATGTGAAAGTACGAATAGAATTCGACAACACCTTATACACTATACATTAATTAGTATCAGCCTACTTTACGTCATACTGATGCGCTAAACTCCGCATTTTTAGGTTTCCGTAGGATTTTCTTTTTAATTTTGCAAATTCATAATTGACCTCATCCTAGCCCTGATGTTAAATGGTAATGAGATCCTTGCTTAAGTGCGACAGGTACAGCATAATAAATCTGTTACTGGAGTTGTCTCCCTTACCTTGAAAGCTTGACCCCTGCTACTAATGTAGCACCCCCCAAGAGCTCTGGACACCTTACTCAGGAAGGAACACAACAACACCGGAGTGATTGTTATTTGGCTGCGGTCTGTAAGATGGAGATATTTTACCAGTCGGGCTGCTCCAGTTCGAGTCATAAAGCGCTTTGCCCTACCTCTCTTGAATTTATGTTACAATGTAGCTTATAAAAGAACCGACCTTTATTTACACCTTACAGTAGACCGCAGCCAAATAACAATCACTTGTATGTTGTTGTGTTCCTGCGTGTGAGTAAGGTTTCCAGAGCTCCTGGGGGGTGCTACAATATTAGCAGGGGTCGGAGAGTGCGTCAGGAAGGAAAACCCAACTTATTTTTATATAGTAGACTAACTGACCCGGCGAACTTCGTGACGCCTAATTTTTCCAGATTTTCTAACCTTTTAAACCTACCCTGGACCTCCACAATTATTTTAAAACCAACATTAGCCAAATCGGTTCAGCCGTTGTCGAGTTTTAGCGAAACTAACGAACAGCGATTCATTTGTATTTAAAAGATAGAATTTACATGAATAAAAGATTTTTTGACTTTCAACTTTAACTGAAACGTGTTTGCTAAACCAATATCTTTATATGATCTGTGCAGTAATATATATCTTTATATCTAATGTTTTTGTTTAAATCAAAGGACGTATAGAATGCAATATGACATGTGAAGTGCACTCGTTGTACCGAACCGTTGCAACGGAGTGGACATGACTACTGCACTCAACTGTTGCATGAACAAAGTGGAACAACAATCACTTCTGTGTTGTTGTGTTCATGCGTGTAAGGTTTCAAATATTCGAACCGGGTATAAAAAATTCGTTTGCAAACTCTAGTTCGTTGGTATCCAGGGTGTACAAAAATATAGTGTGGTGGACAAAAATAAAGTTTTATATCAATTCTTAAATATACGTCCGTTCCCACAATACTGTTTTTTATATTACCTCATCCCACCTGATGCTAAGTGGTAATGAGGTGCTAGCTTAAAGGTGACAAGTACAGCATAATAAATCTGTTACTGGACGTGTCGTCCGTACCTTGAAGGCTTGACTTCTGCTACTAATGTAGCACCTCCCAGTAGCACTGGAAACCTTACTCACACGCACGAACACAACAACACAGAGGTAATTGTTATTTGGCTGCGGTCTTCTGTAAGGTGGAGGTATTTCACCAGTCGGACTGCTCCAGTTAGAGCGATAAATCGCTATTCTCTACCTCTCTGTTTTATTTTGTACTGTTAAAAACAGTTTGGAAACCTAGACGTTACACATTATAAAATTTAGACAATCTTAAGTAGGTACTGGAGTGTAAACAAACGAATGAGCTGACTGTACCTACTCCATTTTGATAATATCCCGGATCAAAGACGTGAGTGAGTCCCATAGCAAAAGAGCAAGTGAGATAAAAGAAAACTCATCCATCACGTCACTCCCAGCGCTGGGACAAAAGCGGAGAATACAAGACAACGCTCCTATTAAATACCTACATAAATAACTTTGAATCTCAAGATTCATAATAAGAGGGGACAATGGGAGGGGGAGTGCGAATGCGGACCTTATGCCGGTGGCGTAAGGGCGGGTCTGGCGGTGACGGACGGTTAATGGGATACGGGTCTTAGCGCTGGAAGTAGGAACGGTGGAGGCGGTAATTTGAGCAGCTTTTGAGAGTACGGGTTCAAAAAAGTGTAACTTAGACAATTTTGTTCAGTGAAATAGTTTATTTCTTTTAATTTATATAACATCTTTTTATTAATTTGGGCGACAGAAATACTGACTGAGCCACAAGTTGGTTGAGCCCAAGTAGCTCACTTATTAAATTTGTGATGCTCGTTTAAATAGGACCCATTTCTTAATAAATTCTTGTTATTGCCGGTGACTTCATTTTCATATCTAAAATAAAATAATGTTCAATTCACTACGTTAAACAGCACACCAAGGCAAACACTTGCAGTTCGGATTTAGGTCCTACGCCCTTGATATAAGAGCGGTACAAATTTCAATGTATGTAATTTGAAGTGCTTTTGACCGTACTTAATAAATCTAGTTACTTGATGTCACAAGAGAGGTAAGGCATAGCTATTTGTCGCTCTAACTGGAGCAGTCCGACTGATGAAATACCTCCACCTTACAGAAGACCGCAGCCAAATAACATTCACTTCTGTGTTGTTGTGTTCCTGCGTGTGAGTAAGGTTTACAGAGCTCCTGGCAGGTACTACATTAATAGCAGGGGTCAAGCCTTAAAGGTAAAGGTGACAGGTCCAGTAACAGCGATTATTATGCTGTACTTGTTGCCCTTAAGCAAGGACCTCATTGCCACTTAAATCCAGGAGGGATGAAGTAAATCTTGAAGTGTAATAAAAAAAAATGTCCAAAAGTTTTTATCATTTTTACAGTGCTTCACGCCACAACAGCGAACTCTTTATACTTTTATTACATTTAGTTGATAAATTATTTTGTTATTATTTTGGGCGACAGACAAACTGACTGAGCCACAAGATGCCCAAGCCCAAGTAGCTCACTTGTTATATTTGAGGCGTACTAACTATTTAAGTGAGGTTAGGTTTTTTGTTTATGTTCGATGCAATAGGACCCTATTGTATTCACAGCTAATCAGTCTAACTGAGAAATGAGAAAACTGTGACCCGAACAAAACTGCCGTATCCATTCCTTCCTCGCTCATCCTAACAATACAAAATCAGACATCCCAAGAAAGATGTATTAATCTCAAACATTACGTGAGTAATTCAAATTGTTTCATCGTACCCATTTAATTAACTTCCGGGGAAACGTTATTAATCAAAAGAATGTCCGGAGTTCATCCAATTTTTAATTATGACGACTTTTATATGAGTTTTTTGTTCAGACAGATTGAGCCAAAGCAGTAATCTCTATCGTATAAGCTGACTACGAGTATTTTAAGTATATCACTGTACCGCAGTATAGGTTACAGATACAGACTTTTAAGAGGGGTAGGGCATAGCGATTTATCGCTCGAACTGGAGCATCCCGACTGGTGAAATACCTCCACCTTGCAAAAGACCGCAGCCAAATAACAATCACTTCTGTGTTGTTGTGTGCCTGCGTGTGAGTAAGGTTTCCAGAGCTCCTGGGGGTGCTACATTAGTAGCAGAGGTCAACCCTTCAAGGTAAGGGCGACACGTCCTGTAACATAAATATTATGCTGTTCTTATCACCCTAAAGCTAGGCTTGAAGTAAAGTATAAAAAAAAGACTACAAAAATTGAAATTGTTACCAAATGTGTGTTAATATGTTATTTATATTTGCAATTTTACAGCAAATATTTACTACAATTGTAAACCAGTTGCAAGCGTAGACTTAGATAGTTTTCCGTTAATTTCATTAACATTCAATTATTGGACACTGAAGCTTGCTTGGTATACAACGTAGACGTTGTGCTAACAGTCAACAAAGATGACGTCACTGTTCACAGCGCGGGTTACCCGACCGTGACGTCACAGCCGGCGCTGACCGGAAACACGACCGCTCGCTCGTGATAGGCTGAGCTATAAATGTCACAGCTGCGTTTGTGGGACACACAGACGTACATAGTATCTTCATACATATTCATATCAATGCTCATAAACAAATCATTATATTATTATATAACCTGTTTTTAATTACATTACATTCATTGAAAGATGTAGGCGCACTTTATTTTTTAACGGTAAATTATAAACAATAAATAAATATTGGACAACATCACATACATTATACTCTGGTAAGTAGCTTACTGTGGTAGTAGAGCACTTGTGATACAGAAATCAGAAATAATGACGGCATCACAGCACCCAGGCTCGAGACAATATAGAAAAGTTCGTTTCCCATATTGACCCGACCGGAGATCGAACCCGGATCCTCAGAGATGGCGTGAACTCAAAATCCAGCTCTCTCGCCTCTCGGCCACGGAGTTCACGGAGGTTGATTATGACGCGATTAATTTTACCGATTTAATTGAGTTATTGTATCTTAACGTGATAACAGATTCACTAAATATAATTACAGAATACGAATAATTGGTAATTAAAAACGTATACCTATTAGTCTTCGTCTTATCTGTGATTCATTCTTTGGAATCTCGGAAATATATCTAAACTTAAGAACGACTGCAACAAATTAATGTATTTCTGATATGATTACAACTATCAGGAAAATGATTGTGAAAAAGAAAATCAGACATTCATAAATCGGCTCGCCTCTCGGCTACGGAGGTCAATATTGTCTCGAGTCTGGGTGTTGCGGTATAGTCGTTGTTTCTGATATATGTAACAAGTGCTTTACCACGTGCTACATACCACAAAATCAAAGCAATGTATGTGATGTGGTCAGATATTTATATCCCTACTAATATTATAAATGCGAAAGTAACTCTGTCTGTCTGTCTGTGTGTCTGTTACGCTTTCCTGCTTAAACCTCTCAACCGATTTTGATGAAATTTCAAGAACGGACATAGGCTACTTTTTATTAGAAAATAATGGGGGGAGGGGGGTAATACCACCTTTGGAAGTTTATATGGATAAATGTTTATTTTTGAAGTTAGAGATATGAAATTTGGCACAAATATAGCTCGAAACTTGGATTAAAATATAGACTACTATTTGTTTCGAATATTAGGGGAGAAAGGGGTAAAACCGACCATGAAAGGATGTAGTCCACGCGAACGAAGTCGCGGGCACAGCTAGTTTATTAATAAAATCTACTTCCGTCCGTTCGTTCATCCTTTTTGCAAGTCAACATAACGGTAATAGATTTCCGGATAACAAAATACATTTTAAGCCCCCGCATATAGTTTAATCCGGAAGCGGCCGGGGCCGGATGATCCGTACAAAGGCTCCGGATAGATGGAGTTGTTTCTTCCGGAAACGTCGATTTAAAATATGCTATAAAGGATTTAGAAGTTTGGATGATCACTTTGAACTCTGTATTTTACTATATTTTTATTTATTTATTTATAACTTTATTACAACAACAATTACAACTGATTGACTTAATTCTAGGAGCAGTCTCTACCAGTCAACTTTGGGTAATGCAGAGTGTCTGTTAATGGTTTTTTGTTTTTTTTTTTGACGAGAGCGGCAATCGTGAAGGACTTTGGCGTCGCAGCATCTCTGATGTCCCGGGTTCGATCCCCGGTCGGGTCAATATGGGAAACGAACTTTTCTGTATCGTCTCGGGTCTGGGTGTTGTGGTACCGTCGTTGTTTCTGATGTCTGTAACACAAGTGCTTTAGCTACTTACCACAGAATCAGAGCAATGTATGTGATGTTGTCCAATATTTATTTATTTATTTATTACTAGCTGTGCCCGCGACTTCGTTCGCGTGGACTACATCCTTTCATGGTCGGTTTTACTCCTTTCTCCCCTAATATTCAAAACAAAAAGTAGTATATATTTTAATTAAGTATCTAATTACACCATTTAAACTTATGTATTTAATGTAGGTACATACATTCACCAGCAGTCAGCATTTAGACTAATGTATTTTAAAAAAATTAAAAAAAAAAGGAAAAAAAATACATTGCATTTTTAACATTAAATGTTTAATAATTAACATTAAATTTGATCAGTAAATGTTTACTAATATTATTTTTCTTTCCTTTTACATAGTTAATATATTTTACTTTCCCTTTTTTTCAATTTTTTCTCAACAAAAGGTAGCCTTTCTTTTTTAATTATTATTACTATTTATTTATTATTATTAAATTAACCACACTTCTCAAATTTAAATCATAAGCCTCGCAAACCACTTTTAAGTGGTTGTTCGCGAGTGAAAAACTAAACAACATTTAGTCTAACCGTATACAAACTGTCATCGGTCTTAATTTGCTTCATTTGCTTTATATAGAGACTATTCATAAGTATTACTAATGTAATATATATGAATAAAAAAGATTGACTTTGACTTTGACTTTAATCGGTAAACTATCGATAACCGCTCTACCAGCGACAACACTAGATTCTAATCGCTCGGTCAGCTAAAGGCTATTTTCCCGCTCACTGTTCGCCCAGTCAGAACACAGCTCATACGTTTGGGGCCATGAAAGTTCGAACAATAAAGAAGCGATTGGATTGCGTTACGAACTAGTACAATAATCGCTCGTAACTTAATGCTCTCACTTAGGTTCTAAGAAATAAAGCAATTACTTATTATTGGAATAGCGAGCTTTAGGTATCGGCTTACGTGCCGTATAATAACTTGCGAGCAGAAAAATCTAATCACCCTCAGTTTGATTTAAGAACAAATTTTTTAATGATAAATCCCTACTAATATTATAAATGCGAAAGTAACTCTGTCTGTCTGTCTGTTACGCTTTCCTGCTTAAGCCTCTCGAGCTATATTTGTGCCAAATTTCATATCTCTAACTTCAAAAATAAACATTTTTCCATATAAACTTTCAAACGTGGTATTACTCCCCTCCCCCCCTTATTTTCTAATAAAAAGTAGCCTATGTCCGTTCTTGAGGTTCAACGTATACCAAAATCGATTGAGAGGCTTAAGCAGGAAAGCGTAACAGACAGACAGATTCGATTCTGTTAATCGCAGGAATACACGAGCGAATTCCTGCGATTAACAGAATCGAATCTGACCTTTAGTGTTATGGTGTAGTGTAGCGATAGGACAGTGAGGAAACAACAACCATAGGCGTATCCAGGGGGCAAGGGGGTGCACCGCCCCCCCCCCCCCTCTATACGACTTGGTCCAAAGTGGTCTATACAACTAAGTTAGATACTGCTACTGTAACTAATCTGTTGAGTTTCTTACCGGTGTCTTCTCGGTAGATATAGATTCCGAACCGGAAAAATCACATTACAATGTATTCAATGACGATTCAAAAGGATAATTATATGACTTACTTGAATAATGAAATATTTTTCTTGTTTTTCTATATCACTAGATTTTGTATACCAATTGAAAGTTTTTGCGTGAAAGAGTAACAGCAACCAAACAACTAGACATGCAGACATCTTTAATTTTTACAAACTTTAACATTTATATTATTAAAAGGATTAAGTTACAAAAATAAGAAAGAAAACACATTTATTGACCACTTGACAGCACAACACGACAAACAAAAACAAAAAACAAAAAAAAGTACAGGAAAAAGTAAAACAGAACAAACATGAAGTAGGTAATTTTAAAAGAAAAAAAAAACAAAGAAAAATCAAATGGGAAAGTGGTCAACTAGGCCACACCTCAGCTGTATGCTGCAGCAAAAAAAGTAAGGGTCTGTTAAGCTATTACATACATTTTTGTTCATTTATTTATTTATTTGATTGCATACATGTACATACAGAAATATGTAAGATGGTTTAATAAACTAAATGTGTGTCCAAAATTAGTACAACATTCGTTTAGCTTTTTTTTAAAAAATACTACTATGTTTCATGTCGGTATCTTCTCAGCAGTTATAGGTTCCGAACCGGAGGTAGCTTCATTTGATTTATATAGAGACTATTCATAAGTGTTACGAATGTTATCTATATAAAAAAATACTATTGCTTATAGATACTTTCTTCTTCTTAGGCATAACATTATTCTTTCTTACATTCATTCTTCTTTAAGAGAGGTAGGGCATAGCGATTTATCGCTCGAACTGGAGCAGCCCGACTGGTGAAACACCTCCACCTTGCAAAATACCGCAGCCAAATAACAATCACTTCTGTGTTGTTGTGTTTCTGTGTGTGTGAGTAAGGTTTCCCAAGCTTCTGGGGGGTGCATTAGTAGCAGGGGTCAAGCCTTCAAGGTAAGGGCGACAAGTTCAGTAACTTATGCTGTACTTGTCACCCTTAAGCGAGGACCTCATTATCACTTAATATCAGGTGGGATGAGGTCAAACTTGAAGTGTAATATAAAAAAAGGCAATCGTACGCCTCACTGCAATTCCATATACTGTGTCCACCAAATACCTGATCTCGTAATAAAGGGTATATGGTAATCGCACCGCAGCCGATAGGTATCTGATCTCCCGTTAATGTTCAATATTGATGAAATGCCGCCCTGGTCTTTGATTGGGAGCTTTATTGGCGCCGGGGGGGGGGGGGCAGCCCTTTGTAACCCTTTTGTAGCTTTGCCTACAGGGGTAGCTACTTTGGAAGTAATATATTTTACTTTTTTAGGGTCGGTTTGACCTTAGTGTGGATGTATATACCTACTATATTATAGTTTTTTATAGCTAATTGGAAAATCACTGAGATATTGCGATTTAATTAAGCTTAGAAATATAAAAAATACACACATTTCGGGGACTCATCCTACCTATTACTATAAAATACAACTACCCGATAGAGTTTTTGTAATATTGATCGATAGACTATAAATTATTAATTAAATTTTATTATTTAAAAGCCCCCGACATAAAAAAAGTGAGAAAAAAACCCTTTTATTTGATACCTATAATGAGGGACTTTGTAACAAAAAAAATATATTTAAAAAAAATCATCAAAGTTTCGAGCTGCATTTGTACCAAATTTCATATCTCTGACTTTTATGATAAACATTTTGCCATATAAAACTTTCAAGGGCGGTATTACAGACAGGTTGTGTAGGTATACAAACCTCTTTGCAATATTTATACTTTTTTATGCACATGTCATATTATGACACATTTCGATCGTCTGCTGTTATTTTTGCGTCTCGTCACGTAAGCTTGTGGTTTTTCAGTTGTTATTTTATTTCATTTTTAATATACTTTTTACCATTTAAACCAGCTTTTATTAAAAACAGTCCACAACCCCTTATTTTCAAAACAATTAGTATATAATTGCTGAATCCATTTCTTGTCGTTATTATTTATTTTATAATTTTATGTAGTATTATTTACTTATGTATATATATAAGTATATATGTGTCCATTATGTAAATATAAGTATAGTTTCATATTTATATATATATTATATTTATTCATGTATGTCTATGTATATCTAATTGTTTCCGAAATGACTTTTGTAACGCTTGGTAGTTACTATTCTCGTGTATTATGTTTTTATTTTTTAGATAACTTATGCACTTTGTCACTAATACCGCATCCATAAACTAACTCTCCGCATGACCCAAAGGTTGACTGGTAGAGAATGCTCATAGCATTAAGTCCACCTGTTGTACTTTTTTTGTGCAATAAAGTTTAAAAAAAAAATAAGTAGCCTATAACCCTTCTAGAGGTTCAACGTATACCGATACCAAATTTCATAAAAATCTGTGGTTTAGGCGCGAAAGCAAGACAGGCAAATAGCGTTACTTTCGAATTTATAATATTAAGTAGACAATCGGTAAACCAGCCATACAGTTTGCAGTTAAAATAAACTAGATCATATTTCACACAGCATGTCGACAGTCTTCAATCAGCGAACAAATTATTTAATTAATTAATTAAATATCACAGTTCATATTTGTTTCACAATAACGGTACACGATTTCCATACCAGTGCATTGGACCAATTTATATTAATTGTATCTTTTGACGACGAATTAATTATTTTATATACGGAGTACTCCGCTGGGAGCTTGAATTAATTTGATTATATTTTAAAGAGGAAATCACTGGAGTGTTCTGATAGGCTTTGGGAAATTATACGAGTTGCGAATTACTGTAATAATAACTTTAAAATTGGTTTTTCAGTTTGTATACGTTTTAGGATAAAAGGTATCTTACATTTTAATTTAGTATCTCATTTTAACCTCTGCAACCGTGTTAGTATCTCTGAAGTCCCGAGTTCAATTCCCGGTCAGGTCAATATGGGAACCAACTTTTCTTTATCGTTTCGGGTCTGGGTGTTGTGGTATCGTAGATGTTGTTTATAACACAAGTGCTTAAGCTATGGTAAGCCATAGAATATGTGATTTTGTCCAATATATGTTTTTTTTTTTATTTTACACTTAAAGATCAATCTTGAAGTGTAATATAACAATGAATGAATGTGGTCAATTCATCCCACCTGATGTTAAGTGGTAATGAGCTTAACAATAATATTATGCGTAATGAGCTTGTGGTAAAGACAAGAACAGCATAATAAATTTATTACTGGACTTGTCGCCCTTACCTTGAAGCCCTTAAGGAGCTCTGGAAGTGTTTGTTATTTGGCTGCGGTCTTCTGTAAGGTGAAAGTATTTCCCCAGTCAGGCTGCTCCAGTTCGAGCGATAAATCGCTATGCCCTACCTCTCCTAAAAAATGTGTATAAAACAATACTTTTTATTTACAATGTTTTCGCACAGCCCCAGGAGGCACAAGGATTCCTTGTTCTGTTTTCTTATTTTATTTGATAAATTATCTTCGCAATTAGCTTGAGCTTCCGGAGTTTGGATCCATTAATCGTAGATTTGAGAAGTCTTGATAAATTTAAAAAAGCTCAGCGTCTCAAAGTTTGTTATTTGTTTCTTGGGTGTACCGTTTGTTGTGATCCAAACACCCAGTTTCTGAAAGCTGTGTTAATCTATTATATAACAATGAATCGCAAAATGTGTTGGTAATAGCATAACTCAACAACGCCTGGACCAATTTTGACAATTATTTTTTTTAAATGATCGTTGAAGTCCAAGGATGGTTTTTACGGAGAAAAAAAACGAATAATTGCCGGGAACACTCTAAAGACAACCCTTCTCTTTTCCATTACAAACGTTTTCTAACTTAAATTTAGAGTCAAGGCATTTCAAATCTTTTTGACAGGACGAAGTCTGTCGAGCCTGCTAGTTATAAATAAAATCGTGGAAGTTATAAGAAGGAAAAGCAATATCAATGGATTTATTTGTCACTAGAGATTTTTACAATTTTGTATAGTGATTCAGGCCGCACTAGCGAACTATTTTTTTTATATTACTCTTCAACATTGACGTCATCCCACCTGATGTTAAGTGGCAATTAAGTCTTTTTTTTTTTATCGGGAGAAATGGACACTCCGTGCCGCCACCCGAGGGAGAGTGACGGCGTGTGGGACTCTCCTGCCATGAAAAGGGCAAGACTACCCACTAAAACTCCCCGGCGGACCTCATCGCCTTAGTGTGTTGTGGGAAATTGACTAAGCCTTTCCATACACAACACCGCCGGCAGAATGGCTGCTTACGCGGCCCCGACATTTCCCCCCTGGGTGGCCGGGGGGGAAAGCGGGAATGGCTGATCCACTGAACCATCCCCGCCTCGCACTGAATGAAGGCAATGAAGTCCTAACTTAAGGGCAACAAGTATAGTATAATAAAGCTGTTACTGGACTTGTCGCCCTTACCTTGAAAGCTTGACCCCTGCTACTAATGAAGCACCCCCCAGGAGCTCTGGAAACCTTACTCACACGCAGGAACACAACAACACAGAAGTGATTATTATTTGGCTGCGGTCTTCTGTAAGGTCTGATATTTCGTCCGGCTGCTCCAGTTCGAGCGAAATCGCTATGCTACCTTTCTTAAAACTATGAATATTTAAAAAGAAACAGAAACATTTTTCTTCTCCCTTTAGTAAAAATTAATATCACTTACGGCAGTATCTCTAAATAAAAATTAATAAAATAGATCGCATTCAAACGAGTGTCAAGAGCTTTATACACGTGACAACTTGTTTCGGACCCGATTGTGCCTTAAAATCGAAACGAGCTTAATCCGAATCATTGGCCTCCACGGATTCCTTGGAAAACTACAGAACAAGGAACACCTGTATCCTATCATAGAATTATGTCAATTTCGCCTATTTTCTTAAATAACTTAAAAACTATTTATTTCAAGATTATAAATGATATAGCGAATTTTTTTTTAAATGTTGTGATTTACCCTCCAAAAGTGGCTCTCCCCCAAAATTCATAATTTATTTATTTACGTTACACATGCACCTTTGGGTCTTTAACTTACATATGTGTACCAAATTTCATCTCAATTGGTCCAGTGGTTTCAGAGTAATCGGCTGTGACAGACGGACGGACAGACAGACACGCGAGTGATCCTATAAGGGTTCCGTTTTTTCCTTTTGAGGTACGGAACCCTAAAAAGTAGAAATCCAAGGATGTTGGAACTAGAAAAAAAATCGTTCGCTTTTGTCTATCTGTGCTTTAAAAGATTTTGATAAAAAAAATCGAATATACCTACCTATATACACACACAGTTCCCTTTCCCCAAGATGAGAACGTAGAAACATCCCATACAAGTCCCACCGAAATTTCCATCGAATATAATTTACGAAATCGAGCGCAAATTTAAACATGCACGCTCGCACAAAAACCCCGGTGCCACTACTTTGTTACCCAAAAAATATCATTTGGATCAAATATTTATACTCGGGAATCACGGAGCGTCCCGCGGGAGAGGCCGATATTAGGCCGACATTGGCAATCATTGACAGGTAGGGTAGGTCGGGAGGTGGCAGCGGAAAAACGCATGTTTGATTAAGTAAAAAAAAGTGGCTATGACTTATGGACGGACAGTCTGACAGACAGACAGAAATTTTTATTTTTTACTTTTATTTTGCTTAATTACAACAGAAAAATTAATCGTCTACGACGATTTGCAATTAACTCAGTTAGGAAAGCACACGTGTGTTACGTGAAAGTCGTGAGTTCGATTTCCACACCGCAAGGGAGGATTAAGGGGATTATTGAAACCGGGCATAAATAACTATTTATGTCCGGTTTCAATATTTGAAATAGTTACGGATAGTAATAAATTATACGGGTCGTAAGCTGAAAATTACCGGCGGACGACTGATGACAGCTTGTATGGAAAGTAAATTATGTAACGGTAATAACGCCTTGTAGTTGGTTGAAGAAAAATTGATAATCATTTTTGACACATTGCGAATCGTAAAATATTGTAACCTGGCAATAATGTATTAAAATGACAATTTGTCTTTAATACAGAAAAATTGTATTAGTCTATCAAAAACTCATTCTCGTACTACATCCTTGACGATGATTTAGATCACTTTCTAGCTATAACACCGTCTAAATTGTATTTTAGTTTCTCTGTAAAATATATTCTGTAAAGTTTTGTGCAATGTAGTATTCCTATCTATGTTCTCACTTATATGTGTCACCGTAAGATTATAAAAACCGTTAGATTACAATCTATCTCGCGAGATTGTAAACTGTCAACAGATTGTGAACCGTAACAATATAATTACAATTTAACGCGTTATTTTTCGCTATATTGTAATCTATCGATGGGAATCGGTGAAATTGTAAACTGACGTAGAACGAAATGCATCTCGCGCGCTGATTGGTTGAGAGTTATGTGCCGCCGCCGCCCCGTCATTCGCCATATTTGTTTGTTATTTCGTTTGTTGTCTTAATACTATTAATTTATGGTATATTTCAAGGACTAAATCTTTTTTTTAATAAGATTTTCTTAAAATTTTCCAATTTTAATTTGTGTTAAAAGACAAAATAATTGTTTCATTTTATTTTAATAGGTATTCAATTAAAATTTTGAGAGTTGAAGAATAAATATTTCGGTACAATTACTTCTCAACGTATGTCAGGATTATTGATTATCTACTAAATAGTAAATAAATACCTGAAGATTTTTTGAAGTGCATTTATTTTATTTAAACGACATCCCTATTTCTTTAAATATAAGAAATAATTTGAATTTAATTTAATTCCTAACTTTACGGGGACATAGAAAGGCTGGTCGTGATTGGTCGCTCATATAATAAACCGACCAATCAGGAAGAGTTTTCGGACAGTGGACAGTTTGACGCCGGACAGATTGCAATTTAACGGTTTCACTTCGATAAATTACAATAAAGCGAAAAATAATGCGTTAAATTGCAATCCTAAGTTACGGTTCACAATCTGTCGACAGATTACAATCTCGCGAGATAGATTGTAATCTAACAATTTTTACAATCTTACGGTGACATATGTATCACAAACAACCCACAAGTATTTTAAAGCCAAAGTAAACAATGCATGAATGACTGTTTATTACTCACGGAAAAGCCACGAAACAAATTTAGATTAAATTTGAAAGAAATACAGATGCGATACTATCTAGTAGACCGCGTAATTCTTTTTTCACATATTTAATACTAGCTTTCCGCCCGCGGCTTCGCCCGCGTGGAATTCGAATATATTGCGGTATAAAGCACAACTATAAGAAAACTTCTCATTTAAAATCTAAGAAGCGCGATGTAAAGCCGGATACGATTAGTTATTAAACAAAAACTGAATGGTTCACTATATTTTATAAGTAGATGTAAAAAACAGTTTAGACGATAAAACCAATTTTACGTCATCCCTCAGGAATTCCTCATTTTTGCGGATTCATTATCATATCATTTAGCTTCTAAATTTACATGTTTATATTCGTTTGCAATATTTTACCTTGTTTTAAACGACACACAGCGCCATCTCCAATCCATCCATCAAGCAAACTTTATTTTGGTTTTCCCTCGGGATTATCATTTTTTTTCCGGGACGAAAGTACCCTATTATTTAATCCGGACTTCTAACTTTACGCCTAAAAAATTTCAAAGCAATCGGTTTAGTAGTTACGGCGTGAAAGCGAAACAAACAAACAAACTAACTTTCCGATTTATAATATACTAGCTGTGCCCGCGACTTCGTTCGCGTGGACTACATCCTTTCATGGTCGGTTTTACCCCTTTCTCTCCTAATATTTGAAACAAAAAGTATTCTACATTTTAATCCAAGTTTCGAGCTATATTTGTGCCAAATTTCATATCTCTAACTTCAAAAATAAACATTTTTCCATATAAAATTTCAAAGGTGGTATTACCCCCATCCCCCCCTTATTTTGTAATAAAAAGTAGCCTATGTCCGTTCTTGAGATTCAACGTATACCTATACCAAATTTCATCAAAATCCGTTCAGCCGTTTAGGCGTGAAACAGACAGACAGACAAACAGACAGACAGACAAGTAACTCACTTTCGCATTTATAATATTAGTATGGATTACAAATTAGATACTCCCTCTCGCACTACATCGCCGGGGATGACGCGCGCGCTTTATACGACCATATAAAAGTAGGGAGCTTGCAGAAAGGTACGATTGGCCCATCCTGTAGAGGGCATGAAAATGTGATGACCTTAGTAATAACACCCTTCGCGCCCTGTTCGCTGAACGAGTCTAGTTTTAATAATACTTGCTTGAACCCTTCCTTTATCTGACACGGTCAACTGGGTTAGATTTTCGCTGGTGAAAGGGGATGGGAAACGATTGGCTATAGTGTTGCCAAACTATCGATAATTTGACTATAGATAGTTTACCTCGGAAATCATCTATAATATCGATTGGCCTATCGATACTATCAATAGTACCGATACTATCGATTGCTAAGTTTGGTACAATAGTATTAATATACTGCAATTCTATCGATATTTATGTATTGAAGATAAATATTGAAATAACCATCGATAGTATCTATACTATCAATAGTACCGATACTATCGATTGCTAAGTTTGGTACAATAGTATTAATATACTGCAATACTATCGATATTTATGTATTGAAGATAAATATCGAAATAACTATCGATAGTATCGATACTATCAATAGTACCGATACTATATCGATTGCTAAGTTTGGTACAATAGTATTAATATACTGCAATACTATCGATATTTATGTATTGAAGATAAATATTGAAATAACCATCGATAGTATCTATACTATCAATAGTACCGATACTATCGATTGCTAACTTTGGTACAATAGTATTAATATACTGCGATTCTATCGACAGTATTGAAGATAAATATCGAAATAACCATCGATAATATCGATAGCATCGATATGTTTGCGCTATCGATATGTTTGCGCTATCGATAGTAAGCCATTATTCAATAGTATCGCGTATGAATATTGGTTGAAGTAGCTAGTAAACATTTTAAGGCTGCTATCTTGTTGAATCACAAAAAAACAAATTATACACAACTGTTTTACCAGGGAAACAATAAAAAGGGTTTTACAAAGCGTCAACTGATAACTTACGTGCATAGTCATCCACTAGACACGTGCTCGAATTGGTTACTATCGATAATATCGATAGGGCAATCGATATGCCCAACTATCGATAGACTATCGATAGTGGACTGTCGAGCGGCAACACTAATTGGGTAGATCTTGTAGGTGGACGATTCGTTTAATTGGTTTTTATTCGACATTTAATGAGCTTTAGTCTCCTATTTGGTGTTAATATACCTACTAAATGAACGTTTTTTCTTTTAAGTGTACAAAATTTAAACAACAAACAGGGATTGCTTTAGACGAGCATCTTTCAAGTATTTTATGCCCAAGTCACACAGTACCAAAGTTAAACAAAAACGACTATGCGACGACGGCATAATGCTGAGATGGTTGCCTTTTTAGCACACTATTAGGGTAAGCAGAATAAGATGTAAGCTGTTACCTGTTTAGTTTAATTTGTAGCTCTAAAATAATTCCTTGTAACATTGTTTTTTTTTTCTTTTTTTATATCATTTTTTGTGTGCTGAATAAATACTTTCACTTTTACTTTCACTTTCACTATGCCCGGTTGCATATTTCAAAAGTTACCTATATGAAAAATTATACGAGGCGTAGGCTAAAAACGACTGATGGACGACTGTCAACAACTGGTATCGAAAATAAATTATGGAACGGTGTTAACGACTCGTAGTCGGTTGGAGAAAAACGGATTGTCATTTTTGACATATTACGAATCGTAAAATATTGGAACTGGTCATAAAGGAATTTGATTGAAATTGATTAGTACGAGTAAGATGGATGAGATGTTAGAGGAACATTGAAAATAACTTTGTAAAGTAAAATTAGCAAGCGCTGGCTTAGTTGTATACCTACACATAAAAAATATATATAAATAATAAACATCTAGTTTTTAGCTATAATTTAAACGAATTTGAATATTTTTTAATTTGTGCCGACAATCATTTGCGCCGAAAATCATTGAAAATTCAACAATGTCGGTGCTTGGCAATTTGAATGCTGTCATATTGTTTTTCTTAAATTTGTTTTCTATTTTCAACGTTAAGCCTTGCCGCTGCAGTTTTTGTCAGTTGGCCGCATAAGAGTGAGTTCACGATAACCGATCTTTTATTTTAATTTAATTTATTTTCTTTACTAAGGTAACAAACAGCATTAGTTAATACATTGACTTAAAAAATATACATATAATATGTTAACAACTAGTACTCACTAGCGTAATTCGCTTCCTCTACTAGAATAGAATAGAATAGAAATCATCTTTATTCATGTAAACTTTACATAAGCACTCATGAATACACATACTAGCACATATATTTAAAATACTGATTGAGCAACTGGTACCAAGTCGACATCATAACCAAATATTACATATGACAGTTTAATAAACCGATTCGGAATCGAAGAAACCAGCCAGAAACTCAGTAGTTTTCATTACACAGACAGTGCAACTTATGACTTACTTTGCACCAGACGTAAAGAGTCAATATTATAAAACTATAAAGATACCAAAGAAATGATGAAAACTATAAGCAAATGAAGTATCAGTAAACGAACTGTAGGTCCTAATGCGCAATGTACTTTAAAAAATTTATTTTTTCCTTCTTGTGTGTGAGTGAAGCTGAACTCATATCTTATTTCGCAGAAACAGCAGTGCAGTTTGTCATTTCGTCGACGCGCGTGCAACACCGCGGAAGAACGGTTTGTTCATACCGCGGAACTGGAAAAGGCGCAAAATTGAAATATCGCTCGAACTAAACGAGTTATAGATCAATTTACGTAAAATGATTTTAAAGTTCATCACAAAAAAGTGACTACGTAGTTCTTTCCGTAAAATATAGTCAAATGACTAAGATATTTGACGACCTCCGTGGCCGAGAGGCGAGCGTGCCGGACTTTGGCGTCGCGCCTTCTCAGAGGTTCCGGGTTCGATCCCCGGTCGGGTCAATATGGGAAACGAACTTTTCTGTATTGTCTCGGGTCTGGGTGTTGTGGTACCGTCGATGTTTCTGATTTCTGTAACACAAGTGCTTTAGCTACTTACCACAGAATCAGAGCAATGTATGTGATGTTGTCCAATATATATTTATTATTTATATCCATAAATATTTTAGAGAAACAGAAAAATTTCATCTCCCCTTACGGGCTCGAACCGATGCCTTTCACGTATCGCGCGAGCTAACCGCAAGTTATATCGTAGGAGATGAATTTTTCTGTTGTATAACCTGTAAGCCACCGGTAATAATACGTGAAGGTCGTGGGTTTGAACCCCGCACAGCAAGGGGAGATGAATTGTTTTGTGTCTTTAAAATATTTAAAGTTCGCTAGTGTGGCGTAAAACCCTAAAAAAATCGATTGAGATCTCCATTCGTCATTTCGTTTTCTTTACAAATCGTACAAAAGCCTATAAGCTAATTACCAACTGTTATTTCGCGGTTTTGCAGTCGCAACGAGGATTTGTAATATGACTATATTTCGGTAGTATGAACTGGCCCTTAGGATGAGTAGCGAATGCTGTTGGGCTGAAGCCAAGATTCGAGTCCAGGAATCTTTTTGCTAACAAAAAACCACGGCTTCACCTTAAATCTCCTGCGGCGAAAAAGATTTATAACGAACGAATTTGAAGAACAGATTTTATGGCTGGATAAATATGGCTACGTTCTGCAGGATATTATAATAACTATTAAATGAAAAGTATATTTAGCCAGAAATTTGTGGTATTTCTGGAGATATTAAGTATCCTGAGAATATTTTAGTATCTTATCTGCTTAGCTACCAAAATTTATTCAAATACGTAAAGTAGTTTTTCGTAAAATAATAAAAAACAATCATTGAATGAATTGACGACCTCGCTGGTGCAGCGGCTAAGGTAGGTGGCCAAAGAGTGAAATGTCCCGGGTTCGATTCCCGGTCAGGTCAATATGGGAAACGAACTTTTCTAAATTGACTTATGTCTGGGTGAGGGATGATGCCCCCAATTAGTATCCGTCGTCTGGTGCCCATAGTACAAGGGGAAACCTTAGTTTGAGACCAGGTGATTGGTGTGGTTGTCTGGCGCATTTATTTATTATTATAAATATTTCTACCGGCTAGGTATTGAACCGACGAACCTTGGTTCTAACTTATCAAATTAATTTCTCTTTTAATCAGACAAAATTTAGTTTTAGCGTTTATGTTCCACAAAACAATACAAATCAAATTGATAGTCAACCACTTCCTCACTTCGACGTTTACAAAAAATAAAAAATGTATACAAGTAAACCCCGGGGCACGGGGTATATTGAATTAATTGTGCCGGCAGGTCGCAATAACATCGGATAAAGAGCCGGATTTCATATTGTCGCCATATTGAGATTAAAGTAACGCATCGGTTCACAAAGTGTGGGGCGCAATTCATGAAATACTCTCCTCTTCCAATATTTTACGATTCATAATACGTCAAAAATGACAATGTATTTTTCTCCAACTAACTACAAGTGTGGAAAGGTTTTAGGTTACGCCTCGTATTATTTGTTACTATCCGTACACGAAACGGATCGTTTTTAAAAAAAATGTAACCGGGTGTAAGCGACTGTAATGATGTTCATGTATTAACGTCGGTTAGAAGACCGTATATAGCCAATGAATCATCAAATCAAAAAAAAAGGAATTATTTGATTGTTGTTGCAGCCAATTGGCTGGTATCTGTCATACAGGTATCCTAGTACAGATACCAGCTGTACTAGGAGACCTGTATGACAGATTTTCATGATTTATCCATACTAATATTATAAAAGCGAAAGTAACTCGGTCTGTCTGTCTGTCTGTCTGTTACTCTTTCACGCCTAAACAGCTGAACGGATTTTAATGAAATTAGTATAGGTATACGTTGAATCTCAAGAACGGACATAGGCTACTTTTTATTAGAAAATAAGGAAGGGATGGGGGTAATACCACCTTTGAAAGTTTATATGGAAAAATGTTTATTTTTGAAGTTAGAGATATGAAATTTGGCACAAATATAGCACGAAACTTGGATAAAAATATAGACTACTTTTTGTTTCGAATATTAGGGGAAAAAGGGGTAAAACCGACCATGAAAGGATGTAGTCCACGCGAACGAAGTCGCGGGCACAGCTAGTATGATTATATGATTTCTATGATGATTGTTTTTTCTCTCACACTAAACATAATTTTTGTACCAAACAACTATGTGAGAGAACAAATAAAGATTTATTTATTATTATTATTTATTATTCATTTCATGTTATACTAGTTTCCCGCCGCGGCTTCGCATCCATATTAATTTGTTAAAAAAAATATGATAAATGAGCAACCACTTGACTGATTTCGTGCAAATTCACTTAAACCACTAAATAGTTCGGTCTCCCCTAATATTCGAAACAAAAAGTAGGCTTTATTTTAATCAAAGTTTCGAGCTATATTTGTGCCAAATTTCATATCTTTAATTTAAAAATAAACATTTTCCCATATAAACTTTCAAAGGTGGTATTACCCCCATCCCCCCCATATTTTCTACCAAAAAGCCTGTGTCCGTTCTTAAGGTTTGGTTAAGGTATACCTATACCAAATTTCATTAAAATCGGTTGAGAGGTTTAAGCGGGAAACCGTAACAGACAGACAGAGTTACTTTCGCATTTATAATATTATTTATTTTGTTTGCACCACACACCACGGGGACTCTTGCGTAAACACGGATTTCCGCGTACAACATTGATTAACTCTTGACCTGCCGTAATTTTTGTGCGCCAGGGTAATCACAGTCGCCAGGGGATTGAATCCTGGCGGAGGCTTCAGTCAACGAGCCAAGGGAGGGAGCTTTGTCAAATTTCAGCACATATGTCGGTAGATTTTTTTTATAATGCACTCCAAGATTGACCCCATCCCACCTGATGTTAAGTGGTAGCTTAAGGGCGACAAGTACAGCATAATAAAGCTGTTACTGGACTTGTCGCCCTTACCTTGAAGGCTTGACCCCTGCTACTAGCAGGAACTACGCAGGAACATAACAACACAGAAGTCATTGTTATTTGGCTGCGGTCTTTTGTATTGTGGAGGTATTTCACCAGTTAGGCTGCTCCAGTTCGAGCGATAAATTGCTATGCCCTACCCCTCCTAAGTTTTCAGAAGGGCGCTAAAAAAAGTATTTCAGGGCAGCATTAATCCACTTTAAGCTAGTGCTGAACGCCACTCTCTGGTTGCGATAAAATCGACTTTCAATTAGGTGTCACGATCCACTTTCAGGGGCACCATAATCCACTTTTAAGGGGGCGCCAAACTAACTTTCAGGGGTGCCAAATTAACACACAGGGCGCCAAAATTTAATTTAAGTTGATGCCAAAATCCACTTACAAGCGCGACAGACATTAATTCGGCTCTCTCTTTCCACCTTTGGTAACGGAAAGGTTTTTAAAATTCAAGAATACGTGAAAAACACGAACCACACAGAAACAGCTGACGTTTAAAAGCTTTCCTTGAACAAGCACAGCCAGGATGCGTCGTAGGTCAGGAATTGCCAACCTTTTTCGAATACGGGAACCTTTTAATGACATTTCTAAGAAGTTCACGTTAAAATTTAACTCAATGATTCGCATTGGTAACAAAATGACAAGCATCGCTCCACTTCTAACGCTAATACTAACAAAAAGAGTAGGGAATGAAACTTATTCGTTTTTCTTTGAAATAATATCTGAACTTTAACCTTAATCTAAGATTTTTTTTGCCAATCAGAAAAGAGTCTTTTTTTTGTTTGAGAAGGAAATCTTATATTGTATATTGTAAGCTTCTGTATAAAGAGATACTTCCAAAAAAATATTTTTGGAGTGATTAACTTTTATGACATATGTTAGCGCCCCGAAACCTTAGGACTTATAGGTCATTAATTTATATTCCAATAGATTTCCCATATTTTATAAATGACAAACTACACTGCTGTGTCTCTGCTACTGTCACTTGTGCAAAATTAGTTCTAATTTTCAATTTTTTTTCAATGAGTTTTTTGCTGTTATCTTCTCGGTATTTAAAGGTTCCGAATCGGAGGTAGCTTCATTTGGTATAAGTATAGCTCAAGGCTCTAGGTTTCCTCGTGGTAGTCAAAATATAGATTTTTACTTAATTATGATTAAATTATTTTAGTTAACAACATTTTCTTTAACGCAATGTTATTTTTTAGACTTGATTATGTAAAGCCAGCCAAAGGTTTGCCTTCCTTGGCATAGGCTTTACACCCGAAATGCCTCCAGTGCCGAAACGGGACAGAATCTCGGATTCCCCCGATTTGACTAAAACCAGCCGCACACCGAACGTTTGAATAAAGCCCGTCTACCAGCTAAAGACCACTTTATTTTAAAATAGTTTTTAATGTTTTGTTAAAATTTGGCTTGAATCTCGTACAATAAGGAGAACAGCTTACTTGTTTAAAAAAATATACATGAACTTTGCAATCAACTCCATATTTTGTTTATTTTCTAATAATAGTAAGTATATTTTTATATCTCAAATATGAGATTAAGCAAACCATTTTGTAACTTTGAAATGTCCAAAGTGAGTTTTTACGATGTTTTATTTGTTTATTGATATTTCTTCTGTATGAATATCCGGATTGTGAAAGTAAACGATAATGAAGAGTGAATGAGATTACTTTATAGAAAACTCACAAACAACATTGTACAAACGAACATTTTAAAACGTATGGTGTATCAATAAAAATCAATTAATTGGATCGACTTTGCTTTTCCCCCCGGTACCTTCCACAGACCCCTTCTTTTCTCATCCTTACTCTTTCACTTACACCATTCGGATATTCATCCAGAAATCTCACATGCAATCAGATCGGACACATCGGTATCGCCATATATCTTCCAAAAGCCACTGGCAAACATACTTTCCGACTAGTTCTCAGTTTAATGCCATTATATCGGCGTCTCCCAGATTTATTAGATCTCGTTCATCGCCGCTGAGTGCATTAGTGCCTCCGATGCAGGCGCACGGCGAGATATAAAGTCAACTCGCCCGCCAGGGACCTTAAATCTATTTGAATGAGTTTTAGTTGAACAATCACCGTCTTATTACAAAAACATACGTTAGTCTAGGTTTAAACCAGGACTTGTTAGTCTAGGTTTGTTACGGTATTAAGGTTTAGTACCGTACTAAAATGAAGTCGTATTACAAATCGTAGACTAACCTAGGACTACGTAGTACCGAAGATAGTTCCTGGTTTAAATAGATCCACAGATTATATACCACAAATGTTAGTCTAAAATTCACTCATTCGTTCAGCGTTTGATGAAACGTTCCCTTTTACGAAATTTTGTTAAATCCATTTGGAAAGACAGTTTAATAATCTTATTATTTTCGTAAACAAAATCAAAGCTTTTACTATTCACGTTTTTTTTATTTTGTTACAGATTTAATTATGACCCTTTGTGTAAGTTAAGTAGTTAAGAACGTGTGATAAACTTATAGCTAACATATGGCTAACATAAAACGGAACAGAGTACGCGGGGCGCGTAATTTGAGTACTTCAATCTGTCATCGAAATGTTTCAAGTGCTAGGTACATTTTCAACGAAATCATTAGTTTTGCTAAATAAAGACGCTTTGTTCCATAATTTTGTATAACTCAGTAGGTGGTACAATACTTTGGGTTGTGATCGTGTGAATCAGTGCACTAAATTTAGCAACCAATAAAGAAAAAAAGAGGTTAATAAAATTGGAGTATAAAGGAGAAGGTTAGTCCAATTTATTTTTACGTAAAGAGCAATATAAACAGCAACTAGTTTTATTATTTAAGCAAATTTATGTCACTAATATTTTAATCGTAATTTTAGAAAGTAATAGTCAACTTGTAGCAGAGTCAGCAAAAATTTGGAAGACAAATCTACTAAAATCAATATCAATAATTTTGAAATTAAAGGAGTGGAAAAATTTACAAATAAGTATGTATGTATGGCCTGCACATTTAATTATTTCTCCTGAACATAGATTTTTACCTATGTACTTTTTTAAGATGTAGTTTTCTTTTTAGATAAATCCAAACCATCAGGGAAAAATCATTCAGGTACTGAAGTTATATTAGCTTGGAGGAGAATGAAGTTGGCAGCCAAACCCAAATTATCTGCTAATAAAAGAGAGCAATCTTTGAGAGGAGGTGGCACAAAGCCCCCTTCAACATATTCTGAGGACTTGCGGCAATATTGCTGCATTGCTTTGTTATTCCTCAATAAAGATTTTGCTATCAAAATTATCAAAATATTGATACTGTGGTAAATAAAAATTAATAAAATATGTATATTTACTATTGTATTTTGCCAGAATGTTTATAAAATTAAAATAATATTTTTTATATTTCAGATTCCAAATGTAATAGTAACTGAGGTAGAACCTATTCCTGGCCTTAGCTCCCAAGTTGAGCCTTTAATAGTAATACATGAGGAAACTCCAGATCCCAATGGAAAGCAAGGTAAACTATGTAATTTTTTTTAAAAGCCGAGCCAATAACTATCCTAACCAAAATTAGTGATATCTGTTTTCTTTCAGTGATGCCTAATAATAATGACAATGAAGATATAAAATGTGTAGATCATTAACTAAAAGCCAAAGGAAAATGTAGGCTATAAATCTAAAGAATAAAAAGGCATACCGGAGTTTTCATTTTTATGTAATACAAACTGGTGGTACAAAATAATATTATTGAACTAATTTAATACAAGATTATTTGTTAAGTTAAGACTGATTTTATAAACATATTATGAGAAAGAAAGATAATTAATATACTTTTATTTAAGAAAAATGTGTTTGAATAAACTTCCTTTTCATTTAATTCCCACGAACTGCGTTTGTAATAGGTTGGATGAGTATTTATTCAGTAGTTTCTTGTTTAATGAAGTTGGCATTTTGATGTATCTAGGACATTGTGCCAAAATTCCTGCTATTTTCTTGTAGGTTTGACTGATTACTGGCTGAAATACACCATACAAGATACCAGTATCGTCTTGAATCTGCGAATAATAAAAATTCTTAATTTTTTCTGTACCTATTGTTTGCTGTATTTGAGCTTGGTTAGTATAATTTGCAGGATAAAGTTTTAACACTTACTGCATGGCTAGCTCAGTTCCGTAATGCACATACAACTTGGATGATCTCTGATATTTCCTCGAGGGTCGTATGCTAATGCTGCACGGATTAGGTCACTATTTTTATCCAAAATCTTATTGGTAAACATATTTGTAGCGAAAATCTTCGTCATCCAAATCAAAAGAATACAAACGACAACGCTGTCTATAGAGACGCCAATGTATTTCCAGATCCTCCAAATCATCGAAATACATTAAATCAAGCGAATTGATATCGATTTTCAATGATTTAATTAACAAAACTACAAGTGCGATACAAATGTCGACATCTGAATTTGACGTTTTGAGGTTAGTACACAAGTTAAACTAGGGGTCGCCGTGGTTTATCTTTAGTACCATAGTTGATCCTCGGACTAGCGTTAAACTTCGTTTTGTAATAACGTTTATTTTAGTCCATGGTTTAAACCTAGGACTAAACCTGGTACTATAATTAAACTTCGTTTTGGAATAAGACGGTCAAAGTCTACTTTGGCTAAGGGCTCGTTTAAGGAGACGGGGCGTTGGGCGTCGCGTGTGGCGGGACTTGACGCGGCGCGTTGGGCGTTTTATCGTTTATAGTTAACGTGAAGCGGTGCGTTTTTTGTAGGGATGGAATTGCCCACCGCCGCTTCCTCTTCCGCGCGGCCCCACCACTACAAGATTCGCGCCCAGCGTGTCACTGCCGGGTTGCGGAGGACAGGGTTGCCATCAACGAAACACTAAGGTCCTCCTCTTCTACCGCGATACACCTCTGCCCTTGCGGGCTTGCCGCAGAGAGCCATCTGCTCTCCCCCGCCCAACCGCGGATCAGTCTTCGCTTCATCCTGTGCAGTATCCGAGGTTAGGTGGCAAGGCCAGCCTCAATGTACCGGACCACAGGGTTACTAGGCCCCCCCTATAGTAACAACATGCGTAAATAGTATATACATAGTAGAAACATAACGAGGGGGGGGGGGGGGTTAAATCAGCCTGCGTCACCCCAAGCTTGAACTGAAACATATAAAAACGTAGGGGCTCATTTGAGGCGTCGCCCGCCGCGTTATCCGCCGCGTTATCCGCCGCGTCCTTCGCCGCGTCGGCAGTCGCTTTATTTGCAGCGTCCTGCACCGCTCCTTGCATGTGATACTACATCATAAGCAAACGTTTGCATATACGCTTCTCCTTGAACGCTCCGGACATCACCTTATGTTTGTTTTTCCCGCGGCCCGCTTCGCTCTTTGAACGAGCATGGGTACCACATTGTTATAAAATATCGGTTGTATGTGCTTGCATACATTTTATCACAATATGACCTTTAAGAAGCATAGTTAGGGTCAGTGAAATAAAAAAATGGTAACATCCATAACGATTAATGTCCGGTTCCAACATTTTACGATTCGTAATGTGTCAAAAATGACTATCCGTTTTTCTTCAACCGACTACGAGTCGTTAATTCCTATTTCAAATTTACTTTCCATATTAGCTGCCATCGGTTGTCCGTCGTTCGTTTTTAGCGTACGCCTTGTATAATTGATTACCATCCGTAACTAGAACGGATCGTTTTTCAAATATTGGAACCGGGCATATGTGAATTAATGAAAGACCTTTTTTTTATATTGCACTTCTGGATTGACCTCATCCCACCTGATGTAAAATGGTAATGAGTTCCTAGCTTAAGGGCGACAAGTACAGCATAATAAAACTGTTACTGGACTTGTGCCCCTGACCATGAAGGCTTGACCCCTGCTACTAATGTACCACCCCCCAGGAGCTCTGGAAACCTTACTCACGCGCAGGAACACAACAACACAGAAGTGATTGTTATTTGGCTGCGGTCTTCAAAACTATCAACTTGTATATATTAACACACCAATATGAAGCTATCAGTTTCCATCAGCGAACGAATTTAACATGAAAATCAGCACATTCTATACTGTTATTAGGCAGTAAGCGAGATCCCACTACTGGGCTGGGCGCGGGCCCACGATGGCCGCCTAATGTCCATTTTATTGGAGCCCGCGCGTGTCTGGGAAACGAACAGGAAAAGCAGTGGAGCTGGCCTCGCGACGCGCTCTTTTAAATTAAAAAAATATTTAAGGTGGTTAAGTGGATGCGTAGGAAAAGTGTAGAAGAAAAAAAATAGAAAGCTTAAAATGTTAAAAGAACGGAAAAACCGCCGGAGCGGGCCGCTAGTTATGCAGTAGGTATACAAGCTTGAGCCACGGGTGCGCCGTGTGAGGGAAAAAGAAATTTCCAAGCTGTTCCAGGAAGTCCAGCTGCACTTAGTACTCACAGTCTTTTCTAGCATTACATAAAGATGGTCAGTTTTACCACTATCTCTCCCAATATTCGAAATAAATATAAGTCCATATTTTAAACCAAGTTTCGAGCTTTATTTGCGCCACATTTTATATCTCTAACTTTAAACCCATTTCTGAATTCTTCAAATCTGCTCAAAATGGAAGCGCGCGGGAGGCTACATCTGGCTACATTGCTTTTCGGCGTCATCGCCACAGGCAAGCCGCAGTATCTCTTCGATAAGCTGACGTGGTCACGAAGCCAAAGTAGATACTTAAAACGATCGTGCACACGCATCTTGTCAACAATGAAGCACAGAACTGTGGCCTTCAGAGGGTCCTTCCGATTTGCTGCCTCGCGATGTTGGAATGACCTTCCCCCTCCGTTGCGTGAACTAAAATTAAAAAACGCGTTTAGAATAAAATATAAAAACCATTTGTTACTTGAACAAATTGAACCACACCCACCTACTTTTTCACGTCACGTTAAGGGTTTAACAGGTTCTTCCAAACTCGGGCGAGGCGGCTAATCTATTACCGAACTCTTCAATACGGCTGGGATGTTACAATCTCGGGCAGGATCGTTTATAAATGTCCTCCATGCCATGTCGTCAAATTTTTGTTGATAATAAATGCGTGGGTGGCCACCACATTAATGCAATATTGCAACATTTCATGGACCACAAACAATCATTTTTTTTTTCTTTTGTCTTTCAATACTTGTAACTCAAAGGCGGTCGTTTAGAGGTGTATTGTTCTCTTCTTCTTCTTACTCCTTTGATGCTGTACCTATGTCCAGTAGTGTTTTAATGTTGTGTTGTTGTGACCTAATTGTTTTATATTGTAACTATGATTTTTTTTTCTACTTTTCCCTCTGTGTTGTTTACGTATATTTTACTAATATTTGTTATTTTTTATTTTGTTCTGTTTTCAAATAAACTTTTCTTGTTACTTTTATATTGCGCCACTCACCACAAGGTCTCACCTGAAAACCAGCGCTGATGCAGCATTGCGCTGCAGCAGCTCATGCTGAGGCTGGGACCTTTTGGCACATAAATGTACCTTACCTAAGTACTTACTATATGTACAAAAGTTGTGTTTTTTTTTTAAATAAACCATGATATGGTTAATAAACCTTCAAGGGTGGTATATAAGAATAAATATAAAGGTAAAATTGCTTAAATGACTGGACTATTTCTGTTTGATAAGATGTCTACCGAGTCCACAGATCTCCTGCGCGAGTAGGCGGCGAGTTACTGACAAGCACACACGTCTGGGGGCAGGTTAACTGCATCTTGCCTGTCAATATATACAGTACTTCCACCATGCAGAAACAATGCTAGACGTAACGTACTGTCTTGCTACTTTTGGTTAAATTTACTTTCAGTTGGCGATTTCATGCCTGGGTTTTTATCTACACTAATATTATAAAGAGGAAAGATTTGTACCTATTTTTGTATGTTTGTATGTTTGTAATGAATAGGCTCAAAAAGTACTGGGCCGATTTACAAAATTCTTTCACCAATATAATGCTACATTCTTCCAATTTGACATAGGCTACAAAATTAGGGATCCTTGGTAAAATTTGAACAATGTAACCGAAGGTGTAGAAAAATGAGTATTAAAATGTCTTTCGTCGAATGCGCGGGAAAATCCTCTAAGGCGAAACGAAGTTCACCGGGATCGCTAGTTTGTTATATTTTAAACGTTGACAACCATTATAATAAATTGAATGTTTATTTTTATTTATTTATTTATAAATAAATAAATATTGGACAACATCACATACATTGCTCTGATTCTGTGGTAAATAGCTAAAGCACTTGTGACCCCTGAAATAGCGCGACGAGAGGTCGTCACATATTTGCAACGCTGGACGAGAAATACGCTGCCGGCCTTTCAGATAAGAAATACAAATAGATAAATAGATAGTTTTTATTTTAAAATACGTATAATAGTCCGGTACACAAATAAAGGACTCTGAGTGCTCTTGATACGACTCGCTTTGAATCTGTTCCTCGTAGCGACTCCTGTAGCGCGTCGAATTATGTAGGCACGGGATTCAGTCAGAGCCTTCACATAATAATAAAAATAAATGCGCAAGATATATGTGGATAGATAGCTAGAAAGGTAGATAATTATATAGATAGCTAGGTAGGCCGATAGATAGCTAGAAAGGTAGATAATTATTTAGATAGCTAGGTAGGTCGATAGATAGCTAGAAAGGTAGATAATTATGTAGATAGCTAGGTAGGCCGATATATAGCTAGAAAGGTGATAATTATATAGATAGCTAGGTAGGCCGATAGATAGCTAGAAAGGTAGATAATTATATAGTTAGCTAGGTAGGCCGATAGATAGCTAGAAAGGTAGAGAATTATATAGATAGACAGATAGATCGACAGACAGTTACATAGATTTACAGATAGTTATATCTCGCAAAACATTTACAAAAATTGGTTATACAGTCAAATTAGACTTATTGGCAGATAGATATATAAGTTTTAATAAATAAAAACATTGTTTAATCTACTTAATACTATACTAGATGTGCCTGCGACTTCGTTCGCGTATATTACATACTTTCATGGTCGGTATTACCCCTATCTCCCCTAATATTTGAAACAAAAAGAGAGTAGTAAATACTTTTATCCAAGTTTTGAGCTATATTTGTGCCAAAATTCACATCTCTATTTAAAAAAATAATCATTTTCCTATACAAACTTTCAAGGGCGGTATTACCCCCATCTCACCTTATTTTCGAAACCAAAAGTAGCCTATGTCCGTTCTAGAGGTTCAACGTATACACCAAATTTCATCAAAATCAGTTCAGCGATTTAGGCATGAAAGCCGCACACACAGAGTTACTAGTTATAATACTAGTATGGATTCATCTGTAATATAAGATAAAAACTCAAGTACAAAACTTTTTTTACTAGCTTGCCCAATAAAAAGCAATACGCGGTTCAATGTTCCCTCCTTGTGTAACCCCAGCCTGACTTGTCAACTAGTCTATATTGTGGTGCGTTCAGACCCCGCTAGTGGCGGGGCGATATCGATAACACGACTCGCTTTTATACTGATACTTGGATTACTTCAACTGGTGCTGGTAGTAGGGACAGAGCTGAATTATCGATATGGCTACGGCGGAAAGAAGTAAGATGATAAAAAGGAACTCAGATCAAGCACTAAAACAATTAAGAGAACATCAGCCGCTGAAGAGATTATGAAAAAAGTTCTTTTTTTAAAGGAAAAGGAGACAGTAATATGGTTGACTGGTAGAGAACGCTCCTAGCATTAAGTCCACCTTTTGTACTTTTTTTATGCAAAAAAGTTAAAAAAAAATAATAATAATGGCAATATTGAATAAAATAAAATAAATAAATGTAAGACTATATAATTCAAGTCGTTCGCATTTCATTTTAAACAAACGTCGGGCAGTAAGTAGTTTGTATTAATAACTAAAAAATATTGGCCCGTTTTGACCCTGTAACCTATTTTAAATATCACATACATTACTCTGAATTTGTAGTAATTAGCTAAAGCACTTGTGTCACAGAAACAACGACGGTACCACAACACCTAGAAAAGAAATGTTCGTTTCCAAAATTACCAAACAGAGAATCAAACGTCAGCACTGACGTGACGCTAATGGCTTATCGGTTATAGAGGTCGTCATATTTCGTTTAATGATAAAAATAAAACCAAACATTTACCTATCCTTTTTGTTTACAATGGGAAATACGTTGACGCTTCGTACCGTCACCCGAGGGAGGTGACGGTGTGTGGGGGACTCCCCGCCCTGAGAAGGCTACCCTTCTCAGGACTACCCACTAAAACCTCCCGATTGGACCTCATCACCGTTAAGGTGTGAGGAAACTCGGCTCAGACATAACCACCACAGCACTACTGGGCGAATATTTATCTATCCTACAAAAAAAAACGCAGCCCATATTAAAGAGTTCGGAGTTCCATTTAAAATATTTGCGACAAAATTAATTTACAAAAAAGTATTTTAAAGAAACAGATTTTTTTATCTCCCCTTGCGGTGCAGGAATCGAACCCACGGCCGTCACGTATCACGCGTGCTCCTCTTACCACTGAGCTCACCGCAACTTATAGTAGGCGATGAATTTTTCCTGCTGTATCAACTGTTAGCCTCCGGTAAAATAAATAATTTGAAATTCGCTAGTGCAGCGTAAAGCACTATAAAAAAAAACGATATACAAAAAAGTATCGACAAAATCACGCAATCAGCCCATCCCTAGTTGTTACAACCAATACGAGTGTTGTCTATATTGTGTCCCGGTTATTCCTTCTTCTTATTGGCGAAACTACTTATAACTGTCCTCTCCGCCAAGTCTCCTCTAATGAGGAGCGGAGCGGAGACTCGAGGATTTTAACGAATTCCTTTTATTGGGTTTTGAAATTGTTTTTGAACTTTTGCGGATTCAGAATGAGCCCTTATTTGTTTCTATCATTTCGCATTAGTCATCTTTAACATCGTAAAGCTGAATGCACTTCTATAAATAAACTAGTTGAAACGCCAGACGTTGTACTATCTTAACGACTTCTATTTTTTTTTTAATTATCTTCAAGATCGACCTCATCCCACCTGATGTTAAGTGATAATGAGGTCCTAACTTAAGGGCGACAAGTACAGCATAATAAATCTGTTACTGGACTTGTCGCTCTTACCTTGAAGGCTTGACGCCTGCTACTAATGTAGCACCCCCCAGAATCTTTGGAAACCTTACTCACACGCTTCAATTTGAGGATTGGTTTTTACCCACGACGATAAGAGGATTCACAAATTTGCTAGTTTTCTGCGCATTTTTTTTTTCTTTGATAAAAACCTGCTCGCGACAATGACAATAACAAAATAAGTGAAATTAGTCCAGCTGTACACGCGTGATGGCGTTACCAAGGGAAATATGTATTCATTTCACATTTCACATTCATCACATATATATAATATAATGCACCAGGAGAACGGGCAGCAGCGCTCTCCTGAGTAACACAACATCTACTGCGATCACCAACCCGCCTGCCAAGCGTGGCGATTACGGCAAAACCTCCTTTTTTGTTTTTTTTTTTTTTTTTTTTTGACGGGGGGAAATGCGTTGATGCACCGTACCGTCACCCCGAGGGAAGGGTGACGGCGTGTGTGGGACTCCCTGCCCTGAAAAGGGCAGGACTACCCACTAAAACCCCCCGGTTGGACCCTCATCGCCTACGTGGCGGCGCTGTGGGAAATCGGCTCAGCCTTTACTTCCACAGCGCCGCCGGCGGAAAAGCCGCTTAAGCGGCACCGTCTGCTCCCCCCACGGTGTTCGGGGGGAGACTGGGGATGGCCGGTCCAACGGGACCATCCCCACCTCGCTGTGGAGACCGGTGCAATGCCAGCTGAGGTGCCCTCACACCATCAGCCGGCCGGCCTCCACGCGGTAACTGGGCGCGGTCATACTGCCGCCGCGCCCTCAGCCGCCGTCTTTTGCGGCAGGCGGGAGCGGAAGGGTCATCCTCCCGCTCTCTCTCTGCGGCCTCCTTCTGCGACATGACGTCCTCGCAGAAGGAGGCCATCCCGTCCCATGCCGTCTCACTCCCGAGCATAGCCTCGACTATGCTGGGGAGTGAGAGATTCGGCCCCACTGAAACGCGCAAAGCCGCGCGCTGCGCATCCCAAGCGGGGCACACTAGCAGTGTGTGCCCCACTGTGTCCTCCGCCGCGCCGCAATGGTGGCACGACGGAGACTGCTCCCTACCGATGCGGTGCAGGTACTGCCCAAAACAGCCGTGGCCGGACAGCACCTGCACCAGCCGGAAAGAAAGATATCCCGACTTGCGCTCGAGCCAGCGAATTATTGCTGGCCCGAGCGCATCAAGAGTCCAGCGACTGGCTGGACATTCCCGTAGGCTTTGGGACCACTCTTCAAACATGTGGTCCCGGGCCTCCCGCCGGACGCGCGTCAGGTCCTCCGGGTAGAAGTGCTCCCCGGAGGCCTTCTTAGCGGCTTGCCATTTATAGGCCGCTGCCAGCACCTGGGCTTCCATCTCCCAGGGCGGCGTTTCTGCGATCGCGCACGCAGCGGCAAAGCCGACCGTGCGGTAGGCGCGTGCAGCCCTTTGGGCGATCGCCCTTTGGGGGCGGCGCAGACATCTTACATTCTCCGCCCTCTGCAGAGACTCTGCCCAGATGGGGGAGCCATACAGGGCCATACTGCGAAGAATGCCGGCGTAAAGCCGCCGGCATTTGGCCCTTGGCCCCCCAATATTCGGCATGAGCCACGAGAGGGCGTCAGCAGATCGGAGGAGGCGAAGTGACAGGGCCCGGAAATGTGGGCCAAACTGCCACTTCGCGTCCAGGACGAGGCCCAGATATTTCATCTGGGCCCCAACCACGATGCGCATGCCCCCAACAAAAATATGGGCGTCGGGTGGGCAGCGCTGCCGAGGTCCCGGGAAATAGACGGCCTCGGTTTTCTCCAGCGCCACCCGAAGCCCGAGGCGCTCAATGCGCCGGACCACAAACGTCCCCCCCGCGGCAGCAAGACGGGCCGCCGAACCAAAATCCTTCCCCCGGGCAGTCAGCAGGGTGTCGTCGGCATAACAGATGACACCCGTGCCCGGGAGAAGGGCGCCCCGAAGAACCCAGTCGAACCCTATGTTCCACAGGAGCGGACCCAACACCGACCCCTGTGGAACCCCAGCGTGGACGACAAAGCTCTGCAGGACCCCATCCCTACCGACGCAGGACACACTTCGACCCGTCAGGTAGTCCTCGATTAGGCCGACCAAATAAGGGGGGACGCGGTGGTGACGGAGAGCCCCCAAAATAGTCGAGTGGGGGATGGTGTTGAAGGCGTTGGCGATGTCAAATGACACCGCCACAACACCCTCCCCCCTCTCCCGTGACTCCGCTACGGCGGATTTTAATTTGGACAGGGCGTCAATTGTAGATCGCCCTGTCCGAAAGCCGAACTGAGCATCCGAGAGGTCCGGTCCAACCTCTCGGAGATGCTCGTTTACCCGCTGGGCAATTATCTTCTCGAACAGCTTACCGGCCTCATCAAGTAGCACTATGGGCCGGTAAGCTGATGGAGAGTCCTGAGGCCTCCCCTCTTTCCGGAGGAGGCAAAGAAGGCCCTCTTTCCAGATTTCTGGGAACTTCCCGACTCGGAAACAAGAGTCGAGAAGTTCCCTCATTTTGGCCTCCATGGCCACAGCGGCCAAGGCCACAATTTTAGCCGGGACCCCATCCGGTCCCGGCGCCGTCTTCTTAGCACGGAGGCAGAGTGCCACCGTGCTAAATTCCTCCTCCGTGGTCGGAGGGCAATGCTCATCGATGGGCCCAAAGCTGCTCGAAAGGCCCATGGCCGGCGGGACGAAGCCGGGGTCACTGTCCGGGAACAAAGCCCGGACGATATTGGTGAGTAACCCCGGCTCGAGGGTCTCGGTTAGTGGGGGACCAATTGGGCGCAACTGGTTACGTGCGGCCCTGTACGGTCTCCCCCACGGATCTCGGTCGAGACCCTCTGACATCTCGGCCCGGGCGCGGTCCTTGGCGGTGCCTATCTCCGCCTTGAACCTTTTCTTGACCTCGAGGTAGGCCTCGTACAGTCGGGCCTCGCCTTCGAGGTCACGAACTGCCCGGCGCCGGCTCCGAGTGTAGGCCCTACGAGCTGCGACGGTCCTGGCCCGAAGAGCAGCGAGCTCCCCCGACCACCAGAAACAAGCGCGCCGGGGGGGCGGACGACGGGACCGAGGCATGCAGGAATTGCACACCTCGGTCAGAGAGTTGCGGAGGCTCGCCGCAGAACTATCGACGTCGGGGCCGGCCAAGGGAGGGGAAAACCAGTCCTGAAGTAGGACCGCCTCCCTGGCCACGTCGCGGTCCAGGCGGGACAAAGCCCACCTGGGAAAGGGGGAAGACGACGATGGAGGGCGGCTAGAACGCCCCGGGGACACGGCCGAGATCTCAAACCGAATATATTTGTGGTCGGAGAGAGTCTCGGCCGGATCGACGCGCCAATTGCGGACACGTGCGGCGAGAGCAGGGGTGGCGAACGAAAGGTCCACCACAGACCCCCCCTGCTGTCGCACGCACGTTTGCGCAGATCCCCGGTTTAGCAGGGACAAGCCCGATGATGCCGCCCAATATTCGACCAGCTGCCCTCGCATGTTGCACCTGGCAGCTGGGTTCCCCCATGTCGTGGCCTTGGCATTAAAGTCGCCAAGAACCACGACCTGATGACCAGAACTGACCCCGCGTACGACAGCCCCTTGCAAGGCCCCCAGAAATAACTCAAATTCCTGGAGTGCACGGTTCGGAGAACAGTACACTCCAAGAACAACAATGTCCCCCCATATGCCCCCGACGAAGCCGGCGCCCCTCTCAAAAAGGGAAAGAGGGGGGGAGGACGACGAGGCCCGCCTAAAAATGGCCACTGTGCCGTCCCGGTCCCCCAGCCAACTATTGGCGACCGAGTACGGCTCGGAAACAACAACGACGTCGGCCAACCACTCCGCTGCGGCTTGGGACAACAGGTCCTGTGCCGAGCGGCAGTGGTTGGCATTGATCTGGAGGAAGTTGAGTTGGCCCATTATTTTTCGGACATCTCAACTTCCTCCACAGCCGGATTGGCTGCTGCGGCGGCCGGCCGGGTCCTGACCGTCGCCTTTCCTTTTTTGGGGGGAGGTCTGCAGCTCCTGCCCCCCATTACGTGACCGGACGGTCGTCCGCTGTCGGCACACACCTTGCAGTGCACCTTTTTCTCGGTGCAGGCCGGTGACTTATGGCCGGTCTGCCCGCAGCGGTAGCACATTTCGCTCCGGTTCGAAGTGGAGGGGCACATGGGGCGAGTGTGCCCAGTGCCTAGACACCTAAAGCACCGGAGGGGCTGCTCCTCCAGTACCCGGACCGACGCCGAACTGAAACCGACCAAGAATCGGCCCCCCTCCACTACTAATTTGGCTGCAGCCACCGGGCATTGCAGCCGAATGGTGCCCATCCCCATGCGGCCGGAGCGAATTTCGCCGGCCTTTATTTGGTCTGCCGGGCACTTCCCGATCCCGGCGACCTTCTCGACTATTTCGGACTTGGAGACCGAGTCGTCCAAGTCCGATATGACAAGCCCAGCGTACTTGACGGGCCTTACTATTTTAGCAAGGCCCTCATCAACCGCTTGCCGCATCTTTTCGGCAAAGACGTCAGCTGTCTTCACCGAGTCCACACCCGGGAACTCAAACAGTCGCGCCCCCGCTTGAGTGGGGCGCATACGTATTGACGACGCGGTCGTTATGCCTATCTCCTTTAAGTCCATGCTGCCGCGGGCTTTGGACAGCACGGACTCGTAGGTCTCTCCCTTTTCCGTGGCCTCAGCGGTGAGAGTTATAATCACCGCTGCAGTTTTAGGAGGGGTCAACTTTGGCTTAGAAGCCGGAGAGACCTTCTTCGATGATGACGACGGGGCAGAGGCAGCCGCTCTTTTTCTATTTCCCGTCAAAGGTGACGGGAGAGACGCAGACTGAGGGGGAGAGGAGACAGCAGGGGACTTCTTCCCCTTGCCTTTCCCCTTTTTGACCACAGTTGACCACCCCTCGTTTGTTGGGGTGGTCGACGGAAGTAGTAGGTCCTCTTCCGGAACAGGTGCGACCTGACGTGGCGCTTTGGGCAGAGTGGATTGCTCCACAGCCTTGGAAGGTCCAGGCACAGCGACTGGGACGGAGACAGGTGTTGCCTTAAGTGCTCTGGACCTTGTGGCCCGCTGAGGCTTCGGTGGCTCCGGGGTCTTGAAGGGCTCAGGCAGCCTTTCAAGCACCACAATTGGCTCCCTATTTTTATCTGCCGCTAATGGTGGGCGGAGCTGCCTGGCAGGGAGTAGGCGGTCTTGGATGCCCTCGAAACGGGCATCCATTCGGGCACAAAATATTGCGCGCTCCTCCTGCATCAGCCGGCGGAAAAGCTCCTCCATGTTGGCTAGTTCTGGAGGCTTTCCAGCATCCGCCTTCTTTTTTGGCTGAGCCGGAATCAGGGCCGGAGATCTGCGACCGGTCCTGGTTATCTCGGCTACAGCCGCCTCCAGCTCGGCGACTCGCCTCATTTGAGCAGCCAGTTCGGCCTGGAGACGGTCGACGGTGGCCTGTAGTCTTATCGTCTCCTCAGAAGACGAGCGCTTAAGGGACTCCTGGCAAATCTCCCTCATGTTGCCAATGCTCTCCTTTAGTGCTTTTTGAAAGGTCCCCTTGAGATTAGAGGACCTTGACACCATGGACGAGGAACCATTTACTTCCTCGTCCATCATCCGTTGCAGTTCAGATACTGATTTGCTCTCCAGGATGGTGCCAAGGGGGACACCATAACCCGCAGCACTCCGAGCCTTACGCAGCTGTCGTTCCTTAGCCGCCGCTTGGGCCTCGAGCTCCAGCTCCAAGGCGGCTTTCTTCTCGGCATTTAACTGCCGTTGTGCCTCAGCGCGACCCACATAGTCGCCAGTGGTGGCGGGGCGACCACGACCTTTCTTGGTCTTACTTTTGCCTTTGGTGGACTGGCATTTCCCTTCTGGAGCTTCCGACGATGACCCTCGCTCCACGTCCTCAATCGGCCTTTTGCGTGACCTAAAATATTTGGACCTCTCCTGTGTTGCTGACACGTCCGCTGACGTATCAGATATGTAGGTCAAAGTGTCAGACTCATCGCCTGACATGTTGACACCCGGCTTGGCAAAAAAGCCACTAGATGCCGACGCTATTGAGGCCACAGAAGGCGCGCGGCTCCTCACATCAGCATTTTTCGTCTCCGACGCAACTGCACAATCGGCGTCATACACAGCGTCCAAGGACGCAACCACGTCTACCGGCGCAAAAGAACAAGCGGCGCCCTCCGCATCCGAAGATGCCACAACAGCAATAGGGGTTTTTTGGTTTTGGTTTTTAAGTTGAGAAGTATTCATATTTATTCCCACGAGTCATGCTGGAATATTCAGTCACCCCGTGCAGAGCCAGTTGCACGGGGAAGCCTATTACACGCCCGGGGTCGGCCGGTGCCGGGCGGTGGGGTCGATCAGAGGAGCTTTAACCCAGCTCCTCACCATCCCTCCGAGGGAGAGATGGCCCCGACGTCTCGAGCCACGCCCAACGTCGGGCTTAGGGGGTTTTTTAGTGAGGTGTCCTTCCTCTTGGGCCGGCCAATTAAGGCAAGCCCCCTACCCCTCCCCCCTCCCCAGGCCTACCTGGGCTACAGAGGGAAGGAACAGGTTTGCCGGTGGTGGTCCTGAAAAGGACCGCGTCTCCCCAGCCACTTTGGCCAGTTTGACCCACCGAGCCCTAACGCCTACACGCCTCGCCCTCAACTGCTCTTCTCAAACCGAGAATAGCAGAGAGGACGGTATTCCCCACCCCCCCATTCCCCATCCCCAACCCGCCTACCCCACCCCCCCAGTGTGTTTGGTCCGCGGGAGCTAATCTCCGACCGCCGACTGCCGTCCGCAGGGCATCCCTGTAAGCGGGAGTACCCTCCGGGCGGCAGCCGACGGCTTCCCCTATCCGCCGGCCGGGGGACGCGCCAGGTAGGGGTATCACCTCCCCCCCTGGACGGCAAAACCTCCTACATGAACAGAGGCATTATCACAACGGCCCCGAGTCACGGCAGCCCCGCTATTCCGGCTCACGGTGGCGGGCCTGGTAACGGCGGGGTGCGGGGTGCTAAGAATCTCCGGTCGAGATCCGGCCACCAAAACAAACGAACTCTGGCCCTGGTAACACATAACATTCGCACACTCAGGACCGACGAGAGGATCGCCGAACTGGAAGAGGAATTGAGCAAGATCCGGTGGGACATTGTAGAGTTATCCGAAGTCCGAAGACAGGGGGAGGACACGATAACCCTCCGGTCTGGAAACTTGCTCTACCACCGGGAAGGCGACGATTTGTCGCAGGGCGGTGTCGGGTTTATCGTTCACAAGTCTCTCGTAGCCAACGTGGAGAGGATTGAGAGTGTGTCGAGTCGAGTAGCGTACCTGATACTCAGAATAAACAAACGGTATTCGCTGAAGGTCATCCAGGTCTACGCTCCAACCTCGACACACCCGGATGATGAGGTGGAGGCTCTGTACGAGGACATCTCGAAAGCCATCCGCTCATCCAAAACTCACTTCACTGTGGTTATGGGGGATTTTAACGCGAAACTAGGCAAAAGGAAAGGCGATGAGCTGAAAGTGGGGTAATTTGGACTCGGGCAGAGAAACCAGAGGGGGCAGAAGTTGGTTGATTTTTTGGAGAAGGAAAATCTCTACGTGATGAATTCCTTCTTCAAAAAATCACAACAAAGGAAATGGACCTGGATAAGCCCTAATGGTTCGACACGGAACGAGATAGACTTCATCTTGTCGGACAAGCGGCAAATATTCAATGATGTCTCGGTGATGGTTCAACATGGTGAAAACCGGGAGCGATCACCGAATGGTACGAGGCACATTGAATATTCGTGTCAAAGCCGAGCGGTGCCGACTGATGAAGTCTACCCTACGACCTACGTCTGCCGAGTGCGAAAACCCCGAAAGTTTTCAGCTCGAACTCGAAAATCGCTTCCAATGCCTAGACGAGTGCGAAAATGTGAACGATATGAACAACAGGTTTGTGGAAACTGTCCACACGGTGGGGTCGAAATTCTTCAGGACCCGCCGTTCCCATAGAACCAAAAAACTCTCGGACCACACCCTCGAGCTCATGGATCGGAGGAGAGAGATGACGGTGCAGTCTCCAGCCGCCTGGACTGAGCTAAGGCAGCTAAATAGACAGATCTCGAAATCGGTGCGACGCGATATTCGCCTCTACAATACAAACCGTATTAAGGAGGCGATCGAGCGGAACCAAGGCTCCAAAGTGTTCGCAAAAGATCTGTCTATTGGGCAGAGCCAGCTAACCAGGCTGAAGACCGATAACGGCACTGTCGTTTCCTCCAAAGATGAGATCTTGAGTGAGGTCGAGCTGTTCTATGGACAGTTGTACAAGACATCCCATATTCCTGTTGTCGACTTGGTCCAAGATCCACGATCCAAGTTAACCCGACACTATACCGAAGACATCCCGGACGTCAGCCTGAACGAGATCAGAATGGCTCTCAAGCAGCTTAAAAACGGTAAAGCACCGGGTGATGACGGAATCACAACGGAGCTTCTGAAGGCGGGCGGCAAGCCGGTCCTAGTGGCCCTTCAGAAGCTATTCGATTCTGTCATCCTCGGGGGCATCGTTCCAGAGGCGTGGACCAGGGGCGTGGTGGTGTTGTTTTTCAAGAAGGGTGACAAAACCCGCTTGAAAAATTATCGACCTATCTCGCTCCTGAGCCACGTCTATAAGTTGTTTTCGAGAGTCATTACAAATCGACTCTCGCGCAGGTTCAACGACTTCCAGCCTCCCGAACAAGCCGGTTTCCGAAAAGGCTTTAGCACCATAGACCACATACATACGCTGCGTCAGATTATACAGAAGGCCGAGGAGTATAATCGGCCTCTGTGTCTAGCGTATGTGGACTATGAGAAGGCCTTCGATTCAGTCGAGACTTGGGCGGTGCTGCAGTCCCTCCAGCGGTGCCAAATTGACTATCGGTACATCGAAGCGTTGAAGTGTTTGTATAGAAACGCCACCATGTCAGTTCGAATCCAAGATAGAGGCACGAGACCGATCCCACTGCAGAAAGGTGTCAGACAGGGGGACGTAATTTCCCCGAAACTGTTCACCGCTGCATTGGAGGACGTCTTCAAGCTTCTCGATTGGACCGGACTCGGCATCAACATCAATGGCGAATACATCACTCACCTTCGATTCGCAGACGATATCGTGGTCATGGCAGAATCCCTGGAGGACCTTGGCACAATGCTCAATGACCTCAGCAGTGTTTCCCAACGGGTTGGTTTACGGATGAACATGGATAAAACCAAGGTAATGTTCAATGTCCATGTGACTCCGGCACCAGTATCTGTTGGGAATGCGATTCTCGAAGTTGTCGATCATTACGTCTATCTGGGACAAACTATCCAGTTAGGCAAATCCAACTTCGAGAAAGAGGTCAACCGACGAATCCAACTCGGCTGGGCAGCGTTCGGGAAGCTTAGGCATATCCTCACGTCCAAAATTCCCCAGTGCCTGAAGAGAAAGGTCTATGACCAATGTGTGTTACCAGTGATGACTTACGGAACTGAGACGTGGTCTCTGAATGTTGGCCTCATAACGAAGCTCGAAGTTGCGCAGCGTGCTATGGAGAGGGCTATGCTCGGCGTTTCCCTACGTGATCGGATCCGTAATACGGAGATCCGTAGAAGGACCGGTGTATTCGACATAGCCCGAAGAGTTAGCACGCTGAAGTGGCAATGGGCAGGCCACATCGCTCGTAGGACCGACGACCGTTGGGTAAAGAGGGTCCTCGAGTGGCGACCACGTACCGGACGACGCAGCGTGGGGCGGCCCCCAACACGATGGACTGACGACATCGTCAGATGTGCGGGGAGCCGCTGGATGCAGAAAGCGCAGGACCGCGCGTTGTGGCGTTCTGTAGGGGAGGCCTATGTCCAGCAGTGGACGAAAAGAGGCTGATGGATGGATGGATGATGGATATAATATATAAATCATATTCGCATGTGTCTATTAACTACAGTACAAAATTTCAAATTATCAATATATTGGTCACACTATTTGGAGGTATAAAAAACTATTATTACCATTTTTTTATATATATATATTGAAAATGAAAAAACACATTATATATATATATATATATATATATATATATATATATATAATGTGTTTCAAAATGTATTTTAGGATGACCAGTAAAACTCAAAGTCAAAATGTGTTGCTGAAATATAGTGGAATTTTATTGCATAAACAAAACATTTCACTTTTACAAATAAATCTTTTACACTTATGAATCACAAACTTACCTGAAATATAGAAACAACATTCAAACATTTAAAATAATTTAACGGGTCAAAACGCGACACCATTTTTATTTAGTAGTTAATACGAACTACTTACTGCCCGACGTTTCGGTTAGGTTGCACCAACCGTGGTCACGATCTGACTGACAGTCAGCTCCAGCTAACCACGGTTGGTGCAACCTAACCGAAACGTCTATATACAGTGTGTAACAAAAAGGTGAAATAAAATTTTAAGGGCGTGTAGGGTAGGTAGTGTGTAGTTCCAATGCGAAACCACAACCTCGTACAACTATTAATTAGGGAGTAAATCGATGTCAAAGTTTTTACTAAAACTTATCGTTGATAACCCTATTAGATGTTAACAAATCATAAATCAAAATGAAGCAAGAGATTAAGTAGAATACAGATGTGCAACTTTGACAAATTTCAGTCGAGTGTGCAGTGATCGTGATCGTTAAGTACTTATTTAACACTACTTTTTAGGGTTCCTACGTGTGGTGTTTAAAGTAGAAAAATGTATGCAAACTTCTACGGAATGTAGTAGTCTGAACAAGATCTAGTAAGTAATTTTTTAATACGTCATAAATCGTAAACCACAATTTACCTTTAGTAATACAAATATTATCACACTTGCTTCTATGGAACCCTTCATGGGCGAGTCCGACTCCCACTTGGCCGGTTTTTAAATATGAGATGTTTGGTACATAACATAACCTAACAGAAATAGTCAATATCAGCAAGCACAGTTTTGTAATCGAAAACATGATATTTACATTTATTATTTGTACTATCCATTTATACTTTTAAATATTACCTAAGGAATATTATTAGATCACAAAAGCAGTAAATTTATTAAATACTCCTACCTACCAATCATTTCAACTTGGTGACCTTCTGCGCTTATTTTATCAATGACTAATCACGCACACAAAAATCACGACAACGGGAGTCCGCGTGGACTGCGGCACCTTTACGTCAAAAGTCTAAGCGCCCGCACCAATCAGCGATCATTTCGCAAACATTGCAACAATGCGCTTAGCCAATAATATTATCCTGTCGCCTGTGTGACTGTCACCTTCGGACCGCTTTCCGGGTAGGGATCTAGGGATGCTAATCGATTGTGAAATAATCGATATTTTGGTAATTGATTATTTGCGTAGCACCGATATTAATTAATCGATTAATCTTAGAAATGCCGTTACATTAGAACGGTTTCTTCTAAACTTTTTCGTTAAGATCCTGCTAAACATGTTAAAAATGAAACACAGAATTCTCGGTAAAATGAAAAAATCTACAAATAAAAATATTTATTAAGTATAAAAAAGTGAAAGTTTGAGATTACTAAAACTTTAGCTATGTTAGCTTATTAGTTAAGTAATATCTTTACATTTTTATTTTTTTATTTTAAAGTATTTTATTTCTAAAAATTAAATTTTACTTTTTTTGTCTGTGGAACAAAAGAACCGAAACAGAAAGCACCTTTTGTGTGACGTCATTAAACACTACAATTCGCAAATGACAGCTGTCGACGGATTTTATTTATTTTAATGTGACGAAACGATGATTTTACCGAGTAAATTGAATTATTGTGTCGCTAACCATATTAAGGATTTATTTGAACAATTTCGATTCATTTAAAATTTGATATTTGCATAGAATTAAGGCGTTCCGACCAGTATCGTTTTGGTGTAAAGTGACGTGACTTGACGTTTACGCGCGCTTTTATAATCTGTTACACAAAATCTTACTATCACTGGTATTTTTTTTTTTTGGGATATAAAACACACATTTTACAATACTTTTTCAAAGACTGTCACTATCCAATTGGCACTTGACAGTTTTTGAAAAAGTATTGTAAAATGTGCGCCCGTTCATTTTATATCCCAAGCAATTCGATTTATCTGGAAATAATCTAAATAACCAGAGAAAAATAAGATTTTGTGTAACACATTTTAAAAGCGCGCGAAAACGCCTAGTCGCGTCATTGTTGCAATTATGCCGTCAACGTCCTAGACAACGAACCGATACGCTTAGGAACGACTTAATTAAGATAAACGAAAAATGTTTCAATAAATTCTTTATACGATTAGAGACACAATAGTTCAATTTAATCGGTAAAATAATCATTGTTTCGCCACATTAAAATAAATAATTTTCGCCGACAACTGTCATTTCCGAATTGCAATGGTGGTTTCCGTTTCGGTTCTTTTGTTCCACAGATAAAAAAACTAAAATTTATTTTGCAAAAATAAAATACTAACTATGCTTTTAATTAAAAAGTAAAAATGTAAAATGATTACTTAACTAATAAGCAAACATATCTAACACTTTTCATATTTTATTGTTAACACTGTCAAGTAGCCAATTGTTGTTATCAGAAACAAAACCTCAACATTTTTTTATCACTGTGTGTGACTGTCGGGCCAACATTTTAAATTGTTGTAAATATTGACTTTAAACATAAACTTAAGATAATTGACTTCTCGATTTTTTCCATTTTCGATTAATCGATTAAGTTACAAAAATCTCAATTGCGATCGATCGATTAATCAAATCGAAATCGAGCATCCCTACGTACCTACGAGAATAGTGTTTTTAGTTGCGCGTGTTCGTTCTCGTTGGGCAGTCGCTATCTAAACTTTCAAAATCTCATTCTTCGTCACTATGTCTCGCGAAGATCATTCTTTGTGTTCAAATAGTGAATAGTATGAAACGATTTTATATCGGGGTGCTTCATCCGGGAGCATCAATGGTGCTCGTGATCTGTATCGCCAGCGATTCATCGATGGCAGCCCCTTTGCGGAGCAGCGGCTTTTAAGGTCGTACACCTGCTTCAGGAACCTGTGTCTCCGACTGCAGAGCACTGGCTCTTTCCGACCGCCCACAAGTGAAGGTCGTCCTAGCTCACGGGAGCATCCAGAGCTCGAGACCCCGATCCAGATCAGTTTACGCGAGTTCAAGTACGCGAGTTCAAATGAAAGAAGAAAACAGTATCAGTGAAAATGTTCTTTGGTTTTTAGTGTATCCTTGTGCGCATAAGTGTTGGTGATAAGAAACTTAACAGGTAGCACATACATAAATTAACATTTTCCAAGAAACTAATTTGTTTATTACACAAAAAATAGTAATTGGCAAATCGCGTCAGTTAAGCATATCAAAAAAATAAGGTTAGTAAATGACTGCCATTTTCGATAATTATTTGATACCTACATGTTGATTACATTGTAAGTTGTCTCTATTATGTCTTAATTATTTACTGACTCAAATTACGGGGTGCTGACAATTAATGAGAGATTTTTTCAATTGTAAAGTCATGTAGTTCAGTGGGTAAAGTCATATTTGGGGTATTGTCCTAAAAACTAGACATTAACTTTTACGTGTACCTACATATGTAGTTATAAAAAGAAATGTACCTAACAGATTATTTCTATGTACTGTTTCTAAATAGTATTTTAATAAATGCATTTCGGTAATTATGGTTTGATTATTCAGTCCTATTCCAAGTAAAATTAAGTAATAGTAGTTTCTAGTAGGCGGGCGGGCTGCGCGGGTGGGCGGCCGCGCATCAGCTGATCGCGCGGCGCGTCTGTGGTTGAGCGCGAATGACCTCAATCAGGGTTGTCAACATTTTCAGTAAAAAAACAATTTATTTAGTTAGTATGGAAGAAAAAACTTGTTTGTAATTAGCTGATATTAATACAACTGAATGTACACCTGCTATAGATACATACCCTAAAATATTATTTCGCCTTTTTGTTACACCCTGTATATATATATATATTTTAGCCGGTCCTGGGTTTGATTCCGGCCTCTCGGCTACGGAGATCGTAGAAACATATATATATATACACCTTTATCGTAAAACGTATTAGTCAAATTCCTTAATTCTCGACTAAGGGGGAAACGCAATATGCTCGGTCGGGAGCAAACCAACAGCAGGCATTCATTCAACATAGTATATATATCTAGTGGTAGTACAATTCTGCCCGCTGATTTAAATAGCCCCTATCAATGGTTCTACCACTTTTAAAGTAAAAAATACATTTCGGAAGGCCGCAAAAGTCGTTATTTCGAATTTGACATAACTTTGAGATTATAACGTGCTACGAAGAGAATTAGCGAAACTTCATGTATTTCTGTTCACTACAACGATGACCTCAAGTAATTCTAAGCATTAAATCACTTTTTGTACGTTTATTCAGATATTTTACAAGGTCGCCGCCTTCTTGAAATTTTAAAATAAATTAATATATAAAAGTTATACCGTTTTTAAAAAATGTTCAAAAATGATTTCTTCAAATTATTTTTCTTCCAAAACTCTGTAAATATATATTTAGAAAAAAATATTTTTACTAAAAAATTTTAGGATTATGATTCCAAAGGTCGCCGCCTTCTTCGTTTTTTATACAATCTATTAGTTATTAAAATAATTCATTTTAAACACAAACGCCTGATTAAATTTTATAATTCTTAGATATGAAAGTTTGCCGTTCAGGTGCTTCGATGTGTAGTGTTGACAGGTGACGGCAGTTAGTTGTCTGTTTTGAAAATAGTAAATAAATTGGTTTACACGCGTAGTCTTTACGCAGCTCGAATTGCGCAAATTCCATTTTGAGATTATATTTTTTGTAAAATACTTTTTTGTTGGGAGGCTGCTTAGGCTGCATTTTTAGGGTTCCGTAGTCGACTAGGAACCCTTATAGTTTCGCCATGTCTGTCTATCTGTCTGTCCGTCCGAGGATAATCTCAGAAACCGTTTGCACTAGAAAGATGAAATTTGGTACAAATATGTATGAGGGAGAGAGCTGTGGGCGTTCTTCATCTCCCATGGTGAAATCAAACAAAATACGAGCTTCGACACACTCTTTGATTTATTGCGAACACTGTCTAATAATTTACAATCACAAATAATCACACACGGCTCCGATGGAAACCGATTATTCTGGAACGCGGTGAAGTCGGTCGTATGTCGGACACACCCGCTCGGCTCGACGTCCGTTCGAAAAGTAACGTTTGTTTCAAACGTCACCCGTTGCTTGTCAAAACCGTAGGGTTGCCAACACACAAATCGAATACACCCAAGTCGATATCGATTATCAACTTGACGTTCCGATTTTGCTCTCTGCGACACGGCCATCTTGACACGTCACACGTCCCAGTGTGATGAGCCTGAAAAGAACAAATTCCATCTGCAATATCAAAGCATCTCTACTCGGCCTATCCTGACTAAACGAGTCAGAACAGGGCTTCAAACAAACTCTCATAGTAATTCAAAGTTTATTCTCAAATAATTAAACATCTTTACTAGGGATAATTACAAACTACTTCTAACTATAAACTGACCACTGACCATTATTCACTCAACCACATACTTCAAGAAATTAACCAAGACTACTTGCTTTATTAAATCACTCATATCGACTCCATCGATCACGGTCGTCTCTATCGCCTAATTCGAGCAATAGGACTCATGCCACTTCACAAAGTGACGATCTCTCAAAAGCGGTCGTCGCTATTGCCTAATTCGAGCAATAGGACTCATGCCACCTTTGCAAGGCGACGATATCTCAGAACCGGTCGCCACTATCGCCTAGATCGAGCGATAGCAGCTCATGCCACTTTCACAAAGTGACGATAACCTTGCCACCCTCACCAAGTGACGATCACCACGTTGCCTCCCCAGAGCAAACAAATTACAACTTAATTCCTTGATTGAATAGTGGTCAATGGGCTCACACTTTCCTCTACATCACTAGTCTCCGAGTCTACAGACATTTCATGGTCGGGCATCTTTCTCAAACGATCGTGCGCGTACTTATAAGTGCGCTTAGAATTCAATGCCTTCAAAGTATATCGATCGTTCTCTAACACTTCGATAACTTTAAACGGTCCCTTATACTTAGGGTCCAGCTTTGTCTGATTTCGTTCCTCGTTTTGTAAAAGAACGAAATCACCGACAGAAAACGGAACGATTCTAGCTTTTGTCGCATCGAAACGAGTCTTGTCATAGTCAGAGTTTTTCTCCATATTAACAATCGCAGCCTCCCTAACTTGGTCTAAGTCAACGTCAGGCTCTATATCCTCAGCTAACATTATCTCTAACGGTCTACTAACCCTGCCTATCAACAACTCTAACGAACTTGCCTTGGTAACACGATTTATGGTACAATTTAGCGCAAGTTGCACATCAGGGAGAGCATCCTGCCAAGATTTATTTGAAGTTTCAGAAGACGTAAGCATGTTTTTAAGCGTCGACATAACCCGCTCTACTTGCCCGTTGGCTCGTGAGCTTCCAGTAGCGATCAAGTGTAATTTAATATTAACAGAGTCGCAAAAATCACGAAATTCCTGGCTAGCAAAACAACGGCCTTGATCCGCTATAATTCGCGTAGGCGCACCAAATAATGAGACGCTATGTTTTACGGCTCTAATACTACTGGCAGTGTCAATATTTTTTGTATGGTGCAAAAGAACATACTTAGTAAAAGCGTCTATGAGAACAAAGACGTATTCCTTTGTGTCTCTTTTACCACTAAGTTTGCCAGTGGCATCTATGTGCACTGTGTGCCAGGGAACTGCTACCTTTGGGATGGGGTGCAACTCAGCCTGAATTTTGCCTGAATGCGATTTAGAAACACGACAAGTTACACAATTTTCCACAAATTTACGAACAAATTTCGTCATATTTTCGAACCAATAGAAATCGTACATCTTTTCCAAAGTCTTTTCCCATCCCAAGTGTACCAATCCCTCATGCATACCTTGAACAATAGACCATCGTAATGATCTCGGAACAATTGGTAAACAACGTGTTCTTCCGTTGCGTTGTATTTTGCGGTATAATGTACCTGAACGCAATTCGTAAGTTTTGGAAACATCGTCATTAAGATTACCATCAGCAAGATCACTTACTAGTTTACTTATGTCCCTATCTCGTTGTTGTTCGGCGAGAAACCAACTGTCAGAAATTTCAGCAACACAAATTCGCTTAGCTTCAACTTTATCGAAAGTTTTGTCAGGTTTTGGAGGTAAAGGGTTTCGAGATAGAAAGTCTGCATGAACCATACGCTTTCCTTCTCTATGTACCACATCAAAGTCAAAACTCTGTAGGAAAGCCCACCATCTGTGGACTCTCGGTGTCAAGTCGAGCTTTTTACGAGCCGACTTCAGCGAACTGCAATCCGTCACGACAACAAACTTGCAACCATGTAGAAAGTGCCTGAAGTGCTTCACTGCGTTCACGACCGCGAGAGTCTCCAACTCGTAAGAGTGGTATTTCGCCTCGGCGGACGTGGTGCGACGGCTATAGTAAGCAATTACATGAGGCACGTTATCTACTTTCTGAATAAGAATAGCGCCGTAACCAATTGCACTCGCGTCCGTATGAAGCTCGGTTTCGCGGTCAGGATCGAAAATTGACAATACCGGTTCATTCGTCAAAACGGACACAATCTGACGCCTAATCTCTTCATGTTCTGGATTCCAATCAAGTCTACCATTGCCAGATGTCAAGGAGTATAAAGGTGCCATGACCTGGGAAAATTTGGGTACAAACTGCCTAAAATAAGAGGCTAGGCCAATAAATTGCCGCAACTGTGTAACAGTTTCTGGAGGTGGTAGAGCAGTAAGTGCCTCTATTTTCTTAGGATTAGGACGAATTTTGCCCTGACAGACTTCGAAACCAAGGTATTCGACCTTTTTCTTTAAAAAAGAACATTTTTTCCAATTTAGCGAAAATCCTTTATCAGTCAGAGTTTTAAGAACCACCCTCAGTCTTTCAAGTGCCTCTTTTGGATCTCCAGCAATTACAAGAACGTCATCCATGTACACAACTACGAAAGTACGCGTTAGATCACCTAGAGCTTTTATTACGGCACGTTGAAAAACTGACGGTGCGTTACGTAGACCGAACGGCATAGCCAGATATTCGTACTGGGAATCCGGTGTAATGAACGAAGTACATTCGATAGAGTCAGGGTGTATGGGGATCTGATTAAATCCAGAAGCCATGTCTAAAATGGTAAAGTAGTGCGCGCCATGTAATCTCGCAATCTGATCCGAAATCAAAGGGAGGGGAAACCTATCTGGTACCGTATTGTCGTTGAGCTCGCGATAATCAACGCACATTCTGTCACTCCCATCCTTCTTCTTAACCAGAAGAATGGGACTGGCAAATGGCGACAAACTGGGCCTGATAATATTTGCTGCAAGTAACTCGTCTACTTTTTCACGGACAACCCTGCGTTCCTCAGGACTCAGTCGGTAAGGACGTCGGTATACGGTCTTATTTGGATCTTTTAAGCGAATTACCATTGGTTCAGTATCAGCACGAGTAGTAGGCACTCCGTTTGTAAATGAGATTTTAAATGACTTAAGAAGCTCTACTAACTCGCTCCTAAACTCAGGGGGTACGTCAGTGTCTAAGGAATCAAAGTCAATATTGGATTTAGTCACATCACAAAAATTTACAAGTATAGTCCTAGTGAAGGTCAATTTGTCCGAGGTCATATTAACAGCTATACCTAAAGCTAGTACTTCGCGACCTATCATAATGTCATAATGTAGACAATTATCAGGCAAAACATGAAAAACTACTTCAATCAAAATATCATCGACTTCAATTTGAGATGTGATTTGCACAGTACTAAAAATAGCAGTTTGGCCTATGCCAGTTAATGAAACACTATTATTGCAACGCTTGCCTCTAAAATGACGTGCAACTGACTCTCTAATTAGTGAGCACTCGGCTCCTGAATCGTATGTAAAATGAAACTGCTCACCAGCATGACGCAGCGTCCCAGCAGGCGCGTTAATGTGGCAAACATTCACGCGCTTCTCCTGCAAAGGCCCTGCCGTGTTGTTGGCGTTGCTCTCCTTGCCGCTTCTCCGTGGACAATTCTTCGCGAAGTGGCCTGCAGCGCCGCAGCTGAAGCAGCTGGTGGACGACGAAGAAGTCTTCTCACTCGTTGGTGTCTTAAATCTACCGTCTTGGTTACTTAGCCCCTTTCTGGAACGACATTGTGCCGCTTTGTGGCCAGCTTTCCCACAAACATAACATTTCACAGAAGAACCATCCGAATTCACACGAGGTTTCTTGGCATCTTGGTTACTTTCAGTCGAAAATGGTGATTTTCGTTTCATAAAAGAGACAGCCTTCAGTTCTTGCTGCAACTCGTTCCTCGTGGTAATATTTTGAGTGAAAGATAATCGTTGGACACGATTTTCAAACTGCGAGATATGTGACAAAACAGTTGACACGGCAATCTGTTCCACCGAAAGGTTTTTCCACTTGGACATGATTGATGACATCAATTTAGCCGCATATGAAGCCAGACATTCACTATCTTTAGGTCTACTATTTTGCAAATTAATCAGGAAACCAGCAGCAGTTTCAGCACTCTCATACCTGGCAGTAAACAGGTCCTTAAAGTTGCTCCATGTCATCCCGTGGAAGGATACTTGTGACAACCACACTGAGGCTTGCCCTTTAAGTGCACGACTCAAGGCTAACATAAGTGGAGCACCTTGCATATCCGGATCCGTGATACACATATCCGCAGTAGAAATCCATGCACGAGCGTCCATGTTTTCTTTATCCGGGTCAAACTCAGGTAATCTAGTGTCCTTGCTAGACGTCGGCGCCTTCATGGCTTGAATCAGGGCCATAAAATTCCGATTCTGCTGCTCCATCAATCGCATCCATTTTGTGTCTTCATTGTTGGTTGTATCACGCTCGTTTTCTTCACGGTTGCATCCCAATTCTGATGAGGGAGAGAGCTGTGGGCGTTCTTCATCTCCCATGGTGAAATCAAACAAAATACGAGCTTCGACACACTCTTTGATTTATTGCGAACACTGTCTAATAATTTACAATCACAAATAATCACACACGGCTCCGATGGAAACCGATTATTCTGGAACGCGGTGAAGTCGGTCGTATGTCGGACACACCCGCTCGGCTCGACGTCCGTTCGAAAAGTAACGTTTGTTTCAAACGTCACCCGTTGCTTGTCAAAACCGTAGGGTTGCCAACACACAAATCGAATACACCCAAGTCGATATCGATTATCAACTTGACGTTCCGATTTTGCTCTCTGCGACATGTATATTAATCACGTCAACAAAGTGCAAAAATAAAAAATAAAAAAATGTTTTTAGGGTACCCCCTCTACACGTAAATTGGGGTGTGATTTTTTTTTTATTTCAATCCCAACATGTGATATATCGTTGGACAGGTATTTAAAAATGAACAGGGGTTTACTAAGATATTTTTTTTATATTTTTAATATTTTGGGAAATAATCGCTGCAAAAGAAAATAAAATTGTGTCCCCCCCCTCTAACTTTTGAACCATAAGTCAAAAAGTATGAAAAAAATCTGGAATATAGAACGGCATAAAGGCTTTCTAGGAAAATTATTTTGAACCTGATGGGTTTAATCGTTTTTGAAATTTTTGAAAAAATATTTTTTTAACTAAAGTTGTAATTTAAGGATACTTAAGTATTGTGATGCTTTGAAAACTACGGAACCCTACACTGAGCGTGGACCGACACACTTTTGGCCGGTTTTACTTATTTACAATAGCCAAACTGATCATTTATACGTTTCTAGGCAAGTGAGAAATTCAAAAATGCAAATCGTCGACGCGCGTGCAATACCGCGTATGTAGCATTTGCCATAAAGATTGAAGTGGTCTGTTATTTCATATTATTTCAATCTAAATTAGAACTTACGGGAAAATGTCATTACGCGGTATTGAACGCGCGTCGACGAAATATCACAACCGAATCGGAAAATAATGAACAGAGTAAGTGCAATCACAGAGACGGCAAATAATGTCATACATTGTCATAGGGGTATGATTGACCGCTTGGAGTCTAGTAAGAATTAATACCCTCAGGACCTTACCCCCACTATGGAGAAAACAGAATAAAGTTTTTAATTTTTAATTTTTGCAATTTTTACAACGACATTTTGTAAGACTCACAAGTACAATCATTTCAAAGTATGTACGTGAAGTTATTTTTCGTACGATGCACCTATTAAGAAAATGTGGTCGCATGTGGCTAAAAGCCAATCATAATCTTCAGTAGGCATCTGAGATGGAATTGACCGATCATGATCGCCATGTATACCTGACGGTAGCAAGTTTGATGTCTTGAGAGCAGAATACCTCTGAATTTAGCTTACTGAATGCCGCGACTGCAGCACTAATTCTGCTTATTATTTCAGCATCGAGGTTGCACTTGGGTGTTATTGTACTCCCAGGTAGCGGAATTTGTCAACCCGCTTCAACTAGTCCTCACCAAGTCTTCATTTCAGTGTCTCGCGACCATTAACGTCCTTCGACAGCCATTCTTCTTTTTGATACTTATTTTTAGACCAAATTTTTAGCAAGACGGTGAAAATCCGACATGATTTGCTGCAGGGTTTTGGGGATTCTGCCACGAAACAAAGGTCATCTACGTACAAGATCTCATTAATCATAGCGTGTGTAACACGTTCGTGCAAGCCCTGAGTGCGGAACCGGATGCGAAAACCTTTCGAAGAAGTCCTTGAAACATCCCTGACATCCAATGCAAAATACAGCGCGGATAGTGTAGGCTAGTACATACCCTTGCTTCATACCACAGGTGACGGGGAAAAAAGTCAGACTATTCGTCGTTGACAGAACTGCTCCGTGCATCATAGCTTCCCTAGCACCATCTAGAGAGCTTTCCGGAGCACGCCATCGAGAGCCTTCTCGAGGTCAACTCTTTTCATGAAGATGACGCACTGAAAAATTAGCTTTGCACGTGCCCCGATCAGGCCAAAATCCAAATTGGGTTTCAGGCAGGTGCTCTTCGGTGTGTTTTAGGAGTACTCTGGCAAAGATTTTCCCAGGGGCTGATAATAGTAAAATACCCCGGTAAGAGGTGCAATCGATCAATGCGAGAAACTGTAAAAATGCTAGGACTTGGTCTTTTTCCCACAAAGTACAAAAAGGCTCCATATAGCCGAATGAAACCCGTCACCACCGGATTTAAGTAGTTGCTCTATTTTAGTTGTTAACTGACCGCAAGAACAATCTCAGCAAGTGTCAGCGGCTTATCCAGCTTAGCTAGAGTGGGGAGTTCAGATATCAACAGAACATATTCAAAGTCAAGAGACCAGCGCACGTTGAGTAGAGCGTTGAAGTGTCCCATCCATTACTCGAGCACTTTCTCCTTTGTTTTGAGAAGTCCTTCACCATTCGATGGTTTCAAAGGAGCTTTTGAAAAGGGGATCGTGCTAATCAACTTTCGAACCTCACTGTAAAACACCCCAAGCTAGTTTGTGTCAGGAAACCACTGCATGTAGTGAGCTTTGTCTTGCCACCACCGATCCTTTCCCAAGATAGTCGACGAAACTTTAGGTTACTCTCGTCGTATTTCCACAACACTTTCAGGGTGAATTGCTCTGCTTTGTCGATTGCGCTAACTATGACTTTATCGTTTTCAACAAACCAATTTTCATGTTTTTGGTTGTTAGCCCTTGAGTGAATTTAGCCGTGTCTAAGATATGAGAAGATATAGCCAACCAGCTCTTTTCGATATCACTGCTCTCAGGGCTTACAGACGGTTAACTGATTGTTAGCGCTTCAGCATATGTCTTCATTGTCTCATGATTCATAAGCCTAATACCGTTTAAACATGCAGACTTGGATGGACCGGATCTGCGAGGACGCCGGAAGCAAAGACGTAGTTTTATAACGTCAAGTCTGTGGTCAGTCTAGCAGTGACCACCACGCATCCCGCGGGTGATTAGGACTTGGGAAACGTCTCTTTGACGTAATTTCGCATAGTCTATTAGATACTAATATTTGGGCCTTGGGTGCTCCATGTAGTTTTATGCTTCGCGGGGAGGCTGAACAAAGTGTTTGTAATAGCAAGAATTTGTGCACATAAATTGAGCAGTAGCTAACCATTCTAGTTCATGTTACCCACTCCGTTTTTGCCTAAGATTTTAAGCCAGCCTTCATAGTCTTGAGCCATTTTGGCGCCCAACAAGAGTACCAGCTCGATTGGACGTACACTATTGATACTGCGCGCTAATTCTTCGGAGAATTGCTAAGTTCCCGAGCACAATTGCGGTTTTCCGTTCTGGATAGGTGTTGGAGTTGTGATCAAGTAGGGTTAGCACGTTCTACGCGTTAAAAACCGTATTTTATTGTATCGTCGACTACGAGTGAAACGATGCGGAGGCAGCCGCGGTTACTACCATCCGTGTGGGTTAGGGTGAACATTTCTTTAGGGCATCTTTTCTAGTCCCCTCCCCGGCTGAGCAGGCAAAGCAGTACCCCCCTAAACAGGCCACCTTTGTCACTAAGGTGCTGCCGAATCCTCTTTATCTCCCCGGTGTAGAGTGAAAGCGACCACGATGTACCAACTACACCCCCAGAGCCGTCCAAGTGCAAGCCTCGGACAAAGCTTAGTCTGTATGAAACTGGACCTCTGCCCTATCAGCTTGCCCTATGCTTATCAGCGTGGACTGCCTTTACCGCCGAGTTAGACTTTGTACACAAAGCAGGAGGTTCCACCGCAAGACCTGCCAACCGAAGCATGCAGGATTCCTCATCGGGTTTAGCTCACAAGCCGACGTAATAAGCCGGGGTGTGATCGTTGTGTGTACCACAGCTACTTGGAGCCACCGATGAGGATGCGTGTACCGTCTGCAGTTCTGCACTTCATGTACACAACCTTTTGAAAGGTCGGTTAGCATACACGCTGCAAACGCTCAATTACACCCCATATATCGATGGCCCCAACGAATAAACGTGCAAGAGCTCTTGCCCAAAAATTTTTTTCGTTTTTATGGCATAGAATACGCCTACACATTTTTATTTTGTAAATTTTGGACTTAAAATAAGACTTTTATAGCACAAAATTCGTTTATTGTAGGGAAATTAAATTTCTTCATATAACATAAATAACAAAACATGCGTCTATTGAATCTAATTGTTTCTTTGAGTACACCAAAATAAACGTATTAAATCAATCTGCCGCTTGTGTCTAACCTTTCCTTTGGGTAATAACTCCTACACAAAAAAAAGACACGATTATTCGTGTAAAAATGGAAGCTACTTTTATTAGTTATGCTTCATTACAGACCGCAAAAATTTTAATACAGCTATCCTAATGTAGAATTATTATCTTTTACTAATTTGTAGAATCGTGTATCGTTTTACTACACTTGTTTATGCTTCATTTATGACACGAATAAACGTGCAGTGATACATTTCTGTTAGCAAGTCACATATTATTCATTAGAATAATAAAATTATATGTTTTTTCTTGAATACTGAGATAATCGATAGTTTTATTTTCTTAAAAAATATATGATCTGAAATATTTTTAACCTTTAATATAATTATACATTAAATATTCATAACGACATTAAAGTAATGTGATTTCAAACGTTTTTATGGTTTCCTGAAAAGTAGTAGTTTTTCGTTTGAACGTTTATTCGTTGGGACCATCGATATGTTTGTATGTATGTAACGAATAAAATACAAAATTGATAATCTATTGGTACTTACTAATATTACAAAGTAGTAAGATTTAATAAATTATACGTACGCAATGCTGTCTCTAAATCAAAATTACTCTGCACAGCATGACATGTATGTATTAGTACTACATGGCATTAGCTCGTACTAGCACCGCACACTCGTGCTGCGCTAGCACGAGCTAATGCCAAATGCGTTCAATAGATGGCGCGCGGTTCGCCGCGAAACGGGTAATGTCAATTGCTTCGTATTGGGCCTTAAATATTAGAAACAGAAAAATTTTATCTCCCCTTGCGGTGCGGGAATCGAGCCCACGTCGTGCTTGTCAACTGGCATTCTTTAAACAACTGTCAAAACATGATTCGTCAATGGATTTTCTATGAAGATAGCACTGTGATGTCACAACATCACTTCTCAAAACCCTGTCTAACAAATATTTTTGGAGAATTTTACAGGTTCTTTGTACAATTGTTGCATCGACACAAGTATTGCATTAGTTTTTGGGAAGACTTAAACTTGTAATAGATTTTATATTAAGCTATGAAAATTATTGTTTATATATAAAAAACTTTTTATGTCGGCGTTAAAGTATCCTCTTCAATCTATCTTATAACTTTTCATCAAAGTTAATACAGTTTGTTTCGCGTGCAAGAATAACATTATACATCCATACATTTCTACAAACTTTCACGTTAATAATATTACTGTCTACTAATATGCGAAATACATCAAATTTATCGAATGAGATGACAAAGGTTTCCAAACTCTTGATTGGCCGATAACACACCGTGGGTACTTGTTGCCAATCAGCATTCGACAATCTGAATTTAATCGCTTTTGACGCTTGAAAAGAGCACGAAAAGCTTCATCGAAAACCTTAGTAGGGCCCGTTCGTTGAAACGAAAAGTTTTTAATCCCAAAAAACTTTTTTAGCCATATTTCAACACACCCCACTCACCCAAATTGTTTTGAATGTATTTTTATGATGTTTTATTATTTCTGTGTCGCGAAAATGTTTTATGTGAGAACATGAATGTTTGAACTTCATAAATGCCGGACAATTTTGGTAAGCGTTACGTTATTCATGTTTTAGGTACTTGTTACCTTTTTTATTTGCTGTAGTGCAGTAGCGAAAATGATCATTTGGAGCTTCGCACAAAGCGTTATGATAGTGAATGGTTGACCGACTTAATACACATTTTGTAGATCCCAAAAACAAAGTATTGTTGTATGCGTCACAGAAGTTATAACCGTATTATATTATTATATATTATTTATATTATATATGTCTGTAGTACACAAGCATTGCAAAAATGGCCAAAAGTGTCATTTCGTCGACGCGTGCAATTGTTTTAGACTTTTTACTAAATGATATACGTATCATTTTTTTTTATTCTAGACGATGCTCACTCAATCAATACGCAAATGCATAAGAGCACTATGTCATACAACTACAAAAGGCGAATAATTCAAATATCGCGTCATTTAAACGAGTTATGAATTAACTTTGGCTAGACTTTGGCGTCGCGCCATCTCTGAGATTCCGGGTTTGATCTCCGGTCGGGCCAATATGGGAAACGAAAGTGTTGTGGTACCGTCGTTGTTTCTGATTTCTGTAACACAAGTGCTTTATCTACTTACCACAGAATAAGAGCAATGTATGTGATGCTGTCTTATATTTATTTAATTATTTTCTTATAAAGCAAGTCACATAAAAGGTTACTACTTATCTCGGTCTGTAAAATATAGTCAAATAACTGAGATATCTGTATTATTTTTAACCTCCTGTAACACGTACTAAAGCCGATACGCAGTATTTATGAACTGTTACTTGTTATTACGCTGTTTTAATTATTTTTTGCAAGTTGGTTTAGATTACCTTATTTAAACTTAATGACTGTAGTATGGAAATGGCCAGGAAGCAAATGAGGGTGTTTTTGAAGCGACATTTTTTTTAGGTGACATCTATGCATCAAACCATACTATACAGAAGAAATAAAGCAACAGTTTTTTTAAAGTTAAGTACATCTTTATTTACTAGGATGTTAATTTTGTTCTTATAGGTAGTGTGGGGACTAAAGATGATGTGATGAAGATATTTTAAGATATCAGCTACAATTAAACAGAAAAATCACAGATTTTAATATATAGTAGTGATCAAAAATAATTTTTAACTATTATTTACATTTGAGCACAGTTTGTTTTAGAGTAATAAATATCATTTTTATTATCAAGTTTTTTAAAATTCATAATAATTTATATTTAATATGAACATTTTCTTTCTATTCGTTTAAGGCCCAATACGAAGCAATTGACATTACCCGTTTCGCGGCGAACCGCGCGCCATCTATTGAACGCATTTGGCATTAGCTCGTGCTAGCGCAGCACGAGTGTGCGGTGCTAGTACGAGCTAATGCCATGTAGTACTAATACATACATGTCATGCTGTGCAGAGTAATTTTGATTTAGAGACAGCATTGCGTACGTATAATTTATTAAATCTTACTACTTTGTAATATTAGTAAGTACCAATAGATTATCAATTTTGTATTTTATTCGTTACATACATACAAACATATCGATGGTCCCAACGAATAAACGTTCAAACGAAAAACTACTACTTTTCAGGAAACCATAAAAACGTTTGAAATCACATTACTTTAATGTCGTTATGAATATTTAATGTATAATTATATTAAAGGTTAAAAATATTTCAGATCATATATTTTTTAAGAAAATAAAACTATCGATTATCTCAGTATTCAAGAAAAAACATATAATTTTATTATTCTAATGAATAATATGTGACTTGCTAACAGAAATGTATCACTGCACGTTTATTCGTGTCATAAATGAAGCATAAACAAGTGTAGTAAAACGATACACGATTCTACAAATTAGTAAAAGATAATAATTCTACATTAGGATAGCTGTATTAAAATTTTTGCGGTCTGTAATGAAGCATAACTAATAAAAGTAGCTTCCATTTTTACACGAATAATCGTGTCTTTTTTTTGTGTAGGAGTTATTACCCAAAGGAAAGGTTGTGCTATAAAAGTCTTATGTTAATGTGCCGACCTACAAGTCGACACAAATACAGCGTCAGCAGAATTGGCGTAGTAAACAACGCTCCATACGTAATGTGTGACATCGATATCCTACATCGCGATATCAGAGTTTTCGTCGCCACTAAGTATATATACAACAAACCAAGAATGGTAGTTGGGCCTTGGTCCCCGAGCAGATAGCACCTAGCTCGGCGGAAGTACTTCCACTTTTAGTAAAGAACATACGTTCCTTACATTGGTGACCCCGACTGAGCTGAACACCAGCAGCCTTAGAAGAAAGGAGCCTTCGCATCAGGCAATGTCTCTATACCCTCAACAGCCAGCTTAGCCACGACAAGAGCACCGGACCACCTCAGCTGACAAAGCCACCTGGTTCCGGGCCCGTGTAATGAAGCAGGCCATCGCAGCCCTACGACCGAGTCATTGGTCCACACCGGCGTAGCAGCAGCTGCCTCCCTGCAACTACACGCATCGGGCACGTGCTTGGACTCCAAAGGGGGGGAGTACTGTGCCGACCTACAAGTCGACACAAATACAGCGTCAGCAGAATTGGCGTAGTAAACAACGCTCCATACGTAATGTGTGACATCGATATCCTACATCGCGATATCAGAGTTTTCGTCGCCACTAAGTATATATACAACAAACCAAGAATGGTAGTTGGGCCTTGGTCCCCGAGCAGATAGCACCTAGCTCGGCGGAAGTACTTCCACTTTTAGTAAAGAACATACGTTCCTTACATTAAGTCCAAAATTTACAAAAAAAAAATGTGTAGGCGTATTCTATGCCATAAAAACGAAAAAAAATTTTTGGGCAAGAGCTCTTGCACGTTTATTCGTTGGGGCCATCGATATATGGGGTGTAATTGAGCGTTTGCAGCGTGTATGCTAACCGACCTTTCAAAAGGTTGTGTACATTACGACGAGAGTAACCTGAAGTTTCGTCGACTATCTTGGGAAAGGATCGGTGGTGGCAAGACAAAGCTCACTACATGCAGTGGTTTCCTGACACAAACTAGCTTGGGGTGTTTTACAGTGAGGTTCGAAAGTTGATTAGCACGATCCCCTTTTCAAAAGCTCCTTTGAAACCATCGAATGGTGAAGAACTCAAAACAAAGGAGAAAGTGCTCGAGTAACGGATGGGACACTTCAACGCTCTACTCAACGTGCGCTGGTCTCTTGACTTTGAATGTGTTCTGTTGATATCTGAACTCCCCACTCTAGCTAAGCTGGATAAGCCGCTGACACTTGCTGAGATTGTTCTTGCGGTCAGTTAACAACTAAAATAGCGCGTGGTTGGCATCAACTTGATACCGGGAGAGCAACTACTTAAATCCGGTGGTGACGGGTTTCATTCGGCTATATGGAGCCTTTTTGTACTTTGTGGGAAAAAGACCAAGTCCTAGCATTTTTACAGTTTCTCGCATTGATCGATTGTACCTCTTACCGGGGTATTTTACTATTATCAGCCCCTGGGAAAATCTTTGCCAGAGTACTCCTAAAACACACCGAAGAGCACCTGCCAGAAACCCAATTTGGATTTTGGCCTGATCGGGGCACGTGCAAAGCTAATTTTTCAGTGCGTCATCTTCATGAAAAGAGTTGACCTCGAGAAGGCTCTCGATGGCGTGCCCCGGAAAGCTCTCTAGATGGTGCTAGGGAAGCTATGATGCACGGAGCAGTTCTGTCAACGACGAATAGTCTGACTTTTTTCCCCGTCACCTGTGGTATGAAGCAAGGGTATGTACTAGCCTACACTATCCGCGCTGTATTTTGCATTGGATGTCAGGGATGTCTCACGGACTTCTTCGAAAGGTTTTCGCATCCGGTTCCGCACTCAGGGCTTGCACGAACGTGTTACACACGCTATGATTAATGAGATCTTGTACGTAGATGACCTTTGTTTCGTGGCAGAATCCACAAAACGCTGCAGCAAATCATGTCGGATTTTCACCGTCTTGCCAAAAATTTGGTCTAAAAATAAGTATCAAAAATAGGAATGGCTGTCGATGGACGTTAATGGTCGCGAGACACTGAAATGAAGACTTGGTGAGGACTAGTTGAAGCGGGTTGACAAATTCCGCTACCTGGGAGTACAATAACACCCAAGTGCAACCTCGATGCTGAAATAATAAGCAGAATTAGTGCTGCAGTCGCGGCATTCAGTTAGCTAAATTCAGAGGTCTTCTGCTCTCAAGACATCAAACTTGCTACCGACAGGTAAACATGGCGATCATGATCGGTCAATTCCATCTCAGATGCCTACTGAAGATTATGATTGGCTTTTAGCCACATGCGACCACATTTTCTTAATTGGTGCATCGTACGAAAAATAACTTCACGTACATACTTTGAAATGATTGTACTTGTGAGTCTTACAAAATGTCGTTGTGAAAATTGCAAAAATTAAAAACTTTATTCTGTTTTCTCCATAGTGGGGGTAAGGTCCTGAGTGTATTAATTCTTACTAGACAACTCCAAGCGGTCAATCATACCCCCATGACAATGTATGACATTATTTGCCGTCTCTGTGTTTGCATTTACTCTGTTCATTATTTTCCGATTCGGTTGTGATATTTCGTCGACGCGCGTTCAATACCGCGTAATGACATTTTCCCGTAAGTTCTAATTTAGATTGAAATAATATGAAATAACAGACCACTTTAATCTTTATGGCAAATGGCGGTATTGCACGCGCGTCGACGATTTGCATTTTTGAGTTTCTCACTTGCCTAGAAACGTATAAATGATCAGTTTAGCTATTGTAAATAAGTAAAACCGGCCAAAAGTGTGTCGGTCCACGCTCAGTGTAGGGTTCCGTAGTTTTCAAAGCATCACAATACTTAAGTATCCTTAAATTACAACTTTAGTTAAAAAAATATTTTTTCAAAAATTTCAAAAACGATTAAACCCATCAGGTTCAAAATAATTTTCCTAGAAAGCCTTTATGCAGTTCTATATTCCAGATTTTTTTCATACTTTTTGACTTATGGTTCAAAAGTTAGAGGGGGGGGGACACAATTTTATTTTCTTTTGCAGCGATTATTTCCCAAAATATTAAAAATATAAAAAAATGATCTTAGTAAACCCCTGTTCATTTTTAAATACCTGTCCAACGATATATCACATGTTGGGATTGAAATAAAAAAAAATCACACCCCAATTTACGTGTAGAGGGGGTACCCTAAAAAACATTTTTTTATTTTTTATTTTTACACTTTGTTGACGTGATTAATATACATATTTGTACCAAATTTCATCTTTCTAGTGCAAACGGTTTCTGAGATTATCCTCGGACGGACAGACAGATAGACAGACATGGCGAAACTATAAGGGTTCCTAGTCGACTACGGGACCCTAAAAATGCAGCCTAAGCAGCCTTCCAACAAAAAAGTATTTTACAAAAAATATAATCTCAAAATGGAATTTGCGCAATTCGAGCTGCGTAAAGACTACGCATGTAAACCAATTTATTTACTATTTTCAAAATAGACAACTAACTGCCGTCACCTGTCAACACTACACATCGAAGCACCTGAACGGCAAACTTTCATATCTAAGAATTATGCAATTTAATCAGGCGTTTGTGTTTAAAATGAATTATTTTAATAACTAATAGATCGTATAAAAAACGAAGAAGGCGGCGACCTTTGGAATCACAATCCTAAAATTTTTTAGTAAAAATATTTTTTTCTAAATATATATTTACAGAGTTTTGGAAGAAAAATAATTTGAAGAAATCATTTTTGAACATTTTTTAAAAACGGTATATTTTTTATATATTCATTTATTTTAAAATTTCAAGAAGGCGGCGACTTTGTAAAATATCTGAATAAACGTACAAAAAGTGATTTAATGCTTAGAATTACTTGAGGTCATCGTTGTAGTGAACAGAAATACATGAAGTTTCGCTAATTCTCTTCGTATTGGGCCTTAAGTAGTTATATTTCATCCATTATTAGATTTTTGTTGTTTGTTTTTTAAATATTAGGTATGCATAAATAATATGTTTTTTGACTTTTAGATTATTTTTGTCGAATCTGAAATGATGTACAACTTTTGAGAATTGATGTTCTCACTAATTCCATTTTTCGGTAGTTTATTTAAAAGAAGAACTAGTAGGAAATAATATTCCTATTAGTATTTTAATTTATTATTTAGTGATAATTCCTTTTAAAAAATCTATATGGTCGCATTTTAAATTAAATGAGGTTATATTTATTAAATTTATCTACATCCTATTTTTACTAATACTTTATTTGTACTGACTATTCATAAGTGCTTTTGTAAAGCTTACATGAAAAAAAATATTTTCTAAAATTTCTGAACTATTTGATACATATATCTATACTAATATTTATAGTTCAATAAAAATATTATAAACAAAAAACATAAAAAACCTACAAAACCTAAACCTAAAAATGTGTCCTAGGTCATTGCTAAAAATAATGATGAATATCGCTGTAATATAAAATTTTCATAGACGCGGGCACATTACCGCGACTTCGTGTGGACTACATACTTTCTAGGTCGGTTTTACCCCTATCTCCCGCAATATTCGAAACAATATGTAAGTAGTCCATATTTTAATCTAAGTTTTGGGCTATATTTGTGCCTAATTTCATATCTTTTACTTAAAAATAAAACATTTTCCCATAAATATAAACCCATAAATTTTATAGGGTGGTTTTACCCCCTTTCCCCTTATTTTCAAAATAAAAAGTAGCCTATATACTTTCTAGAGGTTTAACGTATACCAATAACAAATTTCATTAAAATCGGTTCAGTGTTTTAGACGTGCAAGCCGGACAGACAAACAGACAGACAGAGTTACTTTCGTTATAATATTAGCGTGAATTGATACTTTAATAGATACTATTTACCACTTGTGCTAGTCTGTCTTATACCTACTAAAAATAAAACTACTAATTAGTAAATCATATTAATTAACAAAACCTTATACAAAGAATCAAAAATTCCGCTTCGTACTACTCAGAAATTAACTATTCGGACAGTTTTAGTATTAAAAGAATAATAAAGCGCTAATGGTAACTCGTGGTCGGCCAGAAATTCTAACGCGAGGAAATGCTTTGCAAGCTTCTGTTTTAAACTTAAATGGGCTGGAAATTTAAAATATCCAGACGTTCGAAATGGTGCCTTCAAAAAACGCACGAGTTTGAGAGAGTGAGTGAAGGTTCAATAACCTCTACCACCTTTTTTCTTATGTCAAATTTTCAATACTTAATCATTTATTGCTGCTATTTATTTATTTATTTATTTATTTATTAACACCAACAAGACATACACTGTTTAATACTAAATTATACATGCCAATATAACAGTTTGAGTGCTATCTTAATTAAAGGTGTTACACAAAAGAAATTGAATAAAGTTAGCATCAGAATAACATGAAATAAATAGGTAATTATAAAATTGGTAGATGAATAGATTTGACAATGAAATTAAATAAATTATAATAAATTTTATGAATAGTAAAGAAAAATTATACACAAAATACCAAAACTAGCCAGACAGCGATATCAGACTTTTGCGGAAATTTAAAATATTGTTTGAGAATATATCGGCATTTAATTTTGATTTGTTTGATAAATCACTTTGCGAGCTCAAGCACTTTGTGACATTTTTGTGTAGCCTATTGTAGCTAGATACAAGCCTATTAAGTGGTGCATGGCGTCCATGACGCGAATATGACTTCCTTGGAATGAAGGGTGTGTAGGAAGCAAGACGAACACTATGTGTAGGGGCGCGGATATTAATTTTTGATAGCAGGTTAGGCGCATCAAGGACACCATTCACCAGCTTATGGAGAAATAGGTGGTCTATCAAATTTCTTCGATCCTCCAAAGACTGAAGTTTAAAATGTTTTAATCTGTCTACATAGCTTGGGAGTTTTTTAGCTATAATGTAAATACAGTACAGATGATATTCATATCATTATAGACCTCGTTAGGGCACTGCAATGTGAGAGAGGACGCTCACGTTTCATCAACTTAATTGTCTAAAATGCGGTTAAAGTTTTCACAAATATTTAAGGGATACTCTATATCAGAGTATCTATCTTAAACAATAAATAACAAATGCGTTTTTGAGTTTTTTTTGTCGATTTCAGTAGACAGGAGACATTTGAAATATTCACAAATTACTCAGTTTTATTTTTCTTTCATAAATCTTTAAACAATTTTTAAATAAAATAACTATTTAAAGAGGCTTCCATACAAAAAACGCATTTTTTAAAATAAATAGTAACACTTGAAATAATCAATTAAATTTGTGCCTCCAGTTTATCCAGTCAATAGTACAAAACCCTTCGTGCACGACGCCAACTCGCACTTGACTGTTTTTTTACTCAAGCAACACAATAAATTCGCCAATGTTTAGAGAAACGTTATTTAATGAGCTGGTAAAGAGAGTTATTTTTAAATGGCGTCAAAAGTCCGCCATTTTGTTATTTTTTGTTTTTCCACTTACTTAGTATCACTTATTTTGAATTAACAAACTGTTCAGACTATAAGCAAGCAACTTAAGAATCTACATGACATTCTTAAAAAATATACCCTGTTTCTGGAACAGAAGGTTAAAGATACATTACAGAATTGACACCATAATCGAACTTACAGTAACATCTCCACTAGTGATGCTCTAAATTAATGGTTATCGATTAATTTCTATCGATGTATCGTCGCCGGGCGCGTATCGGTTTCGTAATAGGAAGCTAGGGCAACATTAATTTGTCGCCACGACCGACGTACTCGATAGAAGATTTGAGTGATGTACATACGTCGGCGTAGCTCTATCAATCTGTCAAAATGCCTTAACTGAAATAGGATTACGTGCTGTTGATAGTAAGCACATTTGGAAAAGTTATCAGAGAGTAGGTACTTGGATAGGTCATATGACACTCCCCACGGGTGGGTGACGCATCTTGTGGCGATGGGGGGGCTCAATAACCCTGTGGTCCGGTCCGTTGAGGCTGGCCTTAGCACTCCGATATCGCACAGCGTGAAGCAAAGACTGATCCTGAGCTGAGCCGCGGAGAGCAGGTGGCTCTCTGCGGAAAGCCCGCAAGGGCATAGATGGATCGCGGAGGAAGAGGAGGACCTCGGTGTTTCATTGCCGGCCTCCCTGTCTTCCGCGGCCGGTGGGTCTCGGGACTCCATCTGGCTAAGTCTCAGGTGTCCGCAGTGGCAGTAGGGCGGATCTGCTAGGACCGAAGACGCCAGGCGTTGGGTAAGCCTGGCGTCTGTTACCTCGGTCCCGAGGGGGTGGCGCGTATCAGGTGACCTGGCAGGCTCCAGCAGCGTTTACGTCATTCTATATAAATAAAAATAAAATAAAATAAAAATAGCTTTAATTGATTCACTACTGATTTAAAAATTACTGTGACACAGAGTTTAATGTTTATTTTGTTGCAGATCCCCTAAGGGTAAAAGCCTCCTCCAGAGAAAGCCACTTTTCCTATTCTTGGCAAAGGACATCCATTTCTTTCCGGTACTGTCCACAATCTCGTCTTGCCATCGGGCATCTATATACCTACCGAACAGGGCCGCCGTAAGCGGGCGTGCAAAGCGTGCACCGCACACGGGCGGCACGCTCAGGGGGCGGCGAATTGAGCGACTCATCACGTATCTAATTGAAGTCATTGTCATAATAACTGTAGTAAAACCAGTCCAATAAACCCTATTTATCTTTTTACCAATGACTAAAATTCAAAATTTCCGAACACAGCCATAGCGCTAAGAATATTTCTTACATTACCAGTTTCAGTCACATCTAGTGGAAGATCCTTTTTAAATTTAAAAATTATCAAAAACTATTTTTGATCAACAATATTCCACACCACAATGAGAAAACATTAATCATTATTTGACAAAACGCAGAGTAAGTAATCGTAGGGCGGCATAATCGGTATTGCACGCGGGCGAGAAAACTGCTAGCGGTGGGCCTGCTACCGAATAAACGGATATAACTTATACATAGTATGTATTACATAGGTACTATGCGATGTGCACAACGCACCTCATTTACATTGTCTATGTTTTACTTATTCGTCTTCATAGTTATGTCATTGCTTTTAAATACGTCTTGAGGTTCTTTTGGTATATTTTCGTGTTACGTTCCTTTCTTTATTAGAATCTTTTTAAATTGTTTTTTATCCTTTATACCAGCATACAATCCTTCATTTATATTTTCGAATATACGTCATCCAATATACCTACCATCTCCATTGGTTATTTTCTTGGCATAAACCTACAAGATAATTCAATTTGCCTAGATACTACAAATTGTGTTTCATTTATGAAGTGGGAGTGAGAAGTGATTATTTCTGACGTAGGTGCGAGCGAAAAGGCAGCCGGCGTAGTTTCATATTGTCCTCATCTCAATATTGAGATTAAAAGTGACGGTTCGCTTGACGCGAATTATTACAGGTAGAGTCGGCAAAAATGGCCGCTTTTTAGATTACAAAAATCGGTACTCCGCCTTTTGGATTTGATCAAAGTGACGTGTAAAGTGTATTTATATTTGACTTCCGCAGCAGACAGGCAAGCGTGCGGGATTCGCACTGTTTCCTGGGTTCGATTCCCGGTTGGGTATAACAAATATCCATAATAATATAACGATGAAATTAATATTAATGTCAACATTTACAATTATAAATTTTATCGTAACAGTAGAAAAATTAAAAATTAACTATGTAGTTATAGCTATTTTCATATACTTAGATTATATAATATACTATCGCCCTGGTTTCACAAGTACAAAAAATGTGATCAATGATTTCAACAAAGTTTCACTTTAATAAAATTAATTAATGGCTACTAAGTCTAGATTATCGTGAAATGCAACACAACATATGTATGTATGTATACACATTAATGATGAATACACATACGTTACTCCAATACACCAGTGGTGAGGGCCTGGCGATCCGTCACACAGGGTACCCTACCCTAGTATGGACTCCAGTCTCTCACAAAGGTTATTGTACAAGTTGTTATTGTTTTGTTATTGTTTTGTGTTTATTTTTAAAATTACCTTTGTGAAGAGAAAATAAATGATATTTATTATTATTATTATAATTAGAATCGTAACTGTAACGGTCAAAGATAAATGAATTCATTTCTTTTTTTCTTATATGAGCCCAAGATGCATTAAACAGATTCTTTGTCGAACTTCTTCGAGCTTCTTCAATCAGCTCAGCTCCTAAGCAGGCCTGTGTAAGGCTCGCAGCTGGGTGCAGCCTTCACAACCTAAACCCAGTCCATTCGAGCTCAAAGTATCCGCAAACATATCGCGCGCGTGCTTCGACTGACTAGTTTTAGCGTGAGGACACAGTAAAACAAGGAAAAGTATGTAAATAAATAAATAAATATTGGACATTGCTCTGATTCTTAGTGAGTAGCTACAGCGCGTGTCTGCAATAGAAATCAGAAACAACTTCGATATCACAACATACAACCGATACAATATACAAAAGTTCGTTTTTCATATAGACCCGATCAGATTCTAACCCAAGACCTGAAATGACTCGACGCTAATTTTTGACCACACGCCTCTCAGGTACGGAGGTCGTTGAAAACAAATAACAAGAAGGCTATTTTATTTACCTAACAAAATGAGAGACTTTACATCCAGTAACAAGGACCACAGTTAAAGTTATAAGAATAACAAGAAAAATGATATATAATAATAAGAGAAAGGAAATATATAGAGCACTACAGTTAAATGTTTTGTGCTAAATATTTTTTTCCTTCTTTCTTTCTTTTTCACTACAGTTAAAAAAAAGCGTAACGCTAAATTCATCATCAATCAGGTGCCGGCCTTGCGAGTGCGATTCAATTGCAATTGTTTTCCAACAGTACAAGTAGGTAACAAAGCGCACATAACGATACAAATTAATATGTCTGTAAACATACTTGCTACTTTATTTCATATAGATAAATATATGGAATGAAATGCCACATAGCAGTGCCCAAGTCGAACAATAAGATGCACTGCGGTACCAAAGTATGGTATATATGGCCGAGTCAATATAATTATTTTAAACGTAAAAGGTTTTTAATCTTGAAATGCTCAGTATAAGGGGTTGTTTGGTTTGCTAATTACGTAACAACTTAAGACAGAAGATCACTGAAGTAGGGACTGAATAAGTGAATAACTGACTTGGTATTACATGGATCTTGCAACTTTTAACCGAAGAATAACTGACTTACGAGACTTCGTTTTTTTGACAAGGATTATGTTTACATGACAGCAGATTGAGCTGTCCTACTTTCTTAACTGTACTACGGTTCAGAGCAATGCTTAAATATTCACCGACACTCTGCGACGCTTGAGCCGTCACTTGTTCGTGACACCGCTCCGACACCAGCCGCTCCAGGTTCGATGCCCGGTTTAACCAACTTCGAATGGAAGAGTATTTTCGTTTGCCTCATATTCTACTGCGTTACTTACATGTATCTTCGTAAAGTAGATATAGGGTCCGAACTGGAAATAGAGTCACTTTGTACTGTATTCAATGACGATTCGAAACTGTTATGTAACTTACTTGAATGAAGTTATATGTGATTGATTGATTCCAGCGATTGGAATAGTTAAGATTCGTAAACTGTAATGAAGACTTTGATACTTGAAGTAATTTCGGTCAATCAAAGCGAAGTTCCCTGAATTAATTTGTATGTCACTGAAATTTTGAACTTCGAACGTCAATTTTTTTTTTTTTTAATTATCAGGACAAGGTATATTAAACTTAAAAAAAAACTAAATGTACACTAAGATCGTACGCATGCAAAGCCGCGGGTAGGCCGCTAGCTAATTAAAGAAAATACTTTTTGGTGTTTCAAAGTCAAAGTCAATCTTTTTTATTCTTTTGTTTAAATTTAGCTCTATTTGATTAATCTATTTTTACGTGTTATTATATAAATACAGTAAAATAACCACTGATTACGCTTTTACCTCAGGGTCTTCTTATTTCTGTGCATATTTTCATACTACTATAAGAATCACATTAGCAAATAACTTGAAAATTCCTTTAAAAAGCACTGACATTAATTAAAGTTGAAAGCGAGTCTTAAATATTCAGTGAGGTCTGTCTGCAAACGTTACCTACAGACAGACACCTTGTTGTGTTATGCAAGCTCTAGCTGAATATATGTCTGTCTTTCTGTCTTGTTTATTATAGTAGCGCAGTATATTGGCTCCTCCCAGCCTGATGGTAAGCAAGAGAGGAACCCACATCGCAATGACAACGGATTTGATACCGTAATATCCTATCCGTTAGCATCGCCATACTGGCCCGCAAGATGTTTCTTCACGCTCCTTTTGAAGGAATCCATGTCAAAGGAAGAAGGAAACACATGACCCGGCAACGAGTTCCACTTCTTTATGGTCCGGCAAATATGGTGCGTGATGGAATATTTTCCACGGTGAAGTGATGGCATCGGTGGCCGTCTCTCTCTATTAATGTGTACCTACCCTTTAACTAAAGTGGCAATATTGTAAATGTGGTCGATTTGTCTCCACCGATTCTATTGCGGTTGTTTTTTTTCTCTTTCTAATGAGCATGAAAAGGCTATTAAATAATAGAACAACCGGAACTCTGTCTCACCTGTTCTTCTGAACAATATGGTAGATAGAACAGATGAGATTTAAAAGTTTCGCTTGTTTCATTATTTAGAAGCCTAGTACTAATGAGAAAAAAAATATCACTATATAGTTCTAGCATAGAACTATTTAATAGAACAGGTGGGCGTAAACCATTTTATACATATTTTATACGTCTTTTATACATCTTTTATACATCTCTTATACATCTTTTATACATCACTTATACATCTTTAATACATCTTTAATACATCTTTTATACATCTTTTATACATCTTTTATACATCTTTATACATCTTTTATACATCTTTTACACATCTTTTGTACATCTTTTATACATCTTTTATACATCTTTTATACATTTTTTATACATCTTATATACATCTTTTATACATCTTTTAAACCATATAATTATAAAACTGAAGACTTTGTTTGTTTTAATGCTCATTGGTTTAACAGATGATTATTATTTATTATTATTTATTTATGATTTTTTCACAAAATATTTTTTTCGCACATTTTCGCACACAAAATATTTTGCTTAATATTATATCACACATTTTCTGCTGATGGTACAGCCGGCCGAATGACGTCGCGCACCGTACCTTGTACTCCCAGACACCTTTTCATGAGAGTTCCAGCTTGCAGCTGCAAACCTGTATATACTTTGTGTATACACCAAACTTACAAGTCATACTCATGAGTGCAAACTACTGTTTTAGTACAATAAGCGGTGAATTTGTAATAACGAAATATGTCGAATATTATTATGAATGGCTTAGGAATTTTCGTAATTAACAAATAATAATAATAATAAATAAATGCGCCAGACAATCACACCAATCACCTGGTCTCAAACTATGGTTTTTCCCTTGTACTATGAAAACCAGTCGACGGATACTAACTGGGGGCGTCATCCCAGCACACCCAGACCCAAGTCCTTTCGCGCTTTGGTCGCTTACCTTAGCCACTGCGCCACCGAGGTCGTCAATTGAATTGAGGAATTGGAATTTTTAATTATCATAATCGTAAACAATTGACTTCGAATGCGAATTAAACAAAAAACAAAATGGTATCTCCCCTTGCGGTGCGGGAATCGAACCCACGACTAATATTTAAAGTTCGCTAGTACGGCGTAAAGTAATATAAAAATTAAAAATATTTCGTTTCTTCTTTTCGTTTTCGACCCTGGATATGAAATCCTCCTTAACCGACAGGCAAGCGGGCCGGACTTTGGCGTCGCGCCATCTCTGTGGTCCCGGGTTCGATTTCCAGCTGGGTCAATATGGAAAACCAACTTTTCTACATTGTTTTATTATTTTTATAGTACTATACGCTGTACTAGCGAACTTTAAATATTAGAAACAGAAAAATTTTATCTCCCCTTGCGATAAGTATGTAGTTCTAAACATATTCGGCAGAGGGCACTTACCGGAAGGCTAACGGTTGATACAGCAGAAAAATTTCATCGCCTACGATAACTTTCGGTTAGCTCAGTTGGTAAGAGCAGCACGCGCGATACGTGAAGGTCGTGGGTTCAATTCCCGCACCGCAAGGGGAGATAAAAATTTTCTGTTTCTAATATTTTCTACATTGTCTCGGGTCTGAGTGTTGTGGTACAGTCGCTGTTTCTGATTTCTATAACGTAAGTGCTTTTGCTACTTACCGTAGTATAAGAGGAATCTATATGACATTGTCTAGTAAAAAATATAAAGATCAGGATCAGGAGGTCGTCAAATATGGATTCTTAGATAATTAAAATACTAGAAGCCATTGTTTCTATTTAGCTAAACTTTGCACAAAACTCGATACAAAGCAGGCGTGGCCCGCACGTAGTTACAGAGCTCCGGAAACTTAACCTGCTTTAAAATTAGCAAGTTTAAGCGGAATTCCTGAAACTCCGCCGAAGTTTAAAAATACCCCGCGTTTCTCGGGCCAGGGGATGTTTCGAGGAGTACTTTGGAACAGGGTTGTTCGCAAGTGAATGGTGTATTTACATGTTTTTTTTTTATCTTAAAAGTATAAATGGAACACATTTTTTATAACAGCACAGTATATTGGCTCCATCTAGCTTGATGGTAAGCAAGAGGAACCCACATCACGATGACAATGGATTTGATACCGTAATATCCTATCCGTTAGCATCGCCATACTGGCCCGCAAGATGTTTCTTCACGCCCCTTTTGAAGGAATCCATGTCAATCCAAATCCAAATCAAAGGAGGGAGGAAGCACATGAGCCGGCAACGAGTTCCACTTCTTTATGGTGCGGCAAAGATATGAGTTACAGAACTGTTTGGTCCGCGATGGAATATTTTCCACGGTGAAGCGATGAGTATAGGTTATTTGTTGTCCGTCTGTCTGTCAAGGTCCTTTTTTCAGGTAGGTACGCATGGATATATTTGTAATAAAGGGAAATTAGGGAATACTTAGGAATACAAGAAAAGCGTGCTAAGAATCATCAGACCCTTTATTACCCTTACCCTTCAGCACCAATTTTTCGACACACACAAGGGAATCAAAACATACAATATATCTACTTCCCGTGAAGTAGGAATCTTTAGATTATATAGCACAAATAAAGGAAAATTTACTAAAACCATAAAAACTGTAGCTACATCACGAATAAAAATATTTTTTACTATTTCAAACTTACCTCTGGCATTATAGCATCTAAGAAGATAAACTGATTTTGTTTGTTTTTTGAAAGGTTAATTAGTCGGAAGTGCTTTTAACTATCAGTTTGTCAGTAATGGAAACCGATCCAAGATGGCCGCTCCTACAAAATGTCTGATTACATATTTTGACACAACTGCCTCAAAGGTGTCGAATAAAAAGGCTTGAGTAGCCTAACAAATCACTGAAAATTCGCCCGAGACACTGAATCACAATGGCTATTCAAGTCGCGCCAACTCTGAGGTCCCGGGTTCGATCCCAGGTCGGGTCAATATGGAAAACGAGCGTTTCTATATTATCTCGGGTCTGAGTGTTATGGTACCGTCGTTGTTTCTGATTTCTGTAACACAAGTACTTAAGCTACTTACCATAGAATCAGAGCAATGTATGTGATGTTGTCCAATATTATTAATTAATTCAAAACAGAACCGCTAACGAAAGTTAAGGAAACAATGTGTTAACTTTGCGTTCTACTTTTTAAAGTGCGCAACGGAAGCATTTCTCACTGCAAACGAAATCACTTGATCCTATAACCAATACGAATAACCATTGGTAGTCGTGATATACGATGCGCCGTAACTCAGCTGACACCAGCGGCAACTATTCGTGAAACAAACGATTCCGAAGAATGCACTTTACGAGGACTTTTGACATTTCTGTTGGGAGAAATGCATGATGTGTCGGGCTAGCGAGATTGACAAATTTCAAAAATAAGGAAGATTATTTTTGCATTATCTAGCTGTTGCCCGCGTCTTCGCGCGCGATATTTCGGTATAAAAAGTATCTTATATGTTTATCTTGTATGTCAGCTTTCTTTCTAAAAAATTGTATTCAAATCCCTTCAGTAGTTTTTGTATGATAAAGTAACAAAAATCCATACTCGCAAGCTTTCACATCTATGATATTAATAGGATTTCCTAGGTTTAGATGCAGCTCGCCGTATCTGCTGTAGATAATCTATATTCCCACGGCGCCGTCACAAGGTACTTAAAGGAGCAGGGGTTTTAGTGAGTTGCCAAAGAGTTCCACACGCGCCGCTGCTTACCCAACGAAGCAGTAAGGTGCAGCTTATGGTCGCGTCCAAAATTTGTTTATGATAGAAAGAAAGATAAGAAAGAAAAAGGCAAAAAAAGAAAAGAAAGAATGTTATTTGGTTGCGGTCTCCTGTAAGGTGGAAGTATTTCACCAGTCGTGCTGCTCCAGTTCGAGCGATAAATCGCTATGCCTACCTCTCTATACGTCATGCTTGTGAACAGGTGCCACCTTTGGGGACTGGTCTGCTCCAGCTTACCTCTTAAAATAAAATAATACTTAATGCTTTTTCACTCATCAAAATAAAACTATATGACTTGTTCCAAAGTGTTCTACACATAGCTTTAAGTTAGATACTGCTACTGTAACTTATCTGCTGAGTTTCTTACCAGTGTCTTCTCGGTAGGTATAAAGGTTCCGAACCGGAAGAATCACTTTGCATTGTATTCAATGACGATTCAAAAGTGTTACATGTAACCTACTTGTATAAAGAAATATTTGAGTTTGAGTTATCTTAAATGATGACTTTGTTTCCATAATCTAATATATGTAATTGCCAGTAACATCAGAAACTGAAGTAAGCATCCTAAATTGTTTGTTCATGCGCGTTTATACACAGACCACCGGACAGTAGACAGTCACGTATAATGCATTGCCGGCCGATATTAACAGTTCACTGCGCTACGTCGAAAAGCGATTCTAGCTACACTAACTGGTGACAATTCTGCTAATTTAGCGCGAAAGGCCTATCCCATCAAAAACATGAGCGTGAAATGAGAGCCAAGTTCATTCATCTCTTTTTTTATATTACACTTCAAGATTGACCTCATCCCACCTTATGTTAAGTGGTAATGAGGTCCTAGCTTAAGGGCGACAAAAACAGCATAATAAAGCAGTCACTGGACTTGTCGCCCTTACCTTGAAGGCTTGACCCCTGCTACTAATGTAGCACCCTCAAGACCTCTGTAAACCTTACTCACACGCAGGAACACAACAACACAGAAGTGATTGTTATTTGGTTGCGGTCTTCTGTAAGGTGAAGGTATTTCACCAGTCGGGCTGCTCTTATTCGAGCGATAAATCGCTATGCCCTACCTCTCGTAAAATCTATACTAATCTTATGATGCTAAAGAGTTTGTTTGTTTAAACGCGCTAATTTCAAGAACTACTGGTTCGAATTAATATTTATTTTTGTGTTGTGTAGTACATTTATCGAGGAAGGATTTAGGCTATATAACATCACGCTACGACCGTAAATAGTACGATGATACGATGCCAAGGCGGGTCTCTAGTATGAAATATGCCTTGTGTTGAAGATTTAAGTGATAGACCGTTTGACAAGTAAAGTTCCATTTTAAATATTTAATATAATTTAACGGGTCAAAAAGCGACACCATTTTTATTTAACTTGCTGCCCGACGTTTTGGTCAGGTTGCACCAAACGTGCTCACGAGCTGACTCCAATGAAATGATGGTGTCGCGTTTTAACCCGTTAAATTATTTTATTTTTAAAGTTATATTGACAATCTTAATGAAAATAATTTACAAAAAAAAAACGATATAAAAAAGTTATTATAAAAGGAGGCTTTGCTGGTCACCAACACCCTTGTCTTACACTTCAGCAAAAAAAATGAATCTTATTACCTATCTGGATAGCAAATTTGAACTTTCTAGGCCATTTGGAACTAAAGTTAGAATTTTGATTTTGTGAGCAGTTAATGATAAAAATTACGATTTTTGGATGTTAATATTAAACCGTTCGAGGAGTTTTCATGAAATTTTAAGGAAAATATGTCATGTAAAATATTATCTTAATATATAAAAATGAATCCATATTTCCTTTGGTCACTGCTGGACCAATTTCACTTATTATTTTTTTGTTGTGTTTTTTACTGTCATTAGAGAGTCTAGAAAGAAAAAAAAATAATGGTCGTCGCTAGTCTGAAATTAGTTTTTAAGTTATAGGTAGTCAAATGTACTTCCAAATGGCTCATATAATACACACGGTGCTGCTCGCTAGTTCTGCTTATCTAAAACTTGGCTGATACGCGACCGCGTGACTGGAATTGGACGACCTACGTATTTATCGTGCACTAATCGATACCCGTGACTTTGTTCACGTCGTAACAAGACAAAAAGTATCAAACTTATTTTAAATAGGCCTACTTTTAGGCGCCAGACTCTCACAGGACTTGATTGGCATTACGTAACTATTAGTTTAGTAAAAAACTAAAGAGCTAAGAGCACAAATATTTGTGAATAATACCTAAAATGTTAGAGAGTTCTGTCAAAAAAAAATAAAGATGTTTTTATATTATTTATTTAAATAAATCAAAACTATCAATACAATCATGATATAATCGTATCCATACTATTACTTCCAAACAATAGTATTATTTAATTTGGAATTGTGATACTATTGATATTGTTCCTAGTTTTCAAATGAAGAGTAAAAAATACAAACCTGATCTGTTACACTAAGGCTGTAGCGATACTACTTATGATTTATTAAAGTTAAAAAAAGAAATAACCATCACGAGTTTCATAATTTATTATTGATGCAAGATGCAATTTTAAGAGAGGTAGGGCATAGCGATTTATCGCTCGAACTGGAGCAGCCCGTCTGGTGAAATACCTCCACCTTACAAAAGACTGCAGCCAAATAATAATAATTTCTGTGTTGTTGTGTTCCTGCGTTTGAGTAAGGTTTCCAGAGCTCCTGGGGGGTGCTACCTTAGTAGCAGGGGTCAAGCCTTCAAGGTAAGGGCGACAAGTCCAGTAACAGATTTATTATGCTGTACTTGTCACCCTTAAGCTAGGACCTCATTACCACTTAACATCAGGTGGGATGAGGTCAATCTTGAAACGCGATATAAAAAAAAATGCAAATACAGGAATTAGTGCAACTTTTGGTGTTAAAACCTCATTTTCGAGTTATATGTGACATTTTTTTTTTCTTGTACTCTTCAAATATAATTTCGCAACTCTAGAAGCAACATTTGTCAAGAAACAAAAGGTTTGATTGCGAAATGATAGCTGAAAATCCCAGAGCAGATTGTAAATGTATCCTGCGATGTGTTTGTCTGAGCCATCTGCAGCGAGAGCATGCCGAGAGCGGCGCCATTCATAACTGTACCTTACCAGCTGCACTCGACACAAGACGATATTCGTGCCATTTAAAACGCCATAAAGGGTTATTGAACCCATCAAGTGACGTTGAAACGAGATCCGTAAAATACTCATTAGAATTCTTGATTTATAGACACTCGGTAAATTTATATAATCACTTTGTTGTAGGTTAGTCTGTATATTCGTGCCATTTGAAACGCCTTAAAGGGTCATTGAACCCATCAAGTGACCTTGAAGCGAGATCTAAGAAAAAAAATTTAGAATTCTTAATTCATAGACACTCGGTAGCTACATATATTATGAGCACTTTGTTGTAAGTTAGTCTGTATATTCGTGTCATTTGAAACGCCTTAAAGGGTCAATTAACCCATCAAGTGACCTTGAAGCTAGATCTAAGAAAAACTTATTAAAATTCTTAATTCATAGACACTCGGTAGCTATATTATGATCACTTTGTTGTAAGTTAGTCTGTATATTCGTGTCATTTGAAACGCCTTAAAGGGTCAATTAACCCATCAAGTGACCTTGAAGCTAGATCTAAGAAAAACTTATTAAAATTCTTAATTCATAGACACTCGGTAGCTATATTATGATCACTTTGTTGTAAGTAAGTCCGTATATCCGTGCCTTTTAAAGGGTCATTGAACCTATCAAGTGACGTTAAAGCCAGAATCGAGAAATACTCATTAGAACTCATAATTCAGATATACTCGGAGACTTAATATGATTACTTTGTTGTAAGTCAATCTGTCAGGACCCTTTTAAGATGGTGTGAAATTGGAAATAAATGTAGTCATTAAAGAAATTATCGTTTCAATTCTTTTATTTTTATATATATACTTCAATATTGAGTTCATCCCACCAGATGTTAAGTGGTAATGAGGTCCTAGCTTAAGGGCGACAAGTACAGCATAATAAATCTATTACTGGACTTCTCGCCCTTACCTTGGAGGCCTAACCCTTGCTACTAATGTAGCACCCCCAAGGATCTCTGGAAACCTTACCTTCCTGCGTGTGAAGGAACACAACAACACAGAAGTGATTGTTATTTGGCTGCGGTGTCCTGTAAGGTGGAGGTGTTTCACCAGTCGGGCTGCTTTAGTTCTAGCGATAAATCGCTATGCCCTACCTCTCTTAGTTTTCTAGCTAGTCCATTTATTGATGTGACATCTGGTTCGAGTTTAAAAAATATTTACCACTTCCTTAGGACTTCTTATTTTAGTACTTCCTGAGATGAGCGAGTTCAAACAAAAACAAACTCTTCGGCTTTATAATAATCGTTTAGATTTTTCGAAGACCAATAGTAGAAGTCTGGATCAGGTCCGAACAGATCTCCCCGCCTTGATGCTATCTATTTATTTTGACATAATCTCCTCCGAGTTTGACTCGTCCACACGCGAACTATCGGCGATCTCTTCAGCTGATGCTGCACGGGTTTGAACGAGTTTTGTTACAGCTTACTCGCTGTTATTGCAAAATCAAATATCCTTTCATCTAATATATTGCATCTCTAGATGAAAACTACTGCTGGTACTTAAAAAAAATGTTTGCATAAACGAAGAAAGAATATTTTAAAGAATATAAAACACAGATTGTAAAATTCTAGTGAGACATTTTCAATATGTCTTTAAATAAACACATAAATATATACTACTAGCGGTCCCGGCGAACTTTGTTTCGCCTTAGAGAATTTTTCCCGCTTTTCTGTTGAAATTTTTCAAATTTTACCAAGGATCCCTAATTTTTTAGCCTATGTCAAATTGGAAGAGTGTAGCATTCTATTGGAGAAAGATTTTTTTAAATCGGCCCAGAACTATTCATTACAAACATACAAAAATAGATACAAATCTTTCCTCTTTATAATATTAGTATAGATATGCGACGACCTCCGTAGCCGAGAGGCGAGCGGGCCTGACTTTGGCGTCGCACCACATCTGAGGTCCCGGGTTCGATCCGGTCGGGTCAATATGGGAAACGATATTTTCTATGTTGACTCGGGTCTGGGTGTTGTGGTACCGTCGTTGTTTCTGATTTCTGTAACACAAGTGCTTAAGCTACTTACCGTAGAATCAGAACAATGTATGTGATGTCCAATATTTATTATTTATTTATTATTATACTGTTTAACAGTGAAAATAAACAAAAAAAGAATTTTGTAAGAGTGATTGTAGGTCTATTAATCTCTGGGTGTCAAGATGTCTGAATGTATAATTGTTGTATTATATTAAAGAACTACATCACATACATTGCTCTGATTCTGCAGTAATGACGCACTTGTGTTACAGAAATTAGAAACAACGATGGTACCACAACACCTAATACAATATAATAAAAAGAGAGGTAGGGCATAGCAATTTATCGCTCGAACTGGAGCAGCCCGACTGGTGAAATACCTCCACCTTACAGAAGACTGCAGACAAATAAATATCACTTCTGTATTGTTTTGTTCCTGCGTGTGAGTAAGGTTTCCAGAGCTCCTGGGGGGTGCTATATTAGTAGCAGGGGTCAGCAAAGTAAGGATCACAAGTCCAGTAACAGCTTTATTATGCTGTACTTGTCGCCCTTATGCTAGGACCTCATTACCACCGGCGCTGTGGCAGTCATGGGTCGCCCGATATCCCATAGCGCCGTCAATAGGCGATGTGAAGGTGGGGAGGTTATTTAGTTCGGGTAGTCCCCGCCCCTTTTTAGCGGGGGAGTCCCACACACGTCCCCACGACACTTTACACGACACGACAGCTATATTTCCCTCCCTAAAAAAACATTTTCTCTCCCAAAAAAAAAAAGAACCTCATTACCACTTATCACCAGGTGAGATGAGGTCAATATTGAAGTGTAATCCCTACTAATATTATAAATGCGAAAGTAACTCTGTCTGTCTGTCTGTTACTCTTTCCCGCTTAAACCTCTCAACCGATTTTGATGAAATTTGGCATAGGTATACGTTGAACCTCAAGAACAAACATAGGCTACTTTTTGTTAGAAAGTAAGGGGGGGGGGGGAATGCCCCCTTTGAATGTTTATATGGGAAAATGTTTATTTTTTAAGTTAGAGATATGAAAGTTGGCACAAATATAGCTCTATTAAAACAAAGACTACTTTTTATTTCGAATTTTAGGGGAGATAGGGGTAAAACTGACCATGAAAGGATGTAATCCTCGCGGACGAAGTCACGGGCACAGCTAGTATGTATATAAAAAACCCAGACCCGAGACAATCAAAAGTTCGTTTCCTATATTGACGTTACGTCTTCCTTATCAATAATTCTAGACTATAAAGTATTTGTATATACGTGTAGTTTACTAGAAAATACAAAAGTGTTCAGCTGCATAGCTATGTCGCGGTGCAACTCAAACAGGCTGGTGTTCAGGCAGCGACGAGTGAGCTCGTCCGGCGCTTCTACCAATTAACTTCGCGTCGCGGTGCAACTAAGAACTTGTTGCTTTTGAAAACTGCACAAAATGTACCCTATTACGTAACGTACTTATTTACTATGATATGTTCCATCGAGTCCTGAAACTCTTAAAATTGATGTGGCCGCCTACTTGTTTTTTTTCTACTGCTTTATCTCGTTTTCTTCGTTTGTATGATGAAAATGAAATAATATTTCATTATAATTATCCTCCCATTGTTGTTTCCTGTTAAAATACTTAATATTTCTTTCTAGATGAGGATTTTATTAGAACTGATAGTCTTCTATCTATTGTGAAAAATCTGAAATTGAAGACAATTTGAACATTATAAAAAGCACGAAAGCTAAATACTGTCCTTGTATCCAAAACCTCCAAAGCCTCTATCAATTTATTTGGAAACTAGAATCTATAAGTAGAAGACTACGATATTTTCACCGTAGTTAAAAGCTACGCTCACGGATGTATTTGACGAACTAACTACTAACATGCTACAAGCGTGCTACGACAGATTTGCTACGGTACCGACATAGATTTCACCACCTGAAAGAACACTTTAAACACAACATATAAAATATTATAATTGAAGTACTAAAACAAAAATTAAATTAAATTGACCGTACATCAAGTTCCATTCAATTAAACAGATTAATATAAACGACTAATAAAAGTGTAAATACTATAAAGACTAGTACATAAGTACATAATTTTCATAAATGAAAATTTAATCTTACTTATCTTATACACGCGAAAGCTTGGTAGAATGTGTGGATGAACAGATGTTTGGGTGTATATTTATTACTCTTTCACGCAAAAAACTATATATATTTTTTTTATCCCAAAATAAAGCGAACAAATTAGCGGGAAACAGTTTGTAATAAATATAAAAAATAAAAATCGATTTATTTAATTAACTATTACCAAAGTTGTATAGTAGCCCAAACTTTGCCATGATTTTTTGATGAGCTAAATAATGACATTATTTTGAAGGTTTAGGAATTTTTTGCTATTGTAAACATAACATCAAATATAAACTAAATTATAAATGAATATAGGTACCCTTTTGTGCTACTAATGTTGTGTTGTCTTTATTGTGTTTTTTCTTGTTTAAGATAATGTTAGAAAATAAAGATCTCCGGTGATGAGAGCTAATTCGTTTCTGAAATTCTCATTTTAGAAACGTTTTTTTTTAAATAGAGTGTCTCTCTGAACATTCGACATTGGCAGAATCATCGCGTGGTTTTATGACGCGAGATTGAGTACATTTAATAAAAACGAACATAAAACGTCAAAAATAACATTTCCCAGAATTCAAATAGGAAAATAATTTCATCGCTCAGGCGTTATCCAAAAGGCCCATTTTCCTCTTGCACCGCAACACAGATAAATCACCGGCCGCGCGGAGTGGACACGCACTTCCGCCTCATTACCGAAGCTCCACAATTAGCGGGCGGGATAGGAAATTACCGATCACTACACACTACCGCCACGTTACCGCGCCCGATAAGGGTGCACAGGTGTTGATAGCGTTTGCGTATATTGACGACTTGATCGTATACTCCGTTGATTTAGCAGTTGGTTGAAAGGTTAAACTACTTTAACCTTTCAACCAACTGCTAAATCAACGGATTTACCATTAACAATCTGCCCACACTACGTGGGCAGATTGTTAATGGTAAAGAAAATGAGTGTATGGCGGGAAAAACATAGTCAAACTCAAACTCAATTATTTCTTTATTCAAATAGGTTACATATAACACTTTTGAATCGTCATTGAATACAATGCAAAGTGATTCTACTTCCGGTTCGGAACCTATATCTACCAAGAAAACACCGGTAAGAAACTCAGCAGATCATTTACAGTATCAGTATCTAACTTATTGCTATGTGTAGCTCACTTTGGACCAAGTCATATAGTTTTGGTTTTGATGAGTGGTGAAACAAATAAGTACTCAAGTAAGTTTTTACTTTCGAGAGGTAAGCTGGAGCAGACCAGTCCCCAAAGGTGACACCTGTTCACAAGCATGACGTATGTGCCAGCCATCGCTTCACTCAACCATATTGTAGGGAATGTAACGACCCGCCACATAGCGCCACCACCTCAGTGACATTTTAGTGAGCATGACTAAAACTAATAACTAACTAACTAAAAGTAATAACTTAAGAGAGGTAGGGCATAGCGATTTATCGCCTGAACTGGAGCAACTCGACTGGTGAAATACCACCACCTTACAGAAGACCGCAGCCAAATAACAATCACACCGGTGTTGTTGTGTTCCTGCGTGTGAGTAAGGTTTCCAGAGCTCCTGGGGGGTGCTACATTAGTAGCAGGGGTCAAGCCTTCAAGGTAAGGGCGACAAGTCTAGTAACAGTTTTACTTTGCTATACTTTTTGCCCTTAAGCTAAGAACTCATTACCACTTAACATCAGGTGGGAACGATGTTTGTACCACGCATTTTTATTTTCATTTTGTAATTGCTACCACATGACTAGGTGTTTTAGCCACTTCATTTCCTTTCTTTCGGATTTGACAGTATTTAACATATGCATTGTAGTAGGTATGTAATGTATCTATTTTGAAAGAAACAGAAAAATATTTCAAGGTCTCTAGTGCGGCGTGAATCACTATAAAAAAAATGCATTACGTAATACTTGAACGTTCCCTTATCTACTACTTATGCCTTATTTTATCAGTGTCATTTTTAGGTCCATAATATGTATGATCAAATAGTCTTTATTTCATTTCCTTATCCTCATTTTCCTTGAGATTTATTACAATGTAAAAAGCGAAACGGGCAAACCTTAGAATCCGTTTTGTAGCAGATTGTATAAGAGCTTAAAATAAATAATAAATAAGGATTACCATAAAAATACGAATATCTTAAAGGCTGTACTCTCACCGCATGCTACGCTATTTGTGATTTTCCTATGTTAAATAGGAGTAAGACTTCTTACAAATTACGAGGCCAATTTACGAATATAATAACTTACAATAAAACACAATAACCTGAATCGACCCATATATTGGCATTACATTTTAAGGTTCTTGAAATTTAATAGAGTAACAAATACGATAAATGTAATCTAGGTCTGCCAGACATACCTTATTAAGACTAAATATATCGCAGAATCAGAGCAATGTATGTGATATTGTCCAATATTTATTTATTTATATATAAATAGAATCTCAAATAGGTACTGAGATTGATAATACTTTATATTTATTAAAATTACATGCCTAATATTTATGAATCGTCTATTTTAAACAAATCTACCTACTAATATTATAATCTCACATTCCGAACACGGCGGTAGAATAATTTTTAATGACGATTCATAAGTGCTTTTGTAAAGTTTACATGAAGAAAGATGTTTTCTATTCTATTCAATTCTATCTATATCTTTTAGCTACCTTCTGTTCGGATCGCCAATTTAGTTCACCTTTTTTTTTTTTTTTCTAATTGACAATTGATGATGGCCGCAGATGGCCTTTTCATCTTCACCGGGCTTGCGGGGGAGCGGAGGGCTCACAGCCCTAAAAATTTAAACAACTGCCTGAGGGCTCCCCATAGTGGGACTCGGACCTCGGCTCGGGCCGTTGTTGGGAGATGGTAACCTAACGTACCTTTGGGGGGAGAAGCGTCCCGGCACGTGCCGGTATCGTGAAAGGGGCCCTACTGCTAGGGGGGGTCGCGTCGTGCGTCCTCGCCGTCGAGGACGGAATAGCGGTCGGTGTGAAGTGTGCTGTGTCGCGAGCTGTTTAGCGTCGGCCATGGCGATCGTTATGGCGTCGTCGGGATCTAATAGTACGTTCCTAGGCCTACGTTTACGTGGGCGGACTACGGAAGGGACATAGTCAGCGGCCGAGACCACTAGACTATTCGAATGATGGGGGGCAGAGTCGAAGTAACGGGAAGAGCATTGCTTAAGGTACTGCGCGATAGTCGGCAGACCTAAGTCAATGTGGAGGTTTTCGTTGCGAAAATACCAGGGGGCACCTGTAGCCTTACGCATGAACTTATTTTGAAGGGTTTGAAGCCTTCGGATCGTGGTGGGGGCAGCGTGTGCGAACACGACGCTGGCGTATGTCATGATCGGGCGAATGCAAGTGACGTAAAGTCTTACCTTATTTCTAAGGGACATTTTACTATGCTTATTGATTAGGCCATGAAGCCTGCCGAGGGCGAACGCGGCGCGATCCCTAACTGTTTTGACGTGACTGTGAAAGGTCAGTCCGGCATCGAGGGTTACACCCAAGTAACGGACCTTCCGTTCCCAGGGGATCGGTCGGCCGAATAGGGTGACCGGGGGGTGTTTCGGGGGGAAGGGCGCACACCGTTTGAAAAGAACGGCTGCACTTTTGTCTGGGTTCACTTCGATACGCCATTTCCTGAACCACTCGCCGAAAATGTCGGCGGAGCGTTGGAGCGTTCGGATAATGGGACCGGGAGTGCGGGAGGAGCAATAGATGGCCGTGTCGTCCGCGAACAGAGCGACATGTGCCACTAAAGGTTTTGGGATCTCAAATGTAGGGAAGTCGCTGGTGTACAGCACGAACAGAATGGGGGAGAGCACAGAGCCTTGGGGGACTCCGGCTGTGATGGGATGGGGGGAGGATAGAGTACCCTCCACTCTGTAGCGAAATTCGCGGTTTGACAGAAAGTCTCGTATGATGAGCACGAGACGGTCTGGCACTTCTAGTTGGAATAGCTTAAATATTAAGCCGTTGGGCCAGACTTTGTCAAACGCTTTTGCCACATCTAAGAATAGCGCCCCCGTTGTGCGGGGGTGGGGTCGGTTGAAACTATCAAGTACATGCTCTACTATGCGATGCACTTGTTGGACACATGAGTGTTTGGCTCGAAAGCCGAATTGGGTCTCTGGGATGAGATTACGCTCGTGGGCGAAATCCCTAAGCCTCGTGTAGATGATTCGCTCATAGAGTTTACCAATCGTACACACGTCTGTAGCTGGACGGTTCGGACTTGGGCTTGTCGGGTTTTGGAATGCCAATGACAATGGCTTGTTTCCACGATTGTGGGAAGATATTATTGCTGAGAGCCGCATTGAATATGGCTGTGAGCAAGGAGATTAGATGGGGGGAAAAGTGCTTAAGCACTTTGTTGGTGATACCCTCGCAGCCAGGGGCTTTTTTTGGGTGGAGGCCTCTTATGGCGGACTGAACTTCATCGAAAGTGACCCGTTCTAGTGCGGGTGAAGTTGGCTGAAGGCTTATTCTGCGTTCGACCTCCGCCTCGACTGTGGCAAGGTGGTCTGGGTCTACTGGCAGTGTACTGGGTGAGCATTGGGCCTCGAGGCTGTCGGCTAGGCACTCCGACTTCTCCTCGTCCTCAAAAGCTGGCGGCTGGTTAGGCCGGTTAAGAGGGGGGGTCGTAGCTGTGTTGTCGGATCTAAGCTTTCTGGCTAGCTTCCAGAAAGCGAACTGATTGGGGTAGACCCCAATCAAACCTAACCTAAGACCTAGACCTAGAGGTCGCCCAACAGTTTATCCCACTGGGTGTTCCGAAGCTCTTGTATGCGTCGCTTTACAGCTCGCTGCAAAGTGCGCATTCTGACCCGGTTCGACTCAGTGGGATAAGTGTCGTACGCCCTGATGGCGGCGTTCTTCTCCCTCAATAAGGTCCGCGCATCCGACGGCAGGTTCCATCGACGGTGTGCCGTCGATGGGACCCGCCGCGAACAGTCGCTGACGACGTTTTGCACGTGCCCCGTGAGGGAGTCGATTGCCGTTAGGGTGTCTTGAGGAGAGACAATAATGTCTGGAATTTGGTCTAGGAGAGGGGACTTGTCAGACTTAAGACTTTCGCCCAGTCTGGCCCAGTCCACACTCACTATGGGTTCGGGTGGGATAGCCCCATTAGGGGTACCATTTCTGGGAAACAGCTCCATTACGACTGGTCTGTGATCGGATTCTAGCTCATGGAACACTTCTATAGAGTGCAACTTTAAGTTGACATTCTTAAGAAGAGCTATGTCTAGGACATCTGGGCGGTGGCTAACCACTCCAGGGTAGTGGGTGGGAGACATTGGGGCAATTACATCGAACGGCATCGACTCTGACAAGCTTTCTAAGAGCTTACCTCGGCTGTTAGAGGTATGGCTACTCCATGCGGTGTGCTTAGCGTTTAGGTCGCCCGCCACTATGACGGAGCTACCTAGGCTCATTAGTGCTTCTAAGTCGCTGCGGACTAGGAATTTGGGATTTAGTTCACCATTTAGTAGAGCTCTATGTCGGTGAGCTTAACACCCCTCATTTATGGGTCTATCATGTCGAGAAACTCCTGAGCTTTCAAAAGAGGTCCATGGCTAGGCACTACGTTCCTGCTTATGCATGTAATCACTTTCCAAATTATATATATCACTCATAGTTCGTGTAGTCTCTATGTTTACAAAATTTCCACCTCCACCTTACAAAAGACCGCAGCCAAATAACAATCACTTCGGTGTTGTTATGTTCCTGCGGTGAGTAAGGTTTCCAGAGCTCCAGGGAGGTGCTACATTAGTAGCAGGGGTCAAGCCTTCAAGGTAAGGGTGACAAGTCCATTAACAGCTATTATTATGCTGTACTTGTCGCCCTTAAGCTAGGACCTCATTACCACTTAACATCAAGTGGGTTGAGGTCAATCTTGAAGTGTAAAATAAAAAAATAAAAAAAGAAGACCGCAGCCAAATAACAATCACTTCGGTGTTGTTGTGTATCTGCGTGTTAATGAGGTTTCCAGAGCTCTTGGGAGGTGCTACATTAATAGCAGGGGTCAAGCCTTCAAGTCCAGTAACAGCTTTATTAAGCTGTACTTGTCGCCCTTAAGCTAGGACCTCTATACCACTTAACATCAAGTGGGTTGAGGTTAATCTTGAAGTGCAATATAAAAAATAACCTTATGCAAACGAAGTATAGGTCGAGTTCATTGAATAGCTTCGCACATCCTTTGCCAATCTTTAAGTGTAGTCCTACAGTATCGGTACGAACATACGCGCGACGTCATCGGACCATAGAGAATGCTCACTTTCAATAAGGCAGAGTGCCTTGCCACATCACGTCTCGTTGCCGCTGCTTAGTGTGTGATCATTCGATTTGTGTTTATGGTACTCTTGTTTTTATGGACGGCTTTGACACGGTTTTAAGCTGTTTCCTTTTATTTGAGACTAGTGGTCCGTCCCAGCTTTGTTCGACTACTGTTTTATTTTTAACCTTGGGTGTGTTATTGGCATAGTTGCAGAATTTAATAAATAACTTCGGAACTAAAAGTTATAATAACACTTTTAGCATATCGTTAGAAAGGGTATTGACTAGAGATGTTTTTAAAAAATCAGAAGAACTCCACACTTGTTAGTTTTTTTTCTAACCCCGTAAAAAGTTACTCTTAAAATTATTTTTTTACTTTACTACGGTACTTCAGGCCCCATAACTTTTCTTCTCTATAATTTTCAGGCGTGATTTTTTTTTACAGTACACTAAGACTTTAGCGATTAAAACAAGTCCATTAGCAGTCCTGTTGTATGGATAAATTTTGAGCTACAAGTAGTTTTAGTCATACAAATCGTTATTTTTTCAATAAAAAAAAGTTAAAAATAAAACCTTAGGGCCAAGGTCAATATAATGGGCGGGAGTAGTTAGCAGACCATCCCTAGTTTCTACCCTAGGCGTATGTACAGCTCCCTACCAAACACCCTGTATAATATTACTTGTACTATTAGATTTGCCAAACGATATGAAGAAGTGTAACTCATTTGTCATTTTATATTGTTAAATCATGTAATTTGGAGAACAAAAAGCAAGCATTATAACATAATAAATTAAACTTACGCCTAAATTGTACTTGATTATGTCTGTAAAACCAATTTCTGTAAAATTTTCTGTGCAATAATGTGTATCTATCTATCTATCTACACTGTATGTCTTAGTGCAAAACTAGTTATAAGTTCAGCTATATTTGTAATATGAACGACAGAGTTTCTTGCCGGGATCTTCTCTGTAAGTTATAGGTTCCGAACCGGAGGTAGCGTCATTTGCATTATATAGACGTTTCATAAATATTACTGGTGTAATTTACATGAATAAAATTCAAATTCAAATTTAAAATTCTTTTATTTTCTAAAATTCTTTTTTTTTAAAGAATTTTAGAAATTTGAATTTATTTAAACTGTACCGTCTTAATAAAAGATTGGCACGGCATGCAAACTTTTCAATCCACACTATTGATCATTATTTTATCAGGCCGAAACTACGATTGCATTATCTTAGTAGATTGTCACACCGCCATGTCCAAGATATCAGCAATTAGAAACAAGCTTAGCAGCCCAAGGGCCAAGAGTCTTACCTATATTCTAGGGCATCGAATATTATTCATACGTACGGTAAACAGCACGTCAGAGTAAACAGTTACAGTTCGATATTAGTTCTTATTCCCAGGATATAAGGGCGTACATATGTACATAAGGTATTATGCATTGTAAATCAGCATACCTCCAAAATTAGAAACGGAAAGGTCAGAGACCAGGTGGGGATGGTGACTAAGACCTAACGTATTTTCTGATTGAAATTCTGATGGTTGTTTTTTTTTTCATATCCCATAAAGTGTGATTATAAAAAATGAAATATAAAACTTTTTTTATTAATTTTGACGAAGGCTGACGGGGCAGCAAAGCACAACATCACTCTAAAAAAATTCTCCACGCGAATAAATTTTATCGCAATGTTGACAAATTGCAAAGTGCTGATTGGTTGAAAATACGAATGTTGTGTATTATCACCCAATCAACAGTTTCGATAGTAAGGCTAGGAACTTTTTAGTAAACTAAGATTTGATTTATATTAATGTTATTTTCACAGGCCTTCTATATTGTCAAGCTAAAGACCCCCACCATTGATGTATTGATTGGCTAATCGTGCATTCCGAGTGGAGCTTTGTTTACTATGCCAATTCTGCTGACGCTGTATTCGTGTCGACTTGTAGGTAATGTCGTAGGTCGGCACACGACTTTCTAGGTCTGACAGTTTCAGTCTCTTAGCCTATATACTATAGGATAGTAACCTAACGAGGCTAGTTATATTCATGGCTCCTTTACTCTCTGCCAGATAGTATTAGAGATTAACGGTGTATTACATTCAGCTTATACTGTAGGATAGAGTATACTGTGTTATCCAAATAACAGCCTGTCTGTGCAGTTGATTTACATGTCGAAGCATGATATATTATATCGTATTTTGACTGGCTAGGAGGAATAATTATGTTAAACTAAGGGACGTGGGTTCGATCCCCAAATTAACATTTGTGTTATAAAAATGTGTGTTTGTTCTAATCTGGATGTTTATTAATGCACTAACTGCAGCCAGCGACTTCGTACGCGTGTATTTGCTTATTTACACATAATAAATGATAAAAATAATAAAATAAATATTCAGACGATTTTTTAAATATAATTAAGTCGAATTGGAACGCTTTATTGAAATCAAAGACCTTTTATACTATGCTTCACCTCCCCATCTACCCCATCAAGTGATGATTAAAAAAACACTAGCCTAAATAAAATGTTTGAAGTGTAATATAAAAAAAAGAAAGCACGCCGCTGCTTCTCTAACGCAACGGACGCTTACCGATTAATCGATTATGGTTTATTATTACTCAGGCATACCATCTGTTATTTTTTCAGTCAGTTGACAAGCATGAAGGTTAAAACAAGTATGATCTGCTAAAGAAATAAGAAGGAGAGGATGCCTCATTCGCATTATGCGAACTCACTTATCATGTTTTTTCCTTGTACCATAGCAATGGCTGATGTACCGACCGTGGCACCGACACGTAATTTGTTTTGTCTTGTGTTCTTTTTGACGGTACAACGTATAATAAATAAATAAATAAATAAATATTGGACAACATCACATACATTGTTCTGATTCTGTGGTAAGTAGCTAAAGCACTTGTGTTACAGAAATCAGAAACAACGAAGGTACCACAACACCCAGACCCGAGACAATATAGAAAAGTTCGTTTCCCATATTGACCCGACCGGGGATCGAACCCGGAACCTCAGAGATGGCACGACGCCAAAGTCCGGCACGCTCGCCTCTCGGCTACGGAGGTCGTCAAATAATAACTATAATATGGGCTGCATGCACGAAAAATATGTCGTCAATCAGGCCTAGCATGCGCAATACGTCAAATTACTCGCAAGAGACGACAAAAGTTTCGATACTATTGATTGGATAATAGCACACCGCACTCGTATTTTCAGCCAATCAGCAGCTGACGCACTGAATTCAATCGATTTTTACGTTTGTTAAGAGCGCGATAAAATTAAGTCCCGTGGGCATGCTAGGCCTTATTATCCCGTTACGCTCTCGCGCGGCACGAACGAGAGAGAGGCATGATCGGCTCAGCAAACTACTATCCGTAAACGGACATTACAGACAACAAACTTTTTTTTTAACTTTTAAACCTGTTCAAGTCTTTTGACAAGTTTTTTTTTTTATATTGCACTTCAAGATTGACCTCATCCCACCTGATGTTAAGTGGTAATGAGGTCCTAGCTTAAGGGTGACAAGCACAGCATAATAAATATGTTACTAGATTGGTCGCCCTTACCTTGAAGGCTTGACCCCTGCTACTAATGTAGCAACCCCCAGGAGCTCTGGAAACCTTACTCACACGCAGGAACACAACAACACAGAAGTGATTGTTATTTGGCTGCGGTCTTCTGTAAGGTGGAGGTATTTCACCAGTCGGGCTGCTCCAGTTCGAGCGATAAAACGCTATGCCCTACCTCTCTTTAAATTTAATATTCTTTAATATTTGTTTCCATGTCTAGTCCATAAAAAGTTCAATAGACGGCGTTGCCAGTAGTTTACATCGCGGTATCATTGATTGTTATTCGGTTTGTATAAGCACATCGGGTTGCATGCCAGAGCCTTCCGCTCTGGAAGATTTATATTTCCTACACTGACCCGACCGGGGATCGAAGCAGGGACCTCAGAGATGGCGTGACGCCAAAGTCCGGCCCGCTCGCCTCTTGGCTACGGAAGTCGTCAAATGAGCTGAAACTGTATTTTTTTAGTGCAGTAGCTTACAGTTCGGTGTGAGAGCGACCACATACAGACGGCGATCCTTCAGAACGAGTAGGAATGCAAATGTGACGCGTTCGTGTGTCACCAACACAAATAGGGCTGCTAAGTCTTTTTGACTCCACTTTATTGACAAGCTTATCATATTTAATATCCTTAAAAGGAGAGATGAACACACTACCTACAACAGAGGGGTGTGATTTACAAACAAACATACCATTGCTGATTCTATGGAAAATAACTAAAGTGTCTAGTGTTACAGAAATCATCAACATTCAGACCTGAGACAATATAGAAAAGTTCGTTTTCAATATTGACACTGCTGGGAAATTGGCATAGTAAACAACGCTCCATACTTAATGCACGATTAGCCAATTAATACATCAATCCTACATCGCGATGTCAGAGTTATCGTCGCCACTATTTATATATACAACAAACCAGGATTGGTTAGGAGAGGTAGGGCAAGCTTGAACTGTTGCAACCCGACTGGTGAAATACCTCCACCTTACAGTTCAACGTATACCTTATACAAAATGTCATCAAAATCGCTTGAGAGGTTTAAGTGGGAAAGCGTAACAGACAGAGTTACATTCGCATTTATAATATTAAATAATAATAATAATAAATAATAACAAATATTGGACAACATCACATACATTACTCTGATTCTGTGGTAAGTAGCTTTAGCACTTGTGTTACAGAAATCAGAAACAACGACGGTACCACAACACCCAGACCCGAGACAATATGGAAAAGTTCGTTTCCCATATTGACCCGACCGGGGATCGAACCCGGAACCTCAGAGATGGCGCTCGCTAAAGTCAGGCCCGCTTGCCTCTCGGCTACGGAGGTCGTCGTATCGATATTAGTAGGGATGTTGAAAATGGAACGCAAATATCTTAAATTCTATAGTATTTTTTATTAGTAGCCTTAAATCCAGTGATTTCTCGGAGAAGTATGACGTCATAACAGGTGAGGCGTGGTGGCAGCCCTGATAAGTGAACGCCTCGGATCCAGCATATTATCGCATCACGAAGCACAGCTGTTTGTATCGCGGGACAACTGCACAGTGTGCCATGAGGTGAGAACGGTGGACAGAAATGGGAAAATAAGAAATAGAAATGGCCACTATGGTTTCCATTCAAATCTGTTCTAGAATCTGGGTATACTCAACCATTTATTGCTGCTGCAATAATCTATCTATCTGCTATCTGGTATAGAATGATTCTAGGCACTAATTCTGCAGTTAGAACTTTGATAGACCACTGCTATGAAGTTTAAATAAGAAAATTAAAAAAAGAGCATTTGAAAATTACCTTAAAAATTAATTGATAAATACAGCAAATTCGTTTGCTTAGTGTGCTTCGATTCAATTCTCGCAGTTCCGAAACAACACTTTATCGCTCGAACTGGAGCAGCCCGACTGGTGAAATACCTCCACCTTACAGAAGACCGCAGCCAAATAACAATCACTTCTGTGTTGTTGTGTTCCTGCGTGTAAGGTTTCCAGAGCTCCTGGGGGGTGCTACATTAGTAGCAGGGGTCAAGCCTTCAAGGTAAGGGCGACAAGTCCAGTAACATATTTGTTATGCTGTACTTGTCGCCCTTAAGCTAGGACCTCATTACCACTTAACATCAGGTGGGATGAGGTCAATCTTGAAGTGCAATATAAAAAAAAACTCAAAATAAAGCTATGCACGCCGCACCTCGGTTTTGGATGGATAACAATTGCAACCATTAGTGTTTCAGTGATTCGAAAAACACGTTAAGACTGTAGTACTTAAGAAAAACTGTTACTAACTATATATGGGCCAAGTACGCCTTTAACAAATGATTTGAAATTAATTAAATTGTAGATTCCGGTACATCTCGATATTAGTCAACAATAAAGATGAGCACTTGTCTTACATTATTATAATTAGTATGATTTACTTAGTAAAATTATACATGCTTTGTAATTAAACGCATACTCTTTGTCTCCTCGGAAGGCCCAATTTACATTTATAAGTCAGACACAATTGATTCTTTATAGGGTCTGGTTTCCTGAATCTTATAAACGTACATTTTGTTTTTTGTTTTTTTTGCAACATTTGGTTTTTTTCATTCATTATTACTTAAAAAGAGATGAAAACGAAAGTAATAACTTTTATAGAATAATATTCGGTTGCCTATGTACGCAAAATAAAGAGTCCACCAAATATTGGATGCTTGAGCAACAGGTATACCTACTGATTGATATGCAAACAATAAATTTTACAGGTAGTTTCTTATGATGTAGGAATCTCTTAAGAATGATTTTTTTTTAACTCAAACCATCTAACATAGTTTAAAGTTTCGTTATTACATGTACATTTAATTGTATATTGTGAGAGTTGTTACTGAAGTAGGTACCTAGTTAAATTCACTTAAAAAAAACATTTAAGCTATTTCTCAAATTTAATAAGTGCAGTAGAACAAATATTTTGTCTACAATTCCCCCGTTTCGAAACCACGATGCTACGCTAATACTCAACATTTATCAAAAGGGGAAATTCGGGCAGTGAATGAAAGGCTCGTAAAGATACCTATTACGGTTTTGGAAAAATTACCTAACACCCTGAGTTATGGTCGTTGGTTTTTGCGGGCGGAGCCGCGGGTTTGAGCATACCTATGTATAAATATCAGTGTTTTGTTTTTAAGAGTAGGTTAAAAATGCCTTATTTATACATATAAAATTTATATATATTTTTTTATAATGCACTTCAAGATTGACCTCATCCCACCTGATGTTAAGTGGTAATGAGGTCCTAGCTTAAGGGTGACAAGTACAGCATAATAAATCTATTACTGCACTTGTCGCTCTTACCTTGAAGGCTTGACCCCTGCTACTAATGTAGCACCTCCCAGGAGCTCTGGAAACCTTACTCACACGCAGGAACACAACAACACAGAAGTGATTGTTATTTGGCTGCGGTCTTCTGTAAGGTGGAGGTAATTCACCAGTCGGGCTGCTCCAGTTCGAGCGATAAATCGCTATGCCCTACCTCTCTTAAAACCTACTACCTACTTTTTGTAAATTGTTTTATACAAAGTACTCTACTTTATAAAACAAACAAGCTGCTCGGCTACGGACGCGTACTATCCCAATTTATTCCACGTTTTCACCTGATGCTTTGCTCTTTATGGTTGTAGCGTGATGTAACATAGCCTAAAACCTTTCTTGATAATTGGACTATTGAGCACAAAACGATTTTTTCAATTCAAACTAGTAGTTTCTGAGATTAGCACGTTCAAACAAACAAACAATCTCTTCAGCTTTATGATACTAGTACAGATGAGTTAATAGAAATGAAATGATTTATTTCTGCAAGCGGATTTACAATAAATTATTTTGCACGACAATTATTTTTTCCTACCAATTTAGGTTTAAAGAACATTCGACCAGTGAGGTTAGTTTTACAAAGCCGTTACGATGAAGACCTTGAGGGGTACTCTCGAAAACGAAACGAAGAAACGAAAGGTTCCGTTTTTGAAGATTATTCAAAAGTTTGGGAATGAAGACGTGGTTTTTGATTTGCATAAATAATATTTTGTTTTTTGAAAACGCTTAATTTGCATTCGAAGTGATTGTTTTATGGTAATGAGGATTAAAAATGTCCATCCGTTGTCGGATCCGACATGTTTCGTTTATGAGAGTAGACCCCCTTGTTTAAGCATTGTTTAAAAAAGTCGTCTATCATGTGGAAGATCGTGGATTCGAGTTTCAGTCAATCTAGAAAATTAGAAAAAGGTCAATTTAGAAAATAAACTAATTTTTATATTTCCAAGAGTTTTTGTTTTATACATTTGTTAATGGACACTACAACTTTGATTATACACTCGTTCACTATAATTTCAAACTAGGAATGACTTTCGTTCCATTCCATGTTCAACACACACAAAAAATGTAAATAAAAATTGTGTCGCGTTAAAATTATAATAAATAAATTGTGAGCGTTAACTTTTTTTTTATAATGCAGTCCAAGATTGACCTCATCCCACCTGATGTTAAGTGGTAATGAGTTCCTAGCTTAAGGTCGAAAAGTATAGCATAATACAACTGTTACTAGACGTGTCGCCCTTACCTTGAAAGCTTGACCGCTGCTACTAATGTAGCACCCCCCAAGAGCTCTGGAAACCTTACTCACACGAAGGAACACAACAACACCGGAGTGATTGTTATTTGGCTGCGGTCTTCTGTAAGGTGGAGTTATTTGACCAGTCGGACTGCTCCAGTTCGAGCGATAAATCGCTTTGCCCTGCCTCTCTTACTTTAAATTATACTTATTTTAAATGTTTAAAATGGAACGCGAAAGTCTTAAAGTTTATAAAAAAAATGTATTCCTAACGAAGTGCTCTTGACTAACAACTTGAAACTTTAAAAAAAAGTCGATTGATAAAAATAAGCAAAGCAAACTCTCCACAGAACAAAAAGTACAGGACCCGAAGGCCGTAACGAGCCCACGCAGTTGGCCGGTCTAATCAGGGGCTGGAACTTGGTGTTTCTTCAGAAAGGAGTCCAAGTTACCTCCTGAGGTACAATCGGGGCCGCTGATTACCGAGCACCTTTGTGACTGCCTTGGGGTTGCTAGACGCCATTTTGGTAAAAACGGATAGAAAAAAAAATAAGAATCTACATTTAGTTACATACAATTCAGTGCAGCAGTGGTATATAGTATTGTTTTTTACCTCCAAGCAGGCATGCAAACAATAGCGTGACAAGAATCACATAAGGTTATTAAAAAAAACAATTCTTGCCGGTATCTTCTCTTTAGTTATAGGTTCCGAACCGGAGGTAGCTTCATTTGCTTTATATAGAGACTATTCATAAGTATTACTAATGTAATCTATGTGAATAAAAAAGATTGACTTTGACTTTGAATAAAATTAAATGAAAAAACTTTATTTTCTACGTTTCATTGCGAATCAAACGTATGTTTTTATAATATCTTAGTGAACATTGAGGAAACGATGATTACATTTATGCCCGGTTCCAATATTTGAAAAACGATCCGTTATAATTACGGATAGTAATAAATTATACGAGGCGTAAGCTACAACCACCGACAGACGACTGATAACAGCTGATATGGAAAGTAAATTTGAAATTAGAATTTACGACTCGTAGGTTTTTCATTTTTGACACATAACGAATCGTAAAATATTGGAAGCGGGCATTAATTGGCAACATTAATAAAGAAGTGCGTAACATCTGTCACTTTAGTACACCTAATTAATAATCAGAGTTTAAGGTAATTGGAGGTGTTTGTGGAAAGCCCACTTCAAGCTATTGGTAGACAGACAGTGGCAAAACAAAGAGAGGACTTTTAATCAAAGTACTCGTCAAAAATGATTAAATAGATACTGTGAATTAATCAATAATTCGTTTGAATTGTTTTTGTCATGCACACTTATGCAGTACTTTCTACGTTGCTAGCACAAATAATTATGCACATCGTTGCAGTTTTTAATTAAGGCAACACTGTAACCTTTACTTTCTTCTTATTATACGTATTTATAGGAGTATGTATTGTTAACTGTCCTTAAATAAATAAATCAGCGCTAGCGACGCCATGACCGTAACTTAGTAAAGTTAAAAGTAAAACCGGAGCTTGATTGGCAGACCGCAGGCCTCTGTAGGAACTGAAACAAAAACAGTCGTTTGCTTACGTTTAAATAAAAGAAATGAAGGTATCTGAACATCTTATTGTTTACGTGATGAGGGTATTCGAGAAATACACTAGCAGGCCTAGCATGCGCAATAAGTCAGATGTTTCGCATGAGACGACAAACGTTTTGATACTGTTGATTGGCTAATAGCACACCGCACTCGTATTTTGAGCCAATCAGCAGCTGATGCACTGTCTTCAATCGATTTTCAGCCCTAGCATACGTAATGCGACTAAATTTTATCGCGCTCTTAACAAACGTCAAAATCGATTGAAGTCAGTGCGTCAGCTGTTGATTGGCTGAAAATACGAGTGCGGTGTGCTATTAGCCAATCAACAGTATCGAAACGTTTGTCGTCTCATGCGAAAAATGTGACATATTGCGTATGCTAGGCCTGGCTAGGCTTGATTATGGCGTTTCAAGGTCAACTGCTTTGTTAATGGGTAAAGTACACGACATTGGTGAACGTGTCACCATGACAGTTAAATGACCCATCACGTAGCAGTTTGACCTCACGCCTTTGTTTCGCCATCTAGCGGATTTCAACCACCCTCGTTTAATATTTGTATATCGGAATAGCCCATATTATGTTAGTAGTATATAATGAAAGAAATAAATGTTTACTTAGTGACATGACATTCATAGAACAGCAACATATAAATAAAAATATGTCACTGAAAAGGCAAATACTAATACTTCATGAAGATATTTTTAGGGAATAATAAATAAATAAAATAAATAGATATTGAACAACAGCACATACATTGCTTTGATTCTATGGTAAGTAGCTTAAGCACTTGTTTTACGGATATCAGAAACAACTACGGTAGGTACCACCACAACGAGAGACAGAGACAATATAGAAAAGTTCGTTTCCTGTATTGACCCGACCGGAAATCGCACCCGGGACCTCAGAGATGACGCGACATGAAAGTCCGGCCCACTTTCGGCTACCGAGGTCGTCAAATTATAATATCGGACACACTAACGATATGATAAAAATTCTACCAACAGTCGTTAGCAGGTCACTGGAACGAGTCCCACTTATTCGGCACAGGAATTAATTAATATTTTCACAATGGCCCTGAATCCAGAAGCATTTATTTATTTTTATTTTATTTGTTATGGTCCGAGGCAACCACTAAAGCCAAGGACTTTCACGGATTATATTCTTTCTTCACACTTTATTTTGCTTGTAGATTTGGAAGATTAAATGCTAATATGTCCCACTCGTCTCCACCGTCGTCATTAGGCTTAATTAATAACACATACATTGTCGACCTCGGTGGCGCAGTCCCTAAGGTAGGGAACCAAAGCGTGAAAGGTCCCGGGTTCGATACCCGGTCAGGTCAATTAGGAAAATGAACTTTTCTAAATTGACTTGGGTCTGGTCTGCTGGGATGACGCCCCCAGTTAGTATTCGCCGTCTGGTACTCATAGTATAAGGGGAAATCTTAGTTTGAGACCAGGTGATTGGTGTGATTGTCTGGCACATTTATGTATTTATTGCTTTGATCCCTGTGAAGTAGCTAAAGCACTTGTGTTACGGAAATCAGAAACGACGGCATCACAACAGCTAGACCCGAGACAATTAAAAAAAGTTAGTCTCCTATTAATCCAACTGGGGACTGAACCTGGGACCTTGCGATGCTAAAGTGCGGCGCGCTGCCTCTCGTCTACGGAGGTCATCAACGATTTTACAAAATGCCTTATCCAAACTAATATTTTAATTGTGAAAGTAACTGTCTGTCTGTCTGTTTGTTTGTCCGGCTTTCACCACTAAACAACTCAACCGATTTTGATTAAATTTGGTAGAGGTATACGTTGAACCTCTAGAACGGACACGGGCTACTTTTTGTTTTGTAAATAAGGGGGGATGGGGGTAATACTGCCCTTAAAATTGTGTATCGGAATATATGTATATTTTTTAAGTTAAATATATGTAGTGGAATGGGAAATTAAACAAGCAAATTGTAAATAATTGAAATATATTAAAGCCAATTAAAATTAAATACACAATTCACACGTCTTCCACATCGTCGTCGTTCGTTGTTCGAATCTAACTCTCTGTCATTCTCCCCATTCGGATATTCATACGTACAGGCATCACACATGCACAACGTTTGGATACATCCGCTATCCCACATATATGGAATTTGGCACAATTACAGCTGGAAAGATTACAATATATTATTATATTTCTTACTGTTTAAACCGAACCTTAAAACCGAGCGATATTTATTGCTAAAAAAGACTCATGCCTGGTTCCAATATTACACGATTCGTAATTGGATTGGATTGTCAAAAATGACAATCCGTTTTTCCCCAAACGACTACCATGCCTAGCATGTGACACGCGAGTAAATTTTATCGCGCTCTTAAGAAATGTCAAAATCAAAGCTAAAACTGTTCCAGACTCGTAAAGGCCTAGCATGCGCAATACGTCAAATTTATCGCATGAGACGACAAAAGCTTCTATACCGTTGATTGGGTGATAGTCTACCGTACTCGTAATTTCAGCCAATCAGCAGTTGACGCATTGATTTTGACATAATAATCATAATCATAATCAATTCATTTATTCATGTTGGTTACAAGTAACACTTATGCATCGTCAAAATGAATACAAACCAAAATTGAAGCTACATCCGGTTCGGAACCTAATCCTACCGAGAAGAATCCGGCAAGAAACTCAGTAGTTATCCTAATCTTTACAATATTTGGAACTAGAGAACTTAAAAATATGGTGTGCGAGCGAGCAGACAATCATGTCCATATAATTATGTTTATCATTGAAATATTCATCAAGTTTGTAGTACCCTTTTTTCATTAAACATGATTTAACATAGACCTTAAATTTATGCATGGGTAAGTCAATGATATCTTGCGGTAACTTGTTGAATATTTTTATACTTAATCCAACGAATGTTTTACTGGTCTTGCGAAGCCTATGGTTTGAAATAGCGAGCTTATGTTTATTTCTTGTGTTAAAACTATGAACATCAGATGTCTTAAAGAATAAATTAAGATTTTTTCAAATATACATAATACAGCCAAGGATGAATTGTGACGCTACAGTTAAAATATCAATTTCTTTAAATAATTCTTTCAGTGAATCACGCGATCTAAGGCCGTATATAGATCGAATAGCTCTCTTCTGCAATACAAAAATGGTTTGTATGTCAGAAGCTGAGCCCTACAGCAAATACAAATACAAATACAAAATTCTTTATTTGGCACCATTACATAGCAGTAGACCGTATGACATTAAACTATGAAAATAGCTGAAATAAACTAGCTGAAATAAACATTTCTTAAGAGCGCGATAAAATTTACTCTCGCGGTGCAAGCTAGGCCTGTATATGTCTGTGGTTATAAATGAAAAGTCAGCCATTTTTTTTTCACATACGCCTAAGTCCGAACGTGCAGTGGCGTCGCGCAGTGAACCGGCCAAGACAAATTACTATATTTCTCCCGTATTTATTAATCGCACGCCGAGTTGTTTTTTCTCCCCCACGACTGTCCCCTCCCGTTGTGACAGGTTTAATTTACCCCCAAACGCGGCTTCCTGCCAAATAAACAAAACTAGCAACTGGTTAAGTGCCATTCTTGGTATCGGGGAAACGTGAAGGAAATCGCCGTTTGACATAAAATAAACTTTCCTTTTTTTGTTATCTTAAAGATTTTCGTATTATGAATTTGGTCGACTAGCCAACATGGCGATTATAAGTATAGATAGCGATTAATCGGCCAAAGAATTAAATGAGAAGATAAAATATTTCTTTAACGACCTCCGTAGCCGAGAGGCGAGCGGGCCGGACTTTGGCATCGCGCCATCTCTGACGACCCGGGTACGATCCCCGGCCGGGTCAATATGGGAAACGAACTTTTCTATATTGTCTCGGGTGGTCGTTGTGGTACCGTCGTTGTTTCTGATTTCCATAACACAAGTGCTTAAGCTACTTATAACTGATATGGGATGTTGTATAATAGCACTTCGCCACTAAAACAAGATAGTTCCAAGTCAGTACTTAGCCAATAAATTTCTTTCTTTCTTTACTGAAAGAAACCGAGCCAAATTATATTATTTCTAACACCGAAAAATAAGTCGGGATCTTGTTATTTTTCTACGCATAGGTACGAGTGGCGACAAAAAATTAAATCTAAACGAAAAAAATCTTAAAAATTGAAACCAAAAAAAAAAGAAACAGAAACAATACTCATGCTTAACACAAAACAGGAAATAAAGTTGTCTATGACAAATTAAACAAAAAAAAACAAAAATGTTATTGTTTGACCTTATCTGTGGTTCATTTTTCACTACTGCCCGTATCTTTCCAGATACGACAGTCGGCCCAACAACAATAGCTCTCAATCGCCAAGTTCTATTTCGTAGCTAGTTTCCCGGTTAAAATTTCACATCCAGCCTCTCAAGGCAGCGTCTTAAAGCCGAATTCCGAGAGCCACTCCCGAAAAGGTCTAAACTCCATCGTATAAATGTAATTATTGACTCTCTAGAGGTCTCGACTAGTGATGCGCGGTGCACGGCACTTAATCGATACTTTTTAGAACTTAACAACCATTATGTTGGAATGTGACATTACAACTACATTTAAACACGTTCTATGCTCGTACGATATATTGGATAAGCAACTAGAGGGTTATGTACACAAACACTATGACTACTATCTAACAAATTTGACGTATCAAAAGCATAACGAATAAAACTGTGGAGGTCGGATCACAGCAGGCGCTAACAACCGTATTAAAGTATTATTAGCCTTTTAATGTCTGCACGGCATTTAATGAATTTGTCTACGTTACTGTTATGAAGGAAACTTAAGGAATACAGAAAAACACGGTTCAAAAATAGGGAATAGCTTTATCCCCACGCTTGCCAAAGATGATTGTTTATAAATTTTAAGTTTTAGTTAACTAGACAAGACTAGTTAACTAGAGGAGAGGTAGGGCACAGAGATGTATTGCTTGAACGAGAGCAGTCCCACTGGTGAAATATGTTCCTCCACCTTACAGAACACCGCAGCCGTAAGTTCGAGCGATAAATTGCTTTGCCCTATATATTTAGTTTTACAGATAACCAAACAACTAAGCATTTTGAAATAACATGTTAGATCACTTCCAAAGCCACTGCTAAATTATTACTAGTTTGCGACGAGCAGCGATGTTCCTTCTTGAGCATAATACGTGAAAACGCCACGCCTCCGTAACATACAATATATAATATTCTATGATCTGACATAGATAGTACTCAAGCAGGCCTTTTTTTTTCGGAGCAAAATCCATTGACGCACCGTACCGTCACCCGAGGGAGATGACGGCGTGTGTGGGACTCCCTGCCCTTATGCAGGCAGGAATACCCACTTAAACCCCCCGGTAGACCTCATCGCCTTGATGGTGATGCCATGGGAACAGAAGACCTACCACAGCATCACCGATTCAGGCAGGCCTAGCATGCGCCACGCGACTAAGTTTTATCGCGATCTTAACAAAGGTCAAAATCGATTGAGTCAGTGCGTCAGATGCTGATTGGCTAAAACAACGAGTGCCATGTAGCAGCCAATCAACAGTATCAACATTTTAGTCGTCACACACAAGCGAGGAATTTGACGTATTGCGCATGCTAGGCCTAATTGTATTTGAAATGTAATAGTAAGACTGACTTAACATGGCTAAATTTATTTTGAAACACAAAAATCTAATCGATCACAAACTATTTATACCTATCTTAAAATGTTTCCTAAAATATCCAACGAATACTCGATAACCGGATCATCGACGCTGAACATCACTAGGGCAAAGGTTGAAAGTGCTTTTAGGGCGCCACTCGACCACCAAGAGCCATCGATAAAATATTTATTAGTGTTAAATAGATCTTAGGGAGCCGAGTTGGCGAAATTCTGGGATTAAAAAAGGTAAAAGCTGCTGCGACAAATCCGGATGCTCTACACTTGGGTCAGAATAATTATCTTTAAACTAGCTTTTAACCGTGACTTTGTTCGCATTATTTCGGAATAAAAAGTATCCTACGTCTTATTCTGTATCTAATCTGTCTAGCTACTTTTTTTACATTACATTTCAAGATTGACCTCATTCCAACTGATGTTAAGTGATAATGAGGTCCTAGCTTAAGGGGGACAAGTACAGCATAATAAATCTGTTACTGGACTTGTCGCCCTTACCTTGAAGGCTTGACCCCCCTGCTACTAATCTAGCACCCCGCAGGAGCTCTGTAAACCTTACTCACACGCAGGAACACAGCAACACCGAAGTGTTTGTTATTTGGCTGCGGTCTTCGGTAAGGTGGTGGAGGTATTTCACCAGTTGGGCTGCTCCTATTCGCGCGATAAATCGCTATGTCCTACCTCTCTTTAACTTTTATTCAAATCTGAATTTACTTAATTTCGTCCAAATCCATTCAGTAGTAATTGCGTGTAAGAGTAACAAATATCTATGCATATAAGACTGTGCAATCAATTCGTATGTAAATTTTGTTTATTTTTTATTAAAACAGACTGAACTGACAGACGCAGGGTTACCTATTTTAAAACCGAATGTTTTTAGTGCGAATTTCATTATACCGAAAACGTTTGGCCACATTTTTGTTTTCCATATTTTCATTTTACCGAAAACACGAATGACATATATAGCTGATAATCATATTTTCAAATTAAATATTTTTTTTAATCTATACGTTTTTAAATCTCACTCAACCATTGATAAATAAACATATTTTAGATGATTTAGTTTCCAGAAAATCGTTTTCAACATTATATAAAGACAAATAAGTTTTCTACCTCTAGATAAAATGCCTTTTTATTTCTACTGGACTCTGTTACAGGAAATAATTTTCAAATTCAGTATTATTACATGTATTTTATTTATACTTTTCAATAATTAGTGATATGATTCAGTTGAGACATACAAGCATGCAAGGAGGCATGCAAGCAAGCAAGCAGGCATTTAGCATGCAAGCGGGCACGCAGCAGGCATGCAGCAGACATGCAGCAGGCAAGAAGGCATGCAAGCATGCAGCATGCAAGCAGGCATGCATCAAGCAGCAATGGCTTCTGTCACGGCTCCGGCACAGCGGGACTCCGGCGGTCCCACGCGAGCTCATCGTCGCAGATGGTTTTCGAGTACCACCGCAGCTTCGGCTTGCTGGCAGCCTCAGCCACGGCGGCAACCGATTAAACCACCTGCTCCTCAGCTCGCGGGCCGCCTCGCCCCTCCGCGCCTACACGGGTTTAAATAACACTCTAGGGGTAGGGCAGACAAGACTACGTGGAGTCGGTTTTGCCGCGATTTGCTTGTGTCAATACATTTTGTAGCACTATTAACCAATGTCTCAAACGACGACGATAATACATCTAGATTTAAAAACTATCGTAAACAATACAGTTGTAAAACGAAACAAAATGGTTTTGAAAGTCGGCTATTAGTTTTTCTAGAAAATGAAACATATGTAAAATAAATTTATTACTTACAATATTATGTCAAAAAATATACTTATCTGCGATTAAAAACTTCGTTATACCGTTTTCGAAGTTTTGAAATTAGAACATTAAAGTTTCGAAAGATCAATAGGTTACCCAGACGCAGACATAACTGTCTTCCAGCAGGCCCAGCATACGCAACGTGACTAAATTTTATCGCGCTCATAACAAACGTCAAAATCGATTGAAGTCAGTGCGTCAGCTGCTGAATGGCTGAAAATACAAGTGCGGTGTGCTATTAGCCAATGAACAGTATCGAAACTTTTGTCGTCTCATGCGATAAATTTGACATATTGCGTATGCTAGGCCTGTTTGTCTAGCATGCGACACGCGAGTAAATTTTACCGCGCTCTTAACAGATTTTAATCGATTTTGACATTTGTTAAGAGTGCGATTAAATTAAGTCGCGTGGCGCATGCTAGGCCTATTGGTCATTATAACTTTCACTCATTATTTCACTATATATTGGTCATTATAACTTTCAGATTAAAAATCGTGACATTGAGTTGACATTCAGACCTAGCATGCGACACGCGAGTAAATTTTATCGCGCTCTTATGAAATGTCAAAATCAATGCGTCAACTGCAGATTGGCTGAAAATACAAGTCGCGGCGCATGCTAAGCCTGTTGGACGAGATATTTACAATCAGCATATGCATACAGACCTAGCATATGCAACGCGACTAAATTTTATCGCGCTCTTAACAAACGTCAAAATCGATTGAAGTCAGTGCGTCAGCTGCTGATTGGCTGAAAATATGAGTGCGGTGTGCTATTAGCCCATCAACAGTATCGAAACTCTTGTCGTCTCATGCGAGAAATTTGACGTATTGCGCATGCTAGGCATTCAGACCTAGCATTTCGTATTTTCAGCCAATCAGCAGCTGACGCACTGACATCAATTGATTTTGACGTTTGTTAAGAGCGCGATAAAATTTAGTGAAAATGCTAGGCCTGAATGTCGCTTATTCGACTAGCATGCGCAATACGTCAAATTTCTCGCATGAGACGATAAAAGTTTCGATACTGTTTATTGGCGAATACCACACGTCACTCGTATTTTCAGCCAATCAGCGGCTAACGCACTGACTTCAATCAATTTCGACGTTTGTTAAGAGCGCGATAAAATTCAGTCGCGTGGCGCATGCTAGGCCTGAATATGACTGATCTTCTATTTTTAATCTATGCTGAAGTGATGACAGCTGGTATATTATGTCAATTGTCGAACGGTACCTATTTACGACGCGTAGTCGGCCATATTTATACGGATAGTAATTTTCCACCATTACGATTCGTAGAATATAGGAACCAGGCTTCGCCATATGTTTGAAATAACACAACATCCTTCAAAATTGACAATAAAATAGGTGCATTTTGAAATAAAATCTAAAACTCAAAGCTAGAGTTATTCATATTTTTAGAGCACCTAGTGTATGACTGGTTTCATATTGAAATGGATCCGGTGAGTACAGATAACATAATTTGGTGAATTATTTAAACAAAGTTTGTGTTTGTTTACAAACAAAAGCAGACGTTCGTCTGTCGTATACGATTTTGCCAAGTTTTTGGTCAGAGTATCACCTGAGAAATCCCCCTTTCTTGCATTGGAAAGTAATTAAGGTATATTTGTTACTTACAGAGAACTAAGAAGGCTATGAGTAAGGATGAGGTTGGCCTGCTTTTGGATCTCATACAAAGGAACCCAATGATCACATCTAAGGAGACCAATGCTGCTGCAAACAGAGTTAAAGAAGAATGTTGGGCATCATTAACAGATATCTTTAATTCAAAAAGTGGGCAAACACCACGTCGTCAAGAGCAGCTTAAGTTAAAATGGGACAATTTAAAGAAAGCAGCTCGGAAAAGAGCAGCAAACATTCAAATGAGCAATTTCAAGGTATTTTTTGTTATTAATTAATGGGTCTTTTAGTCATGGGAGTGTTGGCATAATTACCTTTCGTTCAGGCGGCAGGCGAGAACGTACCTGCCGCCTGAACTGATGGAGACTCTGGTGGTGCCGATCGTTAAGAGTAAGACAGGGGACTTGTCTGACAGGACAAATTACAGGCCTATCTCGCTAGCGACCATCATAGCGAAGGTGCTTGACAGTGTGCTTAACTCATATTTGAACAAATATGTAAATTTGCACGACGCTCAGTTCGGTTTTAGGGCTGGGTTGTCTACAGATACAGCTATTTTGAGTCTAAAGCACACTGTCAGGTACTATACAGATAAGCAAACACCTGTCTACGCGTGCTTCCTCGATTTATCCAGGGCGTTTGACCTTGTGTCATACGACAAGTTATGGGGCAAAATGAGGGAGACGGGGCTACCTATAGAGCTGGTTCATCTCTTCAGGTACTGGTACTTAAATCAAGTAAACCGTGTGAGGTGGGCGGGGGAGCTTTCGGAGCCTAGCAGGCTCGAGTGCGGGATGAGGCAGGGGGGGTTATCCTCGCCTTTGATTTTCAGCTTATACGTCAATGCGCTGATTGAGAGGCTCAGTGATATGCCATTGGGTTGCTACATTGACGGTATCTGCGTCAATAACATAAGTTACGCAGATGATATGGTGCTGCTAGCGCCCTCGGTCTGTGCACTCCGGAAGTTGCTGGCGATCTGCGAATCGTATGCTACATCACACGGTTTAATGTACAATATTCGCAAGAGTGAATACATGGTCTTTCGGGCGGGTACCAAGTGTCCCTCCTTTGTCCCACCCATCTTGCTGGATGGTGTTGCTCTGACTAGAGTCCACCAATTTAAATATCTGGGGCACTGGGTAACTGACGACCTGAAGGATCATGTAGATATAGAGAGGGAACGCAGAGCGCTGTCGGTCAGGGCAAATATGTTGGCTCGCAGATTTGCAAGGGGTTCGAAGGCGGTAAAGGTAACGCTTTTTAAAGCATACTGCACGTCGTTGTACTCCGCCAGTCTGTGGGTCAAGTATTCCCAGAAAACGTATAGCGCTCTACGGGTCCAATATAACAATGCTTTCAGGATGCTGTTGGGGCTGCCTCGTTTCTGCAGTGCGTCAGCCATGTTTGCGGAGGCACGCACGGACAGTTTTTCAGCTGTGCTGCGCAAAAAAGTGGCCTCCTTGTTGCACAGAGTGCGGGGGGGTACCAACACCATCCTGAAAGTCATTGCAAGTAGGCAGCATGTCTGCCCCATTATGTGGCACATGTGCAAATCGTGTTCTTCGCAAATAATCATAAAATACTAACATAGGATAAGGCATTGTTACTAACCCAAATAGACCTAAGTTGTCTGTAAATAAATGAATAAATAAATAATTAGTATTCTATAAACTAACAAATATTTATAGTGCCTTACACTGCATTAGCGAACTTAAAATATTTTAAAGAAACAGAAAAATTTAATCTTCCCTGGTGAGAGTTTCAAACCCACAACCTTCACATATTGCATGTGCTTCTCTTCCAACTTAACTTACCGCAAGTTATCATCGGTAATGAATTTTTCTGCTCTCGACCTGTTATATCACTGTAAGGAGGCCGAAAATTAACTGTTTTTTTTTAAATTTAATTAAATAAAATGCTTTCTTTTCTTCTAGAGTGGCCATTCAGATTGCATTACAAATGATGATATATTGGACAAAGTTATAGGTCTTTTGGGACCCACATGCAGCGCACTTGATGTTCCATTCGGTGGTGATGGCCATACCAGTGACGGTCATGGCAGTGATATTATGGAAATAGGATTATACAGTGTTTGTGATGTAGAATATAGCCCGGAAGATGAAAAAGTGAACAGCCCTGATGACCCACTTTTGCCTATAAATACAAGTAGGTTTTATTCCCATTCCTTGCATACTTGCTTTTATATTATAAGATATTGTAAATTTTTATTTTACTTTTCAGTGAAAAAAAGGAAACTAGTTTTAAGCCCACAGGCAGGGAGTATGAGTGGTGAAAGCTTCAATAAAGGAGGAAAATGTATTTATGGTATGACCCCTAGGTCAAAACCCCTGCAAAGCAAAGGTAAAATAACTTCGTTATTAAATTTTATGAGGGCCTTCAGTAGACTTTCAATTTATAAATATATTCATAATACCCATTTATTATACACATGTAATAATACTACATATAATACTCTCAGCTGTTCTTTAAAAAAATATTGTATTTTTTATTATAATAACTAAATCTAATCTATTTTTTTTGTATTTTAGGCAAAAAGTTTAAAAGTACCCAGGATGACGGCCGCCTCCAACGTAATTTGGCTATCGCCAAATATTATGAAAAAAAGAGTGAGAAACTAGATTTAGAAATTGAAATACTCAAAATAGAATTAGCAAATAAGAATTGTAATATTAATAAGCAATAAGTACAGATAGGTATAATATATTGTTTTAAAATAAAACATATTAAGTCATTAATTTTATTTATTTGCCATCAAATTCTTCGTAAAAACTGATACCAGTTTGCAGCCTTTTAGTTTTGCCTTCTACTTTGACTTATGTGATGCTCCATCAGTGTAAACTAAAAATAAATATTTTTTAAGAACTTTGACATAGCAGAATATAACATCACAGGTAATCGCCTCATGACGACCTCTAGTACAGTCGCCGTCAGATATATCGGAGCAGACAAAGTGTCCAAATACTCCTGAACAGTTAAAATGTCAAAAAGTTCCATACACCACAAGTTACCATTAACATCTGAACATTCATTACTTCAGTAATATCTGGGCAGATGCCAATAATATCTGAACACTCACAACATCAATATGTGTCCCGCACGTCATGTGTCTCATTTAGCTACCTGTGTAGATGAGTGTTCCGATATTATTGGTTAGTTGTGTGTATAGAAGTTATTGACTAGCATCTGTTCAGATATTTATTAAAGTAGTGAATGTTCAGATATTAATGGTAACTTGTAGTGTATGGAACTTATTGACATTTTTAACTGTTCAGAAGTATTTGGTCACTTTGTCTGCTCCGATATATCTGACGGCGACTGTACATGTATCCAATGATAACGAGTAATACTTACTTATTAAAATATTTTGAAATTAATACGTCTCTTTCCGTTATATTATTCATTTCAACATTATTAATGGCTACAGGCACTGTGTCTTCATCAGGAATTTCCACCTCAGATGGTACATCTGTTAAATCCTTTAAACGACAAATATTGTGGAGTACTGCTGTCGCTATTATAACAGCATGAGCTCGTAAGAGACTCAGACGTAAAGTCAAAGCCACAACAGGAAATCGGTGTTTCCAAACTCTGAAACACCTAAAACCAAATAAATAAATAAAATCAATATTGGACAACATAAGATGCTCATCGCTCTTATTCTGTGGTAAGTAGCTTTTTGAGCACATGCGTTTCACAAGTCAGAAACAACGACGGTACGACAACACCCAGACCCAAGACAATATAGAAAATCAAATAATTCTTATAAATGTAAAACTCAAAGCAGTTCAATGATCGAGTTTTAAGTTATAAATTGTGAAATACAACACATAACATATTCGGAATAAAATTGTTTGGGTGTAAAGTGAAAATTATTACCTTTCTATGCAATTCCATGTTCGGATATGGGCTTCATTATATAACATTTGACCCATTGTTTGCGGGTTTAGTAGTGGTGTTAAAAGGTAAGGCCTCAGAGGATATGCACTATCTCCCAATAACCATCTGTTGCCAAATAATCCACTTTCGCATTGAGCTGTAAAATAAAAATTAAAATTATTTTTATTTAAATTGACATGTAAACCAGTAAGATAATTAAGATGAAAAAATGACTTACAGACCTAGCATGCGCCACGCGACTAAATTTTATCGCCCTCCTAACAAACGATCAAAGTCACTTCTTCAGCTGCTGATTGGCTGAAAATACAAGTGCGGTGTGCTACTAGCCAATAGACAATATCGTAACTTTTGTCGTCTCATCCGAGAAATTTGACGTATTGCGCAAGCTAAGCCTAGGGGGCGTCCATAAATTACGTGAGGTGTTTTTTTTTATTTTATGTGTTGACTCGACCCCCTCCCTCCCTTAAACGTCTCAAGTAATTTATGGACGCCCTATTAGTTACAAATCTTACCATGCAATTCTGAACAGTCGAATACAGTGGCGTCATGAGCTGAACCTGGCCAACGTGCCACAACATTCGTAAAAATCAGATTGGCATTGCATACGGCTTGCACATTCAGGGAAAAATAACCATTAAGATTTCTGAACTCTTCTCCAAACTGTGTACCTGTGTTGGAAAAAAATATATACATACGGTCGAATCGAAAAACCTCCTCCTTTTTTGGAAGTCAGTTAAAAAGGCTTTTAATGAATATAGAAATGGACTAGCAAACTAAATCAAAGTTATACATCTGTATAATTGGCTACTTGACAGTGTTAACAATAAAATATGAAAAGTGTTAGATATGTTAGCTTATTACTTAAGTAATCATTTTACATTTTTACTTTTTAATTAAAAGCATAGTATTTTATTTTTGCAAAATAAATTTTAGTTTTTTTATCTGTGGAACAAAAGAACCGAAACGGAAACCACCATTGCAATTCGGAAATGACAGCTGTCGGCGAAAATTATTTTAAAATAAATATGTGGCGAAACAATGATTATTTTACCGATTTAATTAAATTATTGTGTCTCTAATCGTATAAAGAATTTATTGAAACATTTTTCGTTTATCTTAATTAAGTCGTTCCTATGCGTATCGGTTCGTTGTTTACGACGTTGACGTCATAATTGCAACAGTGACGCGACTAGGCGTTTTCGCGCACTTTTTAAATGTGTTACACAAAATCTTATTTTTCTCTAGTTATTTAGATTATTTCCAGATAAATCGAATTGCTTGGGATATAAAATGAACGGGCGCACATTTTGCAATACTTTTTCAAAAACTGTCAAGTAGCCAATTCAAATGACACTACCTCTGGTTCGGAACCTATTACTTGCAGAGAGGTTCCTCCCAAGAAACTCTAACGTTCATACTACAAATAAAGTAGATTTGCACTAAGACATACAGTGTGGCATGTAAATTGTAAAAAATAATTTATTAATTCAAAAGAAACATGAAAATTGAAAAATATATTTCTCTTTAAGATTTATAAACAAACTGTAGGTCCTACCATTAGCAACAATTTTGTCAACTTACGATTATGTATTTGTACCTCTAAGAAATAGTACCTCTTACCGAATTTGTACAATCAGAAATTTTTTTTATTTTTATTTTTCTATCTCTTTTTTCTAACTACAATCAGCCCTCAGGCTATAATCAGATTGGATGGTATCTTATTTAATGTATTTGAGATAAACGTATCCTGTGATACGTCGTCTCTTATTTTTATATTAGCCACTTTACTATATTGTAGCCAGTCGGGATCGCTTTAGCCGAAAAATACAGCCGCTAGTGTTCAGAAGCGCTGCGGCTAGTTGGTTTTTATGTTCTTCGAGTCTTTGTATGTAGTCTTTTGAAAACCTCTTTATTTCCTCTTCAACTGTGTGAATTAGCATCAGAAATAAGTAAATATTAATTGTGAGGGTGAACAGGCTAGTTACATAGTGATGGTGAGTAACTATTGAGTAGGTACTTTAATTAATTTTTATGGAGACTTACTTGTTGAATGTATTCTGACGTGTGTACAATCAAGTGCACCGAGAACTCTTGGAAACTTGGCTAACTTATAAAAATCTTGTTCTGTGTCAGTTTGCATGTAAATATATTTGCTATACAGTTTAGCAATAGCATAACTGACATCACGGACAATGCGACAAGCTGAAGTTTTGGACACACCCACAAAGTCTGCCACTGATAACAGCATTGTTCCTAAAGCGTAGAACCTTAATGTTAACAATAACTGATGTAGTGGAGATATCCCATGATTCCTGAAATAACAATAATATTTTTTTAAATACTAATATTATTGCGAGAGTAGCTCTGTCTTTCATGCGTAAATCACTGAACCAATTTTGATAAAATTTGTTATTGGTTTACGTTTAACCTCTATATAGGCCTCTATGAGGATAATACTGCCCTTGAAAGTTTATATGGGAAAATGTTTATTTTTTGATATCAAATTTGGTACAAATATAGCTCGAAACTTGGATTAAAATATGGACTACTTTTTGTTTCGAATATTTAGCGAGATAGGGGTAAAACCGACCATGAAAGTGTGTAGTACAAAGTCAGTGGCTAGCTATGAGTGTTTCATGAAAAGGACAAGTTAACTAAGATTAAAGTTTAAAGGCATACAGATGCCTGCAAGATACTAACCTGTGTCCTGTGACCCTTAAGTGTGGATAAATTTCAGTAAGTAATTCTTCAACAGATCCTTTATCGAGTCGAAATCTGACTTGAAATTCGTACGAATCTAAAGTCGCTAAATAATCCACTCGTTTTTTATATACTTTTACACACTTATTTTCTTCTTCTGTCTCACTAGACTCACTAGAGTCCGATATTAAACGCAACACTTCTTTATCGCTCTCTGAGCTCGACATTTCAATTTTATTATTCAGCTAAAAGAGTGAAATTAAAATTGTAGCCAACAGAAATCGGCAAGCCGGTAAACAAACAAATAAATAATGTTATTTTATTGACACTCTTCTGACATTTAAAATAACAGGACGCCAAAAACTGTCATCTCCGTCTCTGTACAATACACTTGCCATCCGTAACTGGTAGGTAGGTAACCCTCCAAGCCATCAGCCATGACTTTCAGTAAGTTCATAAGTACCTAATAAGGAACAGTTTAAGCCTACGCCTCGTTAAATACATTACTTTGTACTCTGATGTTTAATTAGGTGTACTAAACTGACATTTGATTAATGATACCACTTTCTTTACGGAAATTAATGCAATATAGTGTTAGTCCCTTGCGTATTCATAATTCAATTAATTGTTTATTTGTAACATTCGTCATCCCTACTGAAAAACACTATAAAAAAATTTAATATAAATGTGTTGGTTTTATAAAAATAATTTTAATTATGAAACAATTTTTTTTTATCATTTAATTTCTTAAGCTGATTTCATTTCATTTGTTTTTAATCGGTTTTCTTTGACAAATAGGTACTTACTAATCCATTACATACTATTACCTACCTACTTACTTCTTGATGCAGTCCTCAACCAATCAGGTTTAATTATTTTTACAATAAGTAAAGGTTTTTCTGTTATTTATAAAACGCCTAAATAAACAGAATTGACGTAAGATTACACAAGTGTACCTACCTAAATGAAACCAAGTTTAAGGCAAAATTATTTGATATTTAGGTATAAAAAACCGGCCAAGTGCGAGTTTGACTCGCCCATGGAGGGTTCCGTAGCAGCTAGTAACAAAATATACAAGTTTATATGAGTTGATTAAATTAAAGGTACCTAAATTGCGGTTTACGATTTATGACCAAGATATAAATATAAAATGATTTTTGTAGCAGAAGAAAATAATTATTTCGATTTTTTATTTTTACGCCGTCTAGCTAACTTTTACATATTAGAAACGGATATTTTTTATCTCCCCTTGCGTTGCGGGAATCGAGCCCACGACCTTCACGTATCGCGCGTGCTGCTCTTCCAACTGAGCTAACCGCAAGTTATCGTAGGCGACGAAATTTTTCTGCTGTATCAACCGTTAGCCTCCGGTAAGTGCCCTGCCGAAGATGTATAGAACTACATACTTATCACATACATACTTAAATTTCATCGCCTACAATAACTTGCGATAATAGATAAGTATTGTATTTAAGGTACTTACTTAATTGTATATTATACTAGCGGAAACACGCGGCTTCGCACGCGTTCTATTCCCGTTTTTTACACATTTTCCACCGATTCTTCGCTCCTATAGGACTATCTGACACAAATCCTTCAATTCGCACCAGTAGTTCCTGAGATTAGCGCGTTCAAACAAACAAACAAAACTACGGCTTAATAATATTAGTACAGGTTCGCAATTTATTAAATAAACTAGCTTTCCGCCCGCGTGGAATTCGTTTGTATTGTGGTATAAAGCACAACATACACAATTCCATGTAAAATGGTAGGAATCAAAAAAAGCGAAAAACTGTGAATAAAGATACAACAGCAAGTAATTAAATGAGTCGAAAAGTGCACCGAATAAGTGTATGAGCTACAGGTTAAGGCGCGAGATATCATTCCATTTCATACGTGTCTTAAAAAAACAACGTTACCATTTTTTTAAAAACACCCAGCGCCATCTATCGCATACCTAAAGAACTATATAGCGTAAGCTATCATTTCACTTCTTACGTATTTTAAAAAACATCCAGCGCCATCTATCGCGTACCTCTAGAACTAAATAGCGTAAGCTATCATTCCACTTCTTATGTATTTTAAAAAGCACATCGTTACCATCATCTAGCGCCATCTCTCGCATACCTACCTCATCTACAATCCATCCATCAAGCAAACTATATTTTTGTTTTCCCTCGGGAATATCATTTTTATTCCGGGATAAAAAGTATCCTATTATTTAATCCGGACTTCTAACTTTACGTCTGCAAAATTTCAAAGGTTCAGTAGTTACGGCGTGAAAGCGGAACAAACAAACTCTCTTTCCGATTTATCATTCTAATATTATAAAGAAGAAAGATTTGTAACTTTTTTTGTATGTTTGTAATGAATAGGCTCAAAAAGTACTGGGCCGATTTAAAAAATTCTTTCACCAATAGAATGCTACAATCTTCCAATTTGACATAGGCTACAAAATTAGGGATTTGTCTACCCCGTGCGAAGCCGGGACGGGCTGCTAGTAATATTATATAGTAAGGGTAAACAATTTCTTAAGTCCGAAGGGTTTTGCTTGAACTTAAATAAAACACAAAGTTTAGCTTAAAACTAATTTATTGGTAAATAATTATAATATAAATATATCACTTACAGCTATCACTCATTTACCACTTACCCGTACCAACTAAATTTGTGTTCTTAAACCTTAAAAATTTTACTACTAATAATACAAGACCTTAAAATTCCTTCTTTCGTTTTAAAAAATTTAATCTGTTTATAAATCAGCCCATCTAGCATGCGCAATATATAATTTTTTTCGCATGAGACGACAAAAGTTTCATTACCGTTGATGGCTGATAGCACTGAATTTGACTTTGTTATGACAAAATTGACTTGCATGTTAAGTCTTTTCATAATCAATTTTTAATTCTCATAAACATAGCCAACTTCAAGTGCGATTTAAGCGTTTTCTAAAAACAAAATATTATTAATGTACATACATCAAAAAAACACATAATTTCCCAAACTTACGTTTAAACTTCAAAAACGAAACCTTCTGTTTGCTCGTTTCGTTTCTGGTAGTAGGCCCAAATTCGCGTTCCGGAGTTTGAGTGGCTAGATTACTAAGTACTGTTACGCGCCACGATTAACGTTCTTAGTAACCAGCGCCATCTAGTGTGGAAAGGCGGGACTACAGAGAGTCGAGACGCGTACGCCAGAATTTACTAGAACTATGACCTTGACCGAGCGTACGGCCGGTCAAGGCCGGACTGCGCGCGAATGTTCCGGATGTTTCTGCGTTGGAAGGTTCGAGAACGGCCGCGGCAATATAAAAGGCCGGGATTCACCGCGACCGGGACAGTATTGAATTAGCGATACAAGTGATTACTTCGAAAGCGATTTTGAAGTGCGACTTGGGAGCGATTGTTGTTTTAATTAGTGCGTTTTAAGGTTGTAATTAGTGGCGTTCAATTAAAGTGTGACTTTTGGTAATTTTTATCGGCTGTTTTTATTGTCACGAACCCGAAGCTCGTAACAGTACTATAATGCACGATTCCAATATTTTAAAAACGATCAGTTCTAGTTACGTATAGTAATAAATTAAACGATGCGTAAGCTAAAAACGACTGAGGACTGCTGATATGGACAGTAAACTATAGTATGGTATTAACGACTCGTATAGCTAGGCCTATACGAGTATAATCATGCGCAAAACTTAAAATTTCTCACATGAGATGACAAAAGCTTCTATACCTTTGGTTGGATGATAGAACACCTTACTCGTATTTTCAGCCAATCAGCAGAGGTGACCATTGACATTGATTTTGACATTTCTTAAGAGGGCGATAAAATTTAATCGAGTGGCGCATGCCAGACCTGTTTGTCGGTTAGAGAAAAACGGACAGTCTCGTAAAATATTGGAACTGGACATAAGTAGAAAGGTTCACTGTGGGCACCATGATTGGCCCTAAGGGATCAGGTCTAGGTCGGGTGGCAACGGGATGCTCTTCATGGCGGCGAAACGTTTCAGGGCGTCATACTTGCTACGCAGCGCTTCTATCTCCTCTCGAATTCGCGTGTTCTCTTCTTGCATCAATTCCATATCATGCCACTCCTGGAGAAAAAATAATAAAGATTAAGTCCGAACCTGTATACTACATACTTTCATGGTTGGTTTTACCCCTCTCATTGTTAATATTCGAAATAAAAAGTAGTCCATATTTTAAACCAAGATTCGAGCTATATTTGTGCAAAATTTCATATCTCTAAACATTTTCCCATATAAACTTTCAACTGGAGGATTATCTCCATCTCCCCTTATTTTAAAAACAAAAAGCTGCCTATGTCCATTCTAGAGGTAGTCCGGCCCGTTCACCTCTTGCCTAGAGGGGTCATGTCAAAGTTATGACATTTTACCTGACTTTTCTCAGTCTCAAGCTCATCTTTCTGTTCTATTCGCTTGATGCGGCACGAGGCTGCATACCCTCTGTTCTTTAGTGTTCGACGCCGCTGTTTCATCCTGAAATAACAGTAGCAAAGTTCAATAGAGATAAGCACTTACAAAAAAAAACACAACATTTTAATGATGCAAAATTTTTATTTTTATGTCTATACTACCCAGTAAATTTTCAAGTTCCAACAACAAATTAAACATAAATATAATTATATAATTATAGGTCCTGTATTTCTGTATACATTTGGATTTACCTTTGACCATGCTATCATACCAGCAGTGGCGTGCGTTTCATAAAGACAGAAAGGCACCGCCTTTCCTAGGTCTGATAATAGATCCAATATTATTTTATCAATAAACAAAATAACATAAAAACTTAAATCATAAATTAGCTCCACCTATCGATTGCCAGTGGTATCATTAAGATAAAATCGACATGTAATTTGATAATTGGCTACTTGACAGTTTTTGAAAAAGTAATGTAAAATGTGCGCCCGTTCATTTTATATCCCAAGCAATTCGATTTATCTGGAAATAATCTAAATAACTAGAGAAAAATAAGATTTTGTGTAACACATTTAAAAAGTGCGCGAAAACGCCTAGTCGCGTCCGTGCTGCAATTATGACGTCAACGTCCTAGACAATGAACCGATACGCATAGGAACGACTTAATTAAGATAAACGGAAAATGTTTCAATAAATTCTTTATACGATTAGAGACACAATAATTCAATTTAATCGGTAAAATAATCATTGTTTTTAATAATTAAAATAAATACTTTTCGCCGACAGCTGTCATTTCCGAATTGCAATGGTGGTTTCCGTTTCGGTTTTTTTGTTCCACAGATAAAAAAACTAAAATTTATTTTGCAAAAATAAAATACTAACTATGCTTTTAATTAAAAAGTAAAAATGTAAAATGATTACTTAACTAATAAGCTAACATATCTAACACTTTTCATATTTTATTGTTAACACTGTCAAGTAGCCAATTTAGCATCACCGATTCGCGCTGCACCGCCGCCTCGCCCTTGCGTGCCCTTGCCATGGCAAAGACACAAACTATGAATCTCTAAAATTTTGTATGTGTGCTCTCGTGGTAAGTCGCGGTCGTGCGGATTTAATGTGTGTGCGTTCCTGTAGCTATGTGGCCTTTGCTGACACACAATGACAAAAATCACGCACACAACTGCATGAGAAGCCAGTGTCTTTTTGTAGTTATTCTGTGTAACACGAAAAATTACGACTCGTAAGGAACATTTCCGAAAGAAAGTTTGATAAGCAATACAAAATTAAATATTTTAGGAAGTAACATTGTTTCATTGAATTTTATACATTTTGATGGCCATAATTTTTTTGTCGTATTATATTTCTCTTTTTTTACTACTAAGTAATTTCAATAGTCAATAGTTGCCATATTGTTTGATGTGTTTGTGACTACACTATCAGATATTTATGATTTATCGTTGTTAATAGACTAAAAAATTTATAATATTGTCTGTAAAGGTGGTTAGATGGTGTGTGTATTGAGAAAATAAAAAATGATACTCATACCACCATCATTTCACTGCTTTTATTGAAATTTTGCAAATCACAAAATCATTACAAAACATCAAACAAAAGTCACTTCGAATATCCGTAAATTGATATGTCTATAAAATCAGTCAATCTATGGATATTGAGCTAGCATTTGGCAATTACCTACATTATCATTCGACAAGACGACAAACCAAAACCAAAGTGTTTTGGTGAGTAATATTTTCTGCCTACCCTGTCTTAAAACTGTGTACACGCCATTGCATACCAGGTACTTTATTTATATACAACTATACCATTCGGGGCCCGTGGCAAATTCAAATTCATCAATCCATCGACCAACCCCCCCCCCCCCCCCCTCCTTCTCAAAGAAAGAATAATGTCTAATACTTGTTTGGAAATACCAGAAATGTAGTGCATACTTTAGGAAAGTTTGATGTAAAAATTATTCTTGGTAATTGGGATTCTCCTCTTACCTGGGGCCCCTTCTGGCTGGGGGCCCGTGGCATTTTGCCGACTTGCCACCCTGTAGTTACGCCACTGGGTAAATTATTTCAATCTTACTGGCATAATGATAAAAATATATTATGTCCGACTTCATCATAAGATAGTTGGTTAGGAAGGATAAGAAATACTAGCTGCAAAGGCTTAAACACAAGTAAAAGCTTTATATAAAAGTATTTAGTTATTCTATCTATTAACCTATTAACCATAGCCTATGCAATGATCTTAGTTAGATACAAGGTAATTAGGACATAATGTATTGGGATATAAATTAGGTTCTCTGATAAAAGGCTATGTGTTTAATAAAATAATCATCTGGACTGGTACTCAGGTCTTCTAATATTGAGAACACTTGTTGATGTCCACCAGAGCACAAAAAAAATGTAGAAAGTGACGAAATAGCCCTTTGTTTACCTTTATAGCCTAAAGAAATTGAAAACGGCAATGAAATGATATGATACTTGTTTACTAGTCAGTTTTAGACAATATAAAACAACACCTAGTCTCCCTAAAAATGTGATAATTCTATCACTTGCATACATTACTTTGGTTGTAATACTTTACCTGACTATCTGATCCCGTGTCAGTCCCCTCATCTTCAGCTGCCGGTTCAGATCGCGCACAGAGATGGAGACCAGCTCGTCGTCGCTGATCTCCGCACACGGGGTAGGGGACAACGGAGCCTGGAAATTCAAATACATTTCTCACCTACTTATCACGCAATCTGACTAAAAAGTTGGGTGCGTAAGTTAAATTATAATATCTTCACAATACTTCAGAATAGTCAAGGTATATAAAACTATTTTCATGCAATTAGGAACATATCCAACTGGTCAGTGAGGTAGAATGCACTTGCATTGACTGTTGTTTACAGCCAATGTCAAAACATAAAGAACTGAAAAGCGTATTGGCTTTCTAACATCGTAACTAATTAATATCTTTAGGTACTAACCATTAAAGCTTTCCGCACCCCCAGTTCTTTCAAATCATGAGGCATGATACGTTTTTTGGTCCAATGTAAGAAATGAGGTCTTCCCGTTATAGCTCCACTTCCTACTTTCGGGAATACCACTCACTGAAATGTCTAGATACTGAGGTAACAAAACAAAATAAAAAGTTCTGAGAGAGATGTATTGAAATAAACTAGAAATTTTGTACTTTGATTTTGTGATAACACACGCATTAAAAACACGGAACCTTCAGGAACCAAATTAATCGGACAGACACAAACACAGATCAGATTAAATAACCATAAACAATTTTTCTGACACCTTTGTAGTACTGCAGGTTAAATACAAATCTAATAAATCGATCATAATCTGAACAATATAGGTAGGCCTCCTATAAATCTTTCCTAGAAATTACTGGTACTAATAAAAAATGTTTTGTTTAAATTATGTTCCCCGCAAGGCATACTTCACAGCTATGCTCTTGGTTTTGACGTAGAATAGCTAAAATTAAAAGATCTTGTACAGAATTATCGAGTAAAATTTTGGTTCAGAATATCGAGACCAAGTTCAAATTTCAATCTAGAAGAATCACTATTAATTAAAAGTTATGTTTTAATCATTAAATAATTTGTGCAGTTTCTTGTTATAAATTGTTGTAGAAATTCAAAAAATAGTCGGTACATACCTACTACTTTCTACTAAAAAAAGAGAGGCTAAAATTGACATTCCAATCCATCCGTTAGTCTATGGTCAACTTCACTGGAGGAAGGAGGAAAAAGCAAGCGAACGTTTGATAATTTTAATTAAATTTACGTAGTTTATAGTTTAAAGTGCAGTAAAATGGCTAAAAGGAAAAATAAACCGTTGATCGATTCAGATTCCAGCAGCGAGTGTTCTGATTTGGATTCAGTAAGTAATTATTATGAGTCGTAGGTTATACCCAGACTGTTGACAGTTTGAACTACATTCTTTCAGATATTCGTCTGCGTATTGAGGCCAAGATCAATGTTTCTCTATTCTAAATCCGCTTAATGCGCATTAACTTTCTTTAACTTAATCCAAAGAAACAGTTGAAACCTTTAAAATCGTTATTGAAGCAGTTTTTAAAACGGAAAAAGCTTTTTAATGGGGTAAACTTTTACGATGCTATAACGCGTTGATCAGACATGACTCATGTAAATTGAATAATAATTACCAAGAAGGCCCTAAGTCACCTTTTATCTTGCCCTTCAGGCTGCTTAAGAGTTTATTTATTATCAGAAAAGTGTGATAAATGTCAATGCACTCATATGTTCTACATTGGTCCAGAAAAAGTATACATCAGGCATACATTTTTGAAGGAAAGGCCATTCTCTTACATAATTCAGGGTGGGGACTTTCTCTTTTGGCTTAGGTTTCGTATTACATCACTGAGAAGAGTGCTCTTTCTTAATAATGACTTTAGTGCTTCTAAACTTGTAAACATTTTCATGTTTTATTGCATTCTTGTTCACTGTGTTGCTATACAAAAAAATATAATCTTTAATTCGCTTTTAGAATTTGAGTATAAAGTAACTTTCTAAAATTAAACCCAAATTAGATTTAAAAATTATTCTTATGAAAAGAAAAAAACTTAGAATTATGCCTGATTTTAAATATTATCAATTTAATAAGTCAGATTGCTAAAATTTTGCATAATAAAGTTCTTAGATTTTTGGAAGACAAATGACTGGTAGGTGTTGTTTAGAAAGATAATAGATGAATATTATATTATGTCTGTGAGTTGGCCTTCTCTCAAATATTTTAAATAAAAAGTATTTAATTTTGAATAAGTTTTGATAGTCCATCCAAAAGATAGCATAATTTGACAAAAACAGATAATAATATACATAGAGTAGTCTCTATGTATATTATTATCTGTTTTTGTCCAATATCTCGGGACTACAGAGTCCCGGACTTTTGTGAGGCGTGCATGGGGCCGAAGCCAACACGTAGAGGCCCTTTAAAATACAAGTATGATCTAAATGTAATGTGGCACCAACCAACGATTATCCCTGTATACGCTATAAAATGCAGCCAAGGACAACCCCCAGTCAGTGCAGGACTATGGAATGGAGTGGAACAACAAGGATCTGGGCTATTGGGTTGAGGTGCTAGTGGACTGGGTAACCGGGACTATGGGAAGGACTATGGCACCTGCCCGATCTATGTTTAAAAACACGATAAAAATGGGCAGGTGGTGACTCGCCATCTCACTGTCAAGGGCCCATTGGACGCAGGCTCAAGGCACGAAGCAGGAGCGAAGGGGAGCAACATTGTGTGAGCGGCTCAGGGTGTGGAGTGTGAGGTGTGCACCGCTTTATACCCAGTGGCTTACGCCACTGTGCCAACTCGCGACTTAGGCATCTATTACTTCCACCCTGCGAGCATATAGCTCTGACGCCCCACTCTGGACGGCCGGCTAAGGCAAGCCAGAGGTGAGAGTCCTGCGGCCCCTGTGAGGTCCACTCCCACCGGCCAACTAAGGCAAGCAGAGAGAGGGGCCTGGTCGACTCTCAGGGGCACGGGTCCCAAGGGGTGTCAATCCCATTCAGCACGCCACAAGCTGCCCTGGGGAGACTGACTGCACTGAAAGAGAGTTGTCGCTCTTCATGGTGCAAAGATCGCCAACTTTCACCAGCGGGCGATGGGCTCGTCACTTCCCTACGCCTATATTATTATTATGTATTAATATATTATCTTAAAAAGAAGTTTCATGAAATCCATGTGGCAATCCTACATTATTCAGGCAATTTGAAAATTAAAGCCTAGTCTATTGATCACTTGTTTTTAAATTTTTCTTCATGTATCAAGTATGATATAAAACCTCTGCATATTCCTCAGGTTCCTTGTGTAGTTTTAGTGGATTACTTTATATTTTTTTTGTATTGCAGCAATTTCTTAATTTGGCCAAGAAAAAGAAGAAAGGGGAGTCCCCGCCTCCTCAAAAATCAAAAGGCAAATCTTCTGGCAAGTCATCGGATAGTGAGTCTGATTGGGATGAAGATGAGAAGAAGGAATGTAAGTCAAGATTGTTTTATCACATCCCTAGATTGTAAACTCCAGGAATACAAGAAGTATGCATTTTCGAATTAATGTTATTTTAAAAATCCTCTCTAATACCTACAGACAGATAGTGTATTGACACAAACAACACTGGAAAAAGTCAATTTGAAAAAAAAACAAAACACAAACAGGATAATTACACAGGCTGATAGAAACATTATTTATTTATTTATTTATTTATTTGGAAAACAAAACAGATTACAATCAAATCAAATGTTAGATACAAGGACAAATAGATTTTACATCTAGATTATAATCCTAATATTGTTAACACATCATCATGAACTTTTGAGAATTTTAAGTTATAAAACAAAAGCAAAGTGAGTACTTAGATACGAAATTTTCATATTATAATTGATTATCCTTGCAATTGTCTCTTTAGACTTTTGTTTATTGTGATGTAATACAGAATTTTTATTTTATTCTTGTTAATTGCATTTTATACTTCCTGGTGTACTCGAAGCAATAATTCAATTGATTTGTATAAAATTTGGAAGACAGATAGATTAACATATATATAGAACTAGCTTTTGCCCGCGACTTCGTCCGCGTGGCGTGTTATTGTGTCATTTCAGTATTTTTCTCGGTGTGTGTCGAATGTAAATAATAATGAATGTTGCATTCAAAAATTTTAAAAAGTTTTTTTTTTTTTTTGAGAAAATACATTAAAAAACAACATAACAATTATTCTGAATCTGGCGCTAGTGCAGTATTTTTTCATGAAAAAGATGTTTCCCATTCCCATGAAGCTGTACATTTGCTAAGATACCCATATACTAAAAAATTTCAAGCCTCTAACTCGCGGTACAAAAGTTTTTCCCGCTATTCCCGTTCCCATGGGAATTTTGGAAAATCCAATCATGACTTAACTTTGCATTCACTAAGGTATATGCATGTCAAATTTCAATCATCTAACTTACGCGGTTTAGATTTTTTCATACAAAAGTTTTTTCCCGCTAACTCCCGTTCCCGTGGGAATTTCTCAAAATACAGCCATAACTAAACTTTATATTTACTAAGGTACCTGCATGCCAAATTTCAAGCGTCTAACTTAAGCGGTTTAGATTTTTCATACAAAAGGATTTTCCCGCTAATTCCCGTTCCCGTGGGAATTTCGGGAATTCCTTTCTTAGTGCACCCCTACGGTACCTAAGCTACGTCCCTTCCAAATTTCAAGTGCCTACGTTTAGCCGTTTGGGCTGTGCGTTGATATGTCAGTCAGTCAGTCAGTCAGTTTCTCCTTTTATATATATAGACTAGCTTTTGCCCGCGACTTCGTCCGCGTGTTTCCCATTCCCATGAAGCTGTACATTTGCTAAGATACCCATATACTAAAAAATTTCAAGCCTCTAACTCGCGGTACAAAAGTTTTTCCCGCTATTCCCGTTCCCATGGGAATTTTGGAAAATCCAATCATGACTTAACTTTGCATTCACTAAGGTATATGCATGTCAAATTTCAATCATCTAACTTACGCGGTTTAGATTTTTTCATACAAAAGTTTTTTCCCGCTAACTCCCGTTCCCGTGGGAATTTCTCAAAATACAGCCATAACTAAACTTTATATTTACTAAGGTACCTGCATGCCAAATTTCAAGCGTCTAACTTAAGCGGTTTAGATTTTTCATACAAAAGGATTTTCCCGCTAATTCCCGTTCCCGTGGGAATTTCGGGAATTCCTTTCTTAGTGCACCCCTACGGTACCTAAGCTACGTCCCTTCCAAATTTCAAGTGCCTACGTTTAGCCGTTTGGGCTGTGCGTTGATATGTCAGTCAGTCAGTCAGTCAGTCAGTCAGTTTCTCCTTTTATATATATAGATAGGTAAAAGGGTCAAAATGCAAAATTTTTTAGTAGTTAATACTAACTACTTAATGCCTGACGTTTCAGATAGTTTGTAGCAACTGTGGTCACAAACTGACTGACTTACAGTGCTCACTGTGAGTTAGTTGTTAACCTATTTTAAATGTTTAAATGGAACGCGAAAGTCTTAAATTCTAGATTAACCTATTGTAAGTTACTTTTTATCTCAAAATAACACCAAAGAAGTCAAAGCTAAAGCTTGTAACATTGATAATGCTTCAACTTTTACCAATCAGACCTCAAAACCTAAGTACATGTGTAATGTTCTCTATGATGAAATGTATATATTTTTTAATTCCAGCTAAGTCTTCATCATCATCAGCGTCAGGGTCAGGCTCGGAAAGTGACGCGGGCAGTGATGCCTCGAACAAGAAGGAACAGCCCCAACGTAACTCAAGGAAGTCTTCATCAGACCATTCAGACGACAACAGGAAGAAACCTGAACCGAAGAAAGTGGAAGTGCGGAAGAGCACTGACAGTAATGGCTCCGGGAAGAAGAAAGACTCGTTCAGTGAGCCCGAGGAAGGTAAGTTTCAATAATCAATCAATCATGGTGACCAAACTCGGTGAAAATTAAAAGTCTTGCACTGATCATCGATAGTCAGTATGGAAAACCAATACTTTGTACCATACTACTTGCATCTTACCACCGTGATAATCAATCAGCTCTATGAGCTATGGCTTCTACCACTTTACTTTTTCCGTCCTTGACTATTTTAATTGTCAATACAAAGCAGACCCATTTACAAAATGATAATATACAAATGAAACACATATTTAATTCAAATACAATTCATGGCTAATAGGGATAGTGGCAGGGAAAAAAGCAGTGAATCTATTTAGTCTTGCACTTTGATTTCCAAAATACAATGAAAACATATTTTTTCTTCAACAATAATAAAATCAACCAATGGAGGGGTGCCTTTACATGGCCTAGCATACGCAATATGTAAAATTTATCGAATGAGACGACAAAAGTTTCGATACTGTTTATTGGCTAATAGCACACCGCATTCGTGTTTTCAGCCAATAAACAGCTGACGCACTGACTTCAATTGATTTTGACGTTTGTTAATAGAGCGATAAAATTTAGTCGCGTTGCTTATGCTAGGCTTGTACGTCCCTTATTCATAAAAACTTAGTGAATTGGTGATGTCGCTCTGAATTTTAAACAAAGCTTCTTAATAAATTATTGTTACATGATGAAAGAAAGGATATGAATCATATTGTTTTTGTAATCTAACTGTTGGATGAAATATACATTTTTTCTGTATATACTATCTACCCCTCTTTTATTCTGACATTTCCATTTGATTTTTTTGGTGTCCTAAGCATGTGACTAGTCCACATAGAAGAAAGTAGCTTTAGAATAAATCCAAAAATCCCCCTTTTGATTGTAATTTATAGTAGCTAGACAAAGGATTTTGGGACAGTAGCTAAAAACATTTTGTTGGTAGCCTAAACTCATTTATATGTTTCTTTTTAGGTGAAGTGTCGTCACACTCATCAGATAATGACTCCATTGATTCTGAAGAGGAGTTTGATGATGGGTAAATTAAATTGTACCTTAAATGTTGCATGTAGTAGAGTTAAATATATAAAAAGCACGGTGATCTGACAAATTTTAATTCAGTCATATTAACAGTCTGTTTATGAGATCATCACAGGATTCTGAAACTCCACGAGCGAATTAACATACTACCAAATGTAGCCAATAGGATGATCACAGATAGAAGCAGAAGAAAAAAGAAATTATAAAATATTAACAGTCATCTTTAATAGATTTTATTATTTTTATACTATACGCCGTACTAGCGAACTTTAAATATTAGAAACAGAATTTTTTTATCTCCCCTTGCGGTGCAGGAATTGAACCCACGACCTTCACGTATCGCGCGTGCTGCTCTTACCAACTGAGCTAACCGCAAGTTACCGTAGGCGATGAAATTTTTCTGCTATATCAACCGTTAGCCTTCGGTAAGTGCCCTCTGCCGAATATGTTTAGAACTACATACTTATCCCGATAAGATAAATTCAAATAAAATTTAAATGAGATAAAATGTTTCTGTTTCTAATATTTTAAGTCATCTTTAATATTGGCACAGGTTAAATCAATGCAATAAAATTATAATAAATATTGTTTTTTATGAATTGTACCTCAAAGTTAAAGACATGTTTTCACATGGTTTTTTTTTTTCCGAAAAATTCCCGAATTGCGGCAGTGACTTAAAATTTAGTTTGTTTATTTTGACGATGCAAATGTTTACAGGGTAAAATAATTAAGTATCTATCTATCTATTTATGTCTTTATCATATTAAAAGTCGCATCATGTTTCCAGTTACGATGAGAACCTCATGGGGGACGAAGAGGACAGAGCTCGCCTCGCCGCCATGTCGGAGAAAGAGAGGGAGCAAGAAATATTCAAGAGAATTGAGAGGAGAGACCTGATGAAGACTAGGTGAGTAACATTAAAAATATATATTTTATCAGACAACATCATGGATAGATAAAAATCACATCAGATTACGCACTTTTAATTTTGCTACGTTCTTATGTTGTCACATAAGATCTAAGATAGAATTGCAAGTGCTTACCTTGACATTCTGTTGACCATATATTGATCTGATACCAAATTAAGTAGCTGAAGCACTTATGTTATGGAAACCAAAACCCAACAGTGGTAGGTACTACGGTATCTACTTCGATTGACAAATATTCAAAATAAATCTACGATGTGATATTTTAACCTCGGAATCCTAAGGGGTAGCGGCACGTGGTCGTAGCATGTAAATGGCTCGGATTGCCCTCTTTTATAACAAAAATAGTCTAGGTCGGCCGCAATAAAAGGAGACCATACGACATAACGCTGTGAAAATAGCTAAAATAAACCAATCTTCCCGTCTCCATATCAGTCAGTTGCCTTATCTCCCTCACAACATTTGCCGCTGAACTCGGTCTGATGGCCAGGGAAGTTATGTGAGGAGACTATTGTAATTTCATTTTAATTAATGACGAACAAGTGTTGATTTTACGCTTTTTGTTTTTTTTTGGTATTAAGTGAAAGGTTATTCGTCGTAAACCAGTTTAGTACCTGGCTGAGAGCAGAATAAACGCTAATAAAAATTTTATCCTGTCTATTAATTTTGAAAATTAGAGAAGTTTCATCGGCAAAAAATACTATCTCACATAAATCTTTGGTGAAGAACGGCAGGTCATTTATATAAATCAAGAATAGCAAAGGTTCCAATATTGAGCCCTGGGGCATTCCCATTAATAAAGGAGTACCGTATGAATTAACTTCCTTTATTATGACTATTTGAGTCGGTCAGACAGATCTGACTTAATTAGATAAAGTGAATTGTTCGAAACATTTTAATGCCGCAATTTTAAAATCAAGGTTTGGTGATCTACGCACTCAAACGCTTTTGATAAATCACAAAAAATAACCAAGATTTCCTGCTTATCATCCTATGCATCAAACACATAAGAGCAAGGAAGAAAAAACATTTAAGAATTCCCATCATATAAATTTCAGTCGAATACCTACCTGCACCAAAACACGCACAAAAGTAAAGCACACAAGCAATAGATACGCAATATACATAGTAATAAAGTATCGACACTTGAAAAACAAGTTTAAAACTCTTTTTAGTGTTTGTTTTTATATTATTTTGCTTCGCTGAACAGCTTGTAGTGTCAACTGATAAAATTGTCGTGCAGATGGGAGATCGAGCGCAAGCTGCGGCTAGCGAAGCGGTCTGCGGCCGAACGGTCGGCGTCACCTGGACAGATCGCGCGACGACGAGACGCGCGTCGACGACGACGGGCGCTGAAGGACACGCGACGCGAGCGGCCGCCGCCCGCGCACACGGCGCCCGGTGAGACATACACTTTATATACTTTCTGAGGGACATGCGCCCGGTGAGACATACACTTTATATACTGTCTGAGGGACATGCGCCCGGTGAGACATACACTTTATATACTGTCTGAGGGACATGCGCCCGGTGAGACATACACTTTATATACTGTCTGAGGGACATGCACCCGGTGAGACATACACTTTATATACTGTCTGAGGGACATGCGCCCGGTGAGACATACACTTTATATACTGTCTGAGGGACATGCGCCCGGTGAGACATACACTTTATATACTGTCTGAGGGACATGCACCCGGTGAGACATACACTTTATATACTGTCTGAGGGACATGCGCCCGGTGAGACATACACTTTATATACTGTCTGAGGGACATGCGCCCGGTGAGACATACACTTTATATACTGTCTGAGGGACATGCACCCGGTGAGACATACACTTTATATACTGTCTGAGGGACATGCGCCCGGTGAGACATACACTTTATATACTGTCTGAGGGACATGCGCCCGGTGAGACATACACTTTATATACTGTCTGAGGGACATGCACCCGGTGAGACATACACTTTATATACTGTCTGAGGGACATGCACCCGGTGAGACATACACTTTATATACTGTCTGAGGGACATGCGCCCGGTGAGACATACACTTTATATACTGTCTGAGGGACATGCGCCCGGTGAGACATACACTTTATATACTGTCTGAGGGACATGCGCCCGGTGAGACATACACTTTATATACTGTCTGAGGGACATGCGCCCGGTGAGACATACACTTTATATACTGTCTGAGGGACATGCGCCCGGTGAGACATACACTTTATATACTGTCTGAGGGACATGCGCCCGGTGAGACATACACTTTATATACTGTCTGAGGGACATGCGCCCGGTGAGACATACACTTTATATACTGTCTGAGGGACATGCGCCCGGTGAGACATACACTTTATATACTGTCAGAGGGACATGCGCCCGGTGAGACATACACTTTATATACTGTCTGAGGGACATGCGCCCGGTGAGACATACACTTTATATACTGTCTGAGGGACATGCGCCCGGTGAGACATACACTTTATATACTGTCTGAGGGACATGCGCCCGGTGAGACATACACTTTATATACTGTCTGAGGGACATGCGCCCGGTGAGACATACACTTTATATACTGTCTGAGGGACATGCGCCCGGTGAGACATACACTTTATATACTGTCTGAGGGACATGCGCCCGGTGAGACATACACTTTATATACTGTCTGAGGGACATGCGCCCGGTGAGACATACACTTTATATACTGTCTGAGGGACATGCGCCCGGTGAGACATACCCTTTATATACTGTCTGAGGGATATGCGCCCGGTGAGACATACACTTTATATACTGTCTGAGGGACATGCGCCCGGTGAGACATACACTTTATATACTGTCTGAGGGGCATGCGCCCGGTGAGACATACACTTTATATACTGTCTGAGGGACATGCGCCCGGTGAGACATACACTTTATATACTGTCTGAGGGACATGCGCCCGGTGAGACATACACTTTATATACTGTCTGAGGGACATGCGCCCGGTGAGACATACACTTTATATACTGTCTGAGGGACATGCGCCCGGTGAGACATACACTTTATATACTGTCTGAGGGACATGCGCCCGGTGAGGCTAACACTTTATATACTGTCTGAGGGACATGCGCCCGGTGAGACATACACTTTATATACTGTCTGAGGGTCATGCGCCCGGTGAGACATACACTTTATATACTGTCTGAGGGACACGCGCCCGATGAGACATACATTTTATATACAGTCTGAGGGACACGCGCCCGGTGAGACATACACTTTATATACTGTCTGAGGGACACGCGCCCGGTGAGACATACACTTTATATACTGTCTGAGGGACACGCGTCCGGTGAGACATACACTTTATATACTGTCTGAGGGACACGCGCCCGGTGAGACATACACTTTATATACTGTCTGAGGGACACGCGCCCGGTGAGACATACACTTTATATACTGTCTGAGGGATTTTTATCTGACTATTTTTCATCATTATTCAGTGATGAAGTACTTTCCGTATCAGAAGCGTTTCTGATGTTTGTACGTTTGGTTATGAAAATTAAAGGACTCCTGCTTTCATTACAGAGCCGGAACCGGAAGAGCCTAAGGAACCAGAGAGAGAGGAGGTGGAGAAAGCGCCGCCCAGTCCCGGAGAAATAATGGACGACCCCAAAGACACAGGTACCTATAACGAACTATCGTGTATGAGAAATCCGCTAGATAATACGTGAGGTCAATACTTAATACTCAATCATTGCTGCTGTAATGTAGTAGTACAGACGGTATTCTTATCACTTCTGGGTTGTTGTGTTCCTGCGTGTGAGTAAGGTTTCCAGAGCTCCTGGGGGATGCTACATTAGTAGCAGGGGTCAAGCCTTCAAGGTAACAGCGACAAGTCCAGTAACAGATTTATTATGCTGTACTTGTCACCCTTAAGCTAGGACCTCATTACTACTTAACATCAGGTGGGATGAGGTCAATCTTGAAGTGTAATATAAAAATAAATATCATTTTAAAATCCTGTTAGGGCACTGCAATGAGAGAGGACGTTCGCGTTTCAACAACTTAACTGTCTAACAAAAAGGTGACATACAATAAAAAAAAAACCCACTAATTGTGCACTGAGAAAATAACTCTGTCTGTCTGTATGTCGGGCTTTCACGCCTAAACCACTGAACCGATTGTGATGAAATTGACATCGGCATACGTTTAATCTCTAGAATGGACATAGGTTACTTTTTTTTTAAGTTGCTGATATCAAATATACCTCGAAACTTGGATTTAAATATGGACTACTTTTCGTTTCGAATATTAGGGGAGATAGGGGTTAAACCGACCATGAAAGTATCTAGTTTACGCGAACAAAGTCGCGGGATCAGCTAGAGTTTTCAATATAACATACAGAAGAAGTTATTTCATTATCACAAACAGACTCCAACTTTATTTATATGTATAGATGTAACCTAACCTCTTTAACAGACGAATTAATGTTGTACATATTTTGACACAGGTGGCGCTAGTAGTCATATATTTTGAAATTTATAACAAGATGTATAGAAACGTTCCTGATGATAATATTAAACGTCTAATCGCAGAGGCATCAGAACGGTCGGCGTCGCCGTTGTTCGGTACGAAGACGGAACGGAAACGGAACGTCGACGACAGGAGACAGAACGCGATGGCGGCGCTGAGGGCCCAGCGTGACGCGAAGGCTACTCGCGTCGAGAAGCATCGCCAGAAGAGGCAGGAGCAAGAGGACAAGGATAAAGACAAGGACGACGAGGATGTGAGTTATTTGTTGACTTTCGCAGGGCTGGACGCATACCGTCCCCTTTGCATTTCGTCACGAACTCAAGTATGGTCCTATTCACATTTCGCCTCATTCCCATTTGGTCGCGTTCGCATTCGGTCCCACTTGTATTCTGTCCTATTCGCATTCCGTCCTACTCGCGTTCCATTCCCGTTTGCGTTAGGTCCTATTCGCATTTAGTTACGTTGCGCATTTTGTCTCATTCGCATTACGTCCCATTTATATACAGACCCATTCACATTCTGTCCTATTGGCATTTAGTCCCATTCGTATTCGGTGCTGTACGCATTCGATCCCATTCGCATTCCGTCCCATTCGTATTTGGTTCCATTCACATTTGGTTCCATTCACATTTGGTTCCATTCACATTTGGTTCCATTCGCATTTAATCCCATTCACATTTGCTCTATTCGCTTTCGCATTTGGTCTCATTCGCATTGGGTTCCCTTTCACATTAGGTCCTATTTGCATTATGTCCCATTCGCAGTGGGTCCCTTCTTGTACATTCGACGCTATTCGCGTTAGGTCCAATTCGCAATTGGTTTTATTCGCATTCGATTCTATTTAGATTGCATTTAGATCCTCCCGAATTCGGTGGTATTCGCATTCATCCCATTGCATTCGTTATCATTTGTATTTAGTCCTTGTCGTACGACGCTATTCGCGTGCGGTCCCATTCGCATTGTATCCCATTCTTAGAAAGAAATTATAAATAATACTTTTTTTCTTATAGCTCTTGCTGGATGGCTAGGGAAACGATTTCGCGATATTTCAGTAGGCAGGTTTTAGTTTTCATGAATCAGAAATTTCACATGTCTGAAGCCATAGGTAGCTGATGTATATCCCATCCCAGAATTGCAATGTTACGGTGAAATTCTTGCAGAACATACTGTAAATCTGAAATGGTGTGTTCTTTGTAGGATGCGGATGCAGAAATAATAGGAGGTACGAGCAAACAGAGCGTCAAGTTGAAGGCCTCCGACATATACTCGGACGACTCGGGCTCCGACTCGGAGGAAAACAAATCGACAGGTGAGCCTTATTGACATAATAAAATGTGGTAGGTACTATAATACTTCAACGATGGTACCCGCCCGCTTCTTGGCTACGGAGGTCCAACGAGGGTGTTCCCGGATAAAAAAATACTATGAATAAAATAGATTGTCTATGAAGAGAGCAATCTTGCACGTCAAATTTACGCAATGAGGGTTTTCGCGTTCGAAAAATCCACTAGATGGCGATACGTAGGCGTGGGGTCCAACTGTTAATTGATTGGTGATTTAAATGTCTGTCTGCCAATGTCATGTAAACCATAACCAATCACGTAGCAGTTGGACCCCACGCCTACGTATCGCCATCTGGTGGATTTTTCGAACGCGAAACCCCTCATTGCTATCAAATTGTTTTCGAGCATATAGCTTCATAATAACCAAAGGTCACAATTTTTTATGATTATATACACACATTTTTTAGTGCGTTAAAAACTGAAATACAGTTGCAACAGGGAATATGTATGTTTTTTTTTAATCTGAATTATCACCACAGGTAATACAACAAGCTCTTGGTTATAAAGAGATCCAACTATCAAAGAAAGAGTCATACAAATTAAACAACGATACTATTTGAAGATGTATATTAAGGTGAAACCTTCATTTTATTTAGCTAATTTCTGATCTTCTTTCAAGGTCGGAGAAGTTCTTCAAGTTCGTCCTCGTCTAGTGGAGAAGAAGAAGAGAAGAAGCGTGACAGAGAAGAGGTTGAGGTCAGATACGCGGACAGCAGGGACCAGATCAACAAACTCAGGCTTAGTAGGTCAGGATCTATGTTGAAAGCAAGCTGTAGTATGCTAAAACTAAAAAAAGAACTATAATGCACCTTAGGTTTATATTCTAAAGTTGAAATTGTAATGTTAATGATGAACAATACTTGAAAGCATATTGCGGTATGCTAAACACTATTGACATTTGCAATTTCAACTTTAGTGTATAAACATAAGGCGTAATACAGTTCGTGACTTTAAAAAGTGCCGTCAAGATAATGGTCGCAATACTTTAAAGCATGGCGCGGTATGCTAAACACTATGACATTGCAATTTCAACTTTAGAATAGAAACATAAGGTGCAATACAGTTCGTGACTTAAAATAGTGCGGTCGCTATAGGAAACGTGCACATCGATGGTGCTGCCAACTGGTGTCATCAATTTGATTGTTTTACCCATGGTTTTACCTTAGTTTAATATTTGATATTTACAATACGAGTAAATAAAAAGTTAGATACTGCTACTGTAACTGATCTGCTGAGTTTCTTAACGGTGTCTTCTCGGTAGATATAGGTTCCGAACCTGAAGTAGAATCACTTTGCATTGTATTCAATGACGATTCGAAAGTGTTATTATATGTAACCTACTTGAATAAAGAAATATTTGAGTTTGAATTATCGCGTAACCTTGTTACGCGGCTGAGTTATTACCGATTTGACATTAATGTCAAAGCGTGTTATGTTCCCGTAGGTTTAAGCTGGAGAGGCTGGTGCATCTGCCGTTCTTCGCGCGCGTGGTGACCGGCTGCTTCGTTCGGATCGGCATTGGCAACAATAATGGCAATCCTGTCTATAGGGTATGTGTTGCGATACTTAATTAAAAGGTAGATTAGTTATAAATTTACACGTAATACATTTAAGAGAAAAATAAGATGCGTGAGGTGAGTGTTCGCAACTGGGAATGTCAGAAATAATCTATGATTTTTTTAGAGACCGGATTATTTGCAACATAAAAAGTTTGTTATATGCTTGCAAGTATGTATGCATGAAAAATGCTTAAAATATGCATTAAAATTAGCATAATATGCAAAACTGTACGATAGATTTCAGGAAAAATAAATAAAAAAGAGAAAAGTAACTTTTCCTTTTTCTATTTCAAAATCAGCACATAATAAAAAATATATTTTTTGATTGGTTAGATAATAAGTACAGTAACATAACATGACAATTAAATTATTAAAACATATTGTAAACGTGAACAATCAAGTGTTGTTCCAAATTTTAGTATGTAGTAAGATTATGTCTTCGATTATTTAGAATATTTTTATAAATGGAAAAAGTTCCCTCCACAATATTAAGGTAACTGTACAGTATTTACCTTGTGTGCTCTTCTAACGTATACATTACTTACTTTTTGTTCGCAGGTAGCCGAAATAATAGACGTATACGAGACGGCGAAGGTGTACAATCTAGGGAACACGCGAACAAACAAAGGTCTGAAGCTGAGGCACGGCACGCAGGACAGAGTGTTCAGACTGGAGTTCGTTAGTAATCAAGTAAGTGTATATGTACTAACAATATAAGTGAGAAAGTGTATGTTCACAATTTTTATAGTGCTAAACGCTGCACTAGCAAATTTTTATAATACTTTAAATATTATGCAAATCGATGAGGAGGTATATAGTTCTAAACATATTCGGCAGAGGGCACTTACCGTAGGCTAATAGATTGATACAACAGAAAAAATCATCGCCTACGATATCTTGCGGTTAGCTCAGTTGGAAGAGCAGCAGGGGCAGTACGTGAAGGTAGTGGGTTCGAGCCCCACACGCAAGATAAGATGAAATATTTCTGTTTCTTAAAAATATTCTATGTGTGTCTGTTTGTTTGTCTGTCTTTCATGACAAAACCCGACAAATTGATGTAATTTTTAAGTGAACATTTCAGTTAAAATTAGCATTGATTACATACCGAAATGTTTTGTTATAGGAATTCACGGACAGCGAGTTCCAGAAGTGGCACAAGGCGATACAGGATGCGAACAAGCGAGCGCCCACCATGGACTACGTGCGGAGCAAGATATCTGAGGTCCGGGACGCGCTCATGTACGAGTTCAAGGCGAGTATATCAGACGTCACTCTTACAGCGAGTGCCAGAAGTGGCACAAGGCGATACAGGACGCGAACAAGCGAGCGCCCACCATGGACTACGTGCGGAGCAAGATATCTGAGGTCCGGGACGCGCTCATGTACGAGTTCAAGGCGAGTATATCAGACGTCACTCTTACAGCGAGTGCCAGAAGTGGCACAAGGCGATACAGGACGCGAACAAGCGAGCGCCCACCATGGACTACGTGCGGAGCAAGATATCTGAGGTCCGGGACGCGCTCATGTACGAGTTCAAGGCGAGTATATCAGACGTCACTCTTACAGCGAGTGCCAGAAGTGGCACAAGGCGATACAGGACGCGAACAAGCGAGCGCCCACCATGGACTACGTGCGGAGCAAGATATCTGAGGTCCGGGACGCGCTCATGTACGAGTTCAAGGCGAGTATATCAGACGTCACTCTTACAGCGAGTGCCAGAAGTGGCACAAGGCGATACAGGACGCGAACAAGTGCCCCACAGCGTTAGAGGCGCACAACCTTCGGCCATTTTGTAAACGCCTAATAATTTTTATTTTTTTTTTAGGAAGAAGATGTAGAGAAAATAGTACAAGAAAAAGACAGGTTCAGAGCTCACCCCACCAACTACGCAATGAAGAAGACTCAGCTCATGAAGGAGAGAGACGTCGCGCAGCTCAGGTATGACATCATCGTGTGTCGTCTTCATAATCGTCATCATAACCGTCTTCACTATAAGGGCAGCCGTGCCCAAGGCCCCCCCAAAGGACCGACCATTTTTCTAACCAAAGAACCAGCATTCTGACATCATACATGACATCATACATACTGGTATCGCATTATATCAAACAATAGTATTCGATTTTTTTACTTTTGAAAAGGGTCCCAAATTCTTGTGTACCCAGGTGCCCTAAATTCTTGTATGCCCATGTGCCGACCTACGACATTACCTACAAGTCGACACAAATACAGCGTCAGCAGAATTGGCGTAGTAAACGACGCTCCTTACGTAATGCGTGACATCGATATCCTATATCGTGATATCAGAGTTTTCGTCGCCACTAAGTATATATACAACGAACCAAGATTGGTAGTTGGGCCTTGCTCCCCGAGCAGATAACACCTAGCTCGGCAGAAGTACTTCCACTTTTAGTAAAGAACATACGTTACAAAGTCCCATGCTGGTTTAAGATGGCCTTGTGTGTCGTCACCAGTTACGGGAATCATCATCATCATCATTGGCCTATAATTAGTGTTGCCGACCTATCGATAGTTTCGCTATCAAAAGTTGGTTTCTGAAATTAGTTAGAATATCGATCGCAAAAACTACTCAATGGGTTGGTAAATGAGTGGTGAAATACCTCGAACTTACAGAAGACCGCAGCCAAATAACAATCACATCGGTGTTGTTGTGTTCCTGCATGTGAATAAGGTTTCCATAGCTCCTGGGGGGTTCTACATTAGTAGCAAGGGTCAAACTTTCAAGGTAAGGGCGACAAGTTCAGTAACAGCTTTATTATGCTGTCCTTGTCGCCCTTAAGCTAGGACCTCATTACCACTTAACATCAGGTGGGATGAGGTCAATTTTGTAGTGCAATATAAAAAAAATTGATACTAGAATTACATAGGTAAATGTTAGAAATGGAACGCAACATTTAAAGTTTACTTTTTGTAGCCTGTGGCGCTACTGTCTTCATCACTCACACATTTTTGAATATTACGTTGTAAAAAAGTACCTCTTGAAAGTGGATTCATACATTGACATTTTTCAGTAAAAATATGTTATTTCCTGATCTGATACAGGATAATTTATGTCCTAAAATAAAGTTAACGAAAAGAAAAATAAAAAGATAAATTTAAAGATAACATGCTACTTTTTATTTTCAACAGAGGCGACGACGAGCTTGTAATGGACTTGAACGCGAAGATCCAGGAGCTTGAGGAGCGCGCGAACCATCTCGACAAGACGCGCACCTCGTCCATCCAGAGCATCTCCTACATCAACAACAGGAACAGGAAGCTCAACGTGGAGACGGCCGAGAAGGCCATTATGGAGGAGGTCGGTATACGTTGATGGCGGCCATTGAACGAATGAATGAGGCGTTGGATAATTGAATTACTGAATGACTGAAGTATTGACTTAATGAAGCTCTGAATGAATGGAGAATTGAACGAATGAAAGACGCATTGAATGAATTAAGCTATGAATGAAATGAATGGTTGAAATAATGACTGAATGATATTTATTGCGAAAATTAGAGAACGCTTTAAAAGAAAAAGCCTGGTAATAGACGGGCCGACCGAAATAGCGTGAAGTTGCCGTTTTTCGAATTTGTGACGTAAGCACGCCCCTTCACTGAACTTTGATGCGCCGTATCATCGTCAATGTATGTGATGTTGTCCAATACTGTTTTCTTTACCCAGTCACCCTACATTACGTTTAAATCGTCCACAGTTCCTCACAGGACAGGCAAAGCTTGGTTTGAAGACCAGAAAGTCAATATTTTAATAAAAAATATTTTTTATCCCTGTCTCAGGTGAAAGCAAATAAAGGCAAGAAGGTGGACGATCCCTTCACTAGGCGGCACACCAAACCCGTCATGAACTTTAACAGCAAGCACGGCAACCGGAGTCAGGTGAGGAGACTATATTGTATAGATTTTTAAATATATATTTTGTGTACAAGCGAACTTTAAATATTTTAAAGAAACATAAAAAAGTTCACGTTGCAGTGTAAGATTCGAACCTACGACTTTCACGTATCCCTTTTTTTTTTTAATATGTTCTCTATCCCGCGTTTAAAAACGACGCAGTGATTCCGCCATGTCAAGTGTTCAGAGAGACACGTCACCAAAGGAGACTGCGCTTCACGTATCTCACGTGCTGCTCTTCCATTTGACATATGTCAAATCGGCAATGGTAATGTCAAAGTAACTAGTTTACGCCGTTATTGAATTTTTTTCGAGATAAATCGAATTGCTTGTGATGCAAAATAAATGGGCACACATTTGCAATACTTTTTCAAAGCCTGTCAAGTAGCTTATACACAGCTGTGAAGGGTCCATCGACACCGATTGCAACGACCACTGATATTTTTCTCCTTGCAGCTCAGTTTAGCGGCCCTCACTGACTGGACCTCCGGCGTACGTTGTGTGGTCGATGCTTGCCAATCAAGTGCATGTGTTTACTAAAAAAACGAATTCAAGCGTGATGCACAATAAAAATCAGACATGTGACTAGTTTTTCATAAGTCAGATAGAAATCAACTGATGTATATGTCGACTTAGTCTAAAGCCTTTGTCATATCACCCGGAGCTTATCATATTGTTTTAGTTTTTAATACATTTATTATAGGGATTTTTTTTATATTGCACTTCGAGATGTGTAAGTGGTATGAGGTCCTAGCTTAAGAGCGACAAGTACAGCATAATAAAGCTGTTACTGGACTTGTCGCCCTTACCTTGAAGGCTTGACCCCTGCTACTGACGTAGCACCCCCCAGGAGCTCTGGAAACCTTACACACACGCAAAACAACACCGAAGTGTTTTTTGGCTGCGGTTTTCTGTAAGGTGGAGGTATTTCACCAGAAGGACTTCTCCAGTTAGAGCGATAAATTGCTATGCGCTACCTCTCTTGTGAAACTGTATAATCAACTGAACTACTTTTAGATACCTGTTAAACGCGATTTCTAGATGTCCTATCAAATAGCAATCTATGACGTCACAATGTGACTTATAAATACGCTGACCATTAAATAGTTTCAAGAGCATTTCAAATGCCAGTTTGAAGATTTGCAAAAAATCAATATGGCCGACGTAATATAAAATCCTCTTATACGGCATTGATGCCTTAGCGATGATCGGTGATAGACATAGACACGACCATGGAAGTGGAAATTAGGTTAGAACTCTTATCTTTGCCGGACCATAAAGAAGTGGAACTCGTTGCCGGCTCATGTGTTTCCTCCTTCCTTTGACATGGATTCCTTCAAAAGGAGCGTGAAGAAACATCTTGCGGGCCAGTATGGCGATGCTAACGGATAGGATATTTTGATATCAAATCCGTTGTCATCGCGATGTGGGTTCCTCTCTCGCTTACCATCAGGCTGGGAGGCGAGAATATACTGCGCTACTATAAAAAAAGGTTTAAACAGTATGACGTGTGTCTCTATATATTTTATCATATTTATTTCTTATCTGACTTATGAAAAATTCCACTATTAATAATCCATTTAAAGTTGATCATAACTAAGTTACATGGTCATCGCATCGCCATTGATCGATGTTGCTGTGATATTAAATGTTTTATCGATTATTGGAGATTTAATTTTAATCGTTTTGCACAGGAATTCCAGAGGAACGAAGAAGTGGCAGCACAGGCGCAGAAGGAGAGGGAAGCAGAAGAGAAGATAGCAAAGGAGAGACAGGAGAAGGAGAGATTAACGTCAAACACGGTAGGTGACGTAATATGTTCCTTGTATAGTGCGGAAGGTATGATTAGAACTTTATCAAGGCCTTTAATGAACATCTACATATTAACTGTTTCTTTTAATTCAAATACCATATTTTATTTGAAACTAGTTGTACCCGCGACTTTATTCGCATGGACAGGGTTTCTTTTGCAATAAATGTCCTTTCTCAGTGAATACGCGTCTGCTGACGCTGGACTTGGTTGTTGCTGGATTGTGTAATAAAATACGATTTTGCAAAAAAAAAACACAATTTTTCCACATTTTGACAACAATGAAGTTTTCTTATAAAAACACCAATGTAATTTGGCACAGGCATGCAGGTTTGAAAACTCAGGGTCTAAAGATTGTCTGTGCTAAATTTTATTAAAATCGGTTGGAAGGTTTAAACGCGAAAGCGTAACAGAGACAGAGTTACTTTCGCATTTATAATATTAGTAGGGATAATGGTGGAGATATTTCACCAGTCGGTCTGCTCCAGTTCAAGCGATTCATCACTTTGCCCTGCCTCTTATTTCATTCTTATATTAGTAGATTGTAGATTTCAACGATTTCGACGTTTATTTGTTTTGTTTGACCTCCGTAGCCGAGTGGCAAGCGTGTCGGACTCTGGCGTAGCGCCATCTCTGAGGTTCCGGGTTCGATCCCCGGTCGGGTCAATATGGAAAATGAACTTTTCTATATTGTCTCGGGTCTGGGTGTTGTGGTACCGTCGTTGTTTCTGATTTCTGTAACACGAGTGCTTTAGCTACTTACCACAGAATCAGAGCAATGTATCATACGCTCATTTTTAATTTTCCTTTAAATATGTTTTCTGTTATTTTTTTTTCTGTTTTGTGTTCATTCCTTCATTGTTATTGTTATGTTTACTCATATGGCTGTGTTGTGATGTCTTCAAGTAATAAATGATTGTTTCTTTCTTTCTTTCAATGTATGTGATGTTGTCCAATATTTATTTTATTTTTTATTTTTATTTGTATTTCAGGATACGGACCGGCCGCGCGCCCGCCCTGAGGCTGGTGACAACGCGAGCCTGTACTCGTTGCACGACTTCGAGATCAATATAGAACTAGACCTTCCTGTGCCCAGTGAGTATTATAGAATTAGGGTTCTATTTATGTTCAGTTCCAATATTTGAAAACAGATCTATTCTAGTTACGTATAGTAATAAATTACAGGACGCGTAAGCTAAAAACGACTGGTGGACGACTGATGACACCTGATATGGGAAATAGATTAGAAATTAGAATAAACATTTCGTAGAAAGACAGATTGTCATTTTTGACAAATTACGAGTCGTAAAATATAGGAACCGGGCATGCATTGAGCATAATAGATAAGTCACAAATCTAATAAGTGAGCCACTTGGGCTTGTGGCTCAGTCAGTATTTCTGATGCCCAAATTAGTAAAAAAGTGCCTGTAAAATGATTGCTCATGTATACGAATAGTCGAATATATGAAGGGTACAGGGCAATAATGTGATGAACACACGTACGAACACAACAACACCGAAGTGATTGTTATTTGGCTGCGGTCCTCTGTAAGGTGGAGGTATTTCACCAGTCGGGCTGCTCCAGTTCGAGCGAGAAATCGCTATGCCCTACCTCTCTTACTTAGTTACACGGTGGCTAATTTGACCAGGCACTGAGGTGTATATCCTAATAAGTAATCCATCAACAATTTCTTCCGCAGAAGTATCCAACACTCAACCTAAGCAAGTTTCTACCAAAGTAAAAGAGACTGGGCCGAAGCGGGCCCTCAACTTGGAAGAATACAAGAAACGCCACGGGCTCATATGAGTGTCGCCGGCCGCTGTGCTGCGAGTCCGATAGTGCGTGTTGCGTATTAGTTCATTCATTAACACGTTAATATTCTTCTACGATTGGTGTCCGGAACGTGTTGACGTGACAACGTCTAATAATTCGAGACTACGGGCTGCATGCACGAAAAAGATGACGTCATTGTTCCGTAAGCGAGAGCGCGGCACGAACGAGAGAGAGGCATGATCGGCTCAGCGTTGTAACGTCAAATTACCGTCCGAAAACCGAGTACACGGACAACCAATTTTTTTTGAGATACGCTTTCGGTCGGCGTCATAATGTAAATTAGTGAATGCTTTACATAAATCAGTGTTCGGAATGCGTGTTTGATGCGGTAATAGACAATGGTGCGTGTTCTGTGATTGGGAATGCGTTTACGAAATATAAGTGATGAGTGGACACGGTGCGGTGACTCTAGTGTGATCATTAATTGTTAATGTGATTTGTAGTGTACGGAAATCGTAGTTGGCGATGTGACGCCACCAAAATGGCGATTCATGTGTAAATAGTACTACATTTGTGTTTTTATGTTCATTTGTACATATTACAAGCTTTTCTATCCTGATTCGAGGTGCAAACACAGCAATAACACTACAAATAAGGAATACATACCTGTTATATAGACTTCTATAACATTACCTACTAGGAATGTTATTTCTTTTGTTTATACATACAATGACAAAGTTAATTTTGGGTACTTTCATATGTCTATGAAGACATAATAATAATAGACGTAGATTAATCTATTGCAATAAAATAATCGATACAATCGATAGTATTGACGTGATTCCTGTATCGATTTAATCGGTAGTATTGTCAATCGACAATTGTAATCGATTATCATCAATTATATTGCATAAAAATACGAATCGATCATATCGATTCTATCATTAGTTCAATCGATTGTTAGATTACGGCCCTATTTGCACTTTCGAACTAAATTGAATGGTATATATTGATATATATACATAAATATTATATATTGAAGTATTTATGCCTTTAAATATTGATATATGGCAATAATATTAAATTTAGAAGTATTCATGCCTTTGAAAACGATGGCACAAATGACTTAGGTCAGTAACTGCAAAGATTACTTTTTACACCAAGAATGTATTGGATTTTTTTTTAATAATTTCAAGAATCAAAGATGTAACTGATTTTGTAAAGGACAAAGATTGTTGGTAAAAATAACAAAATAGTAATAACTATTTTGGAATGTTATGTTTAAAATAACAAATAGTATGGTTATTTATGTACAGTCAATTGCACGTCTAGGTAAACAGATGCAGTTCAAGAATAGATCTTATTGGCACGAAATAAGGACGGTGCATAGTTCAAAATGTGTCATCTCATGTGCTTTTGTTTGTACTCAAAATGATTAAATGATTGATGACGATGATTAAAGTTGCGCTAAATATATAAAAAAATGTTCAAAATGTAATCAGCAGATGAAGTATGAATAGATAAATGATAGCTGTAATGACATTTGTAGTTTTAAATATTTATTACATCTCAATTGTATGATTTTCATGGTTCAAAAGTTGTAGATAAGCATGAGATAGCTTAATTTGACGATCAATAAAGTAGCTGTAGATTCTTTTAAAATTTTCTATATTCTTTTCAACACTGTTGATTGGCTAATAGCACACTGCACTCGTATTTTCAGCCAATTAGCAGCTGACGCACTGACTTCAATCGATTTTGACGTTTGTTAAGAGCGCGACAAAATTTAGTCGCGTTGCGTATGCTAGGCCTCATGGTTATGCAATCTTTTAGTACCCAGATCAGCCCAGATATATGTTCAATATTTTTTGGGAATTAACTGTCGGACCAAAATATCAGTGTACTACCATACCATACCATATTCTCAACAGTTTAAAATTCAATTGTAAAGGGATTTATGTGCCTTTAATTTCAATTGAACTTTCACTTAATATCACAAAAGGGATATTTACAATCAAGGTCTAATTTATGTCGCTAGTTGCATTTACCTCAATTGATAAATGGACGTTGTATGATAACCCAAATTACCTTGGAATACTCTTAAGTTCCTAGAAATTGTATTGTTATTAAATATTCTTTTATCAGTGCAAAATTGTGAGTTAAAAACAACCTAAATACTATAAAATCTGTAGTTTAATTTGCTCGAATCGTCATACATTTATAGCGTTGCCAGGCATTCAGTACCTACATAGTTATCAATATCAGGGTGTTCCAACTTTTGTATTGTTAGGTCTCCCCAGACGTGTGCTTTTGAACGTACGAAGTCTTTACTGATCGTATGATGGTATCTGTCCTTTTTTAACCCCCGACGCAAAAACGACGGAGTGTTATCAGTTTGACGTGTCTGTGTTTGTGTGTATCTGTCTATGGCATCGCAGCTCCCGAACAAATGCACCGATTTTGATTTTTTTTGTCTGAAAGATGAATAAGTCGGGAGTGTTCTTAGCTTCGTTTGATAAAAATCGATCCAAGATGGCCGCCGTCACAAAATTATGGATTGCATGTTTAACACAATATGGATATCATATAAAAGGGCTAGACTAGTAGCATATATTAATAATGACAAATTTCAAATCCAAGACGGCCGCCGCCAGAAAATGACGGATTTCCTAATTTTTTTTGTCACAACTCCCTCAATAAAGGTTTCAAATAAAAGGCATTTTTTCGCCCATTTTTGTGTCGGAGGTTTTTAATTGTTAATATAATAAATTGATTGGAGACTTATATGAATTTTTAGGTTGTTTTTATCTTCGTTAAAAACTTATTAAGTCGATGTTGGCAAACTGTGTCGCCATTTTTTCGAATTCAGGATCGTCGCATAACGTATTTAGTGTAGTCTTAAGTTTGTTGTAAGCGATACGTACACTAAATTGTATGTGTGTATCTAACCTAAGGTTTTTGATATGCGATATTGCATTGGAACTATAACGGTTTGTAATGAAATGTTAACGAATTAGTTTGTGTGGAGCTTCGAACAAAGATTATGTAGATAGATAGTAAAATACAAATATGACACCTATGTTATGGTACGGTCAAAAGAACGTCGAGGAAAACACTTGCAGTTCGATATTATCTATTATTCTAACGACTAGAGAAGCAACGGATAGTTGTTTGGCCGGATACCGGATACGGGATATCCGGCCGGTGATCAGGCCGAATATCCGGTATCCGGCCGCCGGATATTCGGCCGGCCAAACGATACTTAAATTTTAGTTTGTCGGCGGGCGCTTTGGCCAGGTTTTAACCTGTTACGTATTGTATGTAGGTTCGAGCGAGCCGTTTTCTTAAGTTATTGTGCGGAACTATTTTGTATGCAGTACACGTGCTACTGCCTAATTTGCTGAATAGATACGCTTTTTTGTGTTTAATTTGTATAGCGGTGTATATTGACAATGTGTTGTTGTTTTCTATTATTATTATTCATATACTAACCATTTTTCAAAGTTAATTACCAAATAGAATCACTATCCGGTATCCGGCCGGATAGTGCGCAGCTATCCGGTATTCGGCCGGATAGTAAAATAATGGCCGGATAGGCCGGATACCGGATAGCAACCGGATATTCGTTGCATTTCTACTAACGACATAAGGGCGATACAAGTTCAAAGTGTAGTCTTACGTACTTTTGATCGTATATTAAGAGTCATAACGTCGTTGCGCGTGCAAAACCGCGTAAGAACAATTCGTGAATACCGCGTATCGGCTTTTGTACGATTCCGATTATGGGTGAAAACAATCTGGATATCTTAGTCATTTGACTGTATTATAAGGGACGAACTGTGAATTAACTTATTTGTGATTTGCTTTATAAGAATGTAACGTAAATTGATCCATAACTCGTTTAGACGACGCGCTGTTTCAAATCCGCGCCTTTTACAGTTACGCGGTATGAACATACTGCTCTTTCGCGGTTTTTTAATTCAATTCAAATTTTTCTTGCATTGCACATGGGATGAAAGTTGACATATATATGTATATAGGGTTCTGTACGCGCGTAGACGACATGAACATAAGCATTGCAAAAAGCTTAAAGTGTCATATAGGCTAATCTAATTTATTAAACCCTATGTGACTGGGAACTAAATCATTTTTGATGAATGTCACACGCGTGAAAGAAGGCTTCAAGCCTTGTTTTACGGTGCCATTTTTAAGTCGCAACTGAGCTACTACAAAATATTTGTTCGAATGCGTTGACGGTTGTATTAAAATGTATTTTGACAAGTAGCAAAGGCTTTCTTATGGGAAGCTAAGATCTAAATAGCTATTTGAATAAGAATGTTGTGATTCGTTATTGTAACTAGCCTTAATATTGCTAGTATTTGTCACAGTGTCTACTTTGATAGATGCAACGCAGTCAAAAGCTCATCACACACTTGCTATCACAAATGTGTTCTTATGCCTTAGACATAAGGCTGGTAGAATGTCTAATTTGTTGTTGACGAGTTTTTGACTGTATACATATGTGAGTATGTTTAATAGCTTTAAGTGAAGTATGAGGGATCCTCAACTTGACAGATTGTAAGGTTAAAACAAGCCTGTTAGAAAACTCTTGTTTTTAGACTAAGAATATAATTATAATTAATGCAATATCGCGTCTCCAAGTAAACCTAATGTATGAATAGTTTCATACAAATATATTTAATTGATTGACAAAATCTAGTTTTTACGCGAACCTGGGTATTCACTATTATTGCAGTTTAAGATTTAATAATAATAATATTTAATATGAAAATTCAACAAGTTTTTTATTTCAATCCTTAATTTGACTTCAAAAAATGTTTTTAAATTGCGTTGGCAAAGCAAGTACTCTCAAAAACGAAATACAGTAGAACTCCAATTATCCGAATTAATGGGGACCGGGACCCATTCGGATAATCAAATATTCGGATAATCGGTTTTTTTTTAAATTGCCATTGGAGAGAATAAAAACTACGTTTTGATTTTTTTATGGAATTAAATGAAAGAAACATGAAGTTTAGAAATAAAAATCATTGTTTTTTAAATATCTCCGTTAATGTAAGCTGTTTTGCGGCTTCGCGGGGGGAAGAATAATAGCGCACTTAGACTTTTTTTGGACATTTTTTTGTGATTCGGATAATCGGCGATTCGGATAGTTGGAGTTCGGATAATTGGAGTTCTACTGTATGTGGTATCCAATGACGGATAGTAATTTTTAATTCCCATAATCGTTAACTCACTTCGAGTTTAAATCGTTTAAAAAAAACTAAATATTATTTATGCAAATCTAAAAACATTTAATTTCCCGAACTTTTGTTAATTCTTTGAAAACGAAGCCGTTTGTTCTTTTTTGATAGATTGCCTTTAGATCTAAATGCAAATTATGATATATTTAAATTTTAAACCATAATAATGAAAAAAATCTTTAATTTAATTTTCGTAGCGTATGTTCTTACAATCGCTTTCGCACGCTTTTGGAAGTAAAAGAAAGTGTTTCAAATTCAAATTATCATGAACACGATAAAGGGGGAGTCGAATTAATGCGATTATAATCACCGTCCGTTTAAATCGATCCACAACTTTGTTTAATCGTTCAGTAATCGAAAAGATAATATAATAGTTTTGTTTAATAGCTTTAATAATGGTTCACAGTTACATAATTTATTTAGAAAATTAAGTCAACATATGGATCTCATTACAAAGTAAGTATCTTAAAGATTAGTCAATGACAGATTATATTAAATAAAGCATCCAAGTTATTTTTTATTTAAGACGGTATCATTATTGTTGGTTATATATAATAATGCTGATTATTTTTATTAGAATTATAATGTTGAATATTATGTGACACAGGTAAAGTCAATTTCAACAAAAAGTATAGAAGTTACGCTTTGTACATTATTTTAGAATAAACACAATTTGCTTTAAAATAAATAAAATAATAATGATTGGGAACAATAATGGGTCCAATATTTAACCTTGGGCACACCTTTTGATTAAGGAACCACTACCAGGGTAAGTAACATTAAAAATTTACTCCTTATATTGGTTAAGTTCAGTTGTTTTATCAGATTAACTGTTTCAGACAATATTATCTGTAAGCAGTCTTTTAAGCACAAGAATATTGAATCTAAAGTTCTTTTAACCCGACCGAAAACTGTGCCCGAAAATATTTTAGATTTGTCATCAGTGCATTCCTAAAATCAAAACGAAGAGGATGGGGGATCTCTAAGCAATGTATGGGCCAATTGTTTATCCACAGATTTCATTCAATCCCTACTAAAATGATAAATGCGAAAGTAACTGTCTGTCTGTTACACTTTCCCGCTTAAACCTCTCAACCGATTTTGATGAAATTTGGTATAGGTATACGTTGAACCTCAATAACGGACATAGGCTACTTTTTGTTAGAAAATAAGGGGGGGGGGGGTAATACCGCCTTTGAAAGTTTATATGGGAAAATGTTTATTTTTTAAGTTAGAGAGAGATACGAAATTTGGTACAAATATAGCTCGAAACTTGGATTAAAATATAGACTACTTACTTTTAGTTTCGAATATTAGGGGAGATCCCCTATCTCCCCTAAGAAAATTTTCTCCTAATAAATGAAAGTTTATGTGGGAAAATGTTTATTTTTTAAGTTAGAGATATGAAAGTTGGCACAAATATAGCTCTATTAAAATATAGACTACTTTTTTTTTCGAACATTAGGGAAGATAGGTGTAAAACCGACTATGAAAGGATGTAGTCGACGCGAACGAAGAAGCGGGCACAGCTAGTGGTTAATAAAATAATATATTATTCGCTTGTTTATAACGTAGTAATTAAATTAAACGGTCTCGAAATAAAGTCAATACTAGGAAAGGCTTTGTGGTTACTAAATACGGTTTTAATGCCGAATATATCGTTGCTAACGACGTGTAGATTGATTTATCGCATATATAACGACGGTGTCGTTTTAAATGGTTAACTTTACATCTGGCCGAAGAACTGTGGACTCGGCAGGTGAGTTTCTTCAACATTTACATAAATCTTATATATACACAGCTTCTAATAAATAAAGTAATAAATTCTTAATGGAAATTCGGCAACAAATTTATTGGAAGTCACAATATTCGTTCAGTCGCTGTTAGATATATTGGAGCAGACAAAGTGACCAAACACATCCAAACTAATAAAATGTGAAAGTAACTCTGTTTGTCCGTCCGGCTTTCACGCCTAAACCACTGAACCGATTTTGATGAATTTTGGTATAAGTATACGTCAAACTTGTAGAACAGATATACACAGCTTTTGGTTTTGAAAATAAGGGGATTTGGGGTTATACCGCCCTTGAATGTTTATATGGGAAAATGTTAATTTTTTAAGAGAGATATGTAATTTGGGACAAATATAGCTCGCAACATTAAAATATGGACTACGTTTTGTCTCGAATATTAGGTGAGATAGGGGTAAAACCAACCATGAAACTATATAGAGCGTTCAAGTATTACGTAACGCAATTTTGCGGTTATTTGTTAAACGTTACGATGAGTTTCAATAAAAATGAAGGAATGAAACTCCCTAATTGGCAATCTTTTTGGGTTTATCTACGATTTCCGCGGAATGCCTCGATTGTATCGTCGTGTTTTTGAAATAAAGGGGGAGAGGGAGTACAGAAAAACGTTACGGTGCGTTAAAGTAAGGGGAGGGGGAGTGTCGAAATTTTCAATAATTGCGTTACGTAATGCTCCCAAAGCTAGTATTATATGACGAATTGATGAATTATTCAGGTCGAAAATGACGTCAAAACTGCTGATCCTCCTCTTGCCCGCGCTGGCTTCCGCGCGCATCAGCATCAACGTGAAGGCGTCCGGCCAGACCTCTGACGCCTCCGTCCAGTACCTTGGCTCCAGCGTGGAAATCATCAGCGATAAGGAGGCGCAGAGCTTCGGCCTCTCTGATTCAGCGCTGAAGGAAGCCGCTAGGAGGTAGGAACTAACTATGGCGGTGTATTGGTGGTGTAAAAAAAAACCACAGCATTACCATTAAGGTGATAAGGTACCCCGGGGGGTTTTAGTGGGTAGGCCCTTCTTAGGGCAGGCAGGAGAGTCCCACACACGCCGTCACCTCTGACTGTTGATTAATCTTCAAAATTGAAACCTTTCGTTTGTTCGTTTTGTTTTTGGGATTAGACCCCCAGGTTCGGATCGAAGGAAAAGTAGAATTTGCTATGGGCGATTGAATAGAAAACATCTTTATTCATGTAAACTTTACAAAAGCACTTATGAATCTCGACACTTACTTATTTTTTTATTTAAAAACTTTATTGCACAAAAAAGTACAAAAGGTGGACTTAATGCTAGGAGCATTCTCTACCAGTCAACCATTGGGTCATGCAGATAGTACGTTTATGGGTGCGGTAACAGTAAAAATGTGAGTATGGATAACAACAAAATTAATAATCATAAATAGCAGAAAATTACACACGAGAATAGAATATTCATACATAAGTTCATGATAAATAAATATAATAATTAAACAATATAATATAATATATATATAAAACAAAATAATATATATAAATATATGCAAACAAGTGAATAAATAAAGCACATCAATTGAGCAAACGAAATATACTTACTCTTATATGGCGGGCTTTGACTAGGCTGGCATAGAAGTATGCCAGCCTAGGCAAAGTCAGCCATATATCCCGCTAGTTTCATAGAAGTATGCCAGCATACCTGCTAAGGAAAGGGCCGCTTTGGCCAGCCAAGGTCAACAGCACGTGAAGGTAAAAAACTTGCAGATCTATATTCGATCTTAACCGCACTAAATAAGAGCGGTGCAAAGTCCAAAGGTAACGTGTTGTACCTACTTGGCGGTACAAATAGCTGTAACTTACTTTCTGAAAGTTGTTTTTATCTGTACTAATATAATAAAGAGGAAAGATTTGTACCTATTTTTGTATGTTTGTAATGAATAGGCTCAAAAAGTACTAGGCCGATTTAAAAAATTATTTCACCAATAGAATGCTACATTCTTCCAATTTGACATAGGCTACAAAATTAGGGATCTTTGGTAAAATTTGAGAAATTTCAACAGAAAAGCGGGAAAAATTCTCTAAAGCGAAACGAAGTTCGCCGGGACCGCTAGTATTGCATAAACATATGCCAACAGACGTGTGGCCTGCTTCACAGTTTTACGACTACCGTATACTCACGGAGGTATTGCATAACCTGATACCTCCTTCCCTTTATATTACCGAACGTAGTGGTGTAGCAAGCAGTTTCAGCCTCATGCGAGTATTGTAGACGTTTCTCCATTACGCACGGAGCGGTTTACCACTTCCTTCATCATGCAAACGGGTAAGAAGCGGAATTCTGTGCCGAGAACATATTTTCTGTCTTTGAACATATGTCTTTAAGGCTAACGTGGACATACACTTTCTAAGCAAACGTGTACCATGATGAGCTCTCTTGCCTTCTTTCTGTGACCTGGCAGAGAGCATGTCCTTTCTCTTCATCTCTCATGAAGTCATCGTAACAAGAAGATTGTATTAGCGTTGGTACTGGTTTCCATAACCCAAGTAATACTTGGGTTACTTATGTACGTTGGGTCAAGCATTGAACTTAAGTAAGTTTAATTTAGATTAGATTAACGTACCTATCGGAAAGCCCCTGATATAGGTACACTCTGGGGCACATTTAACCGTCCACTCACATCTTAAGCCATATCGTTTGTTTATGTTAACTTACGATTTGATCGCTAGGCGTCATTTGATGGTGGGTATATCTGCATTTAACAAAACAATCATACCCGCGGTTTGTTTACTTTTGTGGTTCTTATTCAACAATAATCAGTTTAGTCGCATTTTGACATCCTGGTCATTCAGTTTGGGTGACGGATACATTCGTTTTAAGACTTTATCATACCAGTTGTTTAAAAAGACAACAAGTTGTTAGGGTGTAGTGTAGTGATAATTTAATACCAAAAAAAATGCCTTTGGATGCAGCTGGTGCAGCTAGGGCTGCGGCACTTGCAGACGCTGGGTTCAGCCTGCGTAGAATTGGTCGGATGCTTGGATATCCAAGAACAACTATTATGTGTTATTTTTCTTATTATTTCAAGGTTCTCCGGAGGCAGGCCATCGGACGTCTACTTAAAAAGCCCAACTCCATGGAACGATCTATACCAGCGGTACGGCTGGGCCCAAGTCCGTCGTACCCTCTACCCTCGTAATGCGAGGGTCCTAGGCATCCGCTCCGAGCCTGTGGTCATCACGGCCCAAGAGTTCACCAACAACAGCACTGTGAAAGCGAAGTACAACGCCGCAATAACTCAAGAAGTGCAAGAAACTGTTTCAAATACTTGGAGTAAGGGGGGCGAGCTGACGGTTGGGCAGGAGATTGGTTACAGCGTGGATGTGGTCTTCGGGGAAATTGGGGGAACTACCAGCATCTCTTACACCTCTTCGTGGGGAGAGGAGCATGCTAAGTCAAAGACGGTGATCGTTGGGTCCAGTTCTGGAGTCGAGGTGGAATTGGATCCAGGGCAGTCGGTGTGGGCTGGTCTGACGGCTACTCGGGGAACTATGGACATCGAGGTGGATTATACGGCCAGTTTGGATGGAGACTTAGCATGCAACTACCCGGATGGTTTCAGAGGTCACTATTTCTGGCGGTATGACCTGAATGCTGTTCAAAATGCTGGTGGTTTGAGGAAGACTGTTGACTCTACTGAAGTTATTAAGGTCGGCTTTTATTCGAATGCGAAGATCGAGGTCCACGATAAATCGAATAAACTTGTTCTTGCCTCGTTCAATGTAAAAGTTATTTAATTAGAATTATTTCAAATGAAAGTTTGTATTTCAATTTCATAATGTGAAAACCAAATATGTTGAAAATAAACTGTTGATTGATATTTTTGCCTATCTTTCGCATATTGCTTTTATTTTGAATTAAGGAATAAGAAAATAAAAAGAACTTCTTTTAAGGATTAAAGTAAAAAATACATGTTTTGTTATTAAAGCCATTATATACATATACCTATATCTCGAAGTGTTGCTATATAAAGTATAAAAAACTATTCCCAAAAACGAATATGTCAGATCCGATGACATCCCTAAGAAGTTCCCGACAGGGTTGCCACCTGACCTGGCTTTCGTCCAATCAAAATTATTCATAAGACAGTCTGAGAAAAATGAAACTTTATTTTGAGTTTTTATTAATTCATCTTCAAAAGCGAAACTTTCCATTTGTTCGTTTCATTTTAGTAGTTGACATGGTTCTAAGGTTGTGCAGTATTTAATTGAAAATTATAACACCAACGAACTATCAATCGTATGGTGTTTTAAGTATTTAATAGGCGGATTCCCAAAAATTGCTTGCAGCTTATCTACTAAACAACTAAACACATCGAGTATATTCGTAAAGTCAATAAAATGAAAACGCAAATCTTAGGGAGTCATCCATAAAGTACGTCACACATAAACAGGGGGGAGGGGGGGGGGGGAGATGTCCTTAGTTTTGTGACGTTACATTTCAAAATCTAATATATTTAAATAGTGTATTATGAAATATTAATTAAACTAAAAAATGAATATGTAATGAAAAATTTAACTAAAAGACCAAGTTATAGAATAGAACATATTTAAGTATGAATTTACATTGCATCCGTGCGAAGCCAGCCCGGACCGCTATTTATAATGATGATTTCATAAGGCGGTAAAGGTAACGCTTTTTAAAGCATACTGCACGTCGTTGTACTCCGCCAGTCTGTGGGTCAAGTATTCCCAGAAAACGTATAGCGCTCTACGGGTCCAATATAACAATGCTTTCAGGGTGCTGTTGGGGCTGCCTCGTTTCTGCAGTGCGTCAGCCATGTTTGCGGAGGCACGCACGGACAGTTTTTCAGCTGTACTGCGCAAAAAAGTGGCCTCCTTGTTGCACAGAGTGCGGGGGGGTACCAACACCATCCTGAAAGTCATTGCAAGTAGGCAGCATGTCTGCCCCATTATGTGGCACATGTGCAAATCGTGTTCTTCGCAAATAATCATAAATTACTAACATAGGATAAGGCATTGTTACTAACCCAAATAGACCTAAGTTGTCTGTAAATAAATAAATAAAATAAATAAACAATTTTTCATTGAAATCGAAATAAAACTAATTTCGGAACTGTCTTTATTAAATTAATTTTCGATGTAAAATTGCAAAACATGTGACGTTACGCTAGGGAAGGGGGGGAATATGACGACCTGTGACAAGGACGAGGGGGACTCTTAAAAATAATGAAATTCGTGTGACGTACTTTATGGATGGCTCCTAACAAAGAAAGTTACGTGTAAATATTGGTAGGATTGTCTCGGGAAAATGAGTCAAAGCTTATCTCTAAATACCAAAACAATTACAGACTACTTTGTATCTGGTACACGGTCAAATCGACATGTCACTCGTACATATTACAACTTCTAAACGCAAAAATATGCTGTGTTAAAATTAATATTTTGCTGGAAGTCAGTTAACTAATTGATCGTTCCTGATTCAATACGACAATGTTTACAATCAAGCTTGATACTCTGTTCCTCTGTTTAGTTTTGATGGCGTCAGGAATGTCAGGTACGTATCTCACAAGTTATATTTAAAACTAGCTGTTTCCTTCGACTTTGTTTGTGTTATTTCGGCATAAAAATATACATACATATGTCGATATTTTAAATTTTATAGTACTTTAATAGCGAACTTTTAATATTTTAAAGACATATACAAATTTAATCTCCCGTTGCGGTGCGGGGCTCAAACCCATGACCTTCACGTATAACAGTTTTTTTCTGTTTTGTTAAAATATTTCAAGTTCGCTTATTTTATTTATTTCAGTTTTAATATTTTGTCAGTTAGTTATAGTTTACTATATTATGTTATCTTAAGTTTATTTGTTCCTCTATGTATTAGTTTAATTTATTTCAATAAATAATTTATTACAAAATATATTATACTAAGAATAAGGCTAAAATAGGTTTTCCTAAATCTGCTTCGTAATTATACATGAATAGAAGTACATACACTTAATTAACTTAAAACAAGAAAGACTTACTTAGTTCGCTAGTGAGGTATCAAGCACTATTTTTTTTTAATTGCTGATGCATAAGGGTTCCGTTTACATATTTATTAGGGTACTTGGGGCTGTTCAGTTCTAGTGAACTGTGGTCACTGCGACCTGTTAGATCTATTGTGACTCGCCACCAGTTTAGAGTAACTCCTTTAGCCGGGTCAATTCTAGGAAGTCTAGTATTTTCCTAGCTTTCAGGGTTTTTAATTCATCCGATTGGGTTCCGTTTACATAACGTTAAAAGGCTAAATCATTATTTCCAGAACCCATCACCATTAACGTAGACGTCGGATCAAGAAACGCCTCCCTGCACATCTCCGGTCACATCGAAGACCTCATCACTGACATCGACAGAGAAGCATTCCAGATCAGCGATGAAAACCTCAAGCTTGGAATAGAGATCATCATGAACGAGTTACCACGCGAAGTCTCCTTAGGAAACTGGACAGTTTACAAGAAAAAGATGTGGTCTCCCGTCAAAAGAATCCTAATTCCGATAAGAGCGAAGGTTTTGAGCATGCACAGTGAACCAGCGACCCTTTCCTACCAGAGACTGAACAACACTTACTCTAAGAAAGCCGTTTTCAGCGCTAGCATTTCATCAGAAGTTAGAAACACGATATCCAGTACATGGACTGAAAGCAGTACTCGGGAAGTCGGCACTCAGATCACCTTCGGAATCACTTTACTTTCAATTTCAAGCCACGTGTCCTTCATGACCACGTGGGGTAATACCACGTCGACAGAGAAGTCTACCGTCTTCGGAGCTTCTTCGGGAGTGTCGTTGGAACTTGCTCCGGGTGAAGAAGTGGAAGCCATTTTGACTGCTACACGAGGAGTTGCGGAAATCGAAGTGGAGTACATGGCTGGGTTGAAAGGGGATGTGGCGTGCAGGTTTCGTAAGCCACACAAGGGCAGAACTCTTTGGAGGCAAGATATTAACACGGTGCTGGACGCTATTGAGTTGCCAGCCTATATAAGTAGTTCGAGGCAAAATATGAGAATTCAGGCGTATTCTGAAGCTAAGGTGACGCTGGTTAATGCTACCTCGAAGGAAATAATCGCAGAAAAGTCAGCTGCTTTCAGTCGGTGACGTTTTACATTTCAAATACGAGGTCGAACGATTTCCATGTCATTTAAAAATCGATTTGTTTTTTCTTTCAAACGAGTATTGTGATATTAAAGAAACGGAAAAATTTCATCTCCCCTTGCGGTGTAGAATTCGAATCTACGACCTTCACGCGTGCTACTCTTTTAATTAAATAACGACTTATAGTAGGTAGTTCTAAACTCACTTTCCGGAGGTTATTATTGTATTCCGGAATAATATAGCTTATTATTAAAAATATAGGTTACTAGCTGTGCCCGCGACTTTGTTCGCGTGGACTACATCCTTTCATGATCGGTTTTACCCCTTTCTCCCCTAATATTCGAAACAAAAAGTAGTCTTTATTTTAATCCAAGTTTCGAGCTATATTAGTGGCAAATTTCATATATCTAACTTCAAAAATAAACATTTTTCCATATAAACTTTGAAAGGTGGTATTACCCCCATCCCCCCCTTATTTTCTAATAAAAAGTAGCCTATGTCCGTTCTTGAGATTCAACGCATACCTATACCAAATTTCATCAAAATCGGTTGAGAAGTTTAAGCAGGAAAGCGTAACAGACAGACAGACAGACAGAGTTACTTTCGCATTTAATTTAGTTGGCACAAATATAGCTCTATTAAAATATAGACTACTTTTTGTTTTGAACATTAGGGAAGATAGGGGTAAAACCGACCATGAAAGGATGTAGTCCACGCGAACGAAGTCGCGGGCACTGCAATCACCTGATCTCAAACTAAGGTTTCCCCTTGTACTATGAGCACCAGACGACGGATACTAATTGGGGGCCTCATCAGAGCACACCCAGACCCAAGTCAATTTAGAAGTCGTTTTCCAAATTGACCTGACCGGGTATTGAACTCGGGACCTTTCGCGATTTGGCCGCTTACCTTAGCCACTCCGCCACCGAGGTCGTCATTTGCAACTATACTTTAGATCGATCCCTGCCTTCTCCACAGTATCTTGGCTAAAGTTTTAGAACTTCCTGTAAGATAAGGGTTAGTATATAACGGTTATGCATCTCAAGACAGATATTATTACGCGCCTATTAAAATATGATAAACAACTATATTATGTAAGATCACAAGATTTTCATCTTAACGTATAAAATCAGACAAGTTGATGTGGAAAGCCATTAAAAGTGAGTACCCACCTTTTTTATTTTCTATGTCTATTTTATTGCAACCCTATGGTACCCTGTACTTCGATAACCTTCATCCTTACCACCATACTCACCGGACTTAGGCGCTTTCCAAAATTAGGGTGTCATATTTTTCCCAAAATTAGGGGAGCATATCCGTAGAAATTAGCCGATAATGCGCACTGCTAATTACTGCAGTAGACAAGTTTTTTAGAGTCAAGAAGATTTCTTTTTTTGATTGATAGAAAGTTAGGAAAGTGGTATTCTATTAAAGTATGTAATTAAGTTGAAAAAGAAGTTCAAGTTTAAGGGAAATAAACACATTTTTTTTCTGTTTTTATTAGATTTCAAGAACAAATTTTTGGTCAGTCGTCTGTATAGACGGAAAATAAAATAAAGTCATCCTTATCGCCTCAATGAATCAGTGCCATAAGGCTTAAGGAACGGCTTATAATCTCGAAGTCGTGGGTTCGAGACCAGGACAAACTTACGCGTTTTGAATTTAAAAAAAAATCCACCTTAACTTAGGATTCTGATTACCAACCCGTATTTGGCAATCGTGGTGATAAACTCCTGTATTTTTTTAAATGAAAATAAGCCTGCCAAGACATTGCAATATGGGGGAAATATAAATTAGGATTCAGATGTAAGATTAAATTACAGTACATACTCGATATCAGATAAGCAATTGCTTAAACAAAACTCTTTTTTTCAGAATTCAAAATGGCGTCTTTACTATTCAGCTTACTCCTTCTCGCTCCGCTCATCTCCGCCCGGATCACCATCCACATCGCCGTATCAGAGGACGCCTCCCGGAGATTCGTCGACGTAGCCGGGACCATCGATGACGTCATCAGTGACTTAGAGAGGGAAGCCTTCGAATTGTCTGACGAGAGTTTGAAGGACGCCGTCGCACAACATCACGGTAGAGAACCCGATCAAGCATACCTCCGAAGCCCTACCCCGTGGGAAGACCTGTACCAGATGTTCGGCTGGGCTCAAGTTACTAGGTCATTAACCCCGACCCGCACGAGAATTCTCAGTTTCACATCTCAACATACCACCGTCCTCACGCAACATTTTAAGAACAGCAAAGACATTGAAGACTTCCCTGACAAAATCCGGAAGGCTGTTCAGAACACCGTATCCATTCGGTGGGAGAACTTCGGTACACTGGAAGTATCCGAGCCTATAAACCACAATATCAGCGTGCAAGTCCCAGAGAACTCTGTGAAGGTCCAGCACTTCTACCCGTCTAAATGGGGGGAGAACTCCAGCCATGTGCTTTCGGAAACTGTATCTGATATCCACAATCTGGCAGTAGAAGAAGACCATACTGCTGTCTTATTCGCTGTCAAAGCTACCATGACTATTCAGTTGGACTTCGAAGCTACTCTTTCTGGAGACACTGCTGTCAATTACGACAGTGCCTATGATGACCACCACTTCTGGGCTCTAGATATAAACTCTGTGATGTCTGCTGGCCATCTTCCCGGCAAAGTCAGTTCGTCGGAAGTCATCAACCTGGTTTTCTTCTACAATCCGTCGGTTGTCGTAACGGATTCTAGTACCAAAAGTTTGGTGCAACAGTGCCATCGGGAACTGTCGAAAAATGCTAAAGTGCTCGTTTGTAAGCGGAATGATAAAAAATAAGTCAAATAAGTGACAAATATAAACAAACTTGACTTTCACCAAAAAGTCATAAATCAGCAAACGCAGTTTACGCATTGCTGAAAGATGAACAAAATGTGCATAAAATGCATCACTTTTGAGGGAGCACATTTTTTTAAAACCAACCTTAAACATAAAAAACGTAAGTTCAAGCGTATAACAGCTTAAGTCTTAATATAAAATTATCAAAGAAAATTACTTGCTTTATACTTAAAAATCTTGATACTACTAATAATTTTTTGATGACCTCGTTGGCGCAGTGGCTAAGGTAGGCGGCCAAAGCGCGAAAGGTCCCGGGTCCTAGTGAGGCCTAGCATGCGCCACGCGACTAAATTTTATAGCGCTCTTTAAATGTCAAAATCGATTGAAGTCAGCTACGTCAGCTGCCGATTGGCGGAAAATACGAGTGCGGTGTGCTATTAGCCAATCAATAGTATCGTAACTTTAGTCGTCTTATGCGATAAAATTGACGTATTGCGCATGTTATGCCTGCATATTATCAGTACCGTGTCTGTCCATAGCGTGTGAACGATGATGAATTCCGGTAGTGACTGCGGTGCGACCTTTGCTACTGTTATCTGAATGTTGGAGATTGCAACAATATTTTATTATACTTACCTACTCGAGTTCATACTCGAGTCGACTGACTCAGGTCAGTCCGAAACATATATATTATAGATATCTAGATTTAAACTCAACTCAAATTCAAATATTTCTTTATTCATGTTTGTTACATATATCACTTTTGAATCGTCATTGAATACAATGCAAACCTATTCTACTTCCGGTTCGAAACTTATATCTACCGAGGAGATACCGGTAAGAAACTCAGTAGTCTAACTTATTGCTATGTGTAGCTCACGTTGGACCAAGTCATATACCTAGTTTTGCTTTGATGAGTGATGAAACAATTAAGTAGACAAGACCAGTCCCTAAAGGTGACGCCTGTTTACAAGCATGACGTATGTGCCAGCCATCGCTTCACTCAAACATATTGAAAGGAATGTAACGACCCGCCAAAGTAAAGCAAATAGAATTGAAAAACTTTAAAATATCTTTTAGCACCCAGGAAAAACATTTAGATCATAACGATAAGTAACATATTCGGCAGAGGGCATTTACCGAATAATACGTTTAAACAATAGAAAAAATTCGTCGCCTACGATAACTTGCGGTTAGCTCAGTTGGAAGAGCAGCACGCGCGATACGTGAAGGTCGTGGGTTCGAGTCCCGCACCGCAAGGGGAAGTGAAATAGTTCTGTTTCTTTAAAATTATTTTAGTACAAAGTCACCCAGAAAAATGAAATGAACTTAAAAATTTGATGTGCTGGTTTTTACTACCGGATTGAAGGATTACGATTTTAGCGTCGTAAGCGAAACCCAATTTGTTAGGACAAAGATGTATTCAATTAGTATTCTAGAGAAAATCTAGTGTACCTACACCAAATTTGTTGCTATGCACTCTTAGTTGGTGAATATTAAAACGATAAACATATATGGACATGATTGTCTGCTCGCTCGCACACCATAGTTTTAAGTTCTCTAGCTCTAAATATTGCAGAAATTAGGATAACTACTGAGTTTCTTGCCGGATTCTTCTCGGTAGAATTAGGCTCCGAACCGGCTGTAGCTTCAATTTTAATTTGTGTTCATTCAGACGTTGCATAAGTGTTACTTGTAACCTACATGAATAAATGAATTTACTTTAACTTTAACTTTGACTTTTAGTTACAACAGCTTAGCAACAGACAACAAGTGTCTAACAACAGGGTTGCCAACACCTACCCCGCTGGGTTCCGCATCTTGTCGCGATGAATTGTATTTTTTAATTTACTTAATTAATAAAAAAACACTTAAAACTTTGCTAAGTTGGGTGGGGACTCGTTACGTCATTGGTAAGTAATATATGTAATTACTGATGACGTCATGCGACAACCCAATTCAATACTTTATCGCCGTTATTATTAGTAAGTAATCCCTACTTCCTTACTTCACTACATAGTAACGAAGTCGCTTTTTCTGTCCCTATATCCCTATGTACGCTTAAATCTTTAAAACTACGCAACGGATTTTGATGAGACCTTTTTAATAGATAGTGTGATTCAAGAGGAAGGTTTTAAAGAATAGAAAAGTCAATATTTCTAAGTATTTACATTACATCCGTGCGAAGCTGGGGCAGGTCGTAATATTATAAATGCGAAAGTAACTCTCTGTCTGTTACGCTTTCCCGAGTAAACCTCTCAACCGATTTTGATTAAATTTGGCATAGGTATACGTTGAACTTCAAAAACGGACATAGGCTACTTTTTGTTAGAAAATAAGGGCCCCCCTTATTTTGGGGGTAATACCACCTTTGAATGTTTATATGGGAAAATGTTTATTTTTTAAGTTAGAGATATGAAAGTTAGCACATATATAGCTCGAAACTTGGATTAAAATATAGACTACTTTTTGTTTCGAATAGGGGGAATTAGGGGAGAGAGGGGTAAAACCGACCATGAAAGGATGTAGTCCAGGCGAACGAAGTCGCGGGCATAGCTAGTCAAATAATAACGGCGGTACACGCGGTTTTTTAGTAACCGTTGGTTTTGGTTGAACATGACAAACGACAAGTGTACTTATTTTACTTTGTGATCAGGTCAATACTCGAATTTATGATGTTGTATAATAATATATTATGTTCTGTTTGGGTACCTATACTGGTGTGTTTTTCGATAGCAATCAGAAACAGGCTCTAAAATAAATAGATCATTTATTTACAGGATTAGAGAACAAATCAGAACGTTTCCATGGGAAGGAAGTACAGCATAGCGTTGGTCTTCGAGTCCTTGATCATCACCCTCGAGTCGGTGTAGTAGCCGACGCTGATGACCTCCGAAGACTTGACGGACCGGGGCAGGTTACCAGCAGACATAACAGCGTTGATGTCCAGAGCCCAGAAGTGGTGTCCTCTGTAGGTGTTCGCGTAGTTGATAGCCGTGGCGCCTGAAAGGCTAGCTTCGTAGTCCACCTGGATCTTCATGGTACCCCTAGTCGCGTACAGTTCAGCCACCACGCTCTGCTTCGGCTCCAAGGTGATGGAAACTCCAGACTGAGAGCCGACTGTTACGGATTCCGATTTGCTGACGCTCTCGCCCCACTTAGAAGTGTAAGAGATGGAAGTCTTCCCGGATACTTCGAGGACCTCGATGTCGAAGCCGTAGCTGATCTCCTGGCCGACTTGGAGGGAGCCTTCCTTTGTCCAGGTGGAGGATACGGTGTTTTGGACTGATTGTTGAATGTTCGCTCTGAAGGTGGCGGTTTTCGTGCTGTTGTTGCTGAAGACTTGGGTTAGGACTATGGTGGGATTAGAAGTGACTTCCAAGACGCGGGCGCGTTGGGGGGTCAGCGACCTAGAGACTTGGGACCAGCCGTAGGTGCGGTACAGGTCGCCCCAGGGGGTGGGGCTACGGACGTACGCGTCATCGGGGCGGGCGCCGAAGTAGGAGCGGACGGCGTTCTTCAAGTTGTTGTCTGACAGCTGGAAGGTGTTCCTCTCTTGGTCGCTGATAACGTCCACGTTGCTCCCGGAGAGGTCGACGGATCTGTGGGTTTCGTTGCTGGACGCGACTATTTGGACCTCGATCCGGGCGTAGATCACAGGGATGAGGCAGAGTAGAGTGAAGAGTTTGAACGCCATCTTGAATTCTGGAAACAAGAAAGGTCTTTATCACCAAAGTTGTCAAAGAGACTGTGTTTTAGGCCAGATTAAGAATGTGACTATGATTATTTTAAGAGAATCATGTGTCTGGTTCAGGTGATGGGCTTCAAACAGGCATTTAGTTCAAGATGTGGGCACAGGCCCTACCAAATAACGAGACAAAGGCCTATGATCTTATTGAAATAATTGAGACTTAAATCTTCTACTTTGGTAAAATAGCTAAACGAAATATTTTAATGAAATATTTGTTTTGCAGCAGTCTTAATGAGGTACAGACAAAAACCTCCTTATGTCGTGCTCATAAGATCTAATATCGACCTGCAATTGTTTACCTGGACGTACTTTAGTTATACGAAAAAAAGTATTCGACAAAAAAAATGAATTGGAGAATTCGCGGGCAGAAGTGTCGATTTAATTTATTTTTCAATAAAGTAAAATTGACTTACATTTATCAGCCGTCGATTCAGTAGAATAAGTTATAGTTAGAACCATCATTGTTTTATACTCATCAACCAGCAGGCCGTATACAGGGAGGTGCAAATCTCTGTCCAAAATATGCTTTGTAAAGCACGCACCGTAAACATTGTGTGTAGGCGGTACTTATTTGTTGCTCATTTGTTTTTTATATTATATATACGTTATTATTATAGAAGCTAGTTTTAAACATGATTAGAGATGTTAGGAATGATTGATGTGGACAATTTGTTTTTTTTTCTTTTACAAACTATTTTCACTTCAATATCCTTCTCACGATTTCCGTCCATAAATATAATTTAAATTAAAATTTTCAATTATTTCTTTATTTTACAAAGTGTAAGTAAGTTTGTTAGTATTTAAATTATAATTTTTATATGAAAATAAATTAAAAGGAATCGAGCGTCAAAAAAATATTAACCTATAGAACCTAACTTAACAATCGAGCGATTTGTGGCTCAGTCAGTATTTATGTCGCAAATTAATAAAAATGTGCCTGTGAAATTATATACCAAATTATTTGGTATTCATAAAAATGAATAAAATTTACCTACTTAACTTCAAGTTAATTAGACGAGTATCTTTTCTGTTTTGCGTTTATGAACCTAATACTAACGTCAGTTTTTAATTTATCAAGTATGCACGTCCTTATTTCATATGTTTATTGCTTTTAAAGGTAGGTATTATGCTGAAGAAAAACCTTTGCGCTTATCTCAGGAACTGCTATTTCGAAAATAATAAATCTTTTTGTGTTGAATAGTTTATTTATCAAGGAAGGCTTTTGCTTATATAACGTCGTACTGCGACCAATGGTAGTGAAGTATCAGTTAAAAATGTGGAAAAACGGATATATTACGCATTTGGTTTATATAGGTAGTTTAAGAGTAGTTATTAGAGTATATAGATATTACGCATGCTAGTTTGCTACATAAATGCTATGTTACTTTTCGGTACTTGTCTACATGTATAAATAGCGACCTACCGCGTTTTTCCACATTTTCCAACAAATATTTTTAAACGGAGGAAGGATTTAAAGCCTTCTTAAATAGATAAATAAATGGACTACCCAACACAAAAATATTTTTTCCACTCGAAGTAGTGCCTGAGATTAGCCCGTTCAAACAAACCAACAAACAAACTCTTTAGCTTTATAATATTAGTATAAATTATTTGAGTTCAAGTTTTAACGTATTACCTCACTATCATTTCTTTTTCTAAACCGATTTTTTTAGAGTAGAATAATCATTTATTTCTCTACAAAAATATTCTTAACTAGAGTTAGGTTAGTGGAGGCAGGTAGTAATTCATATTTTTCTTTTTTTTATAAAGCCGAGGATGTAACAAGTTACTAACAAGTATCGTAGTGACACATTTAACGTCACCCTGTATTAATATAATCTAAAGAGGTCACAACCAAACTTGTGTGCACTTACAAACTGCATACTCGTGGTTGAAATCCTTCAATTTGCTGACTATACGTAAAAAGGTGCGTTTGCAAATATTTCGTCGAAAAATGAAATTCGCAGACCGTTGTACCTATAAGCAAATAACACAATTACGCTATTTGACTAATTTATCATGAAACTAGTTGTTGCCTTTGTCTTTGTTCGAGTTCTTACGGGATAAAAAGTAGGCTACAAGTTTATCAAGCATTACATTATGTTGTATCTTTGTACCAAATTTGATCCAAATGCATTCATTCGATTTTGTATGTATGAGAAACAAGCATACATCCAGATATACAGATATCCATACATTCTTAAGAACGTTTGCGTTTATAATATTATATAATAAGTAGGATATACTAATAAGTAGGATAAATAAAACGCCTGGATGGCCTAGTGGTTTCCATCTAGGTTATTGTTTTTGGGGCCCTAGGTTCGATTCCCGGTTCCAATATGGTATATGTTTCGGATTTCTTGAACAAACTTGGCAACCTTGGTAATTATCAATAAAGAACCTTAGCCCACTGCTGAACATAGCCCTCCTTCCAGCTCCCCTTTTTTTTAAAGTGGGGAAAAAACTTTTCGTACCTTACCGCTGCCGTGGGGACGGTAGCGACGTGTGTGGGACTCCCCCGCTCGTAGGAGCGAGGACTACCCTAACTAAAAACCCCACCCACCTTCTCATCGTTTAGTGACAGGGCCATGGGAAACTGAAGACCCATAACAGCCACAGCGTCGTCAGCGGAATTGCTGCCCCTAAGACCTGCCGCCGGAAGACTGGTGGGAACGGCAGAAGGCGATAATCAGTTCCCAGCATCCATGCTTCGCCTTCTATCTGCTGGCAGGGGCTGGAGTTCCTGCCAGCATTTTTTCCAAGGTCATCAGCCCGACGCCCATTCAGCCCGGGCTTGCTGGGCATCCTACACTTAGTTTAGCGAAATGCGGACTCCATTGCAAGACTCGCCTGCTCCATCATTTGTCGGATCCAGATAGTACCAGTGGACCAGCAGACGTATTACCAAGCCGTTTTTGATATTGTGGTAGTTCTTCTGTTCCCAATGTTTCGCCGGTGGGGTTCCCGGGGTCTTTAGTTCGAGCCCTGGGGCTCCCAAAAACGGAACGATGAAACGAAACGTTTCAGTTTTGAAGATTAATCAAAAGTTTCGGAATTAAAATTTGCATACATAACATTTTGTTATTTAAAAAACGCTTAATTCGTATTCGACATGAGTTGGTTACGATTGCTGTCCGTCGTCGGATCCGACATGTTTCGTTTTTGGGAGTGGATCCCTTGACGCGGTCTGCCATGGGGAACCCCATGAACTGAACAGTTATCATCTCAAATTGTCTATAAAGGGATATAAATAGGCTGATACTAGATACTACTATATAACGAGAGTGTGGAAATGGAGAGTGTAAAACAGAAACAAAATTGGCAATAAAATACATTTTAAAGAAACAGAAAAATTTCATCACCCCTTGAGGTCCCCCCACCGCAAGGTGAAATGACCACAAGAGCCGGCCAACGATGTCATCGCTTCACCGTGGAAAATATTCCATCACGAACCAAAAAGTTCGGTAACTCTTATCTTTGCCGGACCATAAAGAAGTGGAACTCGTTGCCGGCTCATGTGTTTCCTCCTACTTTGACATGGATTCCTTCAAAAGGAGCGTGAAGAAACATCTTGCGGGCCAGTATGGCGATGCTAACGGATAGGATATTTTGATATCAAATCCGTTGTCATCGCGATGTGGGTTCCTCTCTTGCTTACCATCAGTCTGGGAGGAGCCAATATACTGCGCTACTATAAAAAAAAAAAAAAAAAGATGAGTTTTTTCTGTTTCTTTATAATGTAAAGATCGCTAGTCCGTCGTAAAGCACTATAAAAAATTGTAAAAATAAATTACATATTTGTTTCAAATAAACATCTCCGAATCCACTCACGAAAATGGAATAAGTATGGTGATATTCGACAGAAATACTTTTAAGACAATAATCCTTCATAGATTTTTTGTGGAGATCATAACACACTGTAGCGTCACAGTTTTTCTTAGCAACACACTTAAAATTAAATAGTTACGAAGCATTTCAAATACATTTTTTTTAATAATTTACAAAAAAAAATACCAATTATTTTTTTAAGGTTTTTGGGCTCAGTAGAAAAAGTATTTAGTTTATTTATTAGAATTTGTGATTGTATCCTAATTTAATTATTCTTATTTATGGGAGATTTCTGCTAATGGATACAGAGATCTATTGAGATAGATAGATTTATATACACTTTATTGTACAGAAAATTTACAGATAGATAGATGGTGAATTAAGGTGCTTACTGAGATAGGTTTATGTTTTATTAATAGATACTTTCCGAATAATTGTGTGTATAAACTTATGAAAAGTTCAAATTCAAATTCAAAATTCTTTATTGCACACATGTGGTTATACAGTTGACATAATTATATCATAGCTCCAAGACATGAAACCCTGAAAGGGCACAGCAACATAAACATAAATTATTCTACATAATATTTCAAAACTTAATATAAATTTATATAACGAATTAATAATATTATACTTAACTACTAAAAGGATTCTCTGGCTCATTCATGCTCAAAAAACTCCTTTTAATTGTAAAAGCTATTATTTATAAGAAAATGTTTCAGTTGGAGTGTGAATTTATTAAAGTTTTCCAGATCTTTTAAACATTTAGGGATTCTATTATATATTTTTATTGCACTTACTTCGGGACCAGTTTGGTGTATTTTCAATTTTGAGTCAGGAAAGTTTCGACAGGTTCGTTTTTAGTGATTATTTGATTGATGTTGAAGGGATTGATTTTTAAATTATTGCATACTATATCTTTACTAATATTATAAAGCTGAAGAGTAGGTATGTTTGTTAGAACGCGGTTATCTCAGGAACTTTTGGTTCGGTATGAAAAAAGTATTTTTGTACTGGATAGTCCATTTATCGAGGAAGGCTTTAGGCTACATAACATCACGCTGCGGACAATAGGAACAAAGAAACAGTAGAAAATGTGGGAAAGCAGGGATAGTGCGCGGGCAAAGCCGCGGCAAGTCCTAGCGACTTGCCGCGACTATATGATATAAAAATGTGCATCTGAATTGAGTGGTCTTCTTTTAGTTGCTAACAAAACCACAACGTACATTTTGTCAAATATTGTCATAACTCGTCGAAATCAATAAATTTGTCACTCCCATGCGCACGAGGATATTGCCCAACACGTGGGTTACTTAATTCAGTCATTAGGCAAAACAGCTTTATGCTGAATCTCAGAAATCATTCACGCTGTGAATTCAATTATCATATCAAAAATTTGTCGCATTGTTTTTCGCATAATCAAGTTACTTTTTTGTTATATAACATTTTAAGCTTGATCTCATCCTACCTGATGTTAAGTGGTAATGAGGTCGTAGCTTAAGGGTGACAAGTACAGCATAATAAATCTGTTACTTGATTTTTCGCCCTTACCTTGAAGGCTTGACCCCTGCTACTTATGTAGCACCCCCCAGGAGCTCTGGAAACCTTACTCACACGTAGGAACACAACATCACAGAAGTGATTGTTATTTTGGCTGCGGTCTTCTGTAAGGTGGAGGTATTTCACCAGTCGGGCTGCTCCAGTTCGAGCGATAAATCGCTATGTCCTAACTCTTAAAAAATCTAAGACACGCATCAAATTTAAGTTTCGCTTCAATCCTAAAATTCATAGCTAAACATTTACGTACCTATTTGATAGATAACAAAATTTCGTAACAGCAAGTAGCAAAGGTTACGTCCAAAAATCGTTCAGTCATGAATTTGTAAGTTCTACTTTCATCATGAAAATGTTGATCACAAAATTACCAAGTTATACTATGTAAGCAATTCACGCGTAGAGGCAAATCGTAGTTTTATGTCGCAGGCAGCTTAGAAGTTAGTGCACTTTTAAAATGTCCACACAACAGCGCCTTTAACATAAACAAAAATGGTAATTGGTTTACGGAGATACAAGTTTATTATATTTATTTATATATACGCAGCGACAGAGTACAAATCCAGATTTTTCATAAAATATTTATTGGACTAGCGGCCGCCCGCGACTTCGCACGCATGGAGTTAATTTATGCACAGTGTGGTACGTTACATAAGATTTAGTAATGATTCTTAATATTTTCTAGCATGAAATATAGCTAATGTTACTAAGGATGAATGTAGCTTTCCAATGATGTTAGGATTTTTGAAATCGGCATCGTAGTTTTTGAGTTTAATCATTACAAACATACAAACACACACACACAAGTCCAAATATTTCCTTTTTATATTATTATGTAGATAAAAAAAAATATTTGAAGCTGTACATGAGACTTGCATTGTATAATTTAAAAAGGTAACAATAAATACGTTTATTAAATCGTTAAGCATAACAAACACAAATATGTGAAATTAATCTACAACCAAGTTATGTTTGTATGGCCATTTGTTCTGCTTTACTGCGGCGCTAGTACAAATTTTCTCATTACGAAAAACTATTCGATTACCGTTTTTATACTTCAGGGACTCATAAAAACATAGTTAAATGGAAATTGTTACTGAATTGGTCCTAATTTCCTCTAAACTATCAAAGACCGTGATTCTGAAGGACTTCTGGATTTTTTTTCATAGGTCTATCTTATATATCTTTGATAGAAAAATGCCCGCTACAACATTAAGTTTGACATTGCATTTTTAGTCATACACTAGTGGTCTACCGCGGCTTCGTGCTTGTACTATTCCCGTTTTCTCCCACATTTGCCACTGGTTCGTCGCTCCTATGGGTCGTAGCATGATTGTGCTGAACTCTTTGCCATTTAAATATTGTTTTTGGATTTTGTTGTCATTTTTTGAATTTTCGGTATGTGTCAAATTTTTGAAGATTACAATTATTGATGATTTTCGACAAACTCAGTTTTATTTAATAATTTAAAAACTGCTTGAAACATAGTGGTTTTTTTTTATTGGTAAAATAATTATTTTACCAATAAAGGATAATTATAATTACAATTAGTTAGCTTCTTCTTCTAAGGCTTTGATTTTCTACCACACGATAGAAAATCAAAGCCTTAGAACTCTGCTAGACATTTTAGTTTATGTCAAATTTTTTTTACGGACTACTACAACTTGTTGCATATAAAAAACCTTACACTTCATTTGCTATCATTCGTAACTCGACATACTTCAGGGGAGATATTCGACTTCGAATCCACAGAGATCAAAGTGAGTGTTACTTTATGCACTATCTTTTTCACGCGTCATTCATCATCCGTCTGTCATTTGGCTCTATGGTAACGGCAGAATAGGCCTGCGTGGTGAGGTATGGCCTGTTCCAACTCGTTGGTATGCCTATGCCCTGTCGTAGAACATATCCCTATAAGATGGTACAATCATCTTTGTTATCAACACTTTAGCGGTCTGAAGGTTAAAATTTCTTGGTTCCTATTAAATTACTTTACCTACCGTAACACATTTTGTTATGACTCCCATTTCGCCAAACCATATTCCAGACAAATTAGAACGTCTAATAACATAATAACCTAATCAAAATAGAAGACACAAGGGTCTTTCTTCTATTTTGATTCTTACTTGAGTACTTCTCAATGCCTATTAGTTTTTTAACAGATTCAAATTTTGTTCACAGATTAAAAATGGCCGCCAGTTGGCTCCTCCTCGCTCTGCCCGCGCTGGCGCTCGCCAAAATCGACATCGAACTGTCAGGCAAATTCAATCCCAACAACCCTGACATGAGGGTCGACTTCTCCGGAAACCAGGTCGGCATCGTCACCGATGAAGAGCGGAACAGCTTCAAGCTCAGCGACAGTAGCCTTAAAGACGCCGTCAGGTCCTACTTCGGGAAGCGGCCGAACGACGCCTACATGCGGAGTCCCACGCCCTGGGGCGATCTCTACCAGACCTACGGCTGGGATCAGGTCCTCAGAACTCTCGTCCCACGCAGCGCGAAGATCTTAGGCATCAGCTCGCAGCCCCAGATCGTCATGCAGCAAATCTTCGAGAACAACAGCTCCCGCTCGGCTACCTTCAACGTGGGCATCTCACAGCAGGTTGAGAACACCGTTTCTTCGTCCTGGAGCAAAGGCGGAGAGCTGTCGGTTGGGCAGGAGATCAGCTACGGGTTCAACATCGACGGTCTGACCGGCGGAAGCTCAATGTCCTTCACCTACAGCTCGTCGTGGGGCAAGAACACGGAGAAATCGGAAACCGTGACAGTCGGTTCTTCGTCAGATATGGAAATCGAGATTCAGCCGGGCCAGGCCGTCATTGCGCAGCTGCAAGCGAACAGGGGCACTATCAAGGTCGAGGTGGAGTACGTGGCCAGTCTAGCTGGAGCTACAGCGGTGAACTACGACCCAACGTACAGAGGTCACCACTTCTGGGCTCTTGACGTGCGTGCGGTGATGGCTAGCGCTGGACTCAGCAACCAACTGGTCTCCAGGGAAGTCATCGAGATCGGATTCTTCTCTGACTCCAAGGTCATAGTCCACGACAAGACTCTGATGTCCACGCTTCTGGAATTCTCTCTGTGAAATGATTGACTGTATTTGTGTAATAAACGATTTGGTATTTTAGTACTGATGTCTTTTAATTGTATCTCTTGCTAGGAAACAATACACTAGGAACATGCTAGAACTCATCTTAGCTGCCTACATCTCAATATCTTGTAACATTAAGTTGTCTCTCTAACTTAGGTACTTGGTTATGTGGATTCTTAATGCGACATGATACTGAGGCAGGTATACAAACTTAAGATGCCAACTACACTCATCACATTACACAAGACTATTAGTATTTATTAATTTATTACGACAAAACCACATCTGATTAATAAATTAGTAGGTAATAGGTACTTGAATCCAGTTAGGATTATAAACAAACTTCAGGCTACAGTTACATAAAAGTTAGTTACTCATACAGGTATAAAGTAAATTTTGAGTACTAAAGTTTGAATCTACTATGTAAGAATAAGTCGGGTTTTCCTTCCTGACGCTATAACTCCAAAACGCACGAACCGATTTCCACGGTTTTGCATTCGTTGGAAAGGTCTCGGGCTCCGTAAGGTTTATAGCAGATCCTCTAAGGCGAAACGAAGTTCGCCCGTACCGCTAATTAATTTATATCAATTTTAACCTATTTTGATGAAATTTGGTATAGGTATACGTTGAATCTCAAGAACGGACATAGGCTACTTTTTATTAGAAAATAAGGGGGGGATGGGGGTAATACCACCTTTGAAAGTTTATATGGGAAAATGTTTATTTTTGAAGTTAGATATATGAAATTTGGCACAAATATAGCTCGAAACTTGGATTAAAATATAGACTACTTTTTGTTTCGAATATTAGGGGAGAAAGGGGTAAAACCGACCATAAAAGGATGTAGTCCACGCGAACGAAGTCGCGGGCACAGCTATTATATATATAAATAAAAATAGAAGTATGCATAAATGTTCTTTGATGGAAGATTTTTTAATGACAAGAAATAAATATTATCAATTAGTAATTATTTTAGTTTCAATGAACATGCATTGGGTCTAAATTATTTTTTAATATCCTTCTCCTCTATTTATCCTATTTTTTTTAAATAAAATTATAATACAGAGGATCAATATTTACATTTCGCATGTCAAATCTTCGCTTATGCACACAGAATCACTTTCCAGCAACATAGCAGATTGATCGATAAAAAATTTCGACTATCTGAAAAGCTAGTAGAATACAACACTAGGCCGAAATTTTCAATTCAGTTTTCGGCTGCGCTTGTCTGTCAACACACAATTTATGCAACTAACCTGTAAGTTTAAATGAAAATACTTTTCTCAATAATTATCACAATGTTTTAGACGATAGCTTATAATAGTTTTGAGTTTTGAATTCCGATAATATCTTTTTTATTATGCCTGGTTTGATTACCTACGAGAAACGTGATGCGAAATTGTAGTGAAACTATTTTTAAATTCTGCCTTGAGGAACATAGCCAATGTTTACCATGTACAACGCCAAAATACCAACCAATTGAATCGCTTAAAAACTACTGATTGTTATTTTATAAGTTGAATGGCAACTAGACCTTTAGTGAAGTCTATTTTGGCCAGTGTCGCGTGAGAATTAACACATTTTCACGATAAAACACCGGTGTTCAGCGCTGTTTAACCAAGGAACTGAGTAAGTCAGTAATATAAAGGCCTAGCTTGCGCCACGCGACTAAATTTTATCGCGCTCTTAACAAACGTCAAAGTCGATGCGTTAGCTGCTGATTGGCTGAAAATATAAGTGCGGTGTGCTATTAGCCAGTCAACAGTATCTAAACGTTTGTCGTCTCATGCGAGAAAATTTACTTATTGAGCATGCTAGTACCAATAATTTTCTCAACCCCTTGTATTCATATAATATATATATATATATACCCCTTGTATAGAATACATAGGTCTTGAAATCCCTAAATCACTGGTAAGGTCCATTGGAACTTTGTTTCCAAATAACGTATTTTATTTAACAGCCTAACTAAAACTGTGATATTTAATTTACAGATCCAAAATGGCTGCCACATATTGGTACATCTTGTTTCTACCGGCTCTGGCTCTTGCCTCCATCGAAATCCACTTGACAGGCGACCTAGATTCTCAAAAGCCTATCCGTTTCAACGGACCAGTCCACCAAAAAAGAGCCAAGTTTAAAAACCCTGTCTTGGCTGTAAACATGACGGGAAGAATGGTCAACGTAATCAGTGATACTGAGATGATATTTTTTAAGCTGAACGATGAAAGTTTGAAGGCAGCCGTCGGGGCTTACTTTGGGGAGAATCCTACTGACGCTTACCTCCGCGACCCGACTCCTTGGAAGCTGTACGATAACTTCAAATGGAGGCGTGTTAGCAGGAACCTTTACCCTAGAAAAGCCAAGATCTTGAACTTCAATCAAACCGTGACAGAGGAAATGTCGGAAAAGAATAGCACGGAGCCAGTCAGATGCAACAATTCGGTCTCATCATCCTGGACCAAAGGAGACGGGCTGACTCTGCTAGAAGAGATCCAGTATAAAATTGACATTACAGATCCTAGTGGTGGGAGCAATTTCTCGTTCTGCTTTACTCTGCCGTGGGGGGAGAGCGCGGAGACATTCAAATCTATAATAATTACTGATGAGGCGCTTGAGAGAAATGACACGGAGAAGGTGAAAGTTAAAAGGAACCTTATCCAGATGGAAATTGAGTTTGAAGCTAGGTTGTTCGGCGTGGTGGCGGTGAATTACGGTAAGGTTTACAAGGGTCACCACTTTTGGGGTCTGGACGTGAATGCAGTTATGGGAGCCGGTAAGCTGAACACTCGGTTCATCTCTAAGGAGGTGTTGGAAATCGTTTTCTATTCAAGCTACAACGCTGAGGACGATCAGGAATCAAAACCACGTGGACCGAAGAAAGGCAGGACTCACAAATAATGTGTTATTAGGCAAAATTATAGACGGTGATGTCACATTACATTCTGACGTGATTGCCATCCAAGTACGAGACTCGCCATGAAGGCCCTACCCTTAGATGATTAAACTTTGCATATTATAGAAAGGTAAAAAATATTTTTGATTTGAAAGATTTTACACAGTAAATGTTGAAGATAATGTACCAAATGTTAAAAAAATATTAATAGATACAGTCATGGGCAGTGTTGCCAATTTAGCGACTTTGTCGCTAGATCTAGCGACATTTCGTTTACCACAGCGGCTTAAATTATTCGTCTAGCGAGAAAAAAAATCTAGCAACTAATCTAACGACTTTTGGACTGTAAATAAATACTTACTTTAGTCTTTCATTATCTTCATAAAATTAGGCAATATCTTAGTCCAGAAATTGATATTATCAGTATTCTACGTCTATGATATTATTTAAATTCGGAACTCGTTCTGAAATCAGATATCATTCTGACAACTCTTATCTTTTATTATTTAAATAATTTCTGAACGCTACCATAGTACGGATGGAGATTATTTCTGAAAAAGATCGATATCTAAATCGATTCGAAAAGTGACCTGATGAATCGATGCCCAAAAAAATCGAGGTTTAAATCCCTATTATTTAGCGACTTCTAGCGACTTTTGATCTTTGTCCATAGCTAGCGACATCTAGCGACTTTTCAAGCGTATTTTAACGACTTTTTGACACATCGAGTTGGCAACACTGGTCATGGGTCAGTAAAATTACCATGTTTGTATATTTCTCACCTTTTCTTTTCATATTTTTCGTTTTTTTGGGAATCAAATAATAATGAAATATAATGCACTGTTTTCTACTTTTAAATACCTTTTATTTGATGCCCTTAAAGGGTATTGATAAAAAATATATTATCAGCCATCTTGTATAAGCGGCCATCTCAGATCGTTAATAATATATAAATATAAATATTGGACAAGATCACATACATTGCTCTGATTCTGTGGTAAGTAGCTTAAGCACTTGAGTTACAGAAATCAGAAACAACGACGGTACCACAACACCCAGACCCGAGACAATATGGAAAAGTTCGTTTCCCATATTGACCCGACCGGGGATCGAACCCGGAACCTCAAAGATGGCGCTCGCCAAAGTCAGGCACGCTTGCCTCTCGGCTACGGAGGTCGTCAAAATATAATATTGAATATGTATACTTAATAGTAATGTCACTTAATAGTAATGGAACCAAAGGCGTATACCTAATTTCAGATCAATTGGTTGGCAGAAAGAGAGTAAAATTTCAATTACCGACTGAAAAAAAAAAATCAAACTGGTCAAACTAAATAAAATCGTGTTAATATTCATAGTGTAGCAGTGATCTAAACTTAGGTACTTGGCTCTCTGGTAGTCCGTGTAAGTGACCCACAGAAGCAATCAGCATCTTTATTTTGTAAAAAACTCAGTACCTTGTCACGTTAAGTGAACTGTCCATTTGACTTACTTAGTCAGGCGAAGGTTTAATTTGACAAAGTACTGAGGTGTGAACAAACCTATAAATTGATCCTGAGACTATCCCATTAAATAACAAATTAAACATCTAGATTCATTCCATTCCATGTCGAAGATTCTAGAAACTGCTGGAATAGACCAGTTACTCGAATGAATAATTAATTACATGTAGGAACTCTCATTTACTTATTTGTTTGCCATGGGAAGGGTTAAGAATGCTCCTGCCATTAATCCACACGTTTTATCATTTTGTGTAATAAAGTTTTAAATAAATTAAAAGTAGGTATGGACTGACAATACTATGAACATTGATATGACTATTAAATAGCCAATAGACGCGGTATAAGTTTTTTCGGCAAAAATGACTCAAAAGCTATAATACCGCGAGTAAACCTTGCTGCAAAGTATATTATTCAATTAAGGATTGCTAAAATAAAAATGAAACACAGCTTCATTTAACAACACACTTGTTTTAAAAAATACCAAATAATTTTAGTACTAAAACATACGAGTGCCTTATTACTAGATAATATTAAACAGTCGAGAGACACGCAGTTTGTATGCAATAAATTATAGTACAGTATTGAACAAATAAATAACTATGGTCCGCGCCAGTTTATGCGGCATATGCGGTCATTCACCCCTACGCTCTCCTAATGCGACAAGATATACTGATGCTCGGTTCCAATTTTTTACGATTCGTTATGTGTCAGAAATGACTTTACGTTTTTCTCCATCCAACTGCGAGTCGTTAATTCTAATTTAATTTTTTTCTTTCTATTCTAGCTGTCAAGTCCTTAAGGACTTTTATCAGTTGCAAACCCTATTGGCTCCACATGCTACTGTGAATGTTGAATGTATATGTCTATCTACCTATCTATCTACATTTACATACTAAAGAAAATAAATTGTTCCTTGATGTACCAATTACTAAACAATATCAAACACTGACGCTTTTTCCCAAATAAACAGTAAGGATTGGTATACGCGTGCGTGAGGTCAATGACCGCTTTTGATCTGTTAACTGGCGGAAACTCGGACAAATTAATTTAATTAATGCGTATTTGTCTAAAACTAACAGAAAACATATTTCAGTAACATTTTTCCAAAAAAATAATATGTAGCAAAATAATTGTAACACGTTAATTACTTGTGTATTTAATATTTTGGGTACCAAAAACTGTCAACGACCTAATGTCAAATAGTACCCACATATAATATTTTCAGAAAAACAATACTGAAAGATGTTTTAAAAAGCTCACCCTACCAATTCCATTTTGGTGATGTAAACAATTAAGTAAATGTTTATAAATGTAAAAAAATTTGGTAACACTTTTAAAATAAATACCGGAACTTGGTAACGTAAGCTTTTTCTTTAAAATAAGTGCTATATTTTGTTTACGTCCTAAATTATATTATTCTTTATACAGATTGTGCCAAGAATGCCTAAAACTGATTTCATTTATCTGTAAATAGTAAACTTAGCTACATACAATAATTGTTTTAATTATAATTTCTCAACTCTTTTTAATGAAGATTACATATTGCATTAAAATCTTCCAATCTATTCTCAATTTTGAAATGCACTTGATAAATTACAAATTCTGGCAGTAATAGCTAGTAAATATACAAAATATGAAATCATTTAAAATATACACAAGTCATGTACATACACAGCTAAATATGTAAAAAAATCGTAATGTATATTTTTACGAAATTTAGATGTTTTACTTTACGTGCCATAAATTAAGTCTAAAATTGATTTAGAGAATTTGACATAATATTAGAGTAGGTTCTTGTGTACGAACTTAATGGACAGCGAAACACCGATGTATTGAAAATGTAATTACATTCATTTTTTCTCCCTACTTAATATTTTATCCAGTTTGTTTTTGACTTTAATGCTTTTCCAAAATTTTACAAGCTTCTCTATCTAAAAGATACTTAAATGCTCTCTTATTATGCATGATGACCCGGTAACAATTCTAATTCGTCTATTAGTTAGTCGTCAAAAAACAATCAAAACATATTTTCTGCTTTAACAAATAAGTAAAAATTGGTAATGTCTGTCTGATGAGCGCATCAAAGAAAGAAAGAAAGAAAGAAAATGTACGAATGTAGGTATTTAGTCGAATAGCGTTGCGAAAAACGAAATGTATCTAGTTTTTTTCACATGAGAAAAGAAAAATTATATGTCGAATATTTTTTTGTTATTGAAATGTTGGACCAAACAGAAAATTTTAGTTTTCTACCCTATTATGGGTTATCTCGTTTAGATACAGTCAAGGCTACTACAGTTCGAAATTAGTTCTTATGCTCACGACATAGGGGCAGTCCAGTGTGCAGTCTGACATGCTTTGTCTGTAATTTTTTATAATTTGCACATTCTACCAAAACTGGATTACAGGAAAAAGTATTATGAAAATGTACAATGTTTAGTTATTCACTTAAGTACCCTGTCACATTAAACCACCACGTGACTGTATGTCAGATAGAGGTAGCTTAATTTGACAAGGTACTGAGGCACCTTAGGACCAAAATGTCGACTATACAATTTGATTCATACAATTCTTGTCAAGCTGTATCCAAAATGACGACGATATACTATGATTCATACAATTATTGTTACACTGTACTATATTGTTTGTTACTTTTAATTACGCATTTCACGATATGACAGTATAGGAAGCATGTTTATAAATCACAAATTTAGATTATATCTACCTACATTTTTTTTATAAATTAAACTTTATTACAATTACCGATAAGTTTAATTTACTTTACAGAGATACGTATGCTGCGTTACTTAAAAATCTATTTGAATTATACACCTTTTTTAAATGGTAATTAAGTCCTTTTTGGTTTTTGTTTCTTAGAAAAATTGGGCCTTATAATATGTATCTATTTATTAAGCACACGCATAGTAACCGAATTTACTTCATTTAAATTTGATTAGTACGAAAAACAGGTGTGGTAGCCAGTTTTAAAACATTTTCCATATTTATGAGCTAAACTAAATTTAACGAGAAAAATTTATAATCATATTTTTGTGTCTACCGTTCAACAAACAAGTTTTAATGCTTTATTTTAATCAAAAATTATGCAAATTTATATCAAAAAGACAAAACTGTTTGGTGTTGTTTTTATGATAATAACAGTTTTAATACTATATATTAGAAATTAAGTCGTCAATTTACGATTTAACGAAGTTGTTTTGGAGATTAAGTATAAATAGCTTTAATATAGATAGTAATGAGTCAATCCAGCTGCAAATATATCACTTGTATGTGTTTTAAATGAATACTTATTTGTATTTGTGCATAAAAAGGTGCATAAAAATCGAACTAGAGCAGCCCTTGGTGAAATATGTCCACCTTACAGAAGACCGCAGCCAAATAGCAATCACTTCCGTGTTGTTGTGTTCCTGCATGTGAGTAAGGTTTCCAGAACTCTTGGGGGGTGCTACCAATGTAGCAGGGACCAAGCCTTCAATGCAAGGGCGACAAGTCCAGTAACAGGTTCACTATGCTGTACCTACTTGTCGCCCTTAAACTAGGACCTCATTACCACTTAACATCAGATGGGATGAGGTCTATCTTGAAGAGTAATATAAAAAGAAGACACTAAACAGCTGTGCTGTATACTAGGATATATTTCAAATCTTTAGTTGAAATCTTGGCAAATATATTCCAAACACATTAGATTTAGCAAAAAAATAACCAATATATTTTTTTGTACCTACTGTATAAAAAACATCAGCTTAAATACTTGCAATTCGATTCAGATTACAGACTTTGGACTTTGTACCACTCAAGAACTTTATAAATATAAATATTGCTTCACGCCGCACTGTATCTGTTACTTTAAAATAACTAATATACTGTAGCAGTGTTTACCTCGATGTTTTGACTGTACACTTTAAGCCTAAAGGACCTACACTCAACATCATTAGTTCGTATACTCTTAAATACCTTGTCACATTAAACGTCTGCGTGCCTAAGTAAGTCAAATAGAGTTAGTTTAATGTGACAAGGTACTGAGTTGTTCAGCAACTAAAGATGCTGACTACTTACATCTATTTATCAGAACTAGATGCGTTGAAGATGCAAATTTTTTCCATATTTAGAATATAAGGTGTATAATTCAAATAATTTATATATATATTTTGGTCTAAGTCGCAAATGTGATGCATGAATAACATGATACTTGGATAACCATAAATTAATGGGGTGAAACTTGTACACAATGGTAATTTAATAAACTAGGTTTTCGTTGATTAAATACAACTATTTACAAAATGCTTTAATTATTTAGTTCGTCATCATGTGTACTTACCTTTACTAGGTCCCGTAGTATTTTAAATTAACTGCAAGCGTCATTTAAATTGTTTGTCGTCTTCATTGACGAACAATAACGATAATCGAATAGTTTTACCGGGTTCGATCCCCGGTCGGGCCAATATGGGAAATGAACTTTTCTATATTGTCGCGGGTCTGGGTGTTGTGGTACCGTCGTTGTTTCTGATTTCTGTAACACAAGTGCTTAAGCTACTTACCACAGAATCAGAGCAATGTATGTGATGTTATATATTTATCATTATTATTTATTTACGTAATTAACTTTGTTCAGCAATGACAGTAGTTTCGGCACTCACTACTGTGGCGCTCATTCGATTTTCATACTAATTTCTCACTACATAGTACTATTTCATTATCATTTTTGATCGTACTAAAGGCGCATATGACTACCAAATTACTTTTGCAGATTATGCGTGCCTTTAAATCTATATTAACAGATAGAAACTATAAATCAAGATAAGGTAAACACCGGCATAAGTTTTGTCAGAAAAAGTTAACAACAGACAAAAATAGTAAGATCTTCCTGCCTTTTTTATAAAAGCTATTCAAATACTGACAACATTTTATGATAAACTCGGTCATGTCAAAGTCAGCTGAGACAACGACGCCATTTTGTTTTGAATGGTTCCAAACGATACAGTTTTGTAGGAAGATAAAGATTGGACAGATTTAAACAGCAATTCGATTAAACAGATCAAAATGCAAACATAATATAAAATAGCGCGTTGCTGCCTAAATATGTTATTACGGTTGATTTTTGTACATCATATTAGCGGTGTGAACCGTGAGAAACGTGAGAAATATGTCCCTGTAGAATTAATTATTGTTTATAAAAAACCAAACTGGTCATTTGTTAAAATGTACCTAGTAACTACGACCGAATCTCTGATCATTTTACACCAGATATATTTATCTTTAGGATCAGGCAAAGTATGTTAAGCTGTCCGTCAAATATACAGATTCCAGATTGAATAATTATATGGATGTTTTATTAATACAAATATCAAAATCAACCACACACATAAGTAGCGCCATTTTGTTTTGCACAAACAAAATGGTGCCGCTTCAGTAATTGATTAAATCCTAAAACTCTCTCCTTCAACTTTTGTATGGGGGTCACGCATGGTGGTACTGTAGGTGTGCGAGGGGGTGTTCGTAGAGGGGGTAGAGCGGCTGCGGGGGGTGAGGGGGTGCGGCGTGCGGGGGCGGGTGCGCGGGCGCATCGCTGTCGTCATCCGTCGAGGAGTCGAGTTGCTTGTCGCCGCCGACGCCACTGGAAAGAGAGAGAAGTATTGTTTAATATTACATTATAAATGGAATAATATTTCTGTATTAATAACTCTGTCAAGTAGTATACTTTTTGACGTCGATGCAAAAACTCTCTGCATAAATCAATTACTGACTTTTTTCTCCCACGTCTATGTTAAAACTAGCTGTTACCGGCGACTTTGTTTTTTATTTTGGAAGGAAAATATCTTATATAAATTGGAGATATGATTGAAAACCTCATAGATATTTTTTGCCGTGTATCCTTTTTGAAGTAAAACAGGTGAACTCAATCCTAGATAGAAGTATTCACTATCAGTCAATAATAGTCAATAGTCAAATCTCTTGTATTCATGTAGACTACATCAGTAACACAAATGAATAGTCTCTATACAACAGTTTTATTATCTTGTACTTGTCGCTCTTAAGCTAGGACCTCATTATTAACATCAGGTGGGATGAGGTCAATCTTGAAGTAATATAAAAAAAATACAAATCCAATGAAGCTACCTTCGGTTTGAAACCTATAACTACCAAGAAGATAACGGCAAGAAACTCGGTAGTTATTTTTTTACAAAAGACAGTTAAACCTATTACCAATTTTGTACAAATTTTAACATTGAAATCGTGTCTTCCAAAGCTTAGTTGACGGAAATGCACATGTCGTCATGTCTCAACGAATATCCCATTGATAGACCAACTGGTCTGTGAACATCCTTCTGAGCAGTTCTCAGAACAGCGACTAAGAATAGGTAGTCCTGCCCAATCAGGCAAGAGCACAAAGATATAAACGCGTGCTGGCAGCTCGATCGGAGGTAACCTGACACGCGGCCATCTTGGAAATCGTCCTTTTGTTTTTTTTTCGCTAGCCATAGAAATTGTTTTTGAAGCTATGGGGTATTGTGAAACTTAATCCTTAATTAAAAAATAAAAAGGTTTTTTTACATAAGACAGTTGTGATTTTACAGCCTAAACAGAAATTTCAATAAATCGTAGCACCAAAAATGTTTTATTAATTAAGTAATAAAAGCATCATCTTAATGTCATTGGTTTTCGTTTCAGTTATTTACGTGTCTGTATATGTTTTTATGTGCGAAATGTAATGTGAAACTGTATATCATTGCCTGAATGAAATGATGTCTGACCCGATACCGGATAGCAATTTTCAGGCCTCATAATCGTAATCAAAGCACTTTGAATACGAATTAAGCGTTTTCAAAAAACCAAATAGATATTATTTATGCAAACTATGGTTCATTTCCCAAACTTTTGTTTTCAAAAAGAAAACCTTTTGTTTTTGGAAGTCTACAGGCGTACCAAGCGCCACGCGACTAAATTGTATCGCGCTCTTAACAAACGTCAAAATCGATTGTAGTCAGTGCGTCAGCTGCTGATTGGCTGAAAATACGAGTGCGGTGTGCTATTAGCCAATCACCAGTATCAAACTTTTGTGGTCTCATGCGATAAATTTGACATATTGCGTATGCTAGGCCTGTATGCAAACGGCGGATTTACACAAAATGCTTGTACAGTAAGCATGCAAACGAATGATGCTGACTGTACAAGTCGAACAATCACACCTACCAGTCCATGAATACAAAATTGCAATAATTAAAAAAAACAAAATCGTTTTACTGAAAAAATGATACCTTGCTTTCATCTCATCCGAACACGGCGGTAGTTTACTTAATTTGACGATTCATAAATGCTTTTGTAACAGTTTACATGAATAAAGAGATTTTCTATTCTATTCTATCTTGGGTATCATTTTTGCAATAAAACGACTTTATTTTTTTTTATTTGTAGCCCTTTTGTATTCAAGGAGCGATACATGTTTATTCTTGGCCGGGAAGCCGGCACTCTTTGGCAGTCAGCGCGTGCCAAATGTCATGTGCGACCAAAAGCACGTCAGAGAATACAGTTACGACTTTCCACAACCCTTATGTCGTTGGCATAAGGACCAATATCGATCTGCAAGCGTTTACATTGACTGGTGACCGTACCGGGTCAATACTCGCATTGTCCACATCAAACGATTTAGTGACATCAAACACGAAATATACGACAGAGATTGTGACGGGGACCAGCAATGATTCATAATGAATTCCTAGCCTACTAGCATTTCGTCGACGCGCGTGCAATACCGGTAAGTACATTTTTCCGTAAGGTCTAATAAGGATTGAAATAATATGAAATAGCAGACAAAATGAATCTTTATGCAAACGGTAGATATTGCACGCGGTATTGCACGCGCGTCGGCGATTTGTCGCTCCGGCACAATCTATACTTATACTTCCCTACTAATATTATAAATGCGAAAGTAACTCTGTCTGTCTGTCTGTCTGTCTGTTACGCTTTCCTGCTTAACCTCTCAACCGATTTTGATGAAATTTGGTAGGGGTATGCGTTGAATCTCAAGAACGGACATAGGCTAGTTTTTATATAAAAATAAGGGGGGGATGGGGGTAATACCACCTTTGAAAGTTTATATGGAAAAATGTTTATTTTTGAAGTTAGAGATACGAAATTTGGCACAAATATAGCTCGAAACTCGGATTAAAATATAGACTACTTTTTGTTTCGAATATTAGGGGAGAAAGGGGTACATATTATAATCATTTATTATCACGAGATAGATAAAATCAAGTGTTTGCTTAAATTTAATAGGTGATAAATAGGATACCTTTTATCCCGATACAAAACATATGAAGTGGCGGATAATAGCCATATAATAGCTGATACAAAATAAGCAAAGCAAGCAACCGTAGTTTTAAAAGAACTTTTCGACCATAGTCCTAAATAATTAAAACCTGCATGGTGCATTTAACATTTCGAATACAACCATAGAGTCTCAGTTTTTTTTTTAATTTGTCCGTGATCCTGACATCGCGGCCGTTCAGCCGGCGACTTCCACTTCATCGAGTCCGAACAGGATTTGGAGAATTAGACCTTTTTGCACATTGTGCTAAAAAAAACAAAAGGTGTTTTTAGTCCACTTGTAACTTAATATCGACTTTAAGTTTTACCGACAGTTTTTAATATGGGTATCTAATATCTATTAGTTTGTGTACTATAGTATTTTCCAGTTATGACGAGTTCTGTGACAATAAAATTCAAGTTTGACAAATTAAATGAAGTTTCTCTGTGAAATTGGCTACTTGACAGTTTTTGAAAAAGTATTATAAAATGTGCGCCTGTTCATTTTATAGCCCAAGCAATTCGATTTATCTGGAAAAAATGTAAATAACCAGAGAAAAATAAGATTTTGTGTAACACATTTAAAAGGCGCGCGAAAACGCCAAGTCTCGTCACTGTTGCAATTATGACCTCAACGTTCTAGAAAACGAACCGATATGCATAGGAACGACTTAATTTAGATAAACGGAAAATGTTTCAATATATTCTTAATACGATTAGAGACACAATAATTCAATTTAATCGGTAAAATAATAATTGTTTCGTTACATTAAATAAATAATTTTCGCCGACAGCTGTCATTTCCGAATTGCAATGGTGGTTTCCGTTTCGGTTCTTTTGTTCCACAGATAAAAAAAGTAAAATTCATTTTGCAAAAATAAAATACTAACTATGCTTTTAAATAAAAAATAAAAATGTAAAATGATTACTTAACTAATAAGCTAACATATCTAACACTTTTCATATTTTATTGTTAACACTGTCAAGTAGCCAATTGTAATTTTATTACAATAGATACGGCAACAACAGGTCAAGGTAAATACTTGCAGTTGGAAATTGGTTCTTATGCCCGCGACATAAGGACTGTGCAATGTCCAAAGTGAGTAGTCTGATGTGCTTTTGAATATAATTATGTACCTATTTTTGAAGCAAAAGTAATGAATTAAAGGTAACGGTAAAGTATTTTTTTATTAAATATTGTGTTTTTACTAACAAATGGATCTTTGTAGTCGGAAACAAAGAAATTTGAAATTTAAATTATCTAATTCCGAATAACATTCTTGCGAAAATTTCCACTTTCCCAACCCTATTTTCTTCAATTGTCAGTGTCCAACGCACTAATTCATGCAGAGCCAAAAAAAATATTCCGCAGAGTGATAATCTTAATATTTCATCACGGAATATTTTACGTATTTTATTTCACCATGGTATAGGTACCTAGTTATTTAAAAGCTTTTGTAAATGTGTTTGTGTACATAAAATTTACTTTACATAATTTGTGACTTTATATAACTCACTCGTCAAAAAATCGAACTAAAAGAACATATTTCTCTAAAACATGACCACCTAGTGGAATCTAGAAAGATTTTTTATTACTTTTGAATGGAAATTTAATCAGTGCCACACAGTTCCGTCTATTTAATTAACAACGCTTCCAAATTAAATAAAAAATAATGAACACCATCCAATTTATCTAACCAAGCAAGCCCAATGTAAATTAAAATAGTAAAGTACTCAATAATAATAAAATATAACATCCCGGAGTCCGGCCCTGCGCTTTTAGAAACACAGATGTGACGGTGTCGGGTTACATAGCGGCGTCTCGCTCCCTCGTATAGGGGCGTCTCGCTCGCACCGAGATGGCCTCTTTACTGGGAAGCTTGGTTTAATTCGGTGTTGGAAAGTAACAAATAAATAGTACCTATTATGGACACTTTTGATTTTACAAGTATTAAAACCAAAAGTAAGAATTAAAGGAAAGTGTGTTCGAAAGTGGAATCTCAATTAATTAGTGGATGACGTGTGGCTAGTCAATTCAGATACTTTTTTACACTTGTCAAAACACGACAAGGATGTTGTTTGCCTAGTCAACTGATATACTTTTAAATACCTGTCAAAACATGATTCCTTTATTTTGGTTCCAACTTCTACGATTCGTAATGAGTCAAAAATGGCTATCCGTTTTTCTCCAACCGACTGAGTCGTTAATCCCATCTTTGATTCACTTTCCATACCAACTGTCATCAGTCGTCTATCGGTCGTTTTTAGCTTACGCCTCGTATGATGTATTACTATCCGTAACTAGTAGAACAGATTGGTTTTTAAACGGTTTTATTTAGCTCACCCTGTTTGTTTTATTATTTATTCTTGGGTCAAATTTAGTAATTCAAATTTCACCCTCTTCCTATCAACCGATTAATCTGAAATTTTGTATTTTGGATTTTGGTGACAATACAATATATTTATTTAAATATTAGAATCGGGCATTAATGATTTTTAATTAATATAACCGTCTATCACGTCACGATTTCACTTATCGACACACTGATTTTTTAAATGCTTTTGGACCATTTTAAAGCGTCTGAAAGATAATTGGAAAACAAATCGTCATGTGCTATGTAACATAAAATCCTCGTTTAATAGATTATTCGATGAAGTTACTAAACTTTGACGTCACAAATTTTAGTTATCAACATAGCTGACTTTTAAATAGTTCCGTGGATTCCAAAATCGGTTTTTAAAGGACTTTTTGCAAACAAATGTATAGTTCTACAGTTTCCTTGAACAGTATTAAAATTAGTTTAGTTAGTTTATTTCTGGACATTCGTTAGGAGCGCGATACAATAAATTATATATAAAAAAAAAAAATACGCGCGATATAATTTACTCTTTTTAAATTTACTATAAATACACCGCAGTAAATATTCTATAAAATTCGTGTTCCATTTTAAACATTTGAAAAAAATAAAAGAAATGTATAACGCGATAGTAAATTGGAACGTGCCAGAGCATCCCGTTTTTATTCCACACTAACATTATAAACAGAAAAGATTTGTATTTTTGTGTGTAAGTTTGTAATGGATAAACTCAAAAACTACCGTGCTGATTTCAAAAATTCTGTCACTATTACTAAGCTACATTTACCCTGAGTAACAAAGGCCATATTTATTGTTAGAAAAGTGTAAATTATAGACATCTAGTGTCGCATTTTGAAACAACTACCTAATATAATCTAGGCTCCCGCCTATACTTTTTATATCTATTAGCTGTAGAAAATAAATAATAAAAATGTCGCTCTAAGAATTCCGAATAAGTATTGTGTACTAAACCTAAACTTTACATTAGCCTAAGTTCAGGCGTACGAAATCGCGGGCAGCCGGTATTTTAAATAAGTTAACGTCAGACAGTAAGTATTTCATATTAACTACAAAAAAATTATAGCGTTTACCCGTTAACATATTTCAACCGTTGTATCCATCAAATACCTACGTCTGCACCGCACATCCCACAGCCAAGGGGAGTACGCACGTTTGCCTATCCATTTGGTTGGCTTCGGAAACCTGATACGCCACAGTACGTCATTGCCAACGAACCTTTCAAGCTAAAACACGCTCTATATTCAAGCTTTAAGGTCGTTTCTGTTGTAGAGAGTGACATAGTTGGTGGGTAAAGTACTAAATTGGAGTGGAAATGGTATAAATTCAATATTTTGCAGACAACGCGTCGGTAATGGTTGGTTTTGCGATGATAGCGTTATGGCGGGGAGGGAGTTTTGTTAAGGGGTATTTTTAACGACTGTCTGTTGCTTGTGACTGTGTTTATTTCGGAATAAAAGGTCTCCTATGTGTTGTTGGAATGACTTTTGTTGATATACAGGCTTAACATGCGTATGCATACAATAATAATATAAAATATTGGACAACATCACATACATTGCTCTGATTCTGTGGTAAGTAGCTTAAGCACTTGTGTTACAGAAATCAGAAACAACGACGGTACCACAACACCCAGACCCGAGACAATATGGAAAAGTTCGTTTCCCATATTGACCCGACCGGGGATCGAACCCGGAACCTCAGAGATGGCGCTCGCAATACGTCAAATGTCTCGCATGCGACGACAAAAGTTTCTATTTGGACTAGCATACGCAATATGCCAAATTTATCGCATGATACGACAAAAGTTTCGATACTGTTGATTGGCTAATAGCAAACCGCACTCGTATTTTCAGCCAATCAGCAGCTGACGCACTGACTTCAATCGATTTTGACGTTTGTTAAGAGCGCGATAAAATTTAGTCGCGTTGCGTATGCTAGGCCTATATACCGTTGATTGGGTGATAGTACACCGTACTCGTATTTTCAGCCAATCAGCAGTTGACGCATTGATTTTGATATTTCATAAGAGCGCGATAAAATTTACTCGCGTGGCGCATGCTAGGCCTAATAGTCACGCAAACTTTTATACAATACAACTAGCAGTTTACTGAATTCGTCCGGGTTTATTTATAGGTATTAGTTGACCTGACAGACGTTGTTGTCTTAACGACGACGATTTTTTTTTTAATTTTCTTCCATACGAACCTTCTCCTGACAATAACAAACACAGCATACAAAAAAAAATTGGTCCAGCCGTTCACGCGCGATGACGTTACTAAGGTAAATAGGGATTAATTTTAATATAAAGTATAGAGTTTAAAATAAATAAGTTAATTTACAAACAGGTCTTGAACCTGTGCGGGCCTAACATTGGCGTCGTACCATCTCTGAGGTCCTGGGTTCGATCCCCGGTCGGGTCAATATGGGAAACGATCTTTTCTTTATTGTCTCGGGTTTGGGTGTTGTGGTACCGTCGTTGTTTCTGATTTCTGTAACACAAGTGCTTTAGCTACTTACCGCAGTATCAGAGCAATGTATGTGATGTTGTCCAATATTTATATATTTATTTGTTTAAAAAAGGCCCGTAGAACAGAACGATATGCTGCATCACTTATAGTCACGTATCGTATCATCGTAGAGTATCGAAATGTAAAAAGACATACGTCTTGATGCTAAAATACTTGAGTTCAGCTTTTTAACATGCTTTTTTTAAACTTGGGTTGTAACTAACTATGTATGTAACGGAATGATTCTCACCGGTTTCTAAACGTGTGAACAACTTGAAACTTTGCATACGTCTAAAGGACCGATGGCAATATGTTTTAATAGACCTTTATTTTTATTCTACTTAATTAATTATATTCATACAAAATTGGACGAAAAAAGAAAAAAAAATTTTTTTCTTTTATAGCAAATCAAACTAAATATATATTTAAATTACAAACAGAATAATTGAATTCAGCGTGAATAGCGTGGATGTATACTAAGATATTTTTTATAACTCTTCCTTCTTAAATAAAATTCTTTACGTATTTGTCAACTAGCAAGTTGGCAAAATTCTTATTAAGCACGAATGTGCATTAGGACCTACAGTTTGTTTAATTTAAATATATATATTTTTTAATTTTTCTTATTACTTTGAATCAATGAATTATTTTTTACAATTTACTACATTATTTTATCTAATTACTACACTGTATGTCTTAGTGCAAAACTAGTTATAAGTTCAGCTATATTTGTAATATGAACGACAGAGTTTCTTGCCGGGATCTTCTCTGTAAGTTATAGGTTCCGAACCGGAGGTAGCGTCATTTGCATTATATAGACGTTTCATAAATATTACTGGTGTAATTTACATGAATAAAAGAATATTGAATTGAATTGAATTGAATTTATAATAATTATACCTTAGAGTACAGTGAAACCTGGTTAATTGGAGTCTCAAGGGACCAAGAATTTTGTATGTAAGTATATCGATAAGCACCCCACGCCTTTTGTTAGTTTTTTACTATTCACAATTGTAATGAAAACTGAAAGAAAGAAGAAAGAAAAGAGATTTATTGACCGTACAAAAAATAATATATTTAAGAGAGGTAGAGCATAGCAATTTATCGCTCGAACTGGAGCAGCCTGACTGGTGAAATACCTCTACCTTACAGAAGACCGCAGCCAAATAACAATCACTTCTGTGTTGTTGTGTTCCTGCGTGTGAGTAAGGTTTCCAGAGCTCCTGGGGGGTGCAACATTAGTAGGAGGGGTCAAGCCTTCAAGGTAAGGGTGACAAGTCCAGTAAAAGATTTATTATGCTGTACTTGTCACCCTTAAGCTAGGACCTCATTACCACTTAACATCAGGATCAGGATGGGGTCAAAAAAAAAAAGAATATTTTCTCTGTGGTTATAGGTTCCAAACCGGAGGTAGCTTCATTTTTTTAAACAGATATTTCATAAATATTACTGATGTAATTTACAATAATAAAAGAACTTATGTTTGTAAGAATGTATGTTTACATAAAATCTACCCATTTTTAGTAATTTATTTAAAATCATGAAACAAAGTTGTTAAGCAGATAACATATTGTTTATGGATTGGATAACACACCGTGTCTATGGTCGACGTCGAAATAACAGACGCGCCCACCCGCGCGACTGTGGCGCCGTAAAAAATGACGATAGAGTCGTCGTATAACGAAATAGTTATGGTTATAGCAGATTTATTGGTTTAGGGTTCAGCCGGCAGGAGCGTGAAACCATTATATGTACGGTTCCAAGAAATATACGATTTTTGAACGAAACTGTTTTGATGACATTTTCTTTTTGACAGCTTATCTCTCATTTTTGTTACAAAAACTTTAATTTAGGTACCTTTAATCCTTTAATAAACATTTTTTGACATTTGTATGGTGTTTGAAATTATTTTTTTAGTACAAACTCCGCTTTAGTACAAGTTACCGTATAAAGTAATTGCTCTGATTGCTTTTACGTTATTAAATATTTTCTCAATTTATATTTCTGCACGCTCGTACCCGTTTTACGTTATCAACTACTTCCCTTACCTCAAGGTTGTCTGGATGAGATTGCTTTCCAACTTTAAGACCACCTAAATTGTACTATAATGTGTCTGTTAAATCAATTACTGTAAATGTTCTGTGCAATAAAGTATACCTATCTATCCTCTCACCCTACAACTACGTATACGGAACCTAAAGCCCAACATCGATTCGCGCTTAGCCTGTTTTTGGGAGTAAATCCTGCGCACGGCCGACTGAGCAGATGGCTCATGATAAGATCAGGAGATAACTGGCGTTCTGGTGGCAACAGACGTACTTTGAATCCTGTACATATGAGCTTGGTGTTAACAACTGTTACAATTGGATAGTTCATAGTTTTTTCAAAGAACTTCTAGCAACCGGGGCCCGGATTTGAACGGATGGAAGGTAAGAGAGGTAGGGCATAGCGATTTATCGCTCGAACTGGAGCAGCACGACTGGTGAAATACCTCCACCTTACAGAAGAGCGTAGCCAAACACGGAGGACAGAACCAGTGGAGAGCGTATTTGACGTTTTTTCTTAGAAACGCAGTTCACTGCTTTCGGTGCGGGGGATGCGTGTGCCATTGTAGCACTCATTGATAATTGCATTGTCACGTGACAGTAACAGGGAGACCAAGGCAATCGCGGTTATCGATATCGATAAAAATAAATATATTTTAATAATATGCTCTGTAATGAATAATAGCAGGGGTCAAACCTTCAAGGTAAGGGCGAAAAGTCTAGTACCTAACAGATTTATTATGCTGTACTGGTCGCCCTTAAGCTAGGACCTCATTACCACTTAACATCAGGTGGTATGACATCAATCTTAAAGTTATAAAAAAAATGCCGGATTAATTCGAGCCATTGTTTTTTACCCAGTCCTCATCCAATCTACGTTTCAGTTCTGAAATAGATTCGATTAAATTGATACCATTGTAAGATATCAGTTTCTCAACCAATTAACAAAAACTCAGTATCGATAAGTTAGTCTGTTAACTATTTCAGCAACTACTGGTAGCATAAGAGCTAGCGACACTTGATATCTGACGATTAAATGTTGGTAAGAAATAATACTCAAGATAGCATTTCGTGTAGTACATCACTATATCGAATAACTTTAGCGTTTCTTTGTGTACAAATATGTAAATCGCGATTTGGATAATATTTCAAGAATACGGTAAAATACAGGTACTTTACGTGTTATGATAAGAATACTAAAATAAATAATATCAGGTACCACACTATAGATTCATTTCCTTCTTTTTAACAGTGTTCAAAAGATTAAAAAAATAACCAAGAACCAACTTTTAAATTTTAATTTAAAATATACAAATAAATGCGCCAGATAACCACACTATAGATTCATTTCCTTCTTTTTTACAGTGTTCAAAAGATTAAAAAAATAACCAAGAACCAACTTTTAAATTTTAATTTAAAATATACAAATAAATGCGCCAGACAACCACATCTATCACCTGGTCTCAAACTTAGGTTTCGCCTTGTACCTACTAAGAGCACCAGACGAACGTATACTAACTGACATAAGAATTAAAATTGAATTGCAAATATTTAACCTGTTGTATTGTTCATAATAAATGTCAGATTAAATATAAAATTAAACATTGGACAACATCACATACATTGCTCTCATTCTGTGAGTAGCCACATTATTTGGTTTACAGAAATCAAAAACAACCACGGTACCAAAACACTCAGACCTGAGACAATATAGAAAATTTCATTCCCTTTATTCAACCGACCGAGATCGAACCCAGGACCTCTAAAAACGCAAATAATGCGATCGTCACGCCCTTAGTGTAGCTTGCTCTTAGTATCTGACGAGTGTTGGCAATTTCGCAACGAAATATGATTCCATCGACGAATCAGCATTCAACGTAGTCATAATATGTGTGTCACCGTGTTTGTGATAAGTAGTATATTGCAGTGAGTGCTTTATAAATGCACATCAAATGCAGTTCCAATTAGCGGAATAGGCAGCTGATTCAATCTCTTAAGGCCGAAGTACCTTTTAAAAGCCAGACTATGCTCGTCACGCGAAACGCATACTAATCCGTGAAAACAGCGTGAAGAAACATCTTGCGGGCCAGTATGGCGATGCTAACGGATAGGATATTTCGATATCAAATCCGTTGTCATCGCGATGTTGGTTCCTGTCTTGCTTACCATCAGGCTGGGAGGAGTCAATATACTGGGCTACTATTAAAAAAAAAAACATTTTTTCCACATTTACAACTGATCCTTCGCGCCTATTGGGTCGTAGTGTGATGTTATATAGCCTAAACCCTTAAAAATATATTTAAAGCTGCGGCTATTCGCTAGAGACGAATAATTTTGTGACGGCGGCCATCTTGGACCGATTTTTATCAAACATAGAACACTTGGGCGTTAAAAATGTGAAATAACGTAATAAAGGATAAACAATCTTCTTTATCACAGTCTAGAAAAATCGTCATAAAGTTAAAAATTGTTCAGTAAATAAATCAATTCGAAGGCTTTACGAAAGTTTATCACAGTTTAAAGGTGAACGAAATCTCAAACTTGCAGTGAACTGCAATTTTCAAACAGTTTTTGGCACTAAGACTAATTCGATTACCGATTTTTTTCATGCTAAGGTTATCGATTAATGCCCGGTTCGAATATTTTAAAAATGATCTGTTCTAGTTACGGAGAGAGATTAAAGCTGATGGAAAGTAAATTTGAAATCAGAATTAACGACTTGTGGAAAAACGGTTAAGTCATTTTTGACACATTTCGAATCTTATTATTTTTTATTTTTTTTAATAATGTTATGGCTATGCACGGCTTGTGCTTGAGCCAGTACCGGTATCTTAAAATATTGGATCCTGGCATTAAACGAAGGTTTTCTTTTTTTTTCGTGTACGTAATAAATATGTACTTGAAATATTTTAAAACTCACCTATCTTTGTGTTCCGCTTGTCTGTCCCTTTGCCGCCTGTTTTTGAACCAATTTGAAACCTGCAAAATTGAATAAATATATTTATAACACATATATTTATATCATCAATAAATAGGCGACGTCCGCACCCGAGAGGCAAGCGGGCCGGACTTCGGTGTTGATCTCTGAGATCCCGGGTTCGATTCCCGGTCGGGTCAATATGGGAAACTAACTTTTCTTGCAGGGATGACGCCCCCAGTTAGTAGGTATCCGTCGTCTGGTTTTTTTTTTCTAACTGACTATAGATGATGGCCGCAGATGGCCTTTTCATCTTCACCGGGCTTGCGGGGGTGCGGAGGGCTCACACCCCTATCCGTCGTCTGGTGCTCATAGTACCTATAAAGGGAAACTTAGTTTGAGACCAGGTGATTGGTGTGGTTGTTTGGCGCATTTATTTTGTTTAATTTTTTAAATATAACTAGCTAGTATTTTCACCGGAGTACTTTTACATTCACTAATAAACAGCCAATCAAATCACGTTCAGTAGTTGTCGTCTTCTAGCCGATTAATATTAAAACAAACATTTTTTTCTGAGAGGTAACCCGATAGTATTGTCTCGAGGAAGCAGGCGGTGTCGGGTGTCGACCACAGATCTGCATCGCTGGTGACCGCCATATTTATACATATAGTATGTTGTATGTATGTCGCAGTCATCTGGTTTAATCAGCTATTTCATTGGATCACTAGCGCGTTCATTGAATGACGACGTTTAATTGAATGACTAAAGGACAAGTCGTCAAATTGTTTAATATAACGTTCAACTTCTTGACTGAACGTCATTTAGCATAGTCGTTGAATGGTATATAACTGACTTTGTAATGTTTGATTAAGGTGACTATAAGATCGCAACTTAAAAGATAACTAACTTTAGATAAAAAAATGAGGACATGACATAACACACCTAAATAAGATTTTTTATTATGTTTTAACAATTTTAAGTGTTAAGACACTTAGGCTAAAAATATATCATATTTTTTCAAAAGTACTGTATTAAAAATTGGGGGAAGAGGAAAAGGTTGGAATCTCAATTTCACTCAAAAAATATCAACACAGTGTTAATCTATTAGATCTGTACCAGCTGTTTGACGCCATCTTTGTTTTGACCAGCACTAACGCCGCAGTGGAAAAAAATTGTACTAAATTACAATCACCTGACTGATTTTACGTCCGCTATGTTCAAAGGGCTATGTTACAATACGCTAACTTGTTGGACGTTGAGTGAGGCTCGTTCATTCAACGTTCGGCCTAGTCATTCAATTAAACGTCGTCATTTAATAAACGCGCTAGTGATCCAATCAAATAGCTGATTCAACCAGATGACTGCGACATGTAGATGAGCAAGTTTTAATATTATTATTTTATTACTACCAAAGTTTTAATATTATTATTTTATTACTAAACTAATGGCCGCCCGCGACTTCGTACGCGTGCACTTAGTCTTTTCTAGCAATAAATATAGATGGTCGGTTTTACCCCTATCCCCCCTTATTTTCAAAACAAAAAGTAGCCTATGTACGTTCTATACCGAATTTTATCAATATCTACCCTTCGGCGAATAAAGTCGAATGTGACGAAACGCGTTTACGCCGCTTACGTCTTTATTAGCCCAGCGTAAAGTCGTAAGCGGCGTAAATACGTAACGTCACATACGACTTTTTTAGCCGAAGGATACGACTGTTCGGAAGTTTAGGCGTGAAAGCCGGACAGACAAACAGACAGATAGGCATACTTTCGCATTTTTAATATTATTATGGATACATTTCGGAAACAAAATAGGTACACATAAAATATTGACCCCGCGTCATTATCTACATATTGCAAAAAAGGCCTAAGTGTCACACCGTTTAATCTCATTAAAAATTCGATTGAGATCAAAACAAAATGTAGTACTGTTTTAAGCCTCCCCCGCAGTATCGCGAATTTGAACGAAATTAACCAAATACGATAGTGCACTTCGGTTTGCCTCGTCAAACTTCGCCTTGCCTCGGGCGACTTCCATTCGTAGTCGGGTATAGAATCAACTTCGTCGGAGTTTACCGAGGATCTTCGCGAGTAGTCTGTGTCGTGTAGTTAAACAAGTGGGTTAAGTCACACTTCGGACTCGATTACTGAAATTAATCATCACTTAGATACCTGTACAGTAGTGAGGCCCGTAGTTTCTGCTAGTTCCCGTTTTTCCCTTGGCGAAGGGTACGGGTTGTGGAGGTACCAATCGCGGAGGACGGATCGGGACTTTTCCTGGATGGACAAACAAGAAATATGATTATACACGCCAATTAATTTTCAAACCGAAACGCCTAACTGACAAATATTTTAAATAAAGAAAATTGTAATGTGAGTGCTACAAGGGGAACTTGGTTTTTTATTTTTCTGTTTCTTTAAAATATTCAAAAGTTCGTCGGTGCGACAATAAAAAAAATTACCAAATTGACCGTTAAAAAAAGCAAGTGTCAGTTTTGACAGTAATGTCCGCCATATTTTCTGATTTCAGTAAGCCTATTATGACTTTGCCTTTAGACTTAACTTATAAACTAGCAGCCCGCCGTAGCTTTGCACTCGTTTTTTCCACATTTTCCACTCATTCGTCACTCCCATTGGTCGCAGCGTGATATTATTTAGCTTATTGCCTTCCTGAACGAATGGACTATCCAACACAAATAATATATTTCAAATCAAACTCGTACTTTATGAGATTAGCGCTTTCAAACAAATAAACAAACAAACTCTTCAGCTTTGTAATATCAGGAAAGGTTCTAAATAAGACACTTGTTGTCACTAAAACTGTGTGAATTTCGTCTTCTACAAAGACACTAATGTACAAAGCTATTCAAATGTCATAATAAGTATTTCGTCTACTGTGATAGGCTGAAAATACGAGTGTAGTAGATAGTAATTTCTAATCGCACACTTCATAATAAGTCTAGCCCTTTTGGGTTACCTACTTGAGTGCGAAAGCAAAACCAAGCCAAGATTTAGTTCCTTCGAAAACCTTTCGTTACATTGATTCGTTTCATCAAAAAACTGTTTTACGAAAAATTTTACTACAAATCAAAAACAAGTGCGATATTCTCAACATTACTTTTAAAAAGCCACTAAAAGCGTCAGGTTTTCGATTTTGAACTTACGTCTATTAAATTACGTCTTTGTTTACCTTAAAACAGTATGATGTTTCTTCTCCGTCCCATATCGTCCGGGGTAAAGGGAACTTGCGTCGAACCCTGTACTTTCCGACGGCACCCAGCGGCCGGCCCCTTAGCCTTTCTGCCTCCATGTAATGGGCTGTGAAATATCATCAACGTTAACATACCTTAATTATTAGAGGGAAAATGCAGTCGCCATGACTATGTAGAGGTATAATATATTTTCCCATGGCACCGTCACAAGGCGATGATAGGTGCGGGAGTTTTAATGGGTAAACCTACATACGCCACTGCTTAGCCCATCGTAGAGGTACAGTGCGCCAATGTATTCCCCCTCCCCTCTTCCCTTTTTAAAAAAGGGGGAAAACGCATTGCCATACTTACCGTCACCCGGGGGGGGGGGGGGGGGTGGATACCTTTGACCACAATTTCTGTAGCTAGGATTGGTTGCGCGCTAAAAGGAGTTCTTGGAAAGCACAGCAGCGCATTTCACTGATGGTATATATGCAGCAAAGACTGTACCTTTAAGCCACAAGTTCTGCAGCTTGGCGTGGTTGTGGGCACTGAAGGTGTGCGACTCCAGCAGCCGGTACAGCTCCTTGAAGTTCCCTCTGTGGAAGGCCACCATGGCCTTGGCTTTCAGCACCGATTCGTGAGCGTGGAGCCGCTCGCACGCCGGCAGCGACCAGAGGAACCGGCCTAGCCTCTCGATGTTGCCGGCTTGTTGGAGCACCTGGGAATTATTGAAATTAGCTCTTGGCTCTCGGGAATAACGAAGCATATTGATGGATTTTTTTTTAATAAGTCCACAGATTTTTGAGTTTATTCGTTATAAACACAGCCATCTATTATGTCTGTTATCCATACTAATATTATAAATGCGAAAGTAACTCTGTCTGTCTGTCCGTCTGTTACTCTTTCACGCCTAAACGGCTGAACGGATTTTGATGAAATTTGGTATAGGCATACGTTGAATCTCAAGAACGGACATAGGCTACTTTTTATTAGAAAATAAGGGTGGGATGGGGGTAATACCACCTTTGAAAGTTTATATGGGAAAATGTTTATTTTTGAAGTTAGATATATGAAATTTGGCACAAATATAGCTCGAAACTTGGATTAAAATATAGACTACTTTTTGTTTCGAATATTAGGGGAGAAAGGGGTAAAACCGACCATGAAAGGATGTAGTCCACGCGAACGAAGTCGCTGGCACAGCTAGTCTGGTTATAAACAACGATTTGAATAAAAGGAGGATTTGCAATTCGATAGTTTATATTGTACTGACGCTAATGAAATTGTACTGACTAATTACGCGTGGTCATATGCCCGGTTCATATATTTTACGATTCGTAATGCGTCCAAAAATGACAATCCGTTTTTCTCCAACCGACTACAAGACGTTAAAAAATAAGGTAAGGGCGACAAGTCCAGTAACAGATTTATTATGCTGTACTTGTCACCCTTAAGCTAGGACCTCATTACCACTTGACATCAGGTGGGATGAGATCAATCTTGATGTGCAATATAAAAAAAAAATACTTATAGTAGGTACCATATATTTAAGAGAGGTAGGGCAAAGCGATTTTCACTCGAGCTGGATAATACCTCCACCTCACAGAAGACCGCAGCCAATTAACAATCACTTCGGTGTTGTTGTGTTTCTGCGTGTGAGAGTACTATTATTTTAAAAACGAAACTTCACGCATTAAACGTTTTTACGAATAAAACAATTAGAAGTAAGAACACATACAGACAGACGGCTGCTTCCCACTGACATCTTGTATTGACTTAGGACAGCAAAAACTGGACCGGATACGGCATGTGCAAACTACGCATACATTGTGTGTTTGCGGCCACCCCGCTATACTAAGCTGTTACCAGTTCGCCAAAATGGGAATTTGAAGGTTTGGAAGCAGAGTTTAGTTCGCCAAAATTGAAATTTGAAGACTGATTTGGAGAAAAGGTTAGAATTTTGCAAATGTCATGTTTCACACTTTTTAATACAGCAACACTCATATTTGTGTCGGGCCACAAGAGGGGCCATTCATAAAGTACATCACGCGAATTTCATGATTCTTTGAGCCCCCGCCCCCTCGTCCTTCTTTGTTTTTAAATTAAATCAGTTCCGAAATTAGTTTTATTTAGATTTCAATTATCTATTGTTTATGAAATCAACATTATATCAAATGCTTGCGACACGACCCGGCTTCGCACGGATGCAATGTAAATATATGTAGGTACTTAGAAATGTTGACTTTTCTATTCTATTCATTTGTATTTTTCATTACATACCAGCGGACCCGACAGACTTCGTCCTGTCAAAAAGATTTGAAATGTGACTTGACTCTAAATTTTAGTTAGAAAACGTTTGTACTGGAAAAAGAAAAGTTTTCCCGGCAACTATCCGGTTTTTTTTCTCGCCGTAAAAACCAACATTGGACAGAAAAATATTCGTTGAAGTCCAATGATGGTTTTTACGGCGAGAAAAAAAATCGAATAATTGTCAAAATTGGTCCAGGCGTTGTCGAGTTATGTGCTTACCAACACATTTTACGATTCATTTTTACATAATAGATATTTTTTTAGTTTAATTAATATTTCGAATTACGCTATTTAATACCTCTAGTTATATTAGGAATGTGATGTCACAAAACTAAGGACCCCTCCCCCCTCTTCATGTTTGAGCTAGTTATAAAATAAAAAGCAATCATAAACAACTACATTTTCTTAAATATTAAAGTGTAAATTGATCAGGAGTTATATCCTATCATTCCCCTAATAGACTGATGAAAGGTTTCTCCAAATAATTAAGTTATGCTAATGCTGTGCCCACTGTGCAGGGGTCCGACCGAAATAATGGGTTCGATGCATCGTTACTGCAATTAGGTTTAATGGCGATAACAGTGCACCTTGTTATTTGGATCAATTTACTGTTTATGCACGTGGCGGGGGAGAATTACTGATTATCAAGACCATCTACACTAATATTTGTTTGTTTAAATGTAACACTGCTGGTTCTAATTGATTTTTTTTGTGTTAGCTAGCCCATTTATTGAGAAAAGAAAGAAATAAAGAAAAAAACATTTATTGGCACACATAGAACACAACTTTTGTACATATAGTAGGTACTTATATAAGGTACATTTATGTGCCAAAATATCCCAGCCTCAGCACGAGCTGCTGCAGCGCAATGCTGCATCAGCGCTGGTTTTCAGGTGAGACCTTGCGGTGAGTGGCGCAATATTAAAGTAACAAAAAGTTTATTTGAAAACAGAACAAAATAAAAAATAACGATTATCAGTAAAAATATACGTAAACAATACAGATAGTCAACATATTATTCATGTAGTTTTATAAACTTAACACATTTGAAAAAAATATGTACAATAATATACAATTAGGTCACAACAATATAACACAGCATTAATGGAGTAAGAAAAAGAAGAAGAAGCTAGGTGGATGAATAAACCCCAAAAATGGCCGCCTTTGAGTTAGAAGCTCAGATCATAGAAAGAAATGTTGTTTGTGTAATGTTCTGTGGTTAGAAGTATTGGAAAGAAAGAAAAAGTCTAGATTGTTTGTGGTCCATGAAATATTGCATTTATGAAGGTTTTGGGCTTGAAACTACGCTTAAAAATAAGACTGGACTGGCTATTTGTAACTAAGATTAAAATAACCGCTTTCAACTACATGCATATGAATATGTATACGGTATATGTATCAAAAAAAATCCGTCTGTCTGTTTGTTCCGTCTAATTTTTGGCTGGACCGATTTTGGTAGGTTAGCTGATGTGATAATGAGTAACTTAGGCTACTTTTATATTAGAACAAAAATTTAATTCCTGTAGACCACGCGAACAAAGTCGCGGGCACCGGTAGTTTAGTAATAAAATAAATCAAGTTTTTTGATGCAGTTGAAGGCGATATTATTTTTATTAAAATTTCAGATCGAGGGTTGATATAAGTAAGTAGTTACTTACAATCGTCTCCTAATCCCGTAACCATGATAGAACCGCCCCCAATCTTATTATTTCAACCCCAGAGCCGCTTACGTAAGCGACCCCAGGGGGCGCGCCTAATACAATTAATTGCAGAAACATAATCCATAGATAGATACACATTATCGCACAGAAAAATTTACAGAAATCGGTTTCACAGACATATTCAAGTACAATCAGTACAGACAGTCTTATTGCTAGAAAGCAATCTCTTTCAGACAACCATTTAGGTAGAAGAAATAGTAGATATCCATACTATAAAATAAATAAATAAATATTGGACAACATCACATACATTGTTCTGATTATGTGGTAAGTATCAAAAGCCCTTGTGTAACAGAAATCAGAAACAACGACGGTACCACAACACCCAGACCCGAGAGAATACAGAATTCTCGTTTCCCATATGGACCCGACCGGGGATCGAAACCGGAACCTCAGAGATGGCGCGACGCCAAAGTCCGGCACGCTCGCCTCTCGGCTACGGAGGTCGTCAAATATAAAGCTGAAGAGTTTGTTTGTTTGTTTAAACGCCCTAATTTCAGAAACTACGAGTTCAATATGAAAAAGTATATTCAAGTTGGATAGTTCATTTACCAAGGAAGGCTATAGGTATAACATCACCCTGCGACCAATGGAAACAAAGAATGAATGGAAAATGAATGCACTGCTTGTTAATATATTAAAAACAAAATTTACAAATTCATTTACTTAAAGAGTGGTATGGCATAGTGATTATCGCTCGAACTGGAGCAGCCCGACTGGTGAAACACCTCCACCTTACAGAAGACCGCAGCCAAATAACAATCACTTCTGTGTTGTTGTGTTCCTGCATGTGAGTAAGGTTTCCAGAGCTCCTGGGGGGTGCTACATTAGTAGCAGGGGGCAGGCCTTCAAGGTAAGGGCGACAATTCCAGTAACAGCTTTATTATACTGTTCTTGTCGCCCTTAAGCTAGGACCTCATTTCCACTTAACATCAGGTGGGATGAGGTCAATATTGAAGTGTAATATAATAAATATATATTTATTCAATGGAACTGAGATTCAGACTTTATTAGTTGTATTAATTAGCGTTTCATTCAACAAACTTCTAATACAGGTGCCAAATAATCTAGATATTTACTAGCATGCAGCCATACTATTATGTAAGATCTCTCGTGAATCATGGATGTTACATGTGAGTTTTCTATATTTAGATACTGTTTACGCGAAATATGGAGCTTCGGCATTCCCAGCGGTAAGAACACTGATTTATGTAGAGACTAGCTGTGCTCCCGACTTCGTTCGCGTAGACTACAGGTTCCATAATATATATAATAAATATATCCTTTCATAGTCGATTTAACCCCTATCTCCCCTAATATACGAAACAAAAAGTAGTCCATATTTCGAGCTTAAGTTTTGAGCTATATTTGTGCCAAATTTCATATGGATTTTTTTTTATATAAACTTTTAAGGCGGTATTACCCCCATCCCCCGTTGTTTTCAAATCAAAATACCAATATATACATATACATATTTGTAATGAAGCAGTATGGCACTTCTCCCTTGTTTAATGTTCTGTGGTATAGACTAGTAAAACGACGCAAATTCGCACGCATAACATCCCCGTAATTTCCAGAATTTCCAAGGTTTCTTCGACCCTATTGGTGGCAGCGTGATGAGGTATAGCCTAAATCCTTCCTCGATAAATGGACTGGGTATCCAACAATACATACAATAATAAACAATCTACAGCTTTCTAATATTAGTATAGACGAGATTAACATTTAACATTTAAAAATCACATGATCTTCAAATATAAATTTGTTTTAACAAGTTTTAAGAGAGGTAGGGCATAGCGATTTATCGCTCGAACTGGAGCAGCCCGACTGGTGAAATACCTCAACCTTACAGAAGACCGCAGCCAAATAACAATCACTTCTGTGTTGTTGTGTTCCTGCGTGTCAGTAAGGTTTCCAGAGCTCCTGGGGGGTGCTACATTAGTAGCAGGGGTCAAGCCTTCAAGGTAAGGGTGACAAGTCCAGTAACAGATTTATTATGCTGTACTTGTCACCCTTAAGCTACGACCTCATTACCACTTAACATCAGGTGGGATGAGGTCAATCTTGAAGTGCAATATAAAAAAAAAAGTTTTTTATAGAAACGCGGTTTATTTGCTCCACCCAGCCTGATGGTAACCAAGAGAGGAACCCACATCGCGATGACAACGGATTTGATACCGTAATATCCTATCCTTTAGCATCGCCATACTGGCCCGCAAGATTCATTTTCTTAAGATTTTCTTCACGATCCTTTTGAAGGAATCCATATCAAAGGAAGGAGGAAACACATGAGCCGGCAACGAGTTCCACTTCTTTATGGTACGGCAAAGATGGCAGTTACCAAAGTTTTTTGTTCGCAATGGACAATGGGAAAATAAATATTTGCCACGGTGAAGCGATGACATCCAATGTCATACATCGTTGTCAAAAGTTCGATATCTGCCACATGATTAGAACCTCTGGACTCTAAACCTACACCTACTTATGGGGCCACAACTGCAAATGACTATTCACGTCTTGCATTTAAAAGGTCCTCGTCTCCAGGAAACCAGCTTAACACGTATACGTTTCGACAGATAAACTCCCGTACCCCTGTTTGGTTACCATCCCACCACGCCTTCTCGCCCTCGGTAACCGGATATCCGGATGGCAACCGTTCTACCGGTCGCCAAGGTTACCGCCGCCCTTGCATGGCGATCCATTAAATAATACCTACTATCAGTTCTATAGGTCTATACCAAAAACGAAATATGTCGGATCGCATTTTTAATCCTCAAAATCGCAACCAACTCACTTAGAATGCGAATAAAGCGTTTTAAAAAAAAAACAAAATATTGTTTATGCAAATCAAAAACTATGTTTCAATTGTTGTTAAGTGTAGCTTTTATTTGTAAAAAAAACTACTGAGTTTCTTGCCGGTATCTTCTCTTTAGTTATAGGTTCCGAACCGGAGGTAGCTTCATTTGCTTTATAGAGACTATTCATAAGTAGTACTAATGTAATCTATGTGAATAAAAAAAAAATTCTCAAACTTTAGATTAATCATCAAAAACGAAACGTTTCGTTTGCTCTATGTTTATAGAGCAAACGAAACGTTTGTTTGAACGCGAAAGTTTTTTAAGACTTTCGCGTTCCATTTTAAACATTATATACCTATTTTGAGCATTCGTTTATTTCTTTCGTTTTTGGGAGTAAACCTACATTTCTTTAACGTTACGATTATGGGAAAATAAAAAAATCGGAGTAATTTTAATCTGAGAGGCAGGCGAAGAGTGCAGTTCTAAAAAAAAATGTGTTGTTTTTTTTTATATTTTGAGTTGACGTAAATGGTTTATGATTTTTTTTTTTATATTACACTTCAAGATTGACCTCATCCCACCTGATGTTAAGTGGTAATGAGGTCCTAGCTTAAGGGCGACAAGTACAGCATAATAAAGCTGTTACTGGACTTGTCGCCCTTACCTTGAAGGCTTGACCCCTGTTACTAATGTAGCACCCCCAGGAGCTCTGGAAACCTTACTCACACGCAGGAACACAACGACACAGAAGTGATTGTTACTTGGCTGCGGTCTTCTGTAATGTCATGACGAATTGAAAGAAAAATACTAACTAGATATCGTTCAAATAATTTTTTGGAGTAAGTTTGCATGGTAATGAACTTACATCATATATATTCTTTGTTTTATCTCCTATTTTAGAAGTTACATGGGGGTAAGATGTATGTCCCCCACACATCTTACTACTTTAGAGTTTGTTTAGTGTCTGTCGCGCAAACGATTTAGTTCAGGTAAAAATGATATTAGCATTCTACATATTTATCGACAACCTCCGTAGCCGAGAGGCGAGCGTGCCGGACTTTGGCATCGCGCCATCTCTGAAGTTCCGGGTTCGATCCCCGGTCGGGTCAATATCGGATTTTCTATATTATCTCGGGTCTGGGTCTTGTGGTACCGTCGTTGTTTCTGATTTCTGTAACACAAGTGCTTTAGCTACTTACCACATAATCAGAGCAATGTATGTGATGTTGTCCAATATGTATATTATTATTATTATTTTTGAAGACTTATCGATAGATATGTCTTATGAAAATATGTAAACAGACATTTTCTGGCGGGCAGCCAGCTCGGACCAATTCGATCAAACGTAGTTAAAACACTTCCAACTAATTAATCTTTCAAACAAAAAAAAAATTAAATCGGTTAATCTGTTTTTAAACTACACTGCTACAAACGGACACGCACAAAGACTGACAGACAGACGTTTTTGCGTCGATGACTAAAAACAAAAGTCGCTTCCCGTTGTCTGTCAATATACAAATCATTAGGTCTTTAAAATTACGTAAAGGATTTGAATAAGGTTTGTATTACTAGAGATAATGATTCAAGGAGTTTGTATGTAGAGACCTCTGTGGAACAAAATAGTACAGCTAACAGCAATACATTTTTTTAAATATTTAAACTTTCAAAGGCTACAGCTAAGCAAAAATCAGAAACGTAATTATTCGAAACTATCTCTTTTAGAAATTATTGCCTTGACTTATTACGATATTTAATTATCGGTTAAAAATCCGAATAATAAAATGAAATCCCTTTTTTAATTCGATGAAAAAAAAAACTTTAGGTGTATTTCATTTAAAAAAAGAATAATTTTAGCATAAATATAAATTGATTATTAATTAATTTTTTATTTGATGTTAATGGAGTTTGGAAGTGATTGTTGATTGCTCTTTGCTCAAACCGTGAACGCAGAAAGCGACTCTTTGTTTTTAATTTATTTAAAAAAAAATTACACTACGTTGCTCTTTCTATAACACTTCCACAAATTGAAAAAAAAAAGTTGTCATCGAATTAAAAACAAACAATATAAAGTAGCCCATAAACAGCACGTACGACAACCAGGGGCACTCACCTCGCATACACACGCGACCTGCTCCTGTGTGAAGCCAAAACTCGGCAGGGGGGCGTCTCTAGGTGGGGTGGCCTCCCGCTGCCCCCACTCAGGGCCCCCCAGCATGTCCAAATGCTCGTCTCCAGCCACTTTGACACCACAATTTAACTCGTATTAACACTAAGAACGGGCCGCGGATATCGCGGCAATTAAATCTCAACGCTAATAGCACGCCTTATTTCAATTTCACAATTCGAATTTCAAACCGAGTATTTCTTTTTAAATGGTAGTCTTTACGGTAAATGCGATCGGGTTTTGTTTATTCTTTCACTGTTTTGTTTTTTAAATCCTCTTTAGAGGCAGCTAAGCAAACAGGCAAAGGCAGCAGTCCCAAAATGTTTAAACAAAAGCAATCACCATTTAACGTCGATTACTTATTTGCGTTCGGAATTTGAAAAGGGCCGTTTGTTTTTTAAAGTGAGTTGTTTTTATGGTACACACTCCGCTTGCACACTTTAAGAACTTTTATTTTTGATCTTAGAATTATTTTTCGAGTTCACTTTTAAGTACCCAGTCTCTGTCTGGTTTAGAACACACTTTTTGGAATCTTGTTCCAGTTTTAATGACTTTTTGATCAGAGTTTCCAACATTTATCTGCGTTTTATTCTTTGTTTTCTCTTCTTTCTCATTTTAGACGTAGTCGAGCACTTAGGTAGTATCTGTAACAAAGAAATAACAATATTAAACAGTGATCTGATTGCCAACTTACTTATTTTATTTATATATTTTTTACTTTGAGCATATACTTTATTATTTTAATGTACCTAATAAATTTCTACAAGTTTTTCATTTAAAAAATATTTGAATTAATTAAAATGTTAAATCTTCATATGTGTTGCCTCAAATAATAAAACGAACACATAAAATATATATACCGTTGTGGTAGGTATATATAATATCGTGTACCATTAAGTATGGCATAGTAAAGAAAAATTCAAAATGCATATCTACTTAGTCACAAGTTTCGCTTCTTTGTGAAGTTACAAAATGAACTAATAAGTTATAGAGTATCTTTCATTTAGAAGCAATAGGAAATGTTTATGTACTAAAGCAATTTTGATTTGAATTCGAAGTACAGCCATGGAAGTTTGGCGAAGATAATAAAGCTTCGCAACCATCTTAGATAGTAGTTAGATGGTAAAAAAGAAAAAAAAAGGAGTTTGACTTGATTGTCTAGACGTATTGGCAATAATCATACAAAACTGGCATTGACAAAAAAAACAACGTCAAACAGCTGAACCAATTGGTAAAAACAGCCGTAAAACAGTTATGAATAAAAAAAAGCGCAGAAATAATAACGATTTATTGAAATACAAATCCTGTCCCACAAAAAAACACTAAATTTGTAAACTGTCAAATTTTTGTTACCTTTCATTCAAAAAGCAATCTCAAATATTTAACACCTCTCCGGAATGTCACAGAAGGGTTCAACTCTGACAAATAACTCGGTTGGACGGTTTAAATCAATTCTAAGCGTTATCAAGGCAAGGATCTTGGCCGGGGACACTGCCATCAATTGACCATATTTTTATCGCGGTACAAATACCGTCACGTATTTTGAGGCGCTACTCAGATGTAGGGTACCTGTGATTTTTGTGTTAGATGGGACTAATGTTAGAATAGGCCTGATGGAATAGTGGTTGAACCAAGGATCGTGGGTTCGATCCCCAAGGACAAACATTCAAATTCAAATTCAAATTATATTTTCATTTCAAAGATCCTCATAACAAAGGTTCCTGAGTATTTGACCTCTAATGTAAAAGTCACGTTTCGATATTTCATAAACATAAATAACATAGACCAAAGATCTAAATTCTAAACATTTTTTTAATAGCACAGGATTTTGGCTGATGTTAAGCAAGAGATTTGATACCGTAATATCGTATCCGTTAGCATCGCCATACTGGCCCGCAAGATGTTTCTGCACGCTCCTTTGTAACCGACTTCAAAAAAAAGCAGGAGGTTCTCAATTCGACCGTATATCCATATTATTTAAGGAATCTAATTGTGATCGCACTGTTCAATTAAAGCTGTCATGAAAATATTGACTGTTCAATTAAAGCTGTCATGAAAAATCAATTAAATTTAATAAATTAAAAGTCTCAACGAAGCGCCCAAAATCACAGCCACCGTACCCAGATGCAAAACAACAAAAGATTTACTATAAAATTTCGAGAAACAATTCAAACGTCATCGTTATGCGTTTAAAAAGTTAGTTATGTTCAAATAAAGAGACGTGCGACTGTCTCTCTCTATTGTGCTCCGTGGGCGACGAGCGAGAGGGACGGAGGATAGGGTTACCTACCACACTTAAAAAGTCACATAAAAATAATACGATCAAGACATTATAGACACCAAAAGTTACAATTATCCCTGTCTTTTCATCCATGCACGGTTCCAAATAACTCCACCTTGCAGAACACCGCAGCCAAATAACAATCACTTCTGTGTTGTTGTGCTCCTGCGTGTAAGTAAGGTTTATAGAGCTCCTGGGGGGTACTACATTAGGAGCAGGGGTCAAGCCTTCAAGGTAACGGCGACAAGTCCAGTAACAGCTTTATTGTGCTGTACTTGTCGCTCTTAAGCTAGGACCTTATTACCACTTTACATCAGGTGGAATGAGGTCAATCTTGAAGAGTAATATAAAAAAAAAAGACTTATTGTAACGTCCAAAGTAAAAGAGCCTTACTCAGCATGAGCCATGACCCATTTTCAATATTTTACGATTCGTAATGTGTCTAAAATGACAATCCGTTTTTCTACGAGTCGTTAATTCTAATTTTAAATGTACTTTACATATCAGCTGTCATCAGTCGTCTGTCGGTCGTTTCTAGCTTACGCCTCGTATTATTAGTCACAAGAACGGATCGTTTTTCAAATATTGGAACCGGGCATTATATATTTATCAACGAAAAATTTACGATCAAATTTATTATAAACTTTTTAAAAATCATAGACTGTCACATCACAACGGAATGTCTTAGACCAGGTTGTATTTCAAAATGTGAATTTCACGATATTTTTTAATTTGTGACGTGGCTCATTATTTCTAATTCTTGAACACAATAAAATACTAAATAGAATAGAATAGGAAATATCTTTTTTCATGTAGGTTTCACAAAAGCACTTATGAATCGTCAGTAAAAGTTAAGTTTTCTACCACCGTGATTGATAAATTATAGAACTTTTAAGAGTAACATTTATCTTTAAATCATATAATCTCGCCTGAGCATTTTAGGCTCATCAAAAAATACTGAATTACAGAAAATCTTTGGTTTAATTTTGTATATCATTGCTATGAACGTTTTATTATTCACAGGCATTTTTTTTATATTCCACTTCAAGATTCGACCTAATCCCACCTGATGTTAAGTGGTAATGAGGTCCTAGCTTAAGGGCGACAAGTACAGCAAAATAAATCTCTGGACTTGTCGCCCTTACTTTGAAGGCTTGACCCCTGCTTCTGATGTAGCACCCCCCAAGAGCTCTGGGAACCTTACTCAAACGCAGGAACACAAAAACACAGAAGTGATTGCTATTTGGCTGCGGTCTTCTGTAAGGTGAAGGGATTTCACCAGTCGGGCTGCTCCAGTTCGAGCGATAAATCGCTATGCCCTACCTCTCTCCAAATTTAATATTATAAAGCATAAATAGATTCTTATTCACTAATTACAAGGATTCTCCAAAACGTGATGACCCTACTGCAGGGTCCCGTGGGGCGAATGGTTAAACGCTGTGGTGTTTTAAGTAATTTTTATCATTGACACGATCGCGAGCCCCACTGATATATGTAGCTGACGGGGACAGTGATGCGCCTGTATCGATACTTTTTAAGTTAACTACGATATAAAAATGTACCGATAAAAGTACGTCAAACTGCACACTTTGGACTTTTAACGACCTTATGTCTTGCGCTGAAGAACTAATCAAGCCATTAGAAATTAAACCACATATTTTTTAAGTAAAGCCAAATGTTAAAAAAAATACGTCAGTAATTACGGGGCATTTCAAACGTAGCGGAGAGGTAAAAAAAAATGGATGTTTGCGATTTCAGTAATATTTAAGTATGATCTACCTAAACCTACCCTTGATACGTGTGCCAAATATTTTTGTAGCTTAATGACTGGTTCAGGAGTTATGGGACTTTGAAATTTTGGACCAGCCGGCGGGTATGCAGTAACAGGCTTTTAAGTACTGCATATATACTGCCTTACTTATTCGCGTGAAATGCCCCTTACCTTAATAAAATTATGTCAGACTTTAAGTACCAGATGACTGGGAACCTAAGCCAATTTAGGAAAGTTCGCTTTGTTAAATTGACCTGACTGAGAACACTACCCAAAATATTTCACATTGATGTCTACCAGGAGTCACTGCGCCTGGGATGTCATTAAAAGTTGACAGCATTACGGCCCCCTCAGCCGATAGGCAAGCAGCCTGGCTTTGGCGGCGCGCCATTAGTGATGGGACTCGAATCGAAAATTATTACTCGAATGAATTCGAATCATTATTAAAATATTCGAATCATGATTCGAATTGATCCTTGATTCGTATTTAATATTGAGTCGAATTAATTCGAATGAATACGAAGATTCGAATTGGTGCAATTACTCGAATCAACATGAAATTATGACAAAAAATAACGTAGATGAAATGAAGCAGGTAAAACATCAAATAAATGTATAACAGATATTCTAAATGCGTTTAATAAGTTATATTATTAGTAGTATAAAGTTACTAAAATATACCTCTTTGGAACTGAAATCAAACAAAACTTAATAATTTTTTGAACAATAAAAACTGTCAGTTGGACAAGTTGAAAACTAACAAGATTTTGTTTTTAATAGTCAAATAATTAAAAAAAAAGTAACAATCAACTCTAAATTATAAACGTTACTAATATTATGAAAAATGTTTCATTAAGAAAACAGCCCAATGTTACTGCAATTTAGAAAAACTATTTAAAAACAGAATTTGATCAACTTTTTCAGGATCTAACCTATTACGTCGCTGGTTACACAACAGTCCAGCTTCCGAAAATACCCTTTCTGATGGAACAGAAGTTGCTGGTATACACAGATATTTCAGGGCCATTTTGTACATAACTGGGTTGGTGGTTTTCCTGTCTTCCCAAAATTTTAATGGATCACTCTTTCTGTTTACATAACTACTTTCCACATATTGCTTTACTAAAACTGCAGCATTAGTGATAGGAGCGCAATCAGACATAGTTTTCATTCTTTCATCGAAACTCGACCAAAGATCATCATCGTCATTTAATGTGTTATTGGCTGATTCTACTGACTGTGTAATATTTAAATTTTCTTGAAGGTTTTCGTATGTAAACAGTTGTTCATCTCTGGATCTGGTTTCTGAAATTATATGAGTTAACTCAGTTAAGCACCATTGTTGTGCTCTATCCGCAACAGAATTTGAACAAAATCCTTCTTTTTTAAAGCGTGGATCCAAAAAAGTACTTTTGCAGGCAGTCTTATTAAAATCAAGGATCCCTAATCTTTTATCCAACAAAGTAAGCAAAAGGTTTTTTAGCTTTTTTCCGACTTCTGATTCAGGATTTTTGCATCTAATTGAGTCTCTCATTGAATTTATTAGCGGAATAGTTGAAGAAAGAGTCGGGTACTTTTCTCCTGAAAGGGTTCGAGTCGCTTGCTCTGCGGGTTTCAATATTTTAACAACCTCTTCCACAGTAGTCCATTCTTCATTGGAAAGGTTATCGGGAGGGTTTGATATGGCAACAATGGTGGCACTTAGTGGGACTTTCAGTTCGAGGAGCCTTGACATCATGTAATATTGCGAGTTCCATCTAGTTTGAACATCCTGTACAACCTTCAATTCTGGTAACTCCATTTGCTTTTGTATTTGACGGAGCTTATATGAGGATTTGTCACTGTGTTTGAAATGGGCAACAATAGTACGACATTTACTGAGCAAACTTTGGAAATTCGGCAAGTTCGATTCGGAGAGTTCATCAACATTCATACTTGTATTAGCATCAGTATTCTTGTCTTTCACACAATCTCCAATCACCAAATTGAGGGTATGCGCTACGCAATACTGGTTTCTTTTATTCAAATATTCATTGACAGCTCTCTTCATATTTGCCGCATTATCAGTGACAATTGCGACAATTTTGTCAAAAATCCCCCACTCGTCCAGGGTTTCTTTAATGGAGCGTGCTATATTAGTTCCATCATGATCAAAATCTGCTTCTTTTGTGCTGATTGTTAAGGCTTGTTGTTTGCCATCGTCAATAAAATGAGCGGTTAATGTTATGTAACTGCGATTGCTGTCACTGGACCACATGTCGGTGGTACAGGAAATGTAATCCACGCCTTTTAGTTTTTCTTGGGCAGCGGCTCGACTTATCTTATAATATTCGTCAAGCATGTTTGTAGAAATTGTTTTACGTGACGGAAGTTCGTAATTTGAATTTAGCATTTTGGAATATTGTACAAAACCTTTGTCTTCAACAATGCACAGAGGTTGATGGTCCCAGATAATCAAATTTAATAAAGCTTTATCTATCTTACGTTTTTCGGCTACTGACAATTTGGAAGTTACCTGGAACAACGTTGTCTGTGACTTCTTTTTTGGAACTTCATCATTTTCTGCACTGGTAGACGGCTCTGGCTCTGACTCGGATATATTCATTTTATCATTGTATTGCATGGGATGTTTTCTTTTTAAGTGATTCACTAAGTTAGTAGTAGTATTTGAGTTTTTATATGCAATTTTACACATATTGCAAGTCGATTTTTCTCCAGATTTTGTGAAAAAGTCCCAAACTATGCTTTTTTTGGCTGGCGCCATATTTTTTAAGTTTTAATCAGTAATTGTTTCTGTAAAAACTTTAACCAAATACTTTAAGTCCACTGTACTATCTTTACTAAAGTTCACTTTATTTTACACTTTACAGGCACAACAACAACAAAAACTGTATCACGAAATTCAATGTCACACGTAAAAATATATGAGGATAAATTCAGTCATTACTTTTTTGAAAGGGTAACACAATCTTTGTAAAGTCACCATGTAAGTTCACATTATAAACTTATTTGAAATAAATTTTTCTTACTTTCTAAAACACAAATAGTTAAATTTATTACAACATTCAAATAATATTTACTTAACTATTCTTCCAAAATAACTACATAAATACTTTTCTTAACGAGTTAAAGTAAATTTTAAGAAAAACACTGATTAAATCCTACTCATCTCATCAATAAGGTAAGCCTTCCGCGCACCCAACCATTCGAATCAATGAATATGATTCGAATCGATGAAAATGATTCGAATCAATCACCCGATTCGCATGAACAAAAAATCTTATTCGAGTCGAGCTCTAAGTGTCATGGCTCGAATCATTCGAATCAAACGTGATTCGAGTCCCATCACTACGCGCCATCTTTAAGTTCCGGGGTGAATTCCAACTCGGTTCAATATGAAAAAACCGACTTTATCATATTATCTCGGGTCTGGGTGTTGTGGTACCGTCGTTGTTTACGATTTCTGTAATACAAGTGCTTTAGCTACTTACCACAGAATTAGAGTAATGTATGTGTTAGCGACTACTGTCCGACCTCCACAGCCCTTCTGGCAATGGTTTTTATATGTCAATATGTTTTATTTCATAGTTTACCTTTTGTTTTAAAGTCATTGATTGATTGAAAGTGTGTTTACATAGCGTCTGGTTGTTGTCCAATATATTCTGAGAGCATAGAACTAGTTAATTCGTAGTTACAGTTTCATTATTCCCTTACAGTATGTGATGTTATCCAATTATTCACTAAACGGAATCGGATTTGAATTCGGAAACTTAGTTTGGTCACCCATCCAATAACCAGTCTACGGCGTAAATAACTTAACTCAGATATCATTTCCAGAGCGCTGCTACCACAACGCCAGCCCGTGAAGACTCAAAACAACACACACAGTTTCATTTATCTTGTTTGATGCCAAAAATTCCTCGTTAAACCTGAAATAAACGAACGCTTGTATTTTGGCGCACTCCGTTTTGTAACTGGGATATTTAAAACGAGGATCATTGAGGAACAAATGGTTTGCTCTTTCGTGGCTGGCGGGTCGCCAAATTTACAATAATCTGCATCCAGCCTTATTCTAAAGTGAACTTTGTGGTATCGTAATAAAAACTCAAGTATTTACATTTAAATGCCCATGGCTGTACAAGCGGCAACGCGCGTCACCCTACCCAGTGCTAGGTTCACCATAGAAGCTGAAAAACGAAAGCTTAAGGTAACAAAATGGCTTAAAAAAATTGGTAAGATCAACAGCGTGTCGGACTATACATTATATCATTGGCACCGTCCGTATTTCGTGCGGATAAGAGCGAATATCGTACTGCAAATATTATCCTGGTGTGCTGTCTACCGTACAAATGGACACGAGGTTGTGCTACGGCAAATAAAGTTTGTATTTGCAAATGACGTTACAATGTGAAATGTTATGTAAACAGTGTAGGAATTTATTTAGTTTTAGAGGACAGAAGAGTGGCAAAAAAATTAAAACTTTGATGTGGCAGATGAGTAAATATAACACTAAACCTACCCACCTTACTTCTAACATTGGTTGCATTTATTACGGAACCCGAGTCCACTGGACATTGGAAGTAGAAGAGGAGAACTTTGGAGTTCATAAGTTACAAGGGAGACCAGCCCTTTTTTGGATCATAGTTGGTACTAACGGCAAACTTGCCTCTCCATTTTTCTAAATGTATGTATGTAATGTAATCTAGGGCAATTCCTACTTCCCATTACCCTAAGTAATTAAATATTCGACTATTTCTCCTCTATCCGAGTTCTTAATCTCGGCTGTGATATGATATTTGGATTATTTGCACTTTTATTGTAGATGTATTTATGAGTTTTTGTACATTTTGTCACGATATTTTAAATTTTAAATAAATTAAAACAAAAACAAGAATTTATGTATTTTCATGGCCGTGTCTAATGTTCGCTATATAGTATATCCTCTCAATACTCAATATCTTTATTGCATCTTTAGTGTTTTGAGAGAGGTAGGGCACAGCGATTTATCGCTCGAACTGGAGCAGCCTGACTGGTGAAATACCTCCACCTTACAGAAGACCACAGCCAAATAACAATCACTTCTGTGTTGTTGTGTTCCTGCATGTGAGTTAGGTTTCCAGAGCTCCTGGGGGGTGCTACATTGGAAGCAGGGGTCAAGCCTTCAAGGTAAGGGCGACAAGTTCAATAACAGATTTATTATGCTGTACTTGTCACCCTTAAGCTAGGACCACTTAACATCAGGTGGAATGAGGTCAATCTTGAAGTGCAATATATAAAAAAAAAAAGGTGGTAACTTAAAATTTGATCACTAAATGCCCTGTAAGGGCACTGCAATTAGAGAGAGGACGCTCACTATTTAACAAAGCTAACACGATCTTTGATATAAATATAATAAACAGAAAGAAAACGAAAAGAACATATATACATTGGAATTAAAATTATTATAGCTTTAATTATTACATTATTAATTATATTTATGTGTTAATGCTACACTAGTTTAAATAATATAAAAGGCAAAATGTTTACTGAAATAAGTAGCTTTCTAGCAATAAAACCTATTTTAGGAAATGTTTTGCGCAATACAGTTTGTCTACCTACCTCCCGAATCACGGAACCATGATTTTTAACAGAAAATCAGGTGGATAGAGTTTACAATTTTGCCAACCAAAGTAACAAAAGACATATAAATGTTTCCAGCGGGATTTGAGCCTTAAATCTTTTGGATTGAAAGCCTAATGCACCAATCCCTACAATTTGGACCGCAATAACTTACTCAAATTTGTAAAAGTCACTCAAATAATTTTGAACCTTATTTTGAACATGTCAGGAATCAAAATAATTCTGTAAAGTATTTAACGTTTACTAGTGCGGCGTGAAGTATTATAAGAAACTAGCTATGCCCGCGACTTTCATGGTTTGTTTTACCCCTATCTCCCCTATTATACAAAACCAAAAGAAGTTCATATTTAAATCTATATTTGTAAAATTTCATATCTCTAACTTAAAAAATAAACATTTTCCCATATAAACTTTCAAAGGTGATATTAACCCCCCCCCCCCCCATTATTAAATACCTATACCAAATTTCATCAAAATCGGTTGAGAGGTTTAAGCGGGAAAGCGTAACAGACAGACAGAGTTACTTTCGCATTTATAATAATAGTAGGGATTGTGTTCCAAACGTAAATTGACCCCACGACCCTCAGGAGAGGAGACGATTACTCTCAAACACGCCATGGGACCACATTCACCAATAACCACCAAGACTATAAACATCAAAAAGAGAAAGAAACAAGATAGCCCACCGTCATGATAACTTCATAAAACCGTCATTTCACGAAACAAAACAACCGACCGATTACTATCGATACCCAATCCCCTCCCTAGCGCCCCACGTGGCGTCCGCGATCCTTATCGCGGGGCGCAGCTGTAAAACACAAGATTTATCGACAGATTACTGCGGCGCGATACCGGTACAAATCACCGCACTATTAGCGATCTGTGAACCGATACCCGGACACAGTGTAATAAAGACAGTGAGATAGGTTCGTTTGTTCGGTGAATACCTACCTAATTGTGTGACTAAGAAAGACAACATCGTTTTTAACTCTCGACGTCTGTTTGTATAGATAGATAGATTGCACAGAAAAAATGACATAATTTGGTTTCACAGACATATTTAAGTATTATTTAGGCGGTCTTATTGCTAGAAAGCAATCACTCCTAAAAAGCCTTAATTGTACTATAAAAATTAATCTGAAAAACCTATTCCTGTAAAGTATTTGTGCAATAAAGTATATATTTTTCTATCTCTTTCAGACAACCTTTAGGTAGAGTTTGTATGTGTGTCTGTGTATGGTAGCTCCCAAATGGAGGTACAACCTATTTTTATTCCTTTGAAAGGGAAATTACTCAGGAGTGTCCTTAGCTATTTTTGATATAACCCGGTCCAAGATGGTGGCCACCACAAAATATCCGATTGCGTATTTTGACACAACTCCTTAAACGATATTTAAAACAAAAAGTTTTGATTAGTACCTACTAAAAAGGTGATTATTTATTTGAAATCTAAGATGGCCACTGATCCTGCTGTTAATTCTACATCAATAGTTTAAGATCGTACTTTGATTTTATGTTATCTGACGGCTGAATCACAACATTTTACAGACAACATTAACTGAAAACAATAAAACTAAGTTTTCACTAATGATAATGATCATTTTACTCTAAAAATATGTATTGAAATAATACATAAAAAGTTTTTATGACTTTATCTAATCCCAAGTGGCATTATCTACCAATCGACCAATAAGCGAAAATATCGTTGCTATAGTCATATGTAAAAAAAATGTTTACTGTCACCCACTTTACTGTGGCAAGATCGTAAGCGCGCCCCTAGTTATATTTTTTTAATTTTTAAGAATGGTTTTGAGAAAAATCTAAGTTATACGGTTTCATCGCAAGCCAGACAGGTTGACGACCTCGAGATTAATATACTATAGTAGTTAGTATGAATAGTCAGTGATGCACTTTGGACAATTTACCGTTCTTATAACGTGGACATAAGGACCAATATCGAAAGGCATGTGTTTACTGTGATGTGCTTTTGTTCTTCCCATAGACGCGGTTAGATGATTCTAACTGAATTTTATTTTATTTTATGATTAAAATAAGGCAAGAAGAAAGGTCTTGCAGCACAAACAAAGAAAAACTACGGTTTTGTTTAGTTTACACTAAATCATATGTGTGCCCAACTCGGAAATAAGTGACTTTTTGTTTTTTCATTTATATAACTTGTAGCTTCGCACGGGTGCAAGTAAATAGAAATGAAGTTTTCGGCTTTTCTATACATTAATATGCATGGATTATACATATAAACCTTCCTTATTCATTATTCTATCTATCAAATAAAATTGGCATAAATATCCGTTGTGGAGTTTTAAAAATCTAAACATACATAAGAACAGATATACTCTTTTTTATACTATTGTGACGTCTCACTGCGTGAATTAATGTAAATATTTTTTGCGATACCAACATCACATCTCTCTTCTGTCTACACTATGTAGGTAGTGATTATCGCTTTTCATGAAACTTAATCGATTTTATAACAAAACTAAATACATATTTTGAATTTTTGATTTGTTATCTACCCCTTATGGAGGTGGAGTTTCGTAAAATCCTAAGTGGATGTCAAGTTTTTTACGATTTCTAAAAGTTTCTGATTAATCAGTGTGTGGTATTTCAGTTAGGTATATTAATAGTTATGCTCCAATTCTTCTTTCAAGTTATTCCATGATAAAAATCACCAAAATTAATCTAGTATTTCATCAATCTGTCTAGCCAAATTCAACTAAATCCATTAAGCAGTTACACTACAGTTATTATATCTAAAAAAGTCTCGCTTGACTGTACATTTTTCTTATTTCAGTTATCATTTATGAGAAACTAGCTGTGCCCGCGACTTCGTTCGCGTGGACTACATCCTTTTATGGTCGGTTTTACCCCTTTTTCCCCTAATATTCAAAACAAAAAGTAGTCTATATTTTAATCCAAGTTTCGAGCTATATTTGTGCCAAATTTCATATCTCTAACTTCAAAAATAAACATTTTTCCATATAAACTTCCAAAGGTGGTATTACCCCCCTCCCCCCTTATTTTCTTATAATAAGTAGCCTATGTCCGTTCTTGAGATTCAACGTTTAACTATACCAAATTTCATCAAAATCGGTTGAGAGGTTTAAGCAGGAAAGCGTTACAGACACACAGACAGACAGACAGACAGACAGAGTTACTTTCTCATTTATAATATTAGTAGGGATTGTCAACAGCACGTTAAAGAAACAATTGCACTTCGATGTTTCCGATGACTGGGACCGCTATTAACTAGGCCCGTGGTCCCAGTCGCCGGAAGATTTTTTTAAAATGTTTATACCGATCCGGCGACTGGGACCACGGGCCTAGTTAATAGCGGTCCCAGTCATCGGAAACCTCGAACTAAAAGTGTTCCCTTAACGCGCTGTTGACGATTTCTTATGCAAAAGAGCATCTATCATTTAAAATAATTTAAGCTGACGTCAGCTCGTGAGCACGGTTGGTGCAACCTAACCGAAACGTCGGGCAGTCAGTAGTTCGTATTTACTACTAAATAAAAATGGTGTCACGTTTTGACCCGTTTATTTTAAACGTTTAAAATGGAACGCGAAAGTCTTAAAGTTAACAACTATCCATCTTATAAACCAACATACAATCAACGCTTACACCTTGTGAGGTCAGATAAACCCTCCAAAGCCCAACGGGGCACTTTATCGTCCAATTAATTAAATTTTTTCAATAAAATTATCCGAAAACACGTGTAACCGATGTAACCAATTTTATTGCCGCCGTTGACCGTAACTTTGAATGTAATATGACCTAACATGGCCATTAATTAGACCCCTGAAGGGCCGGCCCGCGACGCTCTTTACGATCGACTGATACAATCGCCCGGGATTGAGTTAGGCCTAAGTGAATCTTTTAAATAAACTAGCTCAGGGGGCCTATTCCCATAAACGAAATATGTCGGATCCGACACCGGATGGCAATTTTTAATCCTCATAATCATAAAGAAATCACTTCGAATGCAAATTAAGCGTTTTCAAAAAACAAAATATTATTTATGCATCTATTCCTCAACTTTTGAATAATCTTCAAAAACGAAACCTTTCGTTTGATCGTTTCGTTTTTGAGAGTAGGTACCTCCCCAGGGACGGATCGTGAACTTGTGGGGCAATGAGCTGACACTTATGGGCCTATAAGTACTCAACTAATGGCCAAGTCATATCAAGAGGGCATAGCGATTTATTGCTTGAACCGGAGCAGCAACTGATGAAGTACCTCCTACCTACCTTACAGAAGACCGCAGCCAAATAAGCGTGTAAGTAAGGTTTACAGAGCTCCTGGGGTGTGCTACATTAGTAGCAGGGGTCAAGCCTTAAAGGTAAGGGCGACAAGTCCAGTAACAAATTTATTATGCTGTACCTACCTCACTAATGTTTGTTAGAAGTTGCCAATCTAATTCTTATAAGTTTAAGGGGGTCGAATTGAAACTCGGCATATGAATACACAAGTCATAATTTCATAGGTGTCGCCCGCGTCTTAGTTTAATGCCGGGTTCCAATATTTGATAAACGATCCGTTCTAATTACGGATAGTTAATTATACGAGGCGTAAGCTAAACACGACCGACAGACACCTGATGACAGCTGATATGGAAAGTAAATTTGAAATTATAATTAACGACTCGTAGTCGGATGGAGAAAAACGGATAGTCAATACGGATGGTATCGTAAAATATTGGAACCGGGCGTTAGTTTTTCAACAGATACGTATTACATATTTGGCTTAATCTAGATCTCATATTTTTCTACCAAATTGAATTAAAAAAAGTTTATGCCTAAAACAGTAACAAAGATGATGTTTCATATTTTAAAAAAACTCCCTAATTTAATAAGAAAAGTTTTTGCGTGAAAGAGTAACAAAGACTCATTTTAAAAAAATAATTAGAGCACACGGTTAATTATTTGCTCAAAGTATTTCTATTTGTCAGTTTGTCTTTGGCTCATGGACTCAATGTTTATTATACTAAGTCCATGCTTTGGCTAGTCAAAAAATTGGCACACTTGTCTAGCTAGACATAGCAGGTTAATGACCGATGAGACTCTATTTTGTTTCACATGTGGAAACCTTTTGTCCGAGACTTCGCGCGTTGACATTGAGACGACAAAAGTTTCGATACTGTTGATTGGCTAATAGCACACTGCACTCGTATTTTCAGCCAATCAGCAATATTTCGTTTGTTAAGAGCGCGATAAAATTTAGTCGCGTGGCTTACGCTAGGCCTTGTCGAGGGGGAAATGCCTACCGCACCGTCACTCTCAGCGGGGAACAGAGAGTGGTGTGTCGGGCTTGCACCGACTAAAACCCCCTCGGTGGCCAACGCTGCACAGTTGTCGGGGAGTCGGGATTCCTTACGGATTCTACACAGGCTCCCCCACAGCGCCTACCGCCAAGCGGCCCATCTCGCCGCGCAAATACGCAGCTGGAGCGTGTCAGGCCACCTGACACGCCCCACCCCCTCGGGACCGAGGTAACGGACGCCAGGCTTACCCCACGCCTGGCATCTCCGGTCCCAGCAGCGGATCTGCTGTGCGGCTCCGCTGCCTACCGCCTCTGCGGACACCCGAGACTCTCAATCCAACTCTCCCTCCGAGAGTCAGATGAAGTCCCGAGACCCACCGGCCGCGGAGGATAGGAAGACCGGCAAACGTAATACCGTATCCTCCTCTTCCTCCGCGAGCCCACCAGGAAACGATTCGCGCCCGGCGCTGCAGCGCGCCACTACCAAGTCGCGGAGGACAGGGAGGCCGGCAAGGAAACACCGAGGTCCTCCTCTTCTTTCGCGATCCACCTCTGCCCTTGCGGGCGTGCCGCAGAGAGCTACCTGCTCTCCGCGGCCCAGCTCGGGATCCGTCTTGGCTTCACCCTGTGGCGCATGCTAGGCCTGATCGTAGAGTTTTCCGGAATACAAATTATTATTAAACCTTCTTAGAGCTTAAGACCGACCTGTCTTAAGATATAATATAATTGTCTAATTTCTTTATTCAGTTTACATATAATACTTTTGAATTTAAGTTATCAGACAGGACCAGGAGCACGAAGTAGTACCCTACCTACATCTTGATTAGATCATAAAAGTTAATTTTCATAATATCTGTGCCTATCATACGAAATATACAATATCAATGTAATTTTGTTAAATAATTATTTAAATGATCATGATGTCACATAACATGTTCACGCACGTTAACTAGTTTCAGGGTCATAATACAATAAACATAAATAAATATAAATAGATAGTAATTTACTGTTGTGTGTGTGTTTGTGCCTTATTTCATTTGTAAATTTTGATCATAGAAATTTGTAAGGTTTGTCGAAATGATTTTAGTCGAAAAATATTCTGTAAAATGACATGAACCCTAAAATTTGGTACAAAGAAATTGGCTGAGGTGGTACCCAAATTGATTGTATCTTATTTATATGTTGTTTTGTTTGTAGTACATAACTATGACGATCAGTCAATGTTTTTCTTACTCTCTTTCTTACAGGTTTGTACGGAAGCCTCAGTGAGTGATTCTGACTGTTGGCAATTTTTTACTGACCTATACAAAAGGGACTTACGAGAAACAATAATACAAGACTCAGCTCATTAAGTTTGTTTTTATTCTACTTAGTAGTGAAGCTGACATTACTAAATGCATATTGACCTACCACGGTTACATCTCAACCGATATTGGCATTAAACAACGTTAGATAAAGTTTAAAATTGATTGTATTTTTTTAATTTTAGGTAGGTGGCTGTGATCATAATCTTACAGTTGGATAATTTATGAAAATATGTTACAAGTATAACAGTTAGTGTTGACGACTATCAAAACCTCTTTAGGTACATAATTATTTAGGCCCCCCACGGTGTGAAACACCAATAACAATTAGGAGACGACCACCAGAGCCCCGTTTTCGTTATCTCTTTTTATTTATTGAACATATTTTAAAAAGTTGTCTGTTAAATATATAAATTATCATGTCATTAAAATGCTATGTTATTTACATTTTCAAATTTTAAATAATAATAAACTAATAAACCAACAATAAACTCAGTAATTATCATATTCTCTACAATAATAAGACTATATAATACTTGTAATTACCGAGCAAGCAGACAAACATAATTTTTTCTATTTTATTTTTACTTTTTATGACGATGATTTTTAGCTCTAGATTTTTTGGCCTATTACATAGGTATAACGGCTCTGTGTTTTTTTTTTCAATGTATACCTACCTACCACGTTTGGTCAAAACGTAAATAAACAGCATGTTTTTAAAAGCATTTTGCAACATATAAAATTGTTTAACGAACTTTATCAATTTTTACAAAATCTAGAGCCGCCGGACGCCGTCGGACCAACGTTCGAGAATAAAAATAAGGAAGAGCCGGCCTCACTCGTGTGCAACTCTAAATTAAGACCTGCCCCCACACAACAGCTTTAACAAGCTAAATGCTAAAAATAACCGAACCAACTCACCAGTGACGAAACTCAACCTAATTACGAAAAAAACACAAACTTTTTCTCAAAAAAAAAACCGTTTCTCCGAACAAAACACTGGCACTTAAAGATTACACACTTCCTCACAGAGCACGCAAGGTTTTTTTTGTTTAAAAATCGAATTCAAAATTCGAAAACGCGTGTGCGCAGCGCGGCGAACAAAATAGAACTGGTTTGAATCGAACTTCCTATCTCGGCTGTGATTGGCCGAGGAGTTTGGGGACAAGGTACGGGCCAATGGGAGTGTTTTCTGGAGTGGTTAAGCACCGCCTCCTATTGGCCGGCGGGTTCGCTCGCCATTTCTCGGCCTAGTGGAACAATTGGCTCGTTATGTAGGCGGACTGAACTGACGATTTCTGAAAACGCTCTGTATTTTCGTCGGCTGCGTTGTTTATTGTGAATGGGGAACAGCTGTTTTTATTAAATCATCCGGCAGATTTACGGCGTGATAATAATTGACATAGGAAAAATTGGTGCTATTTTTCTTTTCGTAAAATGTAGAGTTGACAATTTTTATCAATATACTTCGAAGAAGTTTAAGCTGGCTTTTTTTAAATTAATGGACAGTTCGTACTGGATTAATGATTAATTTTAAACAGCTCCACAACTACAAGTTTGCGTGATAGTTTTATAGGCATGTGAATAATCTTCCAAAATATTGTGCACAAATTGGTTTTTGAAAGGAAAACAAATAATATGAGCATTTTAAACCATAGTCAATTAACTTTTAATTAAAATAATTACGTAGTAAATTGTAACTAAGAAAAATAAATAAAAGAGGTCTCTCTTGCCTTTTTAAGAGAGGTGGGGCATAGCGATTTATCGCTCGAACTGGAGCAGCCCGACTGGTGAAATACCTCCACCTTACAGAAGACCGCAGCCAAATAACAATCACTTCGGTGTTGTTGTGTTCCTGCGTGTGAGTAAGGTTTCCAGAGCTCCTGGGGGGTGCTACATTAGTAGCAGGGGTCAAGCCTTCAAGGTAAGGGCGACAAGTCCAGTAACACATTTATTATGCTGTACTTGTCACCCTTAAGCTAGGACCTCATTACCACTTAACATCAGGTGGGATAAGGTCAATCTTGAAGTGCAATATAAAAAAATAATAATAATAATAATTAAAAAAAAGGAAATCTTAATAATCTAATCTAGCCTACGATGTAATTGATTTTTATTTATGTCTATGATTATGCAAGCGGCGGAAAAAATACTGAATGATTTTTTTAATAAATAAAATAAATAAATAAAATAAAAATCTTTTATTTCGGATAACAGGATCCATAGAATGTTATGTTAGTAGAGCTTAGCCTAAAATTGTTAGTATTGCATCATAATAATACACAAAACAAAAATAAAACATTAAAATAAAAGTACATAGTAAACGGGAGCGATCAGATCGGATCAATTGTTTCCCTGATCACCCTCTTCACAAAACAAACCCACAACAGCGAAGAGAGCCTGTCCACCAGCGACTTCATAGGATTCTATTTTTTTTATTTATTAATAAAACAAAACATTCTTATTTAAACAAATACATCAAATATATCTACTATTCCATAATCAAACAAGTTTACCATTGATTTTCCCGGGTTTAAACGGCTCTACATTTTATACAATTTTTGTGAGTTTTGAATAATTTATTGTCAAAAAAATAAACAAAAAAGTGAATTAATTTCAAATTAATCTGGGATAATTTTGTGGGGTTTACTGGTAGAGAATATCACTAGGTATTAAGTTCGCCTTTTGTATTTTTTTACATGCAATGAAGTTTAGATAAATATCAGACTGGAATGTAGAGTCGTACTCGGTGGCGTTCCCGCCCTAAATATATTATGTGCTGACTATTTATATTTATTATCTCTTAATGTTTTTAATGACCTTATTTTTTACTAGTAAATAATTCCGATGTGGACAAATAAAAAAAATGCATCAATGATTTAAATTTATTTATGTTACATTGGCCATATTATTTTTTTGTAAATTATTTTTAAAATGCTGATGATAAGTAAATCGTGACGTCACAGATTGCTATTTTCATAGAAAATCTACGAAGGAATCGTGTTGTGATAGTTATTTTAAAATAGGTTTCTTAGTTGACTAGCTAGACAACACTTACATAATAATGTTTTAATTAAGGGTCTAGATTTCGATTTGAAGATGAAAAGTTTTTTTTTTTTTATATTGCACTACAAGATTGACCTCATCCCACCTGATGTTAAGTGGAAATGAGGTCCTAGCTTAAGGGTGACAAGTACAGCATAATAAATATATTACTGGACTTGTCGCCCTTACCTTGAAGGCTTGACCCCTGCTACTAATGTAGCACCCCCCAGGAGCTCTGGAAACCTTATTCACACGCAGGAACACAACAACACAGAAGTGATTGTTAGGTATTTGGCTGCGGTCTTCTGTAAGTATTTCACCAGTCGGGCTGCTCCAGTTCGAGCGATAAATCGCTATGCCCTACCTCTCTTAATAATATATTTTGATTTTTTTAAATGGTTTTAGATCGTTGTCAGTCTGTCTGTCTGTCTGTGTTTGTATCGTTCAGTGGCACCATAGCTCCCAAGCTAATGGATCGATTTCAATGCGGTTTTTTTATTTGAAAACTAGGTAGTTTCAAAAATTTAAAATTATGTGATGCTTATATCCAGCAGTGGACTAATTAAAGGCTGATGATGATGAGGCTTACATACTGACGTCGATTTTGCCGTACGTTTTAATAAAAATAATTAAATTCGCATTATGTTTTGCAGCTTAACATAAGTTAAGCCTAGTTTTTTTTAATATTTGATGAGCCAGGTCTTGACATCAACCTGGCAGCGAGGTCCAGATGACGTCGACGATGGAACGATAGGGGTGAGAGCTTCCACTTTTAGGGGTGAAAGCCTTTCGCTTTTAGGGGTGAGATCCTTCCACTTTTAGGGGTAAGAGCTTTCCGCTTTTATGGGTGAGAGCATTCCACTTTAAGGGGAGAGAGCCTTCCGCTTTAGGGGTTGGAGTAATGACGTAACTACAGAGTGGTATGTCGGCAAAATGACACAGGCCTACTGCTAGAAGGGGCCCGATCAAAGAAGGGTCCAACTCCCAAGATCATTTAAACTTGCTCGTATACAAAATCCAGTATATTTTGGAGTATGATACTTAAATAGATTTTGATTGATTCTTGCTTTCATTTGGGAGGGGGAGGGGGGGGGGGGCATTTGATGAATTTGCCACGGGCCTCCAATGATATAGCTATGCCACTGGGTGAGCCTATCGCTCCCTCGCAAGCTCGTTGAAGATGAAAAGGCCATCTTCTATTGTCATTTTATTAAGGAAAAAAAAGACGATGGAACAAGCTTTCCAGAAGATGCCTGTTCAATCTAACTTTAAAGGCAAAGGTATATATTCTTGCAGCTCATACCACTTCTTGGTATCAGCTGCACACATCCGTGTACCACTCCATCTTGACTATGCGATGCATGTTGAATGATGACGCAGAAGTTTTTGTCCTGATCGCTGGAATGAAAGTCCACTGTACATCAATATATTTCTCCTCGTTGAAAGAGGCTACTTTATTATTTAGGCATTGCAGTTTAAAGAAATTCCTTTATTAAACAACCTTTCTTAAACCATAAGCCATAATACAATCGTGGTACCACCAAACGGTAACCACAAAACAAACTAAGACACCGTCGTTAATGAACTTCTCAGGTGACCAAATGTACAAATATTAACCTCCATTATTTAAAAAGGAATTTGAACTACCAATACACGGACTTATAAAAGCACCGTCTCTGCTTGCTCATTTCTATCTATTCTGTGCACTTCAAAAAACACCTTTTAAAAAAGCAAACGTCAATTTTTTGGCGCGCACGATTCTAACCTCTATTTCGACTAACTAAAATGCTACCGGCGGTAAAGTTGAATGGTATTTCGATTATAATGGTTTGAATGGCAGTCATTATACGCTTATTTGCTGCCTTTTGTAGTAATTTTGTAAAGGGAATGCGCCATTGTTATGTGACGTTTAGCGGTAGACATCTTGTTTTTAATGGCGGCTGAATAGGGATTCGGTTTAGGGGTCCCTTGTGCAATTTAGGGATTAAATGCTAGTTTTAATAGACTGGTTTTACACGCTGATTATTGTGGTTAGGGTGAATTGTCGGAACATGACTAATTTTAATGCCTGGATTAGATTAGTTCCTTCATTCTGTTAGCTTGTACCCTAGCGTAACGTAACGCAACAACTATCTTTATCTATCTATTATATATTTAGATAGAAAGATACACTTTATTTCACAATTTAGGCGACTTATTGCTAGAACAAAGCTAGAGAGATCTAGACAACCTCAAAACTATGATCCTAATACAAAAAAAAAATTTTTTATTCTTCTTCCACAAAAAACTTATCCCTAAAACTAAATTCTTGTAAAGTAAGTGCAGAATACTAACGCTGACCGCTGAGGAACAATTCGATGAACCTAGTTATTTACTACATTGGAGCGATTGTGATCCCTTACAAAGGAAACTAGACCTAATTGAATCACAGTTAATACCAACACCCTTAGGTTATTTCCGGAACTCAAATAATGATTCTACATACTAACTTTAGTTCCGGTTTACCGGCAAAACCTTACAAATTTAAAATGTTCTCCTTTGAGTTTTTTTTTTTCCAAGTCTGGATGTATTTTTACTGAGGTATAAGTGTGGTACCTACAGCTGTTTATTTTGATTTCTGTAACACATTTATTTTTTTATTTTATATTAGAGATAAAAAAAAACATAAAAATTGCTTACGACATCAAACCATTTTACAACAATAAATTTACATCCAAGTAAATCTATAATCAGGCAAACGCAAACTATGCAAATAAAACATATATATATACAATGAATAATAAATATGTACATAAAAAGGTACTTATGTCTTTTTATGTACATATAACTGGACAGTAAGTATATACAGTCAACAGCAAGACAAGATAAACACTTGTAGTTCGATATAACTTATGCACATGACTTATGAGCGGTAGAAATTCCAAAGTGCTTAGGTTGATGTGATTTTGTCTGTACCTACTTCAAGAGAGGTAGGGCATAGCGATTTATCGCTCGAACTGGAGCAGCCCGACTGGTGAAATACCTCCACCTTACAGAAGACCGCAGCCAAATAACAATCACTTCTGTGTTGTTGTGCTCCTGCGTGTGAATAAGGTTTCCAGAGCTCCTGGGGGGTACTACATTAGGAGCAGGGGCAAGCCTTCAAGGTAAGGGCGACAAGTCTAGTAACAGCTTTATTGTGCTGTACTTGTCGCTCTTAAGCTAGGACCTAATGAGGAAGGTAATGACCACTTAACATAAGGTGGGATGAGGTCAATCTTGAAGTGTACCTTATATAAAAAAAATACTTATTGTAACGTCCAAAGTAAAAGAGCCTTACTCAGCATGAGCCATGACCCATTTTCAATATTTTACGATTCGTAATGTGTCTAAAATTACTATCCGTTTGTCTACGAGTCGTTAATTCCAATTTCAAATTTACTTTCCATATTAGCTGTCGTCAGTCGTCCGTCGGTCGTTTTTAGCTTACGCCTTGTATAATTTATTACTATCCGTAACTAGAACGGATCGTTTTTCAAATATTGGAACCGGATATTAGCTGACCAAGGTTCTGATTTTAACGTACCCTGCGACTTCCAACAAAATAATGTATACAGAACCCTACATCGAACAAAAGTTTCACGCTTGACCGTTTTACCACTCGTTAACTACCAGTCAAGCACCCTTGTATCTACCGACAAACAGATCATAATTGATAAAACATGCCTTCTTTGTTCGGCCTCGAAGATTTGTTTTCACATCACCTGGGCTGGGTGGCGCCTTGACGAGGAACATTAAATGCTCGGAATAACTAGATTACAAGTCAATACAATGTTTGTTAGCCCATTAATACTCAATATGGTCTATGATATGGTTGAGTGAAGCGATGGCTGGCACATACGTCATGCTTGTAAACAGGTGCCACCTTTGGGGACTGGTCTGCTCCAGCTTACCTCTTAAAATAAAATCATACTTAATGCTTTTTTCACTCATCAAAATAAAACTATATGACTTGGTCCAAAGAGAGCCACAGATAGCAATAAGTTAAATACTGATACTGGATCTGCTGAGTTTCTTACCGGTGTCTTCTCGGTAGATATAAGAAACAAATTAACAGCTTCTGCGGCATTTCAAAGAACCAGGCTCTGCAGCTATTAAAAGAAAAACTTAAAGATGAGTCGAAAAAATACTGGATGAACCAACCAGGCTTAGGACACCCAAAACTACTTATGATTGGCCTGTAGTGTGTGACTCACCTCTCCACATGTGTATTCATCTAGTATACATATATGTATTAGCCCTAAGTAATTAGAGAGATATAATATACTATAATCGAGGTGACAACACGTCTTTCAATCACTGCCGGGTCCTAACACTACCAAACTGTACTACTTAGGGTCTAACTCTCCCATCCCACGAATGTCTAAATTAACCAATGAGTGTAGCAACTCATCTGATTTGTTGCGAACTCACTTCCACAATACAAAAAACTGGTCAAGTTGCATCTTAGGAATTAAAAATAAATGTTTTTTTGTAAGTAGATATAATATTATACCTAATTTAGAATATTACGTATTATATATTTATTAGTCACTGGTTTTACAATTATTATGTTGCATGTTGTGTTTGCTTTTAATTAGAATACTCAAAAGACTTAGAACCATTGTTATAGTTATAGGCAAGAATGTATGAGTAAACTGTTAGCAAACCTTAATAAATAAAATAAAAATAAAATAAAAATTACAGGCCACTCGCGCAAATAAACCGAAGTACCACAGGTTAAAATTCTTACCGAACACTGCAAACTAAAAAGGCACCAATTTAACAAGAAATTTAGTGACTGTCGTATGCAGATTCCACGAGGACGAAAAGGGAACACCCCCGTTCACCTCCAATGTGACTGTGTATCTTTGATTCACAAACGAAGCATCCACCTGGGACGACACAGCCCAACAAGAGGAAATAAAAACTCTGAAAGCCAGGAAGAGACTAGATTTTCTAGAATCGACCCGGCTAAAAGAGGAATTGGTGGCGGTCACAATAGATCTGATAGGGCGTAGTGACCTTAGTTCACTGGACCTGCACAGCCCCAAGTATTACATTAATTACAGTAGCAGTATCTAACTTATTGCTATGTACACTTTGGACTAAGTCATATATAGTTTTTTTTTTATTTTTATAATGCTTTACGCCACACTAGCGAAGTTTAAATATTTTTAAGAAACATAAATTTTTAGAATTAGAATCATATTTTTTTGGAAGAGCAGCACGCGCAGTACGTGAAGGTCGTGGGTTCGATTCCCGCACCGCAAGGGGCGATAAACATTTTCTGTTTCTTTAAAAAAGTTTAGTTTGAAACGATTAAGTACCTACTCAAGTTAGAAAGTTTTAAAAATTATGTTAACTTGTCTCGACTGCCAGTGTTAGATCTATCTATCTATCTTAACAAGCTTTGATTTTATTTATATTTTAGTCCAAATCACGTTCGTTTAAGATTACCTAGTAATTTACAGCCACATTTATAAATATTAAATATAAGTGTTAATAAAGTTATCGTTTTTAAAATTGTGTTTTAGGTTTTATGAACACTGACTATTTTTGAAAAAATGTGTAGTTTTATTATGGCAAGTAGATAAATAGATAGATGAACATTTATTGCAGAAAATAACAAAAATTGGTTTACAGACATATTTAGATTCAAGCCACACTATGGTGCGACCTGGCAATAGATTTTTTTAGGAATGTGAGCCCACTACTCCCCCAAGTCCGGTAAAGAGAGATTTTAGTAGTTAGTCAGGAAACCTCCTAACTGACCTGGCCTCTCCTCAGGTCTATGAGTCGGCCGTAAATTCCTTGACACGACACGGGCTCGCTCGGAATGCGACCCAGGCCGGCGAGGTCTCATTCGAACCTCTGTTTTATTTGTTTAATGACACTTTTTTACGTTATTAAATAATCTGCGTGGGAATTGTTTACGGCTTATAATTATTGATTTTCGGGACTATTGAGCGTATTACACTGGATTAGTGTGTGTTACCAAACTAGAAACATTTTATCTGAAAAAGAACGTCCTATCGATAAGACTAACAATATCGAAAGCTTGGCCCCTGCTACTAATGTTGCCCCCCCCCCCCCCCCCCAGGAGCTATGGAAACCTTACTCACACGCAACACCGAACCATACCGAAGTGATTGTTATTTGGCTGCGGTATTCTGTAAGGTGGAGGTATTTCACCAGTCGGGCTGCTTCAGTTCGAGCGATACATCAATATACCCCATCTCTCTTAAAGACTAAAATCAAACTGCAAGTGATTACATTGACAGGCGCGCACGGAATGTTTCTCACAAACGAGGCGCCATGCCATGACACCTTTGCCTTAGGGTTCCCAACTAAACAATAAAAAACGGTATTATACTGTTTTTTACAACATTTTACGTTTTACTGTCGAACAAAAATACAGTCAAACTCAAACTCAAATATTTCTTTATTCAAGTAGGTTACATTTAACACTTTTGAATCGTCTTTGAGTACAATGAAAAGTGATTCTACTTCGGAACCTATATCTACCGAGACACCGGTAAGAAACTCAGCAGATCAGTTACAGTAGCAGTATCTAACTCATTACTATGTGTAGCTGACTTTGGACCAAGTCTCAAAGGAAGTAGAATATAGGGACTACTGCATTTAAATAATTTTTAGTGGCGAATCCAGGGTTGGGGGGGGGGAAGGGAGGTGACCTATGATGTACCACATACGCTGCACAAAATCTTATGCCTGCTGTGTGCAATTATTTAATGCTGTGCTTTGCTACTCATGCAAGCTACGCCATTGTTATTAGGCTGCGGTCTTCTGTAAGGTGGAGGTATTTCTCCAATCTGGTGGTCCCAGTTCCATTTCTTTTTTTTTACTTTTCTTCTTTCTTTGATTTGAATAAGTATTTAAAACATACGTAACGAAATAATTTTTTTAAATTTGTTATAGTGCTTCAAGCCGCACTTGCGAAAATTAAATACCTACTTACTTCACACCGCAAAGGAAGATGACATTTTTATTATTTAAAATACACGTAACAAAATTATGTTAAATTTTCTTAACTAATAATACTCTTCTCAGACCTGTAGGCCTAGTATGCGCAATACGTCAAATATCTCGCATGAGACGACAAAAGTTTCTATACTGTTGATTGGGTAATATTACACCGTACTCGTATTTTCAGCCAATCAGCAGTTGACGCATTGATTTTGACATTTCTTAAGAGCGCGATAAAATTTACTTGCGTGGCGCATGGCAGCCTGCTGAATATACTTTTATTCTTGTACACACAGTTGGCAGCCCTACTTTTGTTTCATGCGTTTAATTTTACTTTATTATGCCATTAAATATTCCGGGTGGTAACAATTCTAATGAGAACTTCTTTCGCGGAAATCGATTATTAATTTAAGGATTTTAAAATATCTCGCCTCGGATTACGGTCGTAATGTTTACTATTGGAGTTCGATAATAGCCTTTATACCCGCGGCTTAAGGGCGATATAAAGTCCAAAATTGTTGTTTGTTTTTCGTTAAACAAATAATGTTAAGTGGTTTTAATTCTCGCGCTAAGTTCTTCTTAAAAGAAAGAAAGACAAAGAAAGAAATGTGTATTTAGTGACATGACATAACATTTATAAAAGGGATGATGTAAAAAACAATTATTCTCATAAATCCGTCTTTTAGTTATTCACAATGATAAATTATGATTATGATTTTTAATCATAATATCATTTATTCATTAAGGAAATCTAGTACCTATTACACAAGTCAACACGATTTTTGAGTCTGAGTTTTGCATGGCTGATTTTAATTTCTTATGCATAATTTATGAAGGGAAAAATATTTTTAGTAAATAAAGTTTGCTTTTGTAGCTACCAGAACGAAATTTCAAATTTTAAGAAAATCTCTACTTTTTCAAATTCCGATGCCTATAAAAATAAAACGAACTATAATTTATATACTTAAATAACTTTTATTAACGAAAGGCAATAAAAATAAAATCCAATACAAACAAAAGAGTACAAATAAGCTTTAAAAATGAATATTTTTATATTAGAAACAGAAAAATTTTTTCTCCCCTTGCGGTGCGGGAAAAAAGGGGAGAAAAAATTTTTCTGTTTCTAATATTTAAAGTTCGCTAGTACGGCGTATAGTACTATAAAAATAATAAAATTGAATATTTTTAGTTTTTCTATTGTATATAAATGAACTTTCCCGTATCAGCCCCCAGATGTAGTCACCCATCATATTCTCATTATATTGCCCTTGATATCTTTGCTCGAAGTCCATGACATCTTGGTGAAAACGTTCCCCTTGTTCTTCTGAAAACGCTTCCAAGTTATCTTTTAACCGATCTAAGTGAGCATGTAACTTTTAGGGACATTCTGCAACCCATGACTTTGAAATTAAGCATATTAAAAATAAGCTCTTTGTAATTTTCAGCTTTATTATTGCCTAGAAAATCATGAATCACTACTTTAAGGCTTTGCCAAGCTTGTTTCTCGTGGGTATTCAGTAATTTTGGGAACTCTTTACTAGTCATTATTTTCTTTATTTTGTGGACCGACAAAAATACCAGCTTCCATTTTAGCCTCTGACAATTTAGGAAAAAAATTCTTTAAATATTGAAAAGCTTCTGAGCCTTTACGAATAGCCTTTACAAATTGCTTCATGAGTCCTAATTTTATATGTAATGGAGGCATCAGAGCAAGTTCGGGCTCTACAATCGGCTTGTTCTTGACATTATGTTTTCCTATCTGAAACTCGGTCCGTTTAGGCCATGGATGCTGCTGGTAGTGAAGTGCGTCTGCTCTACTATCCCATATTTGTTAAGAAACTAAATTTCTTTGCTCTTATTTTAATAAATTCACCGCAAATGTAGCAGAAAGCGTTATCGTCATTTTTGCACTTTTTGGAAGACAATTATTCATCATGCCACGCAAAATACGTACGTCCAATAAAAAGCGCGCGCGCATAATACTACTCGGCTACGCTGCCACTTCCCGCTCTATACCCCAAATCCCCCTCTCCCCGTCTCTATTACGTTTTAAAAGCCGTTACTACTTGTAAAATTTCCGAAAACCTTAAATATTTGTTTATCATTCTATAAGGTACAAAAGCAAACTTTATTTATTATGAATGATGTTTCTGGTTACTTTTTGATGTAAACAGACAGAAAATATTGGTTACATATGAAACTCTAAGAAAAAAATTTTTATGTCGACTTGTGTTATAAATAAATCTTTGCATGGGTTAGTAAATTTTTATACTTAACCTAACGAAGGTTCTACTGGTTTTCGAAGCCTATAAAAATGTATTTTATGCTGCAACAAACAAGTAATCCATACGAAAGTAACTCTGTCTGTTTGTCTGTCTGCTTTCACGCCTAGACCATTGAACCGATTTTGATTAAATTTGGTATAAGTAGGTATGCTTTGAACCTCTAGAACGGACATAGGCTACTTTTTGTTATGAAAATAAGGGGGGTGGGCGTAATACCGCCCTTGAAAGTTTAAATGGGAAAATATTTCTTTTTTAATTAGAGGAGACAGGGATAAATCCGACTATCAGCCCTAGCATACGCAACGCGACTAAATTTTATCGCGCTCTTAACAAACGTCAAAATCGATCGAAGTCAACACGTCAGCTGCCGATTGGCTAAAAATACAAGTGCTGTGTGTTATTAGCCAATCAACAGTATCAAACTTTTGTCGTCTCATGCGATAAATTTGGCATATTGCGTATGCTAGGCCTGATGGGCACTGCTAGTAGTTCATAATGACACACCGCATCAAAGTTCAATGTCACAAAATAGTTACGTAAACTATTTCGTAAAAACTTTAGGTACAAAGAAGTGACGTCGCGCTAAAAAAATATTTATTTATTTATTTCAAAACCTTAACATTACAGGAATCTTAACCTAATATAATAGTGTGGCCACAGATTTTAAAATATAAACAATTTACTATAAAATACACTTATAACAGAACGACTTAGTTTTAAATCAATGTATCTTAATTTATAACAGTTTCCTGAAAATTATTTTAAATTTTAATATGCCTCTCAAACTTTTATCCGGATCTTGAATCGGATCCGATTCAGATCTTAAATCATCAAAACCATGTTCGGTTATCTTCATCAGAAATCACATAACCTAAAACTGAATACTATCACCAACATCTCAAGTTCATTGTTACGGGGCAAAAAACACCCTTATACTGCACAAAACACCATCCATTATATCAAGCACCCTTAGCTCTTGACTTAAGGCGTGTGCACAAAAGTTCTACCCTCAATAACATAACGGCGACTGTTCAAACGTCGCGGTGTCCTTTAAAATGTTATTTATTCGCGCAAAAAATTGGAGCGGACGTGTGAATGTCTTGATTTTGAGATTTTACGTTTAAAAAATTATGTCGAGCACCATGTGACTTATTATTATAAACTATAGTACTTTCGCGTTCCATTTTAAACATCCCTACTAATATTATAAATGCGAAAGTAACTCTGTCTGTTACGCTTTCCCGCTTAAACCTCTCAACCGATTTTGATGAAATTTGGTATAGGTATACGTTGAACCTCAAGAACGGGCATAGGCTACTTTTAGTTAGAAAATTAAGGGGGAATGGGGGGAATACCACCTTTGAAAGTGTACATAGAAAAATGTTTCTTTTTTAAGAAATTTGGCACAGATATAGCTCGAAACTTGGATTAAAATATAGACTACTTTTTGTTTCGAATATTAGGGGTGATAGGGGTAAAACCGACCATGAACGGATGTAGTCCACGCGAACAAAGTCGCGGGCACAGCTAGTTTATATGAAAACGGACAAAAAGGCTGTTTCAATCACCAATTTAACATGTCCTGACAAGTCCAGATGACATGTACATGTACTTAGCCATCTAAGTACATGTCATATACGTACGTAGCTATTTTCACTGACAATAGGATAGATTATTTTTTTTATTAACAGGCTTTTATTAGCTTCCCTTGTAACTATGTATGTAAGAAAATCTTGAAATCTTAATTTGTCCCACTTCCCGGTCTTCGATTAGGTAAGGATTACGAAAAATATAGTCACGTGATTTAAAGTGTGCTTGTAAGACTTTTTAAATTCTTTTTATATGAATATAACATATAACATTGTACATAATCTTTAACTACCTGGTATAGTGAATCATCGTTATTTTGAAAAGAGTAAATGTCGAGTTTCTTGTCGGTTCTTCTCGACACCAACATCCTGAACACGGCGGTAGAATACTAAACTTGTATTTATTTAATTATTTAAAAACTTTATTGCACAAAAAAAGTACAAAAGGTGGACTTAATGCTAAGAGCATTCTCTACCAGTCAACCGTTGGGTCATGCAGATAGTACGTTTATGGGTGCGGTAACAGTGAAAATGTGAGTATGGATAACAACAAAATTAATAATCATAAATAGCAGAAAATTACACACGAAAATAATAATTGTACCTAGGTACTTATGATTCCTAAGTGCTTTTGTAAAACTTACTTAAGCATTTTTCTATTCTATCTATAGAACAAAAAAATATCTCTGTTTTAAAGTCGGTAAAAGGAAAACCGCCAAATTCCGGACATGTCCTAACAAGTCCGGTAATGTGGTTCCCCAAGGGCACTTATAACAGTTAGATCATTACTCATCACACCATTAAAAGCCATAAACTCACCCCTCTATCAAAAAGTTAGGGGAACCATAGACAAGCGTATGAATAATAGCAGGGGCGGGGCAGACCATAAATGATGGGAATTTGATTAATCAAGCTTTAATTAAATTATTTGCTACTTGTATAATAGCATCCGAAGTTTTTAATATATACTAATACGACGATATAGCGACCCGCCCCGGCTTCGCACTGATGTAATGTAAATACTTAGTTATACTCAGTTGTAAGTTAACATAATTATTTCGCTGTCAAGGCTAATCCTTACTAATATTATAAATCGGGAAGTGAGTTTGTTTGTTTGTTTGTTCCGCTTTCACGCCGTAACTACTGAACCGATTGCTTTGAAATTTCGGATCCGGATTAAATAATAGGGTACTTTTTATCTCGGAAAAATTGATATTCCCGAGGGAAAACAAAAATAATTCCGAAGACCGAATTCCACGCGGGCGAAGCCGCGGGCGGAAAGCTAGTATGTATTGTAAAATTCATTATAGTAACTGTGGTTAAATTTTTTCGGCCAAGTAACTTTCAATTTATAAATGGTGTAATAATTGTAATTAAGTTGGCTATTGTTAATCAATACTAATATTATAAATGCGAAAGTAACTCTGTCTGTCTGTCTGTGTGTCTGATACGCTTTCCTGCTTAAACCTCTCAACCGATTTTGATGAAATTTGGCATAAGTATATGTTGAACCTCAAGAACGGACATAGGCTACTTTTTATTAGAAAATAAGGGGGGGGTGGGGGTAATACCACCTTTGAAAGTTTATATGGAAAAATGTTTATTTTTGAAGTTAGAGATATGAAATTTGGCACAAATATAGCTCGAAACTTGGATTAAAATATAGACTACTTTTGTTTCGAATATTAGGGGAGAAAGGGGTAAAACCGACCATGAAAGGATGTAATCCACGCGAACGAAGTCCCGGGCACAGCTAGTCCTAAATAAATAAACAAATTAAAAATACTTAGAATATGTCTATGCTTTTCTATTCTTTATTCCAAACAAAAACCTTACTCTTGAATCACTCTTTCTTGTTTAAATCTCAACAAGTTGTTTTATTTTTACGTGTGACGATGAAACTAATATGAAAATGCGAATGTGATTTATGGTGTGTTTATTATTATTTATTTTAAAAAATGATTGCACAATAAATAACAAGAAGTGGTCTTAATGCTAGGGGCATTCTCTACAAGTCAACTCTTGCGTCATGCAGAGAGTTTGTAAACGGATGCGGTAATTGTGAAAATGGATTCAGCATTTGACAAATGCAGGGCTACAAATTATTGTAACATTTAAAATAATTTAACGGGTCAAAACGCGACACCATTTTTATTTAGTAGTTAATACGAACTACTTACTGCCCGACGTTTCGGTTAGGTTGCACCAACCGTGCTCACGAGCTGCAGCTCGTAACTAAATAAAAATGGTGTCGCGTTTTGACCCGTTAAATTATTTTAAATACAAATTATGGTGTTAGCGAGAGAGAAGTATTTACAAACTTTTTTTATGCAAAAAATACAAAAATAATTTGTATAGATAGTTAAATACAGACACTTGATTTTACAAATAATTTACACAAATTCGTTTTACAGCCATATTATAGTAAGTAGTTAGCAGCTTTAAGCCTTACATGGGACCCACCCCAAATTAAAAGCATTGTTTTATTCATTTAGCAAATTAAAAATTCGTTTTAATATTATTTTAATCAAACTATTAAATGGATTAAAAAAAATCTGGGACTATTGACTTACGCCCGGTTTCAATTTTTACGGATTTACGGATTGTAATAAATGTTACGAGGCGTAAGTTAAAAAGGACTGCCGGACGACTGATGACAGCTGATATGGAAAGTAATTTAGGGAAAATTATTAACGACTCGTACATACTCGGTTGAAGAAGAACAGATAGTAATTTTTGACATATTACGAGGCGTATAATATTGGAACCTGGCAGTATTCCTCTCCCCTATCGAAAAAGTCACACTCAACGAAGCAAAATAAATAAAAAAAAAACAAAATGAAGATTGAGCGCGTCTTTAAAATGTCATTGACATTATCCGGTCAGAGCGAGACAATTTGAAGAGAGGGACAGAAGACGAAGGCTTTCGAGGTGGGCGGCGCTTGGTGGAAGGCGGCCCGTGCGCCCCGCCCACTTTCATTCTGAATAATATGAAATCTTTTATTGAATCTGTCGTATAATATTTGTATTTTTGCAATTAATTGTGTTAAGTGACATAGATTTATCGTCTTTATCAAAATGGTGCATGGGACGACCATTTAAATTTATTGATTTAAGTCGCAGCATAGGTAAAGTTAATATTTGTTTATTTTGATTACAGAGAAAAATAGAGATAACGATTGCATTTTATACTTAGAGCTAGCAGCCGTTAGTTATTATTTCAAAACAAGAAAAAGATAAAAATAATCGATATTTAGACGAGTTTTTAGAATAAGTTAAGAATATAAGCTTTTTAATGAAAACAAGATATCCTGTAGCCTATCTCAGAGGTCCCGGGTACGATACCCGGTCGGGTCAATATGGGAAACGATCTTTTCTATATTGTCTCGGGTCTGTAACACAAGTGCTTAAGCTACACTACGTAGGTACCACTTCGGAGCAATGTATATGATGTTGTCCAATATTTATTCTTTATTTGTTTGATGACTCTTCATGAAGAACTTTCATACTAAATTAAATTGGAGTAACTTCAAAAACGGCAAAGCTGCATAACAACTTTGAACTCCCGTTTTACACCTTTAGGGGGTAAATTTACAAAAATCCTTTTCTCAATGCTCCCCCGCGCTATAAAAGAAACCACTGTGCAAAATTTCAAGTTTCTAACCCTTATTGTTAAGGCCCTACGTTTATAGATCAATCCTCACTCAGCTTTTCCTTTTTTTTTTTTATATTACACTTCAAGATTGACCTCATCCCACCTAATGTTAAGTGGTAATGAGGTCCTAGCTTAAGGGTGACAAGTACAGCATAATAAATCTGTTACTGGACTTGTCGCCCTTACCTTGAAGGCTTGACCCCTGCTACTAACGTAGCACCCCCCAGGAGCTCTGGGAACCTTACTCACACGCAGGAACACAACAACACAGAAGTGATTGTTATTTGGCTGCGGTGTTCTATAAGGTGGAGGTATTTCACCAGTCGGGCTGCTCCAGTTCGAGCGATAAATCGCTATGCCCTACCTCTCTTAAAATATAAATTCAGATTAAAATCACCATATAAAGGTTCCCGGATATTATTAAAACTTTTTTCGTTGATATTGATACTAAGAATATAATATTTTATAGGTATTTACATTTAATCTACACTAATATTACAAAGAGGAAACATTTGTATTTTCGTGTGTGTGTTTGTAATGAACAAACTCAAAAACTATCGTGCTGATTTCAAAAATTATTTGACCATTGGAAAGCCTGAGTAACGTAGGCTATATTTATTGCTAGATAGAAGTAGCACGCGTACGAAGCCGCGGGCGGCCGCTAGTCACTAGATAGTATAAAACAAAGTCGCTTTTTCTGTCCCTATATCCCTATGTACGCTTAAATCTTTAAAACTACGCAACGGATTTTGATGCGGTTTTTTTTAATAGATAGAGTAATTCAGGAGGAAGGTTTATATGTGTAATAAAGAATAGAAAAGCCAATATTTCTAAGTATTTACATTACATTCGTGCGAAGCCGGGGCGGGTCGCTAGTTACGTTTATAAGATTTTTCCATTACAATACAACCGATTGTAAATTTTTTATTCTGATGTTAATTTTCCTCCAATTTCATGAGTGTTTTGTCCCGAGTTTTTGTTTATTTGTTTCAAGGGGGGGATTGGGAAGACTCATCCCCCCTCCTGTGCCTCGCCACAAATGTACTGTAAATGGTACATCAAGGTAATGTCTATTTAAGGTTGTTAACCAGTTGCCATAGTACAAAATAAATTTATTATTTGACAATAACCCCGACTGGTACAGGAAGGCACCAAAATTGAAGCATTCGGTGTAATTCGTGCTTGATTTGCATAGATATTGGACGAGAACAACAGTGTGGCCGTTTATTAAAATACCCCATAATGCAGAAAATTTGAAACTTTTGGCATATTCTGCCGATTTATGCTAAACTAAATTTGTGTTTTTTGCTATGATTGTGAGAGTATCAGGCTCCTCACAGTCACGTGCACTAATTAACATACAAACTCATTCTAATGCGAACCTTATGATAAAGTCATAAGAGCTCAAGTGTACATTTAATTACTCGTGACTGTACCAGACTGCTGAGTACCACACTTATGAGTACCAGACTGGTGACCAAAAGCACATCAAGTAAATTCGCATTCCTTATGTCGCGGACATAAGAACTAAAAAAGGCTGGCAGTTTATTTTAGTTATTTTAAATAAACATATTTGTTTTATCTCCCCATGCGGTGCGGGAATCGAACCCACGACCTTTAATCGTAAGCGATGAAGTTTTTCTGCTGAATCAACCCGTTAGCCTCCGATAAGTGCCCTCTGTCGAGTATGTTTAGAACTACATACTTATCGGTTTGGTGGAAGTCTGGCGTGCTTTTGTTTGTACCGTCACGAGCAATGAAACGTAAGCACTTGAACCCTTATGACATTACCATAAGGTTCGTTTTAAAATGAGTTTGTATACATTTAGTGCTTGTGACTGTACATTTAATCGGAGTCGTGAACCCAAGGTCCACAATAAGGTTTTCTCTTATTGATGATTGGTGTGTTTGTCTGACGCATTATATGAGTAATTCAGAGCCGTTAATTGGGTAATCGAGGTCTACAAAAAGGTGTAAAGATATGTATCTACTTTTAAATACGAAATTGCGATAAAACCCCAAATTGGGGAGTTTTAAATATATGTAACAATGCAAAGTCACGGGCGGTCGCTATTAATTTATAAACACTGTTTATAAATGGAGGCAAACCCTTCAGCTAGAAGCCGGCCCGTCCAAGAAAAGTCTCAATTCCCATTATTCCCAAAATTAATGTATAAATCCTGCTTATATGTATATTAATGTATTTATTTAAAAACTTTATTGCACTAAAAAAAGTACAAATGGTGGACTTAATGCTATGAGCCTTCTTTACCAGTTAACCGTTGGGCCATGCAGATAGTTCGATAAGGGCGCGGTAACAGTAAAAATGTGAGTATGAATAACAACAAAATGAATAATAATAAATAGCAGAAAATTAAACACGAGAATAGAATATTCATACATAGGTTCATGATTAATAAATATATTAATAAAATGCCATAAAGGAACGTAAAATTTTGAAAAAATGTATGTATGTCTGAATGTCTGGAAGTAAGTTTGTTACTCTTTCACGCAAAAACTACTGAATGGCTTTGTATGACACTTTTAAATACTAACCTGCGATAAAATCCCCAAATTGGGGAGTTTACAATATGTACCAGGAACCCTGTGCGATGTACCTACCTAAATGGCTTGTTATCGTATACCGAATCAAATATTTAAATATATTCATACACATAGAGTTAATCAAAATACCTACCTACCTAGGTACTAGATATTTTTGGTAGGTCCTGTAAAACACGTCAGACTATGCACCACCCTTATACTTTGGGAATAAGAACTATAATTAGTTAAGAGCCAGAAATGTACCTATTGAAAAAAAAAATTGTATGAATTTCTTCAAATGCTTCAGGAGTTCTACTACTTTAAAAAATACATAGTTTAAAAAACTAAAAAACACGCTATAAGTCACGTGACGACATTTTTTCGTATTTTAGACAGCAAACCCTTTCATTTGATTCTCCGTATCATGGAAGTGCATTTCAAACAGCCTGTCCGCCATCTTGGGGAGGCTGCCATATTGGATTTGAAATGACGTTTCTTATCTAATCATGTATTGTCATCAGAACTCAGAGCGTGTGCAAAATTTCATCCTAATCGAAGACGGGGAAGTGGGTCAAATTGAGATTCCAAGATTTTCTTACATAGTTACAAGTGAAGCTAATAAAAGCGTGTTAAAAAAACAAAATATGTCGGGCGAAAGGGCAAATTAAGTACAGAAAAAAACACGAATGACTACCGCCTTTATGTCCTTCACATAAGATCTAATATCAAATTGCAAGATTAACTTGACGTGCTGTTTACCGGCTTTACCGCCAATATTTGAAAAACGATTCGTTTCAGTTACGGATAGTAATAAACTATACGAGGCGTAAGCTAAAACCGTTTCAGACTCGTTCAGTTGAAAATAAACGGATTGTAATTTTTGACACATTACGAATCGTAGAATATTGGAACCGGGATTTCAACAATTTGAACAATTTAAAAAGCGCCAATGGGCCTTTCATCATTTTCAAATTAAACCAGATGATTTTAAGCTTTTACGTTCATCATCCTGAATCATTTAAAAAGGGTCCTGAACAATTTCCTTGGTCGATAATGTTAATCATTTCTAGCAACAAAAAATACCATTAGGTACCTATTCCCTCAATCTCTTTGCAATAGCATCATCATTTCTAGTTACTACCATAGCACTTCGAGATATGTCCTTTCCTACAAAAAAAACATACTGACGAATTATGCCTGACGAAACTTCCTTTTTTTAAAATTGCAATAATGCACTGACATTATATAATCAAAGAAAAAAACGTGCTTATCTAACTGTGAAAAAGTAACAGACTGGCCAAATAAATATGTCAGAAAACTTCTTTCATCAAAGGAACCAATTTTCTACCTAAACCCATGGACCTAATATTATACTAAGTCCATGCTTAAACCTATATCTTGAATACGAGTAGTACTATCAAATGAATTTCATTGGACTTGCATCGATTTAATTTTCTACCACAACGTAACGTAATCGATTGATGAGTAATTTTTATGTGACCATAGACTAAAATTATTTGCGTGACCTCAACAGAGGTCGCTAGGTGAGTATCAGTGCTGCTATAAATTAAAATATTCCGGCATTCATGGGTAATTACCATTTTTTGTAGCTCAATTTTTACAAATCTCAATACTGACTGCATCAATCGTAACGTTTTATTATTTTGTAATATTTTTTATTCAATTATAAAATATGATTTAAAATTTATGTTAAATATTAATATGATATCGAGATAAAAATGTATACTATTCAGTTAAATATTTCCTTAATGGAATAAATACAATCAGGAGGGATGTTTATACAATGTCAAATACCTACTTACTTTAAATAAATTGTATAAACAAAAGAATTTGGCATGCGGGAAGTAGTTTTAATAGTATGGCATCCCTGAAATTATCTTTTCTAGAGTTTTTGTCTATGTACATAGTGATGCAAACTTTTTCACCTTAGAATCGAATAAAATCATTTTAGATCGAAACTTACGGTCATTTGTTTCATTGATTTACTACTCGTAAGATAATAAGATTATAATGTAACTGTTATTTTTTATGTTTACCCCAATCTTTTATCATAATTCATGAAAAATCTTGATTAAAAATTATTTTATCTAGTCAGAATGACAAATCGATTCTACTTGACAAAACAAAGACAATTGAGGTACATCACTCGATCGTTGGCCAAGCGAAGCGAGCGACGGGAGATGTGCGGGATTTGTACTCTGTTGAATTAAATACGTCATCTCTCACTTATTTGTTGGAAATTACAAATTGTATTCCTTGATTTTGTTAAAAAAGCAAATTGCACACAGTAAGTAAATCTTTTTGCTTATGTACACTTACTCTATACATCACGGGTGCGTTGTTTGGATCTGTGTAGTGCTATAGAAATGCATAATATAACCTATCTGCGCTTTGCATAAATCTATGAGGCCGTAGCCTTGTAATTGATGCAGATGCAGCCGATGTTAGAATATTGCGTTAACGCGATTAGAAGAGTAGTGAAAACGTCATCGGAGCGAAGCCCCCAGTCGGTGATTGTTTGCCGCGCTCGAGTGTTATTGACGCGTCCATTGCAATATTGCAGGCATAATGCCGGCGGCCAGAAAACGGACGGGGTCCAAACTATCGGCCGCGACATCTTCTACGGCCCCACCTAAAAACAAGAAGAAACGCGGAGGTGAGTACATATCCAGAACGTTTTGCAGTTGTTTTCTTTTCATTTTTGTACGACGTCAATGACCTGTCAAAGCATGATGGCGGGAAAATAAGACGCGCTTTGCTAAATATTTTTCCAATTATCCATCTTATTTTTCATGATAGCAAAGATTTGTTTAGTGTAATTGGTCTTATGAGTAATTTAAATAGGGTTTATCGCTTTACATTGTAAATAATTTATAGTAAAGACGCGTAGTCAGTGATAATAGTCTTTGAGGTTATAAAGGTAAAGATTTGTTCGATTAGTAGGTCCGCGAAAACATTTAACATATAAAAATGGATGTGTTTGATGTATGTTTCTATTTATGTAGTATTTAATAGTCGCATTTTTTACTGCATAAAGTCAATAAGAATGAGAACAAATAACGGCAGTTACTGGGAAACTAAATTACTCAATTATTCGAAATTGTATTTACAGTTTACAGATATAATACTTTTAATGACCTACTTAGCTACATTTTAAAATTCGGTTCCTTTTCTAATTCATAAGCATAGGAAATAAACTTAAATTAGTATCATATAATTTTTTTGTGTTTGTGTAATTTAAGTATATAAACATAACGTAATCCTTGTTATATAAATAAGGGAAAGTAGTATAAATTGGTAATCTGAGTAGATATGGATTAAATTATAATGGCTAATAACGAGCAAATTTGATATTTTGAACTTAACAGAGGATTTTCATTTGATAATCAGAAAAATGCATAAGTACATACCTATATGTAATTTAATCTGATATACAATTGTTCTCAGATAAAGTTAGTCAAAAATATGATGTACACTAGGTTGATTTGCAATTATTTGCTTGATTTTAAATATTTCTTTGTTTGAAAAGCTTATCAAAGGATGGACTACATTAATATGTAGATATAGCAGCTACAAAGAATTCAAAATGTATAACTGTATTGTAATTGACCATACAGTTGTCATTAATATATATATACAGTTGTCATTAATATATATATATATAATATATGTAACAGTCTTATATGAATAAATTAATTTTTTCCGGTATAAACTTAGAGCTTGTACCCTGGGGCAAAAGTTTCATATACTTAAATTATTTTGTTAACATACAGGCAATATATAACACCCACAAACAGATATGAACACAACAACTCCTTTTTCTTTTATTCTGCAATGGTGGAACCATCATGTAAATGAAGACATCACTATAAATGCATTATACATACCAAAAATATGATGTTCGTACCCCCTTTAGAGAACACCATACACTAACAGTCATATGGACATCATGCTATAAACATACACTGCTATTGTACTGCCTGTTTATTATATGCTGTAGGTCTATATTCTATATGTACTATAAATATAAAAGCAATACAAAGTTAAAAAAGTATATTGCAGTGTTTTGTTGACTGCAGTTTAACAAAAAACTAATTTGTCAGTTTTGTCGACAGCGGTTCAGTTGGAGATACCGACTGCACCCAAGAAGAGGGGGCGTGTATTGGTCTGCGGTCAAGGAGATGTGGGCCAGCTCGGTCTTGGCGAGGATGTTACAGAAACCACCAAGTACATAATGTTAATGTTGACTATTAAACCTAAGGACCTTACTGAAGATAGGATATTATGGTATCAAATCCATTGTAATGGCAATGTGGGTTCCTCTCTTATTTACCATTAGGCTGGGAGGAACCAATATACTATGCTATTATAAAAAAAAAGTTATGCTATCTTTGTATTTTGAGTACAGGCCCAATGAATGCCATTTGTTGATTTTATTGTTTGTTCTCTCGGAGGATCTACTTGAATATACAAAATTTGAAACAGCCCAGCTTTTCAGGCAAAGTAATAAGGTAAAAAGAATTTAAGGAACAAGTTACCATAAATTTATTAATAGGTCTATTTTATTTGGTATGTAAATGATTTAACTGCAACATTGTTTAATTATTGATACTTAATTTAGCTTTTTTAAATGTGACGTTACTTGTTTAAAGGTACTTTATGGTCAATATACAGTGACAAATGTTGGTTGTAGGTTCAAGTTGGTGACGGCACTGGGAGATAAAATTGTGGATGTTGACGCTGGTGGTATGCACACAATCGCTCTTGATAGTGATGGAAAGGTGAGCACATAGATATACTATAAATTATTTTCACCCGATAGACAAGCGGGAATCATTTGGCTTGTATTGCCTTAAGCTGTATACAATCTGCTTTATCACTGTTACATTTGTTTGTATTGTATCTACTAAAAATTTAAGTAAAAATCATGAACTGCCCCTAATCGGGCGTGCATCGAGCAGGTATGGACGTTCGGATGCAACGACGAGGGCGCGCTGGGTCGCGCGACAGGCAGCGAGCAGGAGGAGGGCGCGCCGGGCCCGGTGGCGCTGCCGGGCGCGTGCGTGCGCGTGGCGGCCGGGGACTCGCACTCCGCCGCGCTGCTGCACAATGGCGACGTGTACGCCTGGGGAGCCTTCCGGGTCGGTGCAACACTGAGATTGCTCTTTTTATTATTTTTTTTAAATAAATGAAAATGTATTGGTCATTTATTTATTAATTTAAAAACTTTATTGCACAAAAAATACATACAACATACAACATGTGGACTTTATGCTAGGGGCATTCTTTACTAGTGAACCCTTGGATTATGCAGAGAAAATGTATTATTATTGGATGCAGTAATAGTTAAATTTAAGTAATCTAAATATTTTAGATCAGAAATTGAGTATGCCATCAAAGCTCTTAAGATCAATAAATCACCGGGTAAGGATGCTGTTATAGCCGAAATACTGAAAAACCTAGGTCAGCGAGGCACAAAGGCTATCACCGCAATCTGTAATACCATCTGGAAAACTGGAAAATGGCCAAAAGACTGGACAGAATCGGTATTTATACCACTACATAAGAAAGGCTCTTCAAAAGTCTGTGGAAATTACAGGACAATCGCTTTAATATCCCATGCGAGTAAGATCCTTTTACATATAGTCAATAGACGCCTAGCCTACTTTCTAAGTCGGCAGATACCCGAAGAGCAGGCAGGTTTTGTTAGGGGCAGGGGAACGCGGGAACAAATACTAAATGTCCGCCAAATAATCGAGAAGAGCAGGGAGTTCAACTGTCCCCTCGTACTATGCTTTATCGATTATACCAAGGCCTTTGACTGCGTAAAATGGGATAAACTGTGGAATGTGCTGCTTGAAATGGGAGCTCCTGAACACCTGGTTGCCTTAATCCAGAGTCTTTATACACAAAATCGCTCGTTCATCAGAATAGGTACGGACTGTTCCAATATGTTCCACGCTAAAAAAGGAGTGAGACAGGGTTGCATACTGTCTCCCGCTCTTTTCAACATATATGGAGAGTACATTATCCGAAAGACTATGGAAAACTGGGAGAAGGGTTTCCCTATAGGGGGAAAGAGACTATCAAATCTCCGGTATGCTGACGACACCATTCTTCTCGCAACATCTACAGAAGATATGAGTGAGCTTTTCCAGAGGCTCGAGTTAGAAAGTGGCAACATCGGTCTTACAGTAAACAGAGCAAAAAGTAAAATGATGATAGTGGACCGAGCCGGAAAGCTTACAAATGTCAACGGTAACATTCCTGGTATCGATAACGTCGACCACTACATATATTTGGGCTCTCAAATCAACAATAATGGCAGCTGCGTTCCCGAGATAAAAAGGAGAATCGGTATGGCTAAAGATGCTATGACCCGACTGAACAACATTTGGAAAAAAAGAGGAATCAGCATTAAAACCAAGATCAGACTGATACGAGCCCTTGTATTCCCTATCTTCCTATATGGCGTTGAAACGTGGACAATTTTAGCCCGAGAAAGACAGCGGATTGATGCATTTGAGATGTGGTGCTGGAGGCGACTGCTGAGAGTACCCTGGACCGCGAAACGTACCAATGCATCGATCCTGAGCCAGCTTCATATAAAAACTCGCTTGTCCACTATATGCCAACAACGCATCCTATCGTATTTCGGCCATACCGTGCGCAGAGGCGACGACAATTTGGAAAAGTTGATTGTTGTTGGGAACACCGAAGGCAAAAGATCGCGCGGTCGCTCACCAACTAGATGGACCGATCAAATAAAAGGAACGTCGTCGTCCAAATTGTATACGGTTGTGAGAGACGCACTGGATAGAAACCGGTGGAGGCAGATCGTCCGTTCCAGATGCAACCAACATGCTGACCACGATCCTCAGATATGAGGGACCGACCAAAGAGAGAGAAATATTTTAGATCGGTTAAGAAATATATTCATTGACAATGTACAGTTACAGCATAAACAATAAAAAACAAACTTAAAAAACTTTAAAATAAAAAAATATATATCATTTAAAATATAAAATCTCAAATAGTGACCTCGTCTCTTGTTATTTACAATGTATTTATATATTTTTTTTTTACCACATGAAGGACTCTCACGGCAGCATGGGCCTGGTGGTCCGCGGACGAGAAGGCAAAGCTTGCAAGGAGCCCGTCAAGGTGGACATCGGTGAGCCAGCCGTCAGCGTAGTCTCGGGCGGAGACCATCTCGTCATATTGTCGGTGAGTAACAACTTATCATAATACAGACAGCGAAAGAAATTCAAAAAATTTGCTGGGGAAAAATCTTTTCATAAAAAATGGAACTGCACAGTCGAGTCGAGATCAGGCTGGGAGGTGCCAATATACTGTGCTAATATAAAAAAAATCGTATCAACCATCCTTTTGCTACCCTCCACGGATTCAGCTTTCCTCATTACATGTAACTTTTTTTTTCTGTCAGACGTCAGGGTCGGTTTACACGATGGGATGCGGCGAGCAGGGCCAGCTGGGGCGCTTGTCACAGCGGTCTGCGTCGAGAGACGCGCGACAAGGGTTCAGTGAGTATTAGTCTTTATTTAAGGTTATTTATGAATGTTCTGTAAAGTGTTTGTGACTTCTACCGCATTATGTTAGGATGAAAAGTATCCTAATGTTATTCTAGTATGTAATCTCGATTCCTATTAAACTTCATCTAAATACGTACAATAGTTTTTGTATGAAAACATACACATCTGCTAATGTTAAGAAATACTGTATTGTATGTGAATGGAGTTTTAGAAAGAAGTCTTAAAAATGTAAAATTTAATTTATTTCAACTGTCTTAGAACCTCTATTGAAAATAATGCAACAAGAAACTCTTAAAGTCTACCGTCCATTCAAACAAACTTTGACATTTATAATGTTAGTAGGATGTCCCTGATAACTTAATAGCCATAATAAGATAAAAAAGATAGCCATCTGGAGTTACAGATAACTATCTAAGCGATACCAGTTACAATGGCTACTGATAAATTTATCAGATACCTTCATGTTGTAAATGTAAATATTAGACAACATCAGAAACATTGCTCTAATTTCGTTGTAAGTAGCTAGCACTTGTGTTACGTATAACAGAAACAACAATAGTACCACAACACCTAGGCTCGAGACAATATAGAAAAAAAAATCCATGTCAATCTGATCGGGAATAGAGAAGCGGACTAAAAATAGGTTATCAGCCCCTCTTTTACATTTTCCAAATACCTGTATGGGACACATATTATTGCATTTTGCACATGGTTATAAAATAATAGCGGTCCCGGCGAACTTCGTTTCGCCTTAGAGAATTTTTGCCGCTTTTTTGTTGAAATTTTTTTATATTTTACCAAGGATCCCTAATTTTGTAGCCTATGTCAAGAATGTAGCATTCTATTGGTGAAATATTTTTTTAAATCGGCCCAGTACTTTTTGAGCCTATTCATTACAAACATACAAAAATAGGTACAAATCTTTCCTCTTTATAATATTAGTATAGAAGTATTGATGTGTCTAATACTGTTTTGATAACTATTTCACAAACTAAAAACACTTCAGTATTTTTGACCCAGTCCGCTTCCCTATCAAACCTGACTCAGAGATGAAATTGCTAAAGTCTGGGCCTCTCTGCTATAAAGGTCCTCAATTTATTTATATTTTTATGTATGTCCAGGTGCACTCTTGGCGCCGATGAAGGTGACATTGAAGGGAGGCGCCACCAAAGTGTGGGCCGGGTACCACGCCACCTTCGCACTGGACGGAAACAGCGACAAGATGCTGGCCTGGGGACTCAACAACTACGGACAACTAGGTCAGTTCATTAATTTATGCCGACCTACAAGTCGACACAAATACAGCGTCTGCAGGCATAGTAAACAACGCTCCATACATAATGTACGATTAGCCAATCATTTTATCCATCCTACATCGCGATGTCAGAGTTACCGTTGCTAAGATTGGTAGTTGGACCTTGGTCCCCGAGCAGATAACACCTAGCTCAGCGGATGTTGTTTCACTTTTAGTAAAGAACATACGTTCCTTACACATTCAAATCAGCTGAAGGACGTCCACTTCTGAACATAGTCCTTTTTTTTTTTTTTTATAAATGGACTCTTTCCCGCGTTTAGAAACAACGCAGTGATTCCGCCAATGTCAAGTGTTTAGAGAGACACGTCAACAAAAGAGACTGCGCGGTGATATGAGATATTTCTTACTAACTTGAGGTCTTCGTTACCTAAAACAACACAAACAACACATTGAGACAGCACAACATTAAAGGTGAGGGGGAAGGAAAAATTATAGACTAATATCATACATTACAATATACATAAATATTTTATTTTTTTCCTTATTTTTTTCCCACCTGACTATTGATAATAAGGCTTCTATCATCTTAACCGAGCTTTCGGGGGAGCAGAGATTGCTCTCACCCCTTAAAACACATAGTCCTCATCAATCCATACTAGCATAACTCTAAGCGTAAGAAAACAATTCACTAACCGGAGCACTCGGCGCGCAAGTTTTCTCGTACTACCCAGAGTAAGGACCAATTACGGCAAAAATATGATCACCTTTGCTGGAGCGCAGCTATATAACAAACTACCCCCAAATATAAAAAGTGTAAGCTCACTTAGTGCATTCAAAACAAAACTTGCGCAACACATTTTAGAACAAAATTAAATATCTACCTACTTGAGAATGCGCTAGGGGAGTATTTCCTGTCTACCATACAAAATCCTCGAACGACGCACTTTCCTCATAACTACCCATAACATATTTAACCCCTAACCTACCTAATTATTATTTTTAACATTAAGATAAGTGATGTTCTCATGTAAGTGACTGTAATTGTCTTTTTTGAGAATAAATTTCTTTAATCCAAAAAAAAAAATCCATTTAATGCAGGGCTAAAACGTCCGTCATTGTTATTAAGTCGTTGTTACCATGATGGGTACTGGGCTAATCGCTACGCTTGCCAAATGCGTCAAATCTTGACCAGCTTTCTTAGCCCCCGAAATTGAACCAGTCAGATCATAAACCATAGCATAGCTCTTTTCTGTGATACAAAAATAGTTTGTATGTCAGAAGCAGAGCCCCACAGCAGTAGACCGTATGACATTTAATTATGAAAATAGCTGAAATAAACTGGTCTCGCCGTTTCAAAATCAGTAAAGTTGTAAGGCAATTATTTTTGTATGAGGACCCCATTGTAACTTGGAATCCAAAGTGATTAATAAAAGGGTTGTTAAAATAATAACTTCGATTTGTTCATTATCCATAACTTTATTAGTCCTAATTTTTCTTACATTTTGCATTGTAAATTTAATGCATTTAGTCTTTTTTTTGCATTGAGGACTAGGTTATTATATATAGTATAGTAGTAAACTAATGCAAAACTTGTGAGAACTTATTATTTACATTTACATCGCCATAAGATTACTTATGTCTGTCAACATTAAAAATCAAAGATGTATTATCTACAAACAACACAATCTCACATAGGCTTTCGGTAAAGTGAGGAAGATCATTTATGTTAATAAAAAAGAGAAGAGGTCCTAATATAGAGCCCTGAGGCACTCCCATGATCAGTGGTATGCTAGAAAAATTGACACCTTTGTTAACATTAACTTTTTGTGTTGTACACGTGAAACAAGATTGAATTAAAGACATTGTAGGACTTTAAACACTATAATATTGTAATTTCAAAAGCAAAGTTTCATGATTGACACAATCAAACGCCTTTGACAAATAACAAAAGGTAGGAAATTCCACATAAATCCTCCAGTTTTTATTTTCCTACGATACATACTTATTTTTCCCCTATACTGTTCATAGAAATGGTTGTAATATTCGGCTCGCCCCTGCTAGGTATATCGGGCGAGAAGCGCAAGACGGCGCTGTTCTCTCCGACGGAGTGCGACGCGTTCAGTGTCGAGGGCGTCGGGGCCTGGAGCAGCGTCGCGGCCGGCCAGCACCACTCCCTGGCCATGGACGCCGCGGGGCAGGCCTACGCCATCGGCCGCTGCGAGTACGGCAGGTACCACATACACTCGACCACGTCTAATGCTCCTGACACACTATAGGTCGTAGCACACATATCAAGCGGCGGGGCAGCACCACTCCCTGGCCATGGACGCCGCGGGGCAGGCCTACGCCATCGGCCGCTGCGAGTACGGCAGGTACCACATACACTCGACCACGTCTAATGCTCCTGACACACTATAGGTCGTAGCACACATATCAAGCGGCGGGGCAGCACCACTCCCTGGCCATGGACGCCGCGGGGCAGGCCTACGCCATCGGCCGCTGCGAGTACGGCAGGTACCACATACACTCGACCACGGCTAATGCTCCTGACACACTATAGGTCGTAGCACACATATCAAAACTGTAGGGAGATGCTGTAAAACATTAAACAACCTTTTTTTTGTGTACAGGTTAGGTCTAGGCGAGCGGTCAGGCGACGCGGAGGTGTTGGAGCCCATCCCCAAGCTACAGAACCAGAAGTGCATCAGTATATCCGCCGGGACCAGCAATTCTTTCGCGGTCACAGATTCCGGTGAGGCTTATAATGTTGAATACTTGCAGCATGAAATTAGTTCTTTTACTTGTGATAGATACACCAAACATGCTTTTATTTTTGATAACTAAAAACGTATGTTCAGTTTAGTCCAACAGTTTTCAAAGAAGTGAAATGTAAATTAATAACCAAAAAACATTGTCGTATATTTCTTTTATTTCGTTCGACATGCATTTCGTTAAAATTGAGCGTTGTCACGGGAAGGTAATTCGCTCTTTTCTGAAACGTTTCGTTACTTCCGGCACGGGTAGTGACGTCGCATTATTCCTCTGCGCAGGGAGCGTGTACGCGTGGGGCATGGGCAGCGAGGGACAGCTCGGGACAGGCGCGCACGCGGACGCGGCCGACCCCGTCCGTGCGGCCACACCCGCCGCCTCCCTACCCGTCCGCGTCTGTGCTGGCGGACAGCACACCGTGCTGCTGATGGTGAGTATGTTGTGCAGGCTCGGTGTGTCGTGCGGCCGACCCCGTCCGTGCGGCCACACCCGCCGCCTCCCTACCCGTCCGCGTCTGTGCTGGCGGACAGCACACCGTGCTGCTGATGGTGAGTATGTTGTGCAGGCTCGGTGTGTCGTGCGGCCGACCCCGTCCGTGCGGCCACACCCGCCGCCTCCCTACCCGTCCGCGTCTGTGCTGGCGGACAGCACACCGTGCTGCTGATGGTGAGTATGTTGTGCAGGCTCGGTGTGTCGTGCGGCCGACCCCGTCCGTGCGGCCACACCCGCCGCCTCCCTACCCGTCCGCGTCTGTGCTGGCGGACAGCACACCGTGCTGCTGATGGTGAGTATGTTGTGCAGGCTCGGTGTGTCGTGCGGCCGACCCCGTCCGTGCGGCCACACCCGCCGCCTCCCTACCCGTCCGCGTCTGTGCTGGCGGACAGCACACCGTGCTGCTGATGGTGAGTATGTTGTGCAGGCTCGGTGTGTCGTGCGGCCGACCCCGTCCGTGCGGCCACACCCGCCGCCTCCCTACCCGTCCGCGTCTGTGCTGGCGGACAGCACACCGTGCTGCTGATGGTGAGTATGTTGTGCAGGCTCGGTGTGTCGTGCGGCCGACCCCGTCCGTGCGGCCACACCCGCCGCCTCCCTACCCGTCCGCGTCTGTGCTGGCGGACAGCACACCGTGCTGCTGATGGTGAGTATGTTGTGCAGGCTCGGTGTGTCGTGCGGCCGACCCCGTCCGTGCGGCCACACCCGCCGCCTCCCTACCCGTCCGCGTCTGTGCTGGCGGACAGCACACCGTGCTGCTGATGGTGAGTATGTTGTGCAGGCTCGGTGTGTCGTGCGGCCGACCCCGTCCGTGCGGCCACACCCGCCGCCTCCCTACCCGTCCGCGTCTGTGCTGGCGGACAGCACACCGTGCTGCTGATGGTGAGTATGTTGTGCAGGCTCGGTGTGTCGTGCGGCCGACCCCGTCCGTGCGGCCACACCCGCCGCCTCCCTACCCGTCCGCGTCTGTGCTGGCGGACAGCACACCGTGCTGCTGATGGTGAGTATGTTGTGCAGGCTCGGTGTGTCGTGCGGCCGACCCCGTCCGTGCGGCCACACCCGCCGCCTCCCTACCCGTCCGCGTCTGTGCTGGCGGACAGCACACCGTGCTGCTGATGGTGAGTATGTTGTGCAGGCTCGGTGTGTCGTGCGGCCGACCCCGTCCGTGCGGCCACACCCGCCGCCTCCCTACCCGTCCGCGTCTGTGCTGGCGGACAGCACACCGTGCTGCTGATGGTGAGTATGTTGTGCAGGCTCGGTGTGTCGTGCGGCCGACCCCGTCCGTGCGGCCACACCCGCCGCCTCCCTACCCGTCCGCGTCTGTGCTGGCGGACAGCACACCGTGCTGCTGATGGTGAGTATGTTGTGCAGGCTCGGTGTGTCGTGCGGCCGACCCCGTCCGTGCGGCCACACCCGCCGCGTCTTCCGGTTCCCTATACATCTGTTATTATGTATCCACAACATTGTTACTTTACAAACATCTTTTCCTGTTCTTAGGAGGACCCATCATTACAGAAAGAGGATTCCCCCGCTCCAGAACAAGAGACGAGTGAACAAAAGACAGAAGATGTCACAGAGGAGGAAGAGGAGGAACCACAACCCGTGAGTTGCTACCAACAACTATAACTATATGGACCGTTTTAAACAGATTTAAATATAAATGCTACAGTTTATTTGTTGTGTCCATACATACAATGCGAAAGTAACTTAGTCTATCTGTTTGTCGGTCTGTTTACACCTAAATAACTGAACCGATTTTGATGAAATAGGTATCCGTTGAACCTTTAAAGCAAACACAGGCTAATTTTTCTTTTGAAAAAAGGGGGGATGGGGTAATACAACCCTTGAAAGTTTAAAATGTGGACTACTTTTTTGTTCTAATATTAGGGGTAATATGGGTAAAACCAATCATGAAAGTATGTAGGCCACGCGAACAAAGTCGCGGGCACGGCTATTCAAAAGTGTTTTAATAATAGTGTTTGTGCCCAGGAGCCGTCCAAGAAGAGGGCGCGTCCTGCGAAGCGCGGCAAGAAGCAGGAGCAGGAGGACGAGGTCTCCTCCACCTCCAGCGTCCCGCCCGGGGACGCGCGGCCGCAGGTACTGCACCAGCTGCATACAACTAAGAATTATTTTATTTATTTACTAGCCGACCCGGCAAACGTTGTTTTGCCATATAAATTAATTTTTAAATAAGAAAAATGTTAAGGGTGGATTACCCTTATCACTAAGGGGTATGAAAAATAATTGTTGGCCGATTCTCAGACCTACTGAATATGCTCACAAAATTTCATGAGAATCGGTCAAGCCGTTTCGGAGGAGTACTATCAAAATTGGTCCAAGCGTTGTCGAATTATGCGCTTACCAACACATTTTGCGATTTATTTTTATATAATAGATAGCTTTAACTTTATATAATATAGATTAGGGTTCCGTAGCCCTCCCCTCCTTTCTCGCCTCGGCCAAATCAGAGGGAAAAGACCATGCCGCATAACAACGGTTATTCCGCCGGTGGTGCTGTGGTAGTTATGGCTGAGCTGACCATTAACGTAACATCACCATAAACGGTGATGAGGTCAAATTTTCGGTTTAGTGGGTAGTCCTGCCCTTTTCAGGGCGGGAAGTCCCGCACACGCCGTCACTTTCCTCGGGTGACGGTACGGTACATCAATGTATTTCCCCTCGATAAAAAAAGGGTTCCGTAGCCAAATTGCGAAAAGCCCCTATGGATTCGTCATGTATGTCTGTCTGTCTGTCCGTATGTCACATGTCACATTCACTTTTTTCCGAAAAGACCTATAATACTGTTGAAGCGTGGTATGTAGATGTATTCTGTTGGCCGCATTAAGATTTTTTTTACAAAAGTAGAAAAAAGAACAATACATTTTAGGGGCTCCCAATACTTAGGTCTTCAAAAATGATATTAAGGTTTCTAATACAATGTTTTTCTAAATGGAATCGTTTGCGCGAGAGACACTTCCAAAGTGATAAAAAGTGTGTGTCGATAGCTTAGTGGATCCAGGCAATACTATTGCATGAACGCAATACTATATAGTATTGTTGGTCACAAAGAACAAAGTATCGATATATCGATAGGTTATATAATCGATAGCGTAATTGTCGATAGTCAGTCAACAGTACTGACGAGCGCTGTGTTGGTCGCTAGAGGGCGCGCGGCGCGGCCGGAGCCGGGCGGCGAGCGAGGTCTGTGCACGGACGCCTTGCTCGCACGAGCTGCTGCCTCTGATAGGGGGACAGCCTCACATACCTACACTTACTCATATAGAGTTTTACAATAATTAGACGCGACCTAAAAGTCGGTAATATCAGTGCAAACAAAGATTCCACACAGTCAACAATATATCATTATTATTAGAGATGAAACGGATAGTTGTTTTGCCGGATACCGGATACCGAATATCCGGCCAACCTTAAGGCCGGATAGCCGAATATCCGGCCGAACATAGTCGCGTGGCGACTCGTTTCGTTACACGAGTGAATCAGTAACTAAGCGATCGGGTGGACTCGGCTGACTTCGGGCCCTTTCGTTTATGAGTGACATTAGTTGAATGAATGAATTTTTGTTGTTAGAAGACAAGCGAAACCGTCTGATGCCTCTTAACGCAGAGAAATTGGTATTTATTCATCATAATTTGCCCTTAGTGCAGTTTGAGTATTAATAATTTGTTTAGTTATTAAAAGTTCATGATTTTTTACGTTAAATAAAGTTCCTTCAGTCTTTATGTCGTATTTATTTGAAATTCGGTATCCGGCCGGATACTGAACTACTATCCGGTATCCGGCGGCCGGATACTGAAAATAGGCCGGATACCGGATATCCGTTTCATCTCTAATTATTATTGTATTATCTCCTTTGGATTCCACGAATACCTTCTCAGTCCTTTGAAAGGTTTGCCTGGAGGTACAGACTCAGTATGTAGAGGCCCTTGGAAACGTTTTAATATTAATGTGAGGTAGAATACACTGGCCGGCAACTGATAAATGCCTATCAAACTAAATTTAGCTTGCTTTAACTTTGCTGTTTAGATCAGGCTGTATATGTCGAGACATGTAAAATAACAATAATTAATTAATAAATGTTGAACAACGTCACATACATTGAACAACATTTGACTCTGTGGTAAGTAGCTAACCAGCTAAAGTATAGTTAAAGTACCTAAACAGCTTGTGTTACAGATATTAAAAACGACAGTACCACAACACCCAGGCCCGAAACGATACATAAAAATTCGTTTACGTGACACCAAAGTCCGGCCCGCTCACCTCAAAAGTCGTTAAGAAAACAATATATACGGTCTAATTCAGAACCTCCTCCTTTGTTCTGAAATAGGTCAAAAATGATATTAATTTTGCTCTGATATTATTTACTTTTTGGTTGCGTCCTGTTTGAAGCTGACTGTACCTGGATACGTCTTATTAATACATTTTATATTGATAATTTTAAACCCACCTTAATAATGTAAACAAATGCGGTGAGAATGATGTGTTCCGTTGTATTTTTAAAGAATTTGGGCAATTTATATTTGTAACCATAAGGAGATGTAGGAAGAATTGTTATTTGTATATACCTCACAAATTGGTGTACAATGTAAAGATTGGTTTTAGATGCACTTACATTGGTATTGAAGGTTTAGAAGTGGATATTTGATACTGTAGTGTGATGTGTTTGGAGGTGTCTGATCGTAAATTAGTTTGTATCGTCCTGTGTCGTCCGTTCGAGTTAAACTTGCGTAAAGAGAGACAATTGACTAATTTATTAGATCTTGTAATAAGATGGTATCTGATTGGAAAGTTAATTCAATAAAGACCATTTTTAAGCACATGAAATAAATACTAAACGGATATTAAAACAACAATTTGAAATGCATTCAGTATTTTTGATGTGCATATTTGAATGAAGATAAGTTAGATTGTATTTTTAAAAATTTTAGCCATTATTTACATTTTTATACACCAGCCATAATGTAGCCGTAGCCGACCTGTGCTAATTTTGTAATTGTTGCTTCACCAAATATATAAACATTTATCTGCTTACTGTGTTTCATAATAACTGTATAGTATACAGTGTATACACGTTAAATAAATAAAATATGTACCCTAATTTTATGCCAATACTTAACTGTTGGACCAAGCAATACGTTTATAGTCATCTACTCATTATAATTACTATGGCACCTACAGACGGTACCGTCCTAACTTTGAAATACGATTATGACGCCTACTGCTGGGGTTTGTTTCAGTTTATTCGAAATCAGTCTAGCAAATTACGATTTAGTTGTAATCACACAAAAAATATTTTTTTTTTTAAATTGGAATAGGTTTTAATATCTTCAAGGTTACAGTATGAGTAGTAATATCATCATTCAGGTACCATCTTAATTACTGGATAACTTTGAAGTAAATGGTATTTTGCGGTTATTGTGTATATTAAAACATAACAAGTGTAGTAGCATGCATGGAAATGTGTACAATTGTATATGTTAACATATATCTCTTTCGGTTTTGCAGAAAGTGAACGGAGACGAGAAAAAAGACACGGCTATGGAAGTTGACGAAACTGGTAAGTAGACAAATGTAATGGAATATATAATTAATATTGGATAATGCATACATTGCTTTTATTGTTCGTGTAAATAGTATTATTATGTATAATGGTGAATTATCCACTGACAATTTACCCTTCTACAAGATTGGCACCAGATAAGACACTTAGGCTAATAGCAACATACTCTATAATTGTAAATCAGTCGCAAGCGCTCTTTGGCAGAAATAGATAGTTTTTGGCCATTCAATCTGCGTGCAAGTGTAATACAACGAAGATCCTTATGACATTGGCGGAATCACCGTGTTATCATAAACGCGGGACAGAGTCCATAAAAAAAAAGAAAGATCCTTTGTCTTTCCTTGGTTCGTTCGTTTCATAAATAGAGTAGCGGTGTAATTATTGCTAAAAGCCGGTAATCAAGATTGAGCTTGCTATCTATCTCTCAAATAACAAAAAACTGTTCACTACTAAACTAAATAAGTAAGAAACATACTTTAAATAAATTTTAGTATTTGAAAAGCCAAAAACGCTAATTAACGATGTAATCTCCACAGACAAACCACAAGAGGAAGAAAAAGAAGAAACAAACACAGAACCAGAGACAGAACCGGAAAAAGTTGAAACGGAACCAGAACAGGACGTAGAAATGAAGGAAGAGTCCAAACCAGAGACAACAGACACATCCAGCCAAGAGACGACAGACAGCGATACAAAGTCCCAAGAGACGGAACCGAGCGAAGAACCTTGTGATGTACCGGAGGAGAAGACAGAACTGAACGGGGAGACTGAGATCGTTGAGCCTAAGACAGTCGAGGTGATACCTACAGCAAATCCGCTGACAACCACAGCGTGATGGTAAAAGCAAGGTGACCGATGCATCGCTACATACACCAACTTGTTTGTTGGGCTATTTGATATGTAGCGATGCATTTTATTGTTAACAGTCTGTCACGTGATGGAGATTGTATAAATATTTTCTTGTTTTGTGTATTTGACTATGTTTGGTTATTAAAATTGTTGGCTTTATGAACAACTTTTGTACTAAGATAATATGCATTTGATATGATCAATCAGATGATCGGAGTTCAAAAAACAGATGAAATTATTTTTTGAAAATTGGTAGCTTTATTATAAGAGTTGTTTAGAATGACAGCAAATGTAAAAAATATAAAGCCAATCAATTTAATACCTAATATTATAGGCAAACGATTGTACAGCCATAGTAATATGAATACCATAAGGAATTGGTGACATCCAGGCCTAATTTCAGTAGTTTGAACAATGTAATCATAGGATTATGGTCAAATGTAACCAGAAAAATAATAGCCTATATTTTCCTAACACCACGTTAAAATAAGCTTAAAAATAGAAATTATTACTCTATTTTGTATCCTCATTTTTACAATTTATTAAAATCCTTGTCAACATCAGCGGACTCGCATAAGATTCAACATGAACTTTGGTCTCTTGTTCAAGTTTATGTATAGAAAATTAGGAATAGTTAAATGTTTCTGTCTCTGTGATCGTCCTTCTTTTCTACTCTCTAAAATGGAACTTCTACGTCAATTTTTAAATAATTTACAAATTAATTTCACTGCATTGACCTAATATCTGGCTTCGAACAAACTGCTTGAATTGGAATTTTGTAAAATGTTAGCGAGAGTCAAGATTTTATATCGTCTCCATTGTTCGTGACATACTATAGAGGCCCGAGGGTAAATTCTAGAGTTCGGTACGGAAACGCAATTTTTTGATAACTTGGATCGTTAGAATTTTGTCTCGGGTCTGCGGTTACATAGTAATCTTGGTTACGCTCCGTAATCTTACACATAATTCATTTGAACACACTAGATGAGAAAATAGGAGGTTATGTTATATAAAGTTTTAAAAATCACATAAAACATTAAATACTTAAATAACATTTACCTTTACTGAGTGCAATTATTTAATTCGAAAATACCTCTTAACCGTTTGTAAAAAGTAATTTTTAAATTATTATTTGATTTGAGCGGAGTCAATATACTTTGAATGTTTTTAAAATTAAAACTTTCTCTTTTCTCATCCTGTGCTTCAAAATGCAAATACTTCGTTGGAAGTACTTAATCAAAATCACAATAATCCACACTAATTGCTTGTATTGTATGTATGTTAATTTATTTGTGTTAATTTTACACTATTTCATTATAACAATTACCGTCTTGTAATGTAAGTGTATTTCCTTGTTGCCTATTTGTATTTTAAATAGGGCGGTAGCCCTATACAAATGTTATCTCTATAAAATACTTAAAATCCTATTTATTGAGTTAATTTTCCGAATACGAAGCTATTTATTAAAAAGGGTGTTTTTTTTAAATAACATCTTCTGATATAACATACTGAACTTTCAATTAATTCTAAAAATGTGAGAGATTAAATTTGGACTTTTGCTTAGTCGCCTCAAAAAACTTTCTTAATACATTTTATCTAGTTCTTTTTATATTTATATGTGGATAATTGGTTATTTTGAGTAAGTCCAGAATACAAAACAATCAATGTACATTATAGCATAATTAAAACGGTTGTTGTAAAAATATCAATTGAAAATGCTTTTGACAAATGGTTTTAGTACTGTAATTTGTAAACGTAATCTTCATGTTTTAGGAGATTATTTTTATTAGCAAATTTAATTTAAGGGAAGCTTAAATTATGTCAAAAATTGTATAAAAAGATTACTTTTACATGTTACAGTAGGAACACTGTCTTCATTTAATATTATAAATAAAAAAAGTTACATTTCCACTAGAATCTAATATTAATTACTTTGATACTTACATATTCACAGTCGGTTGGTATTTTTACAATCGCTCGTACCTTGTGTAAGAGACCACAGAGTTGCGATTTAAATACAAATAAATGTTTCAATTGGAATTTTATATTAGTCATCACATCACAATTTTGTAATTTTCGTTTATCAAACTTTTAGTACGTGTAATATGCGCCACGAAAGATGTTAATGGTTTTTAAATTGTATTATATAAACACCGGGCTCCAAATATTGTTCTATAAATAAACGCCTGCAAAGACTAGGATTGGACTCAAAGCAGTGATATAATTTGAAGCTGATACCTACGTTACCCGAGCTCTCATCGCTGACTAAAGTTCTCTGCGATTTATTACTGTGCTTAACCACGTTAGTTCTAATATTTTCTGGCAGTTAAGTAGCTTTTATTATGTGGTATGTGTTGTTCAACTTGGTTTGAGTCAAAACTTGGATGTCTGACCCTATGGAATAATAATAATTCATTTATTTCGGATCATTACATTACAATCCATAGGTACCAAAAGTTGTTAGTAGGTTCTTAAAACTATATTAGTAATACACGAATAAAATCATCATAATGGTTAGCACTCCTGGCTGTACTAAGGGTTGTGGGTTCGATCCTCAACCAAGACAAACATACATGTGATGAATATTTGTGTTTATTCTGAGTCTGGGTGGTTAAAATTGTGTGTAAGCATATATTGTATCATTTTTGGTTTTGGTTTCCATAACAAGTGCTTGATCTACTTACTTTGGGAGCAGGTCAATGCATGTGATGTTGTTTAAAATTTATTTAAGTCACGCAGGTTACGCATGCTACACACGATATGCACGGTCTAGTAGGCAATAACGTCCTGAAGTAGCGTGGCGTGGGTAGCGTGTGCATCGTGCGCCGCTCGTCTTCCGTGGCTCGTGTACGTCTGGTGAGTGGATGTTCCTTCGTACCCTGTGACCGGTCGCATCTCTGTGGGGCCCTTAATAGTCTAATTCTTACAGGACGTTCAACTCTGAATAGATTACGCGCGTTTTAGATTACTTACACGCAATGTAAAATATCTTGGCTACAATATCGTAGTCGCCTTTTTTTAGAATTGAGGTTGCTAGATAATAAATATTGATATAAATAATAAATATAATAAGTAAGTGAAGTGTCGTATGTTGTATGTGTGTCGTCGGACTGGTACAAAACAACATTTTTTGGGAGAATAGTTTTCTTAAGTATTTCATAGCGAGTAAAAATTAAATAAACGGTAAGCAAACGTTTTGTTGACATTTTTATTTTATTTTATAGAAAAGTTTTCTTGCATGATTCTATTGGAGTACAAAAGTACAACTTCTTTCAAGCGACGCTATATTCTTGATTGTTAAATAAAGATGAAGTATAATGTATTGTGTTTTCCTAATAAAATAGTAGTGTAATATTTGTGTTTTATTTCCTAGTGACATGCTTGAAATTGCAAAAATTAATTTGATTATCTCTATTACTATCAAAACAACTTTGTACTTTGTCACATTGTCTTTCTGACTTAGTTACACAGATTTTTTTTTTGCAAAAAAGGTATTAAACAGTACACAAACAGATAAAGAGTCATGAACTGGTAACTTTAAAACAATTAACTTAATTTTTCAACTGCCTAAGATTTTAATAAAAATAATAATAATAATAAATTTTATTTCAGACCAATAGATCCATACAATCTTGTTAGTAAAAAAACCAATTAAAATTATGTTAATAAAAAGAAAAATAAAAATAATAATAGTACGGATTGCTTAAAATTAGATGGCGTGTGCTCATAATCTATGTTTTGTGGATCCTTCCTTGTGTAACCGAATCCAGTGCTTAAAGATAGGACACGATGGCTTGTCTTTAAAAACTCTCAGGATGCTGTTGGTACTCTGCCGTACCCTCGCAAGCAATGAGGCAGTCCGTTTTCGAATGATGCCGAAAAAGTCATCAACTCGCGCATCCGAAAACATGGTTGATGCACTGCAGTACCTGGGGAGCCCCATCAGCATCCTGAAAGCATTATTGTACTGCACTCGAAGAGCGTTATAGGTCTTCAGTGTATAGTCGCACCACAGACTACATGTATAGAAGGTCTGACAGAATGCTTTGAAAAGGGTAATTTTGACCTCCTTGGTGCATCTAACAAATCTGCGAGCGATCATATTACATCGGACTGCCAACGCTCTTCTCTCTCGCTCTATATCACAATTATCTGTCATGTCTTCAGTAACAATATGTCCTAAGTACTTAAATTGTGAGACTCTTTTTAATTCGGTATTTAAAAGTCTTACCGAAGGCATATTAGTCAGTTTCCTGCTGTCAGAACGGAATACCATTAACTCACTTTTGTTTACATTATAACGGAGACCATGCTTAGTGGCATATGCCTCACATATCACCAACAGCTTACGCAAGCCACCCACCGATGGGCACAGCAACACCATGTCATCTGCATAACTGATATTATTAATCATAACACCATCAATTGAGCAGCCAACCCTAGCATTGCTGAGACCATCGATGAGGTCATTTACATAAAGGCTAAAAAGTGCAGGGGAGGATAAGCCACCTTGTCTAACTCCACATTGAAGACCATATTCATCTGACAACGCTCCCGCCCATCTGATCTGGTTAACCTGATGACCGTACCAGTATTGAAATGTGTTAATTAACTCCGGTGGTAATGCTATTTTACGCAACTTTGACCATAACAACTCATAGTTAACCAGATCAAACGCTTTAGAGAGGTCCAGGAAAGCAGCGTACACTGGTGTCCGTCTCTTGGTATAGTACTTCACTGTATTCTTGAGCGATAACACAGCACTTTCCGTTGATAGACCAGACCGAAAACCAAATTGCGCATCATTCAACTTAAGGCAAATAACTGAGTCTCCGCTCAAGAATACCATCAAGAACCTTTGCAAGTATAGTGGCCAGCGAAATAGGTCTATAGTTTTCCTTATCTGCTATGTCTCCCGTCTTGTTCTTAACTATGGGAACCACAATTGTCCTCATTAGATTTGAGGGTAGGTATGAGTGTCTTACACAAAATGTATACAACATTGATAAAACTCTTGAAAGGTGGATCCCAGCATGTTGAAGGTGTTCTATGCTGAGGTCATCGTGTCCCGGTGATTTACCCCTGCTCATTACTTTAAGCACTTTTCTTACCTCTGAAGGTGTAATTTTGGTCGGTATACCGGACACGATTCCCCCTGCAGGTCCACCTCCAACATCTGTCAACTGAAGTACTGATTCAACCTTAAAATGATCTTTGAATAAGTTAGCTATATCCTCAGGATTACTGACTCCCCCGACGCCCACGGGGGCAGCCGGTCTTGGACTAAGTTTTTTCGTATTCTGCCAAAATTTGGTAAAGTCTTTAAGATTATGCTGTGATGCAAGAATGTCCATTTTTATTTGGTTTTGCCTTAGTTGACACTCCTTTAATTTCGACTTAAATTCTTTCCTAGCGTCACTCATATCTTGGTATAGATGACCCGAACGCGGTCTTCCAGCCGCCACCCATTCAAGAAAGGTCTGCCTCGCAGTCCAGTGCACCTCTTTTATATATTGATTCCAACCCGCTACGTTACGATTTCGCTTTCGACCCTTACGTTCTGCAATACTAGACCCGGCTGCCTCCCTAAGCGTGTTGACAATTTTATCATACAGCTTGTCAATAATTAATCTATGGTTCGCTTCACAACACATTCCATCGCAACAAGATCCTAATTCCTCAGGGAAGTCAATTTCCCCGAGGGCCTCTGTACATTTTTTTCGGTAGGATTCGATTTGATATGAGTCCCTTTGCCCCCATTTGACCTTATTTGTCATTAAGTAACCCGTATAATTCGGTACAGTTGGTCTGACCATTCCCAGGTTCACTTGCACCATTAACGGTTGATGATCTGACCAGTACGTATCGTAATAAACGTCAACAAGTTCAACAGAACTCAACGCCGCTTCAGTTACCAGACAATGATCCAACCAACTTGTAGATCCGTGTGCCTCACTGATAAAGGTATAGGTATCCGAATCAACGCCAAGTTTAACCATGTCCACACAATGCCATTTTTGATCTGTGCAAAAGCTTTGCAGTTCCCTTCCAAATAATTCATTAGGGTCAGCATTAAAATAACCAAGTATGAATACCGATTCTATTTTACAGCTTTCAACTATGGCCGTTATTTCGCTCATACAGTCAGAAAACTCGATTAAATTATCAGAACAATTGGTAGGCATATACACACATATTACTAATAACACCCGGTCACCCAAGGCTATTCTAATTGCTGCGATCCTATCATTATTACACTGAACCACAGATACCATGCTAAAAACAGACTTTCTCCATAGGAGTGCGATCCCACCGTAAGGTCGTCCTCTTATAAGTTTGGTTGAATCCATGGACGATTTCCCGTAAAATCCGAAATCCTTGTTAATGTCGCCTAGTACAGGAATTTCATTAGGCAATAGCCACGTTTCCTGTTGTAGTGCTATAATATCAACCGACTTGCAAAGGTTTTGCACACATTCAAAAGACCTATTTACATTTTTACAGTTAAAAGTAATAAACTTAGATACCAGATTCGACTTAGAATTATTAAAATTATCACAGATAGCTTTTACCATTTTGAATAGGTATTAGTTAGGATTCATTTTCATTAACATTATTAACTGGAGGATAAGTATGTTGCTTACCTCTTGTTTTTTTTAAATTCACAAACTTGCGAAAAGAGACGCCACTTGGCCATAGGTTCTCGTCCATAAAGGTGGATAACTTATCCTTCGAAATAAGAAACTTGTATGCTACATAATCTTTTTCTACCTTCATACCTATTTTTTCAAGTTGAACCTCTACGCCAGTCCTATTCTTTATATATTTCGCAATATCAACAACTGACGACTGTTTGTCAATTTTATAAATATAAAAAGGATTTTTTACCTCAGCCGCCTTAAAGTTACATTCAGGGATCATATCAGCTTTTCCCTTCATACCCATAAAACGATTACGTAGTCGTTTGCGCTGCACCAGAACCCAGTCCTCTGTCGGTTTGTTACTTTTCCACTCGCCATTTTGCACGATATCTGAAAGTTTTTGTGGCTTTCCGTCTCGGGTCACAGTAGCTCGTACCTGTGTACAGTTTTTATTATTACTGCCCCGTACTACTTGATCACACCCGTCACTAAAAACTCGCACACGCGCGTTATCCACGTCGCACTCCGCTTTCGTTTTGGCCTTGACCATACGCGTCTCCCGCACATTTGTATTAGCACTCGTCGATTCGATTTCACTAGTAGGGGACTTTGCGCACACGCTTCTGTCTTCATTCGAAACCGCAGTCAGTGGCGGGGCCTCCCGCAGTATAGCGCACCCGCTTACTCCTACATGGTGGCTTGGTGTACACTGGCCGGTGTCGCTGCTCCCGCTTACTCCGTCCGAAATCACGGTGCCGCTTGCTTGCGCCTCACTTCGAAGTGGTAATGTAGGGTATGACTTTTGTAATTCACCCTCATTGTCGTTTATATTCAAAGATGATGAATGTATTACCGTGTAGCCACTCCCTTGTATTTTAGATATAGGGTCAGCTTTCATCGGTACATATTGTAGGCCTATGGGTCCACTATCTAATGAGAAACTATCTTGCAGCATGTATGCACCACCTCTTTTCGTGTTTACATTAGTGGTGGCGGGAGAATTATTTGTTATTGATGCGTATTTCAAATTTTCAACGTTTTGTTTGAGTTTATCAAACTGTTCCGCCGTGACGAATTTTTCTCCCAGCGTATTAATATGGTTTTGTAGTCTCAGTATGTCCTTTAAAACACGCGTGACATCCACATGATCAAACGTGACCGGTGGAAGCTTGTGTAGGTCCTTTGCGACAAAAACAGGAAACAGTTCACTTTCGGTGCCTTTCATGAGACATAATATGTCATCCAGTTCTTTGGACATCTTTTTCTTTCCTTCCTTCCTGCGATTTGGTACTTTCTTTGCACTTGGTAAGGATTCAAACAGCAATTTCTTAGCCCTCGATATATCTTCAGATGAGAATGATGATATGCACAGCTGGTGTATGCTTACCTCGTCCATTACATCCAGAACATTCCAAAGAAATGCCAGAAGCTCATTAATAATTATGTTGCAATTTGCACACTTGACCATATTAGAGGCCATTGTCACTGCACTGGTGATTTTGTGTCGAGGTGAAGAACATTATTGAAAATTAAAAAAGTTACAACTTGTGAAGAACAACAAGAAAAACACTTTAATTTCATCTTAATATAATTTATTACAATAACAACAGAGTTTTTAGCAGCAAAATTAAAACTAAGTCTTAACACTCACATAATGATAGATATTGTTTGTTTTTAATTTTTACAGACACTACGACTGAAAACACCGTCCATCGTTTGTACGAAAAGCACGCATTTCTTATTATGTCAACTCATAAACCCTGTTACACATAAATAGGTGCAAGCTATAAGTTATTCTAGTTAATTGAAGCTTAGTTCAATATTAAAACGCCAGTCGTGATAACAACTCCTAATTTAACTTGGAACTATGAATGTGTAATCAGAGCAAATATTATTTTTTTTCTAAAGCATTACATATATGGAATGTAACCAACTTTGAGAGGCTTTACAAATGAACATTCAATTAAAAAACAAAACGCATTCCCTGCGATACAAAACCAACAACAAGACGACAGATTAAGTGAGTTTATCACTACAATATCTAGAAAAATATAAGTACCAATATTGCAATTTAATAAAAAAAACATTTCATGCACTTATTGCAATTAATTTCACACCTGTATTTATTTTATATACTTTATATAATTTTACCAACTAACGGAACTATTTTGATAAATACATGAATAACATACAAATCGGATAAGAACATTACATCGAAGGTGTAACAAAAATAGGTAGAATCTATTTTGTTTTTAATAATTTAACAAACTAGTTTTAAACAAAAGTAGTTAATTGGCTTTTTCCTTAATATCTAAATTTCATTTCTTTTACGGGTCATGTTTTTTTCTGTGAAATAGTCCAAAATTAAATTAATATAGAGCTTTTTATGACTATATCTGTTTGCTTTTATGTGACTGTAACAATTAATTTTCTACTATAATTTTTATACTGGAGTATGTCCAAGATCTGGCGTGTGCGTGTGTACTCTCCATTATATACGACTGGCATTAGTAGCTAAAGAGGTGCAACCTAACTCAATACCTTAAAACTAAATTTTTAATTGGCATCTATAAACCAAAGCCGTATGAATTGGTGCAAAGTAATTTACGCATAGTAGTTCCGATTATGTTGGCACAAACTGAACTAAAATATATCATAATGTTTTTCATTAGTAAAAGATTTTTATTAATTTTTTATGTGTTTTATTTTGCTGGCACTTTATTCTTGTTTATTAAATTGTTTAACTATAGGAAACGCAATATAAGGGCGCTAAATTTAAGTTTAGGTTAGTTTGTGTTATCAGAATCGGCACCACTTGGATATTGGGCTTCTTGTGAACAAAAATATACTTTAGTTTTACCGTATTCCACCACGATTCAAACATTTTATGATGTAAGTTTTTAATTAACACATTTTGAGGCGCACCAATCAAATGCAGCACCGTAACTGCGCGGACGCCAGGTCTGAACGCACCCTAAGTAGATTTATTGAATTTAAAACTATAAACATCTGTAAATAGGTACTATAGTAAAATGTTTTCATTGTGCGTTTGAAGGATACAAGAGGTATTAAAACTGTTAGCTCTTTCAAATACTAGGTATGTTATTACAATGTGTTATTATTTTATGACAATATCTAAATACCTTAACAATGGGGTTATATTTAGTTTTAATAGAAATGTCAGATATTTTTTATCAAGTTAACTAAATTAGAATAACTGTTATTCGAGATAATGATAGAAATACTTGTAAATTTGATTATTGAGCAGAAAAAAAGTGATGTTTAATAGACGGAATACAATACAAAATTATGACATAAATTATAACTTGGATAAAAAACATAACTATATCATAGCATTTTGTATTTAATGATATCCAATAATCCATCTAATCAATTGACATCATTCGAGATATTATTCTTGGCTTAATCCTTAATATCTAAATAAATCAAGTATTTTTAACTGCGAATTTAGAAAGTGTAATTTTATGCAGGTTTTGAAAAAAATAAACATTGAATTAATTTACCAACAATAGAATTTTTAATTTTGGCGTCTTTTACCCGGTTTTGTCTCTTATAGTATAACCAAATCGAGTTGAACTTCCCCATCTTTAATAAAATTTGGTTTTACAAATTGATTTTACCCGAGAAATTTACGACATTAAACGTATCCCAATTACCGTATTTAGAAATAATATACCTTCTAATTGGAAGATTTTTTAAAATCAGATCTGTGGTGTTATTCTCATAACGTTAAAAAGGCATCCCAATTCAAAGTACAGTGATAAACCAACATTTTTTTCCATAGTTTAAACCAATTTTGACGTCTGTGAATAATTGAACACATAAACTTTATCCCTTTATTAGTGTCCATAGTAAGCTATTTATTGCTAATCGATAGTGTACACTCAGCATCTTTAGTTTGAAAACAACTAGATATTTTAAATATTAGAAACAGAAAAATTTTATCTCGTAAAAATTTTATTATCGTGGGTTCAATTCCCGCACCGCAAGGGGAGATAAAATTTTTCTGTTTCTAATATTTAAAGTTCGCTAGTACGGCGTATAGTACTATAAAAATAATAAAATCAACTAGGTATTTTGTCACATTTGGTTATTAATGTGAAAATGTACACAAATTAGTGATGCTGACTGTACATAAATAAACAAACTAATTTAGTTTGAATCAAGCCTGCTTCAATACATAGTTTCGTGAATTTACTGTGAGGGATGCAGAAAAGAATTACCGCGACTGTATCTACAGCTGTTCAAAGATTGAAATAATATTTGGAGCTGTGTGTTCAATCCTACTAATACATATTATAAACGGAACATTTTGTAAGAATGCATGTAAGTTACTCTTTTACGCTCAAACTTAACGGATTTGTATGAAATATAGTAAAAAGACAAATTATATTAAATATGAATATCTAGGATACATTTTACCTCAAAACAAGGCGGGCGAAGTCACGGGGAACAGTAAGTAATACTATCAATCTCGTGGTACGTCCTCATTTTGCATGTCTCATATTGTACATGGAGCATAACGAAAGCGTGTCCGCAAACTGGGCGTGAAGACAATGTGGGTGCCCGTCGACGGCGATGAGGGGGAGAAGGGGGAGGGCGTTACTGGCAGCGGTATCATTCCTCGCCGATCTCTGCGTCTTCAGCGTCTGGAATAAAAATATTGGACCTTTAGTCTACGTCACACTACCACCAGTATTGCCGAAATATTGATAGTTGACCTCGAAAATTTAATAGAATATCAAATTAAAAAAGATTAGAGAGGTAGGTCATAGCAATTTATAGCTTGAACTGGAGCAGCCCGACTGGTGAAATACCTCCACCTTACAGAAGACCGCAGCCAAATAGCAATCACTTCAGTGTTGTTGTGCTCCTGCGTGTGAGTGAGGTTTCCAGAGCTCCTCCTCCTAATGTAGCTCCGGGGGTTTTACATTAGTAGAAAGGGTCAAGCCTTCAAGGTAAAGGCGAACAGTCAAGCAACAGATTTATTTATTATGCTGTACTTATCGCCCTTAAGCTAGGACCTCATCACCACTTAACATCAGGTGGGGTTTGGTCTATCTTGAAATGCAATATAAAAAATAAAATAAAATTGGGTAATACTATTGATGACTTGCTATCGATAGTATTCCTCGTAAATATTAATTGTTTTAATTTATCGATAGTTCATTATTTTTCGAAAGTATTACTAATAGATCTAGGTTAAACTAAATTATATACAGTACCGTTAGAGCAGTAATGAAGTCTTAGTAATAAACGTACAGACGTAGTCACAGGACTACAGCGTTATTATTGATTGAAGTTATTAATTTAATAACATAGTGTTCTATATAAAATTTGAACAAAAGTATCGACAATCGATAGTTTTTTATATACAAGGAACAATACTATTTAGAGTATTGAAACTAAGGCACACAAGCTTTAGATACGCAATACAGTAATATACATATAGGTAAGTTATAGACACTTAAAAGTGACAAAAAAAGTTTGTCTAAAGGGTCATTAGTTACGTTATCACATAGTATGGGATTGCGCACACGCTGTGATTGGTCTGCGCCTATGACTCGCGGCGTCCGTGGAAACGGTATGTGTAACGCAGCTAGCTCACTTTTTTAAACCACGCCCACCGTGGCTTACTTTTCGTAGTGCTATTTTTAATCGTTGGAAATGCTTGTTTGTATTTTTATTAACTGGGTTAGTGTTGCAAGTGTCGTACCACCGAGCGTCCCGAGCGTCCCGTGCGTCCCGTGCGTCCCGTGCGTCCCGTGCGCGCCGTTGTGCGCGAGGCGCAGCGCGCGCAGGCGCGAGGCCGCGTCGCCCGCGCTCGCGTCCTCCGCCTCCGCCGCCGCCGCCTCCTCCGCGTCCTCGAATTCCTCTTCGCCTGCGGACACACCATAATTAGCTACTTAACAGTTTAAAAAAAAGTATTGTAAAATGTACGCCCGTTCATTTTAAATTTCAAGCAGTTCGATTTATCTGATAAAAATGTAAACTACCAGACAAAAATAGCACATTTAAAAAACGCACGAAAACACTAAGTTACGTGATTTGGCGTATACGTATCATTAACATAACTATATTTTTAGCAGAAACGTTAACGACCCTATTCATGACAACTCCAAGATAAAAAATTATTTAAAAACAATTAACCCATATTAATCGAACATTAAAATGGACAGATAATAGCAATGATCAATGATGTTGTCCAATATTTATTTATTTATAAATTTACACAGATAGATTGTACTTTAATGCACAAAAACTTAACAGAAATAGGTTGTAGGTATACCTTCATCAAACTCCTCGCCGTCCATGTAGGGGTCGTCGTCATCGATCTCGTCCGCGGGGTCAGGGTGCAGCGCCTGACCCTGGCTCATGGCTGAGTACATGCCTTGCAGTTCACTCTCGTTCGCCGGTAGGAACCTGAGTCAATCATTATGGTACAGCAACTTGATCAAACTTAACATATACAGGAAAAGCCATGCTCGATCTGTTAAGTATGTGGAGTACCCATACTTATTTATAAACATAAACATACATATCATACAAACTCTATTAATTTGTATTATTAATACAATTACGTACGTACGGTAAGAAAGAAGCACAGGCAAAAACTATATTACCGAAGCTGTGTGATCGGCTGGTCATCCGCATCGAAGTCTTCATCGTCGTCTGTCGCCTGCTGTGCCAGTTCCGGCAACCTGCACCCAATTCCGAACACAATAAAGTTTCAATTTTTTTTTAAGAGAGGCCTGTCTGGTTATTTGGGGCCCTATTCTAGTGGAACTCTTAAATTATTTATTACAGAAATATTAATCAGCCTTTTCAAAACAAACAAACAGATTTTCTTGTAGTTTAATATCAGTTCTTATGCTTTTGACATGTGGGCGCATATCACAATTATAAAATTACATTGTTGTCGATTTAGATGCAATGTGGTAACTAGATAGATACTAGAATATCATGTATATTACTATCTTATAGGATACTTTTACAAATTTAAAAGGTTTTTCAAGTTAATGTGGGCAAATGGATCATGAAAAAACACTTCCAAGTCTGACTTACCTCAACTCGTAGTTCAGTACCATGTATAGGGCTGGTGAAGGTTCTCTCTGCACTGCATGAAGGGATATACTCGGATATAGCAAGTTAATGCTTGGTGCAGGCCCTCCTGTAGCTCGGACACCCCCTCCCCACACCACATTGCTGAAATTAAGGAATTTGTTATGTCAATAAATAAATGGCTAGGACTCATAATCTCGGGAGACCTAGGACCTCGAATAAAGGGTCAAGCTAAATATGTTTCGGGTTTTTCGAATTTAACCCTTTGACAGCCATTGTATTATTTAGCAGATGTGCTCCCGACGCCGCGTGACCTAAGAAAGCAAATATAGGATAAGGAGGGGGAAAAGTTATCGAAAATAATTATTTCAACAATATTTAATACTTTTTTATTGCATATTTTACCTTTTTTTTATTACGAGAAGTCTTAATATATTCATTGATCAAACATTTATGTGAAATCAATAAATGTAAACCAATAGAAACCTAAATAATGTTTTTTTTCTCTGATAATTATCATATTTACCGGCATCACTAGTTGACTTCTTAAGTCGCCCATGGCGTCAATGCGCTACCTATTTAAGCTTACGTCCGAGCTCTTTTAGTGTTGTACACATGATTTATAGATATTTTACGATATAGGTATTAATTGATAACATTGGTTTCAAGAACAAGTCGTATCTCAAAAACTATTTAGTGCAGATAATAGATACGAATCTTACAAGCGAATAAAAAATGTTAAGACAATTTAGTTGAACTTTGTCACAATAAAGCTTGTATTTATGCAAATACACTAGTTTTGGGAAAATATGCTATTAGAACTAAAAATCATTAAAATATGCAAATGCATATAATGCGGTTAACAGACTATAAATGGTCAACGATTTTTTATCTCTCCATATTTTGTTATTATTTGCCGTATCAATGACAATTGGTACTTTCGGAAAGAATGAGTGCTAAAAATTATTTTATGAATATTAAAAGAATTCAATAAATGTAAATCAACAATGTGGAAAAATTGTTTTTATACCACTTTACGTTTTTTCTAATGCACTGTATACCGCTTAGCATCATAACTGATATATCAACCGCACCCATATTTTTATTATAGTCAATGGCTTTAGAACAGGTAAACCTGTCGTTGGATTAACTTTTTCCGTTGGTCCCATTTCGTTATTATGAATTGTTGTTAGCATGTGTATATTTTTCTTGTCACGCCATTTCAAAGCCATTAGAATGCCACAGTATTTAGCTTCTCTTTCTCCTTGTTTAAATTGTCTAAACTTTGGTATACATAAAATGATTCGAAAAAAAATTATTTAAGAACGGTTTTGTTTTGTAAAACAACACGCAATATAATACAAAACGGTACACATCGTAGATATACGAATCATTAACGGGTAAATAAAATAAAATAAATAAAAATAAAAATAGCCTTTATTCTCTGAAAAATTACATGCTACTTACTAACTAACCGTATTACTAATTTCTTATCTTTAACATTTTTCTAAATTTAACTTATCTTATTCTAATTAAAATTGGTAACACCCGCACTATTTCTTTCAGGTTGTCCTCCTCGGACATAGGCCTCCTCTAGAATTTTCCATTTTGTCCTGTCTCTCGCTAATCTGCTCCATCCTTGTGGCAGGTCGTCCTCCCATCTTCTGTGTGGCCGCCCTCTTGTCCTCTTTCCATCTCTAGGGTACCAAGATACGACATCTTTGGTCCATTTTTCCTTGGGAGATCTGACCACATGCCCAATCCAACGCCATTTAAGTCTCCTAATTTTCTTGGAGACATCTGCCACACCCGTGATTTTTCTTATTCTACTTATTCTCCACTTGTCTTTCAGACGGATGTGCAGCATGCTTATCTCTATCCCCTGCTGACATACCTTTAGTTTTTGACTGTGCGCTTTTGTCAGGCTCCAAGTTTGACACCCGTAGGTGAGTATTGGTAGGATGCACATGTTGAATACTTTACGTTTGATTGGCATTGGAGTGTTTTTGTTCTTCAGTATTTCCTTCAACGACCAGTAGCGCGCCCAGGTGTTATTTACACGTGTTTGCAACTCTTTGTCCATCTGCGAGTTTGGTGAAATTATTTGGCCCAAATATGTGTAGTCATTTACATACTCAATCTCTTGATTATTGACACAGATTTCTTGTTGTTGTCTGTTGGTCATGATCTTGGTTTTATTTGTGTTCATAGTCAGACCTGCTTTTTGACTTTCTGTTGCTAGTTGTATAAGCATTTCCTGTAGAGTGACTGGGTCCTCAGCAAACAATACCAAGTCGTCTGCAAATCGTAAGTGTGACAGCCTGCATCCATTAATATTTAATCCCCATTTTTCCCAATCTAATTTCCTGAAAATTTCCTCTAGCACAGCCGAAAAAAGCTTGGGAGATAGGGGGCCCCTTGTCTGACTCCCTTTTGGACTCTAAATTCCTCTCCGATTCTTTCTAATTGTACTTTTGCCGTGTTGTTGCTATATATATTCTTTATGAGTCTGATATACTTACTTTGTATTCCTTGATTGGACAAGGCTTTATATATGTAGTTATGAGATAGGGAGTCAAATGCTTTATTATAGTCTACAAAGGAAATGTAATATGGTTTCCTGTACTCATTGTACTTTTCTATTACTTGTTTAACGACATGCATGTGGTCTACCGTTGAAAAATCTGCTCTGAAGCCTGCCTGCTCTCTTGGTTGTTCCGCGTCTAGTCGTTTGGTGAGCCTACCTAAAATAATTTTCGAAAAAACTTTGTATAAATTTGTCATGAGGCTGATTGGTCTATAGTTGTCTAATTTGTCTTTTTCACCCTTTTTGTGAATCAGTATTATAGTTGACTTTGTCCATTGTTCTGGGATACATTCACTGTCTAAGATTTCGTTAAATAGACTAGTAAGTGTTTTTAGTATGGTGCTCAATGACGCTTTGAGCAGTTCATTGGTTATTTTATCTTCACCTGGGGCTTTGTTGTTCTTTTGTGACAGTATAGCTTGCCTCGTTTCGCTTTCTAGTATGTAGGGGACTTCTTCATCTTTGTTTAGATCTTCGTTTGTTACTGATTGTTCTGATGAACTATAGAGGCTTTTGTAAAAGTTTGTAGCAATTTTGCTGATTGATGTTCTTTTTGTAGTTGTATATTCCTTGCTTTCTTTGTTTTTCCCCTTCATTTTCGGTATCCAAAATGAATGATCCTTTAGTTTCTTCATTACTCTTTTGATCCCTCCTGTTTTCTCGATTTCGGATTGAATGCTGTTGAAACGTACTTCCTTTTTGTGGTCTCTTATTCTTGATGTGATCTCTTTACTTATTGCTTCTATCCTCTTAATGTTCTTTTTCCTGTCTGCAAGCATTTCTCCTCTTTCTTTTATTAGGGTTCTTGCTGTATGTCCTATTTTATCCATTTTGTTTAACTTACTCATGTGTCTCAATTCGGTTCCTAGATTGGTTAATATTTTTTCGAATGTATTATATTTTTCTTGGATTGAATCGCTATATCTGATTTTTTGCATCTGACTATTTACTTTATTAAAGATGTTTTCTGGTATTGGAGTCGCTATCTGATCTGATCTGCTTTTTATGTATTTTCTAGGTCGTTTTTTGTTTGTAGTTTCTAATGTTGCTCTAACCATTCTATGGTTTGTGCTGAAATTTAGGTTATTCACTGTGCCAACATCATTGAATAAACCCGGTGTGTTAGTTAGTACGAAATCGATTTCATTTTTGGCTCACAATCTTAATTCAATTAACGGGTAGCGTCATATTAATTTAAAATTTTCTACCCACATCTACCATCACTATTCGATAGCACGCATCCGCTTGGGACGTCACAAGCGGGCTCCTTAAGGCGCCCATGGCGTTCAGGAGATGGTCATTTAGAAATGAGTTAGAAACGTTCTTACTTTTGTCGATAGTGGGTAGTCACTATTTATTTTAGGCAGATATTTAGCAAATGGGATGGGATCAGTGATGATACCTTCAGATTGTGTCTCCTTATCCGTTTTATATTGCTTTTGCGAACTTTTCCGTATATTTATTTACTTTTATTCTTGACGGCCCTGCTAAAACCGACGGAGAACTGGGTCTATCTTCTAGAGCCATGATGAAGGTGAATTTGACAAGACTGAGTTTTATACAACTTGCGAACACTTCTTCACTTTTTAAGTTATCTAACTGAGTGAAGACATACATGAATTTGGATAGAGGGTACATGCTTAAATTGTATTATGCCACATCACTATCTGACGCTTGAAGGGGTCACTGGCGCTCTGGAGACATTGTATTTTGATACAATTCGAGGGTATTTTTAAAACAAATAATTTGTGGGAAGTATTATAATTTCATGAATTGTAGTTCAATGACTATGTAATTCATTAATTGAACAATCTATTATAACATGTCACTTGTTTAAAATTATTAGATTAAATTATGTTTTTTTTTTTTTTTCTATGGACTCTGTACCGCATTTATGATAACGCAGTGATTCCGCCAATGTCAAGTGTTTAGAGAGGCACGTTTTAATAGAAACGCTCACAAAGTTTAACAATTAAATGGTACACTACAGATAAATATAATAACAATTATAATTTAATTTCATACAGACTAATATATTTACACAAATACATAATACATACGGGAGAAGAAAGAGTTAGAAGATAATTAATGTTAAAAGGACGGCGAATTTTAGATGGAAGTATGTCATAGAGGGAAAGGGAATATTTTTGACAATTGAAGAAAATGTGGTCTGGAGTACCCTCCTCTAAACCGCATTCACACAAAGCATTATGTTTAATTCTGATCTTATGCAAAAAAACTAGGGGTACAAGCATGCCCAAAGCGAAGACGACAAATTGTGGAAACCACTCGCTTCTCAGAAGAACGGTATTTGAAAAACCACGGTTTTGGAGGAATCGTTGGTTGAAGGCTGGCGTATAAGTTAAATTATGTTTATCCGAATTAAAGATTGAAAAAAAATAATGACACCTTAAGGCGTCGTTGGCGTCTTGGGCATTTTTTTGGATGACCTCTAAAGGCGCCCGTGGCGGTCAAAGGGCTAGGGTTGATGATTAATCCTGTAAGTACCCATTGTTGTAACAATTACTTTAATTCAACTTAAATCTAAAACACGTGTAATCAGATTGTGAATACGCATACTAATGACTTACTGTTCTGTGATATACAATGTGGCGGTACCCAGCTCTTGATCATTCACTAGGAGTTTGGTGGAAGGCGTCTGAAAGAGTACCCCCTCGGCCGGTGGTGAAAAATTCGAAGATACTACAACCATTTTACTACAATAAATGAAAAAAATTACAAATCAAAATTTCCGACCGTTTTACTTTAAATCGATAACAGCGCGGTGCTCGTATTACTTCAAATAATATAGCACACCGTTTCGGCAAAACGATATTTTTATTAGCAATAACAAAATAAATCGACAAAACACGTTTGTTCCGAGAGAAGGATGAATTGCGTTTCGTTCGAATTTGGAACTTCTTGATTGAGTGTTTAAAAATTTACACAGGTACTAAGAAATATTATTATCGTAACAAATATTTATAGTGTAAATCACCTTAATACAATATAACATTTTTGTTACCTTTTATAACTTACAAGAAGTTACAGGTCATCAAAAAAATAAATCTACTCATAAATATGTTTTCAAATTATCGCTAACTTTTGATGACAGTAATTACTAAACGCAGTTTTGTTAATTTTCGTGCATAAGCGTCCAAGCAAAGATAAAGAAAGAAAAGTGCATTTACTTGCCAAAGATTAATTTTGAAGATTTTATGAAAACTTAAAAATATTTTTAACATGATAACTTAAATCGATAAAGTTTATCTTATAATCTCAATTGATATAAATGCATATAACTTCGTTTACAGCGTTTTTTACCATGAAAATCAAATCCTGTAACCAGACTAAACTTTTACTTGTAGTCTGTGATTGCAAGTTTTTGGCGTTTGCCGTCAATGTCAATGTCTATTTTGCTGTTTTCATTCAAATATTTTTGAACTCTTGTGCTTGAAAATTATCCTTTTGTTCTTTAGATTCCATGAATGATGTGTAGTGTATATAATATTAAATGAAGTTTGTAAAAAACGAGGAAAGCACTTAGTATTTAATATGTCTCCTGGCAAATCAAACATAATTCCCATTTCACATTCAGAAGAATCATGCTCTCGGACACAGTGTTATGATGTTAGTGATTCTTTTTTGTATTGTTAATCAATAAAATGTAATTATTTATAATATAATAACAATACAAATACAAAAATATTTTATCATCGAACAACTTTTCGTAACATTTTGATTTTATTTAGACCTCTGTATTAAATTTCAATTAATATTTTCTAAAAATACTACAATCCTATTTCTTTTTATATTTGTAGCCTCTGGAAGGTCTAGGAGATACTGTACACGAAACAACATTCTATAGAGTAGACAGTGTAGTTTTTGCTGAACCATTAAATATCAGTAATATTTATAAGACTGAAAAACACTTGGGTAAGTATTTTTATAACTATCATCTGAACAAAACTACCTATGTACTAAATTTATCCAGAAACATAGGTAGAAAAACAAATCCATACTAATATTATAAAAAAACGGGAATAGTATGCATGTGAAACAGTGGCAGGCTGCTAGTATTCCTTATGATTTAGTCAGTAAGTTATATGTGCACATGTTTATTTTTTGCAGAGTCAATGGATGACTTTAAAAGTGAAGAACTCATAATGCATGAAAATGTGACAGTCAGAAAAAGACATGGAAAAGTAAAGAAACTGTATGTGGACTTGCATGATGACACCAACTTGACTTGCACTATGGTAAAACATATATAATGCTTTGATTTTTTGTAATTTAAAGGGTCCTCTGCAATAATGATAACATCCTTTGTTTTTTGTTCCGAGATATTTGGGTGTTAAAGTTTATTGTGGTACCGTCGTTGTTTCTGATTCCTGTAACACAAGTGCTTAAGCTACTTATCACAGAATCAGAGCAATGTATGTGATGTCCAATATTTATTATTTATTTATTTATTAACATTGTCCAAAATTCAGCCTTATTGCCGAGAATACCATTGACACAGAGCGTTCTAGATGTCATAACATAGATGTCAGATTTTATCTCAGTATTGGGAGCGATATTTCCTAGTTAGTAAACGAAATTACTAGCTAGATGTATGAAGTGACTGAATGACACATAGATTTTAATATTTCATAATTAATGCTGAATAAATGTTGGTGGACCCTTCATTTATAATATTGCTTCACACTGCACTATCAAATTTTAATTTGTTAAAGAAATTAATGGTTTCAAATCCCACACTGCACCCACAGGAGAGAGGAAATTTTCTGTTTCTTAAAAGTGTATAATGGTTGTTTGAGTATATTTAAATTTGTCTTAAAATAATGCTAAAACAAGTGCAGTTCACAGTATGTCACTTTTATCTATTAAAAATATTTATGCATGTTAATTGTAACTACTACTAATATACATAACAGTAGGATTCATAAGTGTTACCTATGTAAATGAACCAAATGAAGCTATCTACCCTAGTTTGGAACCTATGTATTTCAATAATTCAAAAGCATAAGTATAAACAGTATGTGGACACACACAGTAAACAAAATATCAGGTGCCTATTCAGCATAAAAATATATAATCTGTTCTTGCATAGATAATTCAATTGTTGTCATCACAAATCAGTATACATTTCAGCAAAATTGCAACAAAAACTTCTCATCGTCAATACTCCTGAAGGCTCACATCCGCAAAGTGCATTTCTCTGAGAAGAGGTTCATGTGTGAAGTGTGCGGGGCCGGGTTCTCTGCCCGCTACCTCCTGAAGCGGCATTCAGCGGTTCACGGATCGAAGAAAGTCCAGTGTCCAGTCTGCTTAAAAATGCTGAGCTTGAGAACTAAGTGAGTTTTAGCAACTATGTTATTATTAGAACAGATTTTTTATTCATTAAAAGCAGCATATTTTACAGAGTTCATGTAGAAGAACAGTAATTATTTACTTCTGGCTGTGCAAGTGACTTTGTTCGCATTTCATTTGATTGCGATTGGGCCGGACTTTGGCAGCCATATGTGAAAAAAAAATTATATTGTCTCGGGTCTGTTTGATGTGGTAGCATCGTTATCTCGGATTTATGTAACACAAGTGCATAAGTTACTTACCACAGATTCAGAGCAATGTATGTGGTGTCCAATATTTATTTATTTATTGCATAGTGAATATTACGTAATACATAGAAGTGTTTTGCAGTATTTCACTGCTAACAGCTCCTTCACGCCCCCTCTGAACCATGCCACATTCCCCCTTTCGGCGCCATTCTTCGAATCTGCTCATGTGTCTGTCACTGTCATGCTTAAGTTGGCCTAGGGCATAAACCAAACATAATCTCACAAAGCACAGTTCTAGTATTCATACAGATACGATTTAATTTTAATTATTTGTTTATTTTATATCAAAAGATATTGCAATAATAATTGAAAAAAACATTTTTAACACACTATGGACCGCACATAGATAGGCTAAGGGCCGGATGCGCTCCACAAGCCTGGTTTTGAACTGCTCTCTTCTAAAGCAAAGTAATTAAAGCATCATGTCTGATGTGCCTATCTCAGCTCAGTACGATTAACAGCACGTCGGCTATACATTATGACCTTTCCACCGCCCTTATGTCGTGCGCGACAAGAGTAAATGTTAATATCGAAGTGTTTACCTTAACATGCTGTCGACGGTACAAGCAAACAGCTGTTATGAAATGAAATGATTTATTTCTGCAATTAGATTTACAATAAATTCTTTTGCACGGCAATAATTTTTTCCTACCAGCGCCTCGACGTTGGTTCTGTTGAGACGTAGTGCCGCAACAAACTCAACAGATATCCACTTTTAAAATAAATTATAAACATAACAATATAGCATTAACGTTTTTGAATTAACATGAAATATTATCTTGGTGCAAATGGGCATTTTAACTATTACACATATTTTTATAAATAAAAAAGTCCTGTAGTGCAATAAGCCTTTTTCATAAGCCATTGACTATTTGAGTCTTACCTGTCTCCCCCCACAGGTTCTCTGAGCACGTGCGCGCGCACGCCGGCCCCCGCACTGCGCGGCGACGTGAACGCGCTCGAGCCGCCGGGAAGACCAGCGGGAGAACTGACCAATGACACCGGTGAGTTTAGATGTTAGTTATTTTATGTTAAACTAGATAATGGCCGCTACTTCGCCTGAGTTAGGGATAAGAAGTATCCTATAGTATGTTAATAAGGTTTTAAGGTTTTAATATTTTTAGGTTTTAAGGTTTTAATATTTTCTTTTTTCTTCTTTGTTTTGTATATTATATTAAAAAAAAAAAATATTATTGTAACAATTATTGTATTTAACGAATGCTGTGATTACCTATTATTATAAGTACAGTTAGATTTTTGTTTTTATCTTAAGTTAATTATGTATACTTAGTTACTGTAACTTATGTTGGTGATCAAATAAAAATAAATAAATAAATAAATTAATCAAAAGTTAAAAGAAAAAACCGGCCAAAAGCGTGCCAGGCCACGCTCAGTGTAGGGTTCCGTAGTTTTCAGTGCATCACAATACTTAAGTATCCTTAAATTACAACTTTAGTTCAAAAAAATATTTTTTCAAAAATTTCAAAAACTATTAAACCCATCAGGTTCGAAATAATTTTCCTAGAAAGCTTTTATGCAGTTCTATATTCTAGATTTTTTTCATACTTTTTAACTTGTGGTTCAAAAGTTTGAGGGGGGGGGGGGACACAATTTTATTTTCTTTTGGAGCGATTATTTAAAAAAACATTTTTTTATTTTTTTTATTTTTGCACTTTGTTGACGTGATTAATATACATATTTGTACTAAATTTCAGCTTTCTAGTGCAAACGGTTTCTGAGATTATCCTCTGACGGACAGACAGACATGGCGAAACTATAAGGGTTCCTAGTTGACTACGGAACCCTAAAAAAAGAGCCATGCTATTTTATTTTTCCAAGTAGTTGGTTTCCACCAGAGTATCAGCTGCTGTGGTGTTCAACATTTGCTGGAGTGTATTTACTTATACTTCTGAACTTCAAATATTTCTTTATATTTGTTTAGATTCATCTTTGGGTTTCGTAAGTACGATCACATTTCCAGTTTTCGCAGTCAACTTAAATGGCTCCCGATACGTGAACGGAGAAACACTAGAATTCTTGGCCTGTTATTCAATATTCTCAACAATCCATTGTCCCCGTCCTATCTTAAGAAACAATTTCAATACCTCTGTCTTTCTCACGACCGTTCTCTTTGCTCCTCAGACAATCTCAGCTTAAGCATTCCTCGACATCATACTGAGTTCTTCTCCAAGTCTTTCACTGTGCAAGCCATCCGGCTTTGGAACGCTCTGCCCACCGAAACTCGACAATCCTTCACTAAGGGAATTTTCAAATTAAAAGTTTGTGAATTCTTTTATTCCTCCCCTCTTCCTATATATTATATTGTTTAATTATTATATTTATTTATCATGAACCTTTGTATGAATATTCTATTCTCGTATTTAATTTTCTGCTATTTATGATTATTAATTTTGTTGTTATCCATACTCACATTTTTACTGTTACCGCACCCATAAACGTACTATCTGCATGACCCAACGGTTGACTGGTAGAGAATGCTCTTAGCATTAAGTCCACCTTTTGTACTTTTTTTGTGCAATAAAGTTTTTAAATAAATAAATAAATATTTTTTTTTTTATTGACAACCTCCGTAGCCGTGAGGCGAGCGGGCCGGACTTTGGCGTCGCGCCATCTCTGAGGTTCTGGGTTCGATCCCCGGTCGGGTCAATATGGGAAACGAACTTTTTCATATTGCCTCGGGTCTGGGTGTTGTGGTACCGTCGTTGTTTCTAATTTCTGTAACACAAGTGCTTCAGCTACTTACCACAGAATCAGAGCAATGTATGTAATGTTGTCCAATATATTTATTTATTTATATAACACTTTTTAATCATCATTAAATACGTTGCAAAGTGATTCGCTTTTACCCACTTTGTCACTCATTCTTAGCTTCTTTGGTCGGCAGCGTGATGTTATATAGCCTAAAGCCTTCCTCGATAAATGGACTATACAACACATGAATATTTTTTCATTTCAAACCAGTAGTAAGTTTTCGGGATTATCACGTTCAAATAGATAAACAAACTTTAATATAAATAAGCGGCCCGCTGCGTACTAAACCCGTTTTTTTTCTCACATTTACACTGATTCTTAGTACCTGACGACGCTGCTACGTAGCCTAAAGTATTTCTCGATAAATATTTATATAGATAGATACACTTTATTGCACAGAAAATTTACAGACATTGGTTTTACAGATATATTCAAGTACAATATAGGCGGTCTTATTGCTAGAGAGTAATATCTTCCAGACAACCTTTACGTAGAGGAAATGGTAGATATCGAGAAACGGGTACGGCAGTGCAAAATGTTTATTAAGAAAAATACTAACAGAAAATATCAATATAAATACCATATTTGACTATCCAACACAAAAATAAAGATTCAATTCGAAACAGTAGTTCCTAAGATGATCGGATTCTTCAACTTTAAAATATTAGATTAGAATAGACTAGCTGTACCCGCGACTTGGTTCGCGTGGACTGCAGGGTTTTTCCAGTCTTTTTCCGCTAACTCCCGTTCCCGTGGGAATTTTGCAATATCCTGTTGCAACTAAGCTTTAAGTTTACCTAGGTACCTGCATGCCAAATATCAAGCGTCTAACTTAAGCGGTTCAGAATTTTCATACAAAAGGATTTTCCCGCTAATTCTTTCTTAATGCAACTCTACGGTACCTAAGCTACGTATGGGCTGTAAGTTGATATGTCAGTCAGTCAATCAGTTTCCCCTTTTATATATTTAGATTAGTATAGATAAAGTCGCGAGCCTGCTAGCCAAACATAATGTTGCTAAGTACGTCACACATAAACAGGGGGGGGGGGGGTCTCTCAAATGTGACGACCTGTGACAAGGATGGGCTCAAAAAAACATGAAATTCGTACTATATGGATGGCCCCTAAGTAGTAATGAGGCCCTAGCTTAAGGACGATAAATACAGCATAATAAATCTGTTACTGGACTTGTCGCCCTTGAAGGCTTGACCCCTGCTACTAATGTAGCACCCCCCAGGAGCTCTGGAAACCTTACTCTCACGCAGGAACATAACAACACAGAAGTGATTGTTATTTCGCTGCGGTCTTCTGTAAGGTGGAGGTGTTTCACCAGTCGGCTGTTTCAGTTTGAGCGATCGCTATGCATTGACTCTTATGTCGTACGCATAAGAGCTAATTTCGAACTGCAAGTGTTTACCTTCCCATGCAGTCGTACTTACAACTTCAGATTATCATGGCGTGTCGTTGGAGTACCTACGCGCAAGCAGTCTTTACTTGAACTGAATGAAGAGACGTCAATTTTTACTTAATGGCAGGGCCGGCGTTAGGGTGGCGCGCGGTTGGGCAACAGCCCGGGCGCTCGGACTTGAACGGACGCTAGAAAGCTACCCTGAGGTACCCAGATGTATTCCCCTAAATCGATGTATTGGTAGACGCTTTTACAGGGGCGCTAACGGAAATTCGTCCAGGGCGCCAGTGATCCTAGAACCGGCACTGCTTAATGGTACTTAAGTTACAAAATGGCGGATTGATCTGACGTTGCGTCTTATGATGCGTTATGCACAGATATAGGCGTTATGCGTATAAATTTTATCGCACGAATGTCAAAATCAGTGCGTCAGCTGCTGATTGGTTGAAAATATGAGTGCAGTGTGCTATCAGCCAATCAACTTTGACGTGTAGTCCGCTTTACAAACATGTGAAATCTCAGTACAAGAGAAATAACTAGAGATGTGCCGACTAGTCGCCGACTAGTTGGTTAAGCAGACTATTTTGTAGTATTTCGGCCGCTTTTGTAGTCGGCGGCTAGTCAGCAAAAAAACGCCGAGTAGTCGGCTTTTTACTTTGTATGTATTTCTCATTAATATGTAATATATCAGGGGAACTGAACGGTTCATTATTATTTGGATTGTCAATCATCATCAATCTTACACTTTTCGACAAGTAAAGCAGACCAGTCTTTTCTTCAGTAATAATTTTCTAAAAAATACTGGCTTATAAAGAAGACATACATATCTATAACAACAACAAAACAAAATTGGTACCTTCTTAAAATTGGTATTAATTAACAAACAAAATAATGTCTTCTTAACTTAAATAAACATTTATTAATTCTTAATCAAATAAAAAAGTAGGTATTTTTTAATTACCAACAAATTAAAAAATAAACATTCAAAATATTAAACACGAACTGTTTCAAGAAAATAAAAAAGAAACATAGAAACTATTATAACTTATACATATAATATGAATAACTGGACACAACCCAAATAAAAATGTCATATTTTATAATTAAAAATAGCAAAATCTCTTTACTTATACTTTTTCATTAACCCATTGACCGCCGGACTTCAAATAGAAAATATTGCTCCCGACGCCATGCGTATTATTAGCTTGAATTTTCGCCCAAAACGATAGTGATGTGACATGCTGCACTAAGCGACAAGAATAAACGTTTGTTTCTGAACCTTATTACCTATTACTAAGGATAAAGAAATAAATGCTCATACATACTGAACGTAATAAGAAATAATAGATCAATAGTAATTTTATATGTCTTAGTAATCAGAAAATTAACACAAGATTTTTTAAAGTATGCAAGTAATTTTGGCGCAACTAGTCGACGCCTTAAAGCGTCATCGGCGATCACAACTTAAATGTTTGACAAATTTTACCTACTCTTATAGTGTTGTTAAGGACTTTATCGATGTAATTGGAAAAAACGCCACTGTGTTGGTCAAAAAAAAAATATATGAATTAATGTCGGTGATGAAATTATAATAAGTACACCTTTTGAACTTATTATGATTTAATTTTTTGTATAAGAAGAGCAACAAAAGATTGTATATTTTTTTCTATAGACAGAAACCAAAATATGTAATACAAAGGGGCGTTTTACAAATTTACACCAAAATCATGTTTCCCGGTTTTTACGGTGCATAAACACTTAACGATAAACATTCATATGTTTTTATTTAATAAATCTAAAAAACACGGTGCAGTGTTTCGTTGAAATGTCGTATGACGTCACATCTAGATACATTTTAAAACTAGCAGCGACATAGTGAACTTCGAATTTTTATGAGCTTTATCATACATAGTTTTTTTCAGTTGTTTAAGTAAACAATAAATATGGGTATTATAATCTTTATGGAATTACTCACGAAATAATTAGAATTTGTTGATCCGGTTGTCATGCTCATTAATTTAGATAGATAGATAGATAGATAGATATACTTTATTGCACAAAAACTTTACAGAAATAGGTTTTACAGATTGATTATAGTACAATTTAGGCGGTCTTATCGCTAGAAAGCGATCTCTTCCAGACAACCTTAAGGTAGGTAATTTAGTTTGATTAAAATAAATAAGTGCCTCGAAAAGAAACACTTCTCCTACTTCACTATCAGGCGAAGATTTATTAAAAATATCATCATCATCAACTACTTCCAGAATATGTAAAAGTTCAACACAACCCATTATTATTTAAACTATTTTCGTAAATAATGTATTTGTGGGTTTTTACTCAAAAAGTCTATAATATACACCGTGACTTTTTAGTGGTTGTTTTCCCGCAGTGGAATGATTATATCTCAGTAGTACAATAGATTTGTGCAGGTTTTTTTTATGCAGATCAAAAAATAGCAATCTTAGGATAGTGATAAACTAAACTCGAAAGCAACCTCGAACCAATAGTAGGAGCCGCGCCGCAGCTGATCGCCGGCCGCCCGGGTCATTGCCTCTCGCGCTTATCAATTCGCTGAAAACTCACTATTCACTAACAAGTGATTTCCATTTTCCCTTCATACTTTAACGGGCTTAGGACCGTCGTAAATACTTTATCCATACTTAAATAAACACGACATAATTTTAAATTCATAACAACGTGACATGTAATCAAGATTATTGTCTGAAAATAATAATTTATTACTGAATTAGGCAATAAAGTATTTAAGGCGTATTTAAAAAATAGAAATCAACCTATTTACAATGATTTTAATTACCTAACCTAATATCCCTATTTACAAATGTACAAATAAATACTTACACTTCCCGGTAACGGAGTAATTGTTCAAAGTGTAAACCACTGCGTTCTACAAACAATCGTGCACGTTTTAATTGATTTACTTTCAATTTCAATAATGTGTCTCTATTACGTCTAACCACTTCAAAAGCGTCCACTATCGCACTTTTTAAGGCGTCCGGAGTGTGGTACTCTTCCCGATACACAATCCGCTTAACCTCAGACCACAAATAAAAGTCCAACGTAGTAAGATCCGGGCTTCGTGGTGGCCACGGCACTGGCCCGCCGCGACGGTTATGATGTATTCGTCAAGCTCCAAAGAATGAATGGCCGGGTGACCTCTGCCTTGAGCATGAGCTCGCGTCTGGAACTGCCCGTGATCGAGTAACCGCTGGGTTGCGGCTACGATCGTCCGAGCATGTGGTACTTGCGGGTTCAGAACACCGCAAAGACAAAGGGACTCCATGTGCTGCGGCTCTGCGTAAAGCCGACGAGCGGCATGCGAATCATAATTCGCTCTCGCGTACAATTGCACCATAGCGACGTAGGTACTCCACGACGTAGCGCACTGGGCGCGTTAAGTAGTTGCGCGGGCGGCGTTCGCGGTGCACTGGAGTAGAAATGAGTGAGTGAGACAGTCGCACGAGCGCTGCGAGCGGTGCCTTTGTGTCAGTGTCGTTTGTCACGAGGCGGTTCGTTTCGCGGAGCGCGTGCGTTGCAGTTTATGCTGTATTGCTTAGGACTTAAGACTTTTTTTGGTTTAAAGAAGGTTTTCGTGCAGAAAGAAGTACCTTCATACGTCAGAATCTCGGAATATAACTATTCGTTTCTCACGCTTTCGAGTTGATGATTATTTTTTTGATTAATTTAAAACTAAAATATGATTATTTAAAAAAAAAACTCGTACCATTCGATAGTGCTACTAAAGGTTAATCGTTCTGCTGCGGGAAAACAACCACTAAAATTTCACGGTGTAGAAACACGGACAATAACTTCAGTAGCATTTAACTTTTGTATGGTAATTGAAAAAAAATATTTTATCTATCTTCAACTCCCAACACTATCAATAGCAGCATACGCGCTTATGACGTCACAGGCGGACGACTTAAAGCGTCGTTGGCGTTGGCAGTACATTAAAGTGAACATGACATAGTGGAGTTAGGTGGGTATATCGATAACATAAAATTTTATGAAAAAAAATTAAGGTATATTTTAAGCATATTAAATTCAATAATAAATAGTAAAAACATTAGTCATGAAATTAATTCACAATGGCATGTCATCTGTTTATTATTACAAACTTTTTCTCAATTGACTGTGAACATTAATAATTAGGTAAAATATAAACAGACAAAAAATTCGTACGTTAACCATATGACGAGTGAACATCATCAATCCATCTATCAAGTATGTGTATAGGCAGAGATAATGATAATTGATAATAGTTATTTACTAATACACTTTTAATACACTAGCAATAGAACAATAAAAAAATAATCACATTTTATTGTTATCATCTAATACCTACATATTAAATAAAAATAAAAAATGTATTAAAAATGTCCACTTAGTCACATCACTACCTAACGCTTTAAGACGTCCACGGCGTCGTGCAGTGTGATTTAACGTTAATAATTTTAGTTGTTGATTTTTATCATTTTTTAACTCAATTCTATGCTGTAGGACGTTTTTAGACATCAATAATAATAATCTATCGTATCCTGGTGCGCGGTGTGTATAAATATGTATACGAGATGGTGTTCATTACTTTTTATTTCAACGTCAAACATAAGGCAAATAATGACGCTTAAAGGCGTCGTCGGCGTCTGAATCAAAATTCTTGATGACGCTTTAAAGCGTCAATGGCGGTCAATGGGTTAATGGATCTACCATATGATGTAGCCGACTAGTCGGCCTCTTTACAGCCGACTAGTCGGCTAGTCGGTCAAAGTGGTAGTCGGCACATCTCTAGAAATAACCTACTCTACGTTTTGCAATATATCTGTTATGGATAGAGAGACATAAATACTCATATTAGTATTTATTAGTAAGTTTTATAACATACTACCTATCTCTGTCGTTGTCGATACGTTAGAAGAGTATGATGAAGCTACACTATACCTAAAGTGTCATCGTGGTCATGGCTGTTACACTGAAGAGGGTAATACGTTGAAGATAAATTGTGATACCTATACAATGTCATGAGGATGCAAAATCAATTTAACACGATGTTATGAATACGGTTCTTGATTGGCTAATCAACTGCGATTTTTGTTATAGTGATTTGACAGGCTGCCTGTTGCCTTGCATTTTTTTGCTTAGGCGCTGCGGTTATACAGACTCAGTATATTCTCAGTGCTTCATCCTAGAAGACTCAGAGCAAAGTCAATTAAAAAAAGTTTGTTTACAAAATTTCCACCGAATCCTCCATTAAACGGGTGTCACACAGCGACAATGATAATGAGATATGTTTTTAACAGATTAAGGGACTAGATACGCATATGAACTAGGGGTCGCAAACCTAGGGGTATTGATTTCACAAAAACCGGGATATTCGGTATTTTCGGTTGTTATAAAATAAATAAATGCGCCAGACAATCACACCAATCACCTGGTCTCAAACTAAGGTTTTCCCTTGTACTATGAGTACCAGACGACGGATACTAACTGGGGGCGTCATCCCAGCACACCCAGACCCAAGTCAATTGAGAAAAGTTCGTTTTCCAAATTGACCTGACCGGGAATCGAACCCGGGACCTTACGCGCTTTGGGCGCCTACCTTAGCCACTGCGCCACCGAGGTCGTCATCAATAAAAAACAAATAATGAATAGAAAAGTAACGCGCCATTTAGTTCGTTCATCGCAAGGACATTGACGGAGACACAAATCCGAGGTCCCGCGGACACGTCATATTTACAGTATCCCTACGTGCTACGTGCTTGAGGCAAATTTTCTCGCGAAAGTTGGGGTCCGCTTCGCTAAAAATCTGCTAAAATATCCGTTCGGATGTCTGTTGTGGCCGTGTGCGCTGTTTTGAAGATACATCCTTTTCCGTCCTCTGGATGCACGTAAATGTATTTTTACGTGTACCAAGCCCGAATTTACGTGTGCCTATACCGATCTCATTCCGGAGATGATAAGACAACTCGACTCTTCGGAGTCGGGTGGCTGATGATGCGCAGGTGCAGTACCCTACTGCAGAAATGGTACGTCTGGGGGACTTTAACTGGGAGACTCCTGGTTGTAATCCTCTATTACTGACCATGCAGGACAGTACGGTCCATAGACGATATCTTGGTAGGCCTTTGACTGGCAGGGCAGTAACGGAGGAGAAACGAGAGAGTCTTGTCGTTGAGCTGGACCGAGTGTTGAGCGTTATTAGCCAATGGGGTTTTACATTTAATTAAAGTATTTGAACTAGTTAACCTAAGTTATTTTAATAAAGGAATAAACATGCATTAAGAATAGTACCTATTAGTAAATTATTGCTAAGAACTAACTGATTGATTACCAACCTAACAAATAATAAACCCTGTGTCAGCGAAAATTTTGTTTTCTTTAAGATAAATTCATTTATGTTAGGTAATAGGTACCTACTTACTATTCTGCAAACTAACTTTGTACTTACTAAATTTGCTAACTTTAGCTTAATCCCGGAAATATCGGATTATCGGTATTGGTCTGCAGCCAATACCGAAAATACCGGTTTCTCTTAAATGATTCGGTATTGCGACCCCTAATATGAACCGCAACTTCAGTTCTACTATGCCTTGCCGCAGTTTTGCATAGCAACCAATGAAACTTATTTAGTTTGATAATTTTTGGTAATTTGTTGTAAAAATAAATAAAGAAATAAATAATAAATAAATATTGGACAACATCACATACATTGCTCTGATTCTATGATAAGTAGTATTAGATATAAAGTAACTGTACAACTATTTAACTTTACTTTATTAAAACTTTAGAACAGAAAGATAACACCTTTACAATTACGCGCGAACCACCAGAGAGAGTGACATTTCTTTTCAAATTAGGGAGGGGCCGCGTGGTTTGATTATGTAGAAACTAGTGCTGCTCCGTCTTCGTTTAGGGACCGATTATCTTCTTATCAGTAGCTAAAGCACTTGTGTTACAGAAATCAGAAACAACGACGGTACCACAACACCCAGACACGAGACAATATAGAAAAGTTCGTTTCCCATATTGACCCGACCGGGGATCAAACCCGGGACCTCAGAGATGGCGCTCACCAAAGTCAGGCCTGCTCGCCTCTCGGCTACGGAGGTCGTCAAAAATGTATGGACTCATTGTCTCAAAATAAATGGTTTTATTTTATATTAGCAGTGCGCCCTGGCTTCGCACGGTATGTAAAAAATATATTTTAACTAATGCCATCCAACTTTCTAAACAGTTAAGGGAATAAATTTTATGGCGCTAATCTCAAAATCAGTGCGTCAGCTGCTGATTGGCTGAAAATACGACTGCGGTGTGCTATTAGCCAATCAACAGTATCAAAACTTTTGTCGTCTCATGCGATAAATTTGACGTAGTGCGCGTGTTAGGCTTAATAGAGACCTTTGTCTCGCGGAGAGCATTTTAATGAGTTTTTTTTTTCAAATAACACTCTTTGTAGCACTAGCTGTGCCCGCGACTTCGTTCGCGTGGACTACATCCTTTCATGGTCGGTTTTACCCCTTTCTCCCCTAATATTCGAAACAAAAAGTAGTCTATATTTTAATCCAAGTTTCGAGCTATATTTGTGCCAGATTTCATATCTCTAACTTCAAAAATAAACAATTTTCCATATTAACTTTCAAAGGTGGTATTACCCCCCTCCCCCCCTTATCTTCTAATAAAAAGTAGCCTATGTCCGTTCTTGAGATTCAACGTATACCTATACCAAATTTCATCAAAATCGGTTGAGAGGTTTAAGCAGGAAAGCGTAACAGACAGACAGACAGACAGAGTTACTTTCGCATTTATAATATTAGTAGGGATAAGTATAATAGACATATTCTATAACGATTTTTTATGAATAATGGTGTGTTCTTTAATGTTTTAATAATACATTATTTTATTCTATCATCAACAGTTTTCGCAGCGTAATCGATGTAAGGAATATGTAATGTAATTTTTGGTAACTTGGGTTGCATTATTAGAACTTTAGTAAGGTTCTGTTTTTTTTAAAGCCCTTTTAAATGAATGATAAGCTTTCTAACAGTAAAATAATTTTAAAATCGGTTCAGTAGTTTGTAAATTATTCAAAAATACAAAAAAAAATATCTTAATAAAATCTTTTTAATATTAGTGTTGATTTAATTGTTCTGTTAACAGTACAATAATTTAGTTTAGTATGCGCAAAATCTTTGCGGAACTAAATGATCAGCATTAAACTAAGTGTCGTCGTGTTGAAACAGTTCTGTTACTTCACTAGTGTCACGAATAGTAAACCCGATATGACAGCACAAAAAGTTTAGTTTAGTTTAGTTCATGCTAAAAAAATTACCACCAATTTATTTAGGGGTTATTCAGGGAAAAAGGTCGTGGTCATTCCCCGATGTATTGGTACGAATCTAAGACGATCTATGCCCGCGACTTCGTGTGTACTACAGAATTTAGATTCAAATTCAAATCTTTATTGCATGTCACATGGGATGAAAGTTAACATTCTTAAGGCTAAGTACATGTGTCGCCCTGTATACCTACAATTAGTTCTTGAAAGTTTAATACCTACGTGTACCAACTATGGACAGCTTGATTACGTAATAATTTTGACTGGCGCAAACGATAAAGAACCTATGAAACAAAGTTCTTATCTATACTACTACCTAAGCAAACTAACTAACACTAATGTGATTATATGCGAAACACAAAGCAATATGTACTTGAAAGTCGAACAAATCAATAAAACATATATGCTTCTCAACTCACAACTACCTAATGTCAACTTTATAGACATGCGATACTCTTACTTGGGTCTCCCCACTAACGTCCTAAGCCACGTCTGTCGAAATATACTCCAAGAAATTCTGAGAATTGAATACCGTTATAAACTTACAAATAGATACGAGCAGATGGCCAACCGATTAAGTAGAAGAAACATTGAAACTATAGAGAAGACTTGCCATAATGTAAGCCCAAACACTAATTCTGTAATTAAAGAAAATAGCTTAAATAATAAGTTTTTTCGAGAGTAAAATAACCAAACAAAAAAAGATGAACGATTTCTGTAACTATGCAGGCCTAACGATCATGTTCCAGAATATCCAAAGCATATATAATAAGCATAATATGTTAGAGGAATTTGTTAAACAATACCCAAGCTATCAAGCTCTATGTATATCGGAATCCTGGCTTTCCCCTGAGAAGATAAATATGATTCAATTAAGTGATTACAAGATCGCGGCGTCTTATTGTAGAAAAACACGAGTTGGAGGCGGTGTCTGCATCCTGCTGAAGAACCACATCGAATATATAGAGAAAGAAGATTTTGCTGATATGTCCATAGAATACGTATTGGAACTGTGTGCAATTGAGATACCTGAAGAAAAAGTGTTAATAGTTACTATGTACTGGAATAGGAGAGAGGAGGATTTATTATATAGTAAAATTAAAGATGTCTTAGAGCATATTAATAGTAAATACTCTAAATTCAATGTTATAATAGGAGGCGATTTTAATATAAATATTTTGCAAAACAATTTAAAAACAAACCAATTCATCGAACTCATGTCAGAATATAACTTAACTCAGCATATCAAATCCCCTACACATATTACAAAAAACACAGGCACATGCTTAGACCTAATATTCAGTAATATAAATACAAAATTAATACAAACCAATATAGAAGATTTTGGACTATCAGATCACATGGCGACAATAATAAATATAAAATTAACACATAACTTCAAAAATAACACATCTTGGACCACTGAAAGGAGAATTTTTAATAAAGAAAATATAGAGAAATTTAAATCACAACTTCGTGACATAAATTGGATAGAAATTATTAAATCAAATGAGAACGTAAACCAAAGTTACGAAAAATTCCATCATACATTAAACATATTTTGAATAAATGTATTCCAAAATTAACGATAAAATTAAAAAGTATCTACAAAAAACATTGGTTAACAGTGGGTATAAAAAAAGCTTGTAAACATAAAAGACTATTAAAAATTATTTCATCAAAATGTAACAACTTAATAATAAAAAATCATTACAAAACATACGAAAAAATACTTAAAAAATCTATAATAACATCTAAAAAATTAGAATTCATAAATAAAATGTTTAAATCAACCAATAAAGTTAAAACCATGTGGAGTATAATACATGAGCGAACAAACAAAAAGCCCCACAAAGACAAACACAATATAAAACTAAATATTAATAATGAAGTTATGTCAGATCCGCAGAAAATTGCAGACACATTTAATTGTTTCTTTGCGGCCATAGAGTATTCTTCGTCAAATCCCTACCCAACTGGACGTCCTGTACTTCACCCAACTAAAAATTCCCTATTTCTCGGCCAAGTAACTCGTTCTGAAATATTAAAAATTATTATAAACCTTAAAAATAAGAAAAGTCATGGTTTCGATGACCTACCACCTACCTTGTTTAAGCAATGTGCAGACGAACTTGCTACGCCATTAAGCTTGCTCATAAACAAATCTTTCTCAGAAGGGGTCTTTCCTGATCTATTAAAAAAAACAATAGTCAAACCCATTCATAAGAAGAAATCGAAGACTGATCCCAATAACTATCGCCCCATTGCCCTTTTACCAACAACTTCAAAAATATTTGAAAAAGCTATGTATGATAAAGTTACTAAGTTTTGTGAGAAATTCGGAATATTTAATGAATGTCAAAATGGGTTTCGTAAAAACCGCTCCACTATTTTAGCAGTTTACAAATATATTCAGGAAGCATATAATGAAATTAATAATAAAAAATATGCTATAGGTATACTATTAGACATGACAAAGGCATACGATACAGTACAATATAGTATATTATTAAAAAAAATATATGGAATCGGAATTCGTGGTGTAAGCTACGATTGGTTTGTTTCCTATTTAAAAGACAGAGAACAATTCGTCGAACTAGAGTATTTTGATAAAAAAAAAATCCAAAATCCAAAATATAACATCGTGCGGAAAAATCTTAAAAGCCTCAATTCCCCAGGGAAGTGTATTAGGATGTTTTTTATTTTTAGTTTATATTAACGACCTAGCAGAATCCATAAAACATCAATGTGTTATGTTTGCAGATGACGTCTCTATTCTCACCTCGACGCACAATAATTCAAACTTGAACCAACAAATTAACCAAATAATGTTAAATACAACACAGTGGATGAAAGAACATAATTTACAAATCAACTTTTCAAAAACCAAATTAATAAGTTTTTACCCATACCAAAAAGCCCCCATAAAAATTAACTTCAGCTTTAATAATATCCAAATAGAACAGGTCAATGAATATACCCTTCTTGGTTTAAAAATAGACTCTCACCTCAACTGGAAATCTCATGTACAAAAAATAAGAAATAAACTTTCAAGTTTTGCCTATGCACTAATAGAAATAAAAAAAAACTACAAATACAAAAACAGCAATAGTGACCTACTATGCATATGCATACGCCTGGTTGAGCTACGGAATATCCCTGTGGGGAAATAGCTCAGACATATGTACCCTCTTCATAATACAAAAAAAACTTATTAGAATAATAGCAAATATAGAACAGACTGATAGTTGTAAGCCTTTTTTCAAAAAATACCAAATACTTACGTTAACTTGTATATACATCCTAGAAATCTGCAAATTTGTGCGAAAATATCCAAATTTTTACAAAAAACGAAATGATGAAATTAAAAACCATCACCTGCGTAATAAGAACAAGCTAACATTACCAACATCAAGAATTACATTACATAGTAACAGCCCACACGTTATGTCAATAAAAATATACAATAAACTACCGGAAAAAATTAAAGCTATAACTAAAGACTCTATGTATATAAAAGAAATAAAAAATTTATTAATTAATAAATGCTACTACAACTTAAAAGAATATTTAGAAGATAGATTATAAAATGTTTTAAGAATAATATTTGGTTTTTAGCTTTTAAGCATATTTACATCCGGGCATTGATATTATGTATATCAAATCGCCTCTCTTCGATTGCAGTGCCCTAACAGGGTCTATAATGATCAAAACATTTATATATATAACACCTTTGTACTACATTATAGAGCAACAAATAATTGAGTATTGAGTATTGAGTATAGCAATAAAATTTCTGATATCTGATTTCTGTAGAGAAAGCGTTGTAATAAAAGGGGTTATATTTCACCAAAAAAAAATTTGAGATCATATTGGTATTTGGCAGACTAATCTAAAAGTCAACTTATTGTAAACTGGGTAAAAGTACTCGACAAATTGTAAATTATAGTGAAACTGATTTCGCAACTTGTTTCAATGTTGCGAAAAAGGATCTCAAAGTACCTATAACATAGTTAAATCTCGTTTGTGCTTTTGTGAATATCACTTTGATGTAGAGTCACGTGTATCAATATGTAAACAGTTGAGCTCTTATGACGATACCATAAGGTTCGCTTTAGAATGGTGTTGTATATCTACTACATATTAGTGTGTACTTACAAGCATTATAGCAAATATTGCTCTTGGATAGTCCACTTGTTGTATTTTTGTGCAATTAAAGTGTTTGAACAAATAAAAACAAATTACCCAACTAAACAAAAACAAAATATCTTATACATTAAAAAAAACTCAATCATCAAACATACAAACAAACTCTTTATAATATTGGTATAGATTGTGGACTGACGTAAAACGTGGTGGCTTAATTTTTATGGTCTTATAGCACAGATAAAAAAACCGAAATACTTTTGAATTGAATTTTAAATTATGTCGCTAAATAAATAAAAACGAATACATACTTTTGCATTAGCTATATGTATAATATATTTTTAGATTTTAAAATGGTCATATAAAATGTGCATTAATTTAATAATAGGTAGAAATACTTTATTGCAAAACATTCCAGAAATTAAAGACAAATTATAGTACAATTGAAAACTGACTGGTGAAATACCTCCACCTTACAGAAGACCGCAGCCAAATAACAAACACTCCGGTGTTGTTGTGTTCCTGCGTGTGAGTAAGGTTTCAGGAGCTCCTGGGGGGTGCTTAGTAGCAGGGGCCAAGCCTTCAAGGTAAGGACGACAAGTCCATTAACAGATTTATTATGCTGTACTTGTCACCCTTAAGCTAGGACCTCATTACCACTTTACATCAGGTGGGATGGGGTCAATCTTGAAGTGCAAAATAAAAAGAAAAACAATTTATACGGTCTTATGAGCAACATAAACATTGATATTACTTTAAAAAATATATATTAAAAATACCATAACATGATAAACGTATATAAAGTCAAATATACATACATCACTACATAATAAAAAACAAAGTCGCTTTTTCTGTCCCTATATCCCTATGTACGCTTACATCTTTAAAACTACGCAACGGATTTTGATGCCTTTTTTTTAATATATAGTGTGATGCAAGAGGAAAGAGGAGGCAATAAAGAATAGAAAAGCCAATATTCTCTAAGTATTTACATTAAATCCGTGCGAAGCTGGGGCGGGTCGCTAGTATAGAATAAATATAAAATCACAAAGTAGATTTGACTGAAACAAAAATGTATGGAAATTACTGTTTAAGAATCTTATAGAGTAGATGAGAATGAGATGAGAAGAGTATTTAATTTAATTAAGTAAGAGAAAGTAGGATTTAACTCTGGATTATTATTGACTAGCGACCCGCCCCAGCTTCGCTCGTGTATCAATCCTGATACTAAATACTCTACAGAAAAACTGTGATCGTAAATTTTAAGACTTTGGCGTTCCATTTTAAACATTTAAAATAATTTAACGGGTCAAAACGCGACACCATTTTTATTAAGTAGTTAATACGAACTACTTACTGCCCGACGTTTCGGTTAGGTTGCGGTTAGAACGATCAAAAACAATTCCGGATACTGTTAGTGTAGTGTGTCGAAATGACTTCAATAACATTTTGTTATGTGACAATGTGCGGGTGGATGAAGATTTGCAAGCTCCCCCGAACAGACGAAGGCGAGCAAGACCAGTCAGCTCGTCGCAGTTTTTGACCCGTTAAATTATTTTAACTGTAAACGTTGTATTTTATTGTGGGATATCCATAAGAGATAAACATATACCATCGCGGAGTTTTCTGTAGATCTTTTTAATGTGTTCAATACTTAGTACATATTTTGATAAATCTTGTAGGTGTCTGCCTGCGTTTGCAATATATAAGCGGAAAAAAATAAATAATTTACGACATCACATTAAAACCTCAAAAATAACAGTATTCCTCCACTATTTAATGGATGTTATTATAAAAATAAACCTTCCCCTTGAATCACTTTATCTATTAAAAAAACCGTATCAAAATCCGTTGCGTAGTTTTAAAGATTTAAGCGTACAAAGGGCTAAAGGGACAGAAAAAGCGACTTTGTTTTATACTATGTAGTGATAAGAAGAAGAAGAAGAAGATAGATAGATAGAAATACTTTATTGCACAAAATCTTTACAGAAATAGGTTTTACAGATTGATTATAGTACAATTTAGGCGGTCTTATCGCTAGAAAGCGATCTCTTCCAGACAAACTTAAAGTAGAGGAAATAGTACTATGTAGTGATTAATGGTTTTGTAATACCCAAATTATTTATTTTTCAATGGGCGCCAGATGCTAATTATTGTATGTGAGTAATGTTCACAATCAAAACGCATCGCGTCACAATAGCAACAGTGGTATGTACAAACGGCACATGAAGGTAAACTGTTGCAGTTGGATATTAGTCCTTGTGCCCACGTAATATAAGAGCGGTGAGAATGTGGTCTGGCGTGCTCTTGACTGTACGTACATAGTTTATTTATTTATTTTTATTTATTTGACACAAACACATTGCAAGCTTACAGAATGTCACGCTTACAATCTAAATGTTCACATAAGATATATTAATGTAGACAATACAATTTCAATAATTAGAAATACAAAAATATTATTAATACACATGTCAAGTCAATATTATAAGTTAAATAAAAAATAAAAAAAAGATTACAAAATTATAGCAGTCACAAAATTACATTTTATTTATAAATTCAAGAGCTTTGGCACAAAGTTGACCATAGTTACCTGCTACTTACGTATAGGCGAGGTTGGTATGCTCCGCTTTAATAAAATGTTTTTTAATTTCGATTACTAGGCAATGTAATAGCTATACTTATTCGACAATAAATAACTTCCATATGTAAATATATTTTAGTAATGAGCAACCACCAAACAGTAGATTTGTTTCTTTTGATACACTTTAATTTTTTTTTATATTGCACTTCGAGATTGACCTCATCCCACCTGATGTTAAGTGGTAATGAGGTCCTAGCTTAAGGGCTACCAGTATAGCATAATAATGGGTTTACAATACAATTTTTATTAACTACAACTAGCGGACCCGACATACTCTAAATTTTAGTTAGAAAACGTTTGTACTGAAAAAAGGGCTTTTTTAGAGGCAATTATTCGATATTTTCTCCCGTAAACTATGCTATAACCATGTTTGGACTCCAACGATAATTAAAAACAAAGAATTGTCAAAATGGTCCAGGCGTTGTTGAGTTATGCGCTTAGCAACATATTTGTGTAAATTTCAAACACAATTGTAATATTGTTTATGAAATGAATAAATAAAAAAAAAAAATATTTTGCGATAAATTTTTATATTATAGACAAAAAAAATATAATAAACAGCATAACGTAAGTAACGGATGATGTACTTAAATACACACCAGCCATTGCATTAGAATAAATAACCCATTAAAATGTCCACATTTAGATTAACAAAACAATTTTAATGCTCTTTCAATTACGAACAATTACTTTAGAACCAGACCCGAGCCGCTGGCAACTTCTCTGTAAACATTACGTAATCGCAAAATAATATTTTCTCCGAGTCACAACATTAGCTGTTCGGACATTTTGTGACAGAGCTGATACGATACTTGTCGACGTGCGTTATTTAATTTAATAACGTCTCATTGTTACCATGGATGTTTTTAAAACGAGTTTTTTTTTTTTAGAGATTATAGCAGTGTTTTTGTGGCTTCGTAACCACGTATACGTTGCATGAATCTTATTTATTTATTAGCGCAAGGAAGGCGATATCGCAGCGGCTGACTCTGCTCGCACCTATTTGTTTCCCCGTCCCGCGATCGCAGCCATGCCGCCGCAATCTGAGTAATGGGACAGTCTGGAAGTTCGAGACTGCTTAAGCGACCGCCCCGGCTTCGCACGTATGTAATGTAAATACTTAGAAATACTGGCTTTTCTATTCTTTATTGCAAATAAAAACCTTCCCCTTGAATCGCTCTATCTATTAAAAAAAACCGCATCAAAATCCGTTGCGTAGTTTTAAAGATTTAAGCGTACATAGGGATAAAGGGACAGAGAAAAGGAATTTGTTTTATACTATGTACTACATAGTATAAAACAAATTCCTTAGTATGTAGTGAAGTCGCGAGTGTTGCAAAATGATTTTAAACTAGTCAAAACGTGTGTATTGTAATGGCCCGGTTCGAATATTTTACGATTCGTAATGTGTCGAAAATTACTATACGTTTTTCTCCAATCGATTACGAGTCGTTAATACCGTTCCATATTTTTTTTCCATACCAGCTTTCATTAGTCGTATGTCGGTCAATTTTAGCTTACGCCTCGTATTATTTATTACTGTTCGTAACTAGAACGGATCGGTTTTTAATGATTAGAACCGGGCATAAGTTAACGTGGAATAATGTGAAACAACGCGTGGTAGTTATTTTAATGCCTCCTCCACATTACTCGCGAAGTTAGACGAATACGATAGTGTAGAGGCACTTCGGCTCGCCTCGTCAAACTTCGGCTCGCCTCGTCAAACTTCGCCTAGTCTCGGGTGGCTTCCATTTGTTGTCGGTTATTGTGGCTGAGTCAAATCGCCCGAGGTTGTTGTGGAGTTGAACGAGTGTTTAGTCACACTTCGGACCTCGCCGGAGTTTGCCGAGGTACAGTCAGTAGCTTTAGTTCATGAATAACTCTGTACCTTGCCACATTAAATCACTATCTATCGGACTTACTTAGTTACGGATGATTTGGTATGACAAGGTACTAAGGTGTATACGAGTATCGTAGAGGAGGCATAACCAGCTACCGGGCTGCGTTATTATTAGTAGCGCGTCGACGGTGGGCACGCCGTCCGCCCGATGCGCCGCGCGGCACCCGCCAGTTTGACGCGGGCATTCAAACGTGAGCACCGCTCGCCGCGCGCTGCGTTCCGCACGCACTTTTGAAATTCGAACGCGAATTTGAAAAACAAAAAAATGGTTCGGACAAAAGACGGTGACGGTATCAAGAGCAATTTGATAGTTGCGGAGGTTCAGAAGCGGCCGTGCCTGTTCGATACGAATGACGTTTATTACAGTGATAGGTTGAGGAAGGAGCGGTGCTGGGATGAGGTGTGCGAGTGCGTTGTGCCAGGATGGGACGTGATGAGGCAGTTCCAGAAGTTGGAAGCCGGTATGTTGTGTGGACGGTTATTTGCGTACGCGGGCGGGCGCGTGCGGCGGTCGCCCGTCGCCCGTCGGCTCAACCTGCCCGCTCTTTGTTCGTTCGGATGCTTTCGAAACGTACTTGTTCGAAATAACGCTTGCGTCTAGGCACGTGGTGCGTCTAGTAACTTGTTTAGCCGCTGGAATTGTTGCGACCGCCATTTTGTTGCGGAAAAAATATTTATTGGTGCGGAATATTAATTAGAGTCGGAAATGTTGCGGATGTTTTTTTTGTTTTTTTAGTTCAGGTTTTTTTTTATTAAAAGAAAATATTTTTTTGATTGTATTTGTTAACAAAATTACAGTTTTAAAACGCTGATGTGGCAAATCTGTATATTTCGCAAACGCGATAATATTTTATGCGTATATTTCCATAATAAGGGTACGTGCGCGTATTCTAAAAATAATTCGTTCCCCTCATTTATTGGAAGGCTGCATAAACGCTGATAGTGTACTTTGAAACTTATTATGCGGCGTTCAGGTCCGTATTTATTATCTAACTATTATTTATTATAGGGCGTTGACGTTCTGACTAACGACGCAAACTGAAGATTACAGACTTGCAATGCGATATTACAATTGTAATATTAATTTAAATATTACAGTTCAATTATTAGCTTAACTTTGATTCAATACTGCAATAAATAAATAAAAAATACAAAAATAAAAATTATACTCAATTTTAGAATATAATATTTTATTTACAAATTATTTATTAAAACTTAAAAAAATACATTATAAATATGTACACATATACAAAAAATATACAAACTAAACTACATTTTGCTTTCACTATTGCACTCACAATAAAACGCGAAAGTTTGTATGTACGTATGTGTGAATGGGTGACTGTAGCTCGTTTAATGCAATAACCAGGTACCTGAACGGATTTAATAATTTTGGTAGCAAATATATTATCTTCTTAATAGTACTACGTAATAAAAATAAGGTATAATTTTATTATTATTAATTTTAATAAAGACGCGAGCAATAATAAATAAATACTATGTAGTCTATATCTACATAAAAATGGAGTGTCTGTTTTGAATTTAGAAATAACCGCTTTTTAATTCATGTATATTAACATATACGGTGCGTATCTCATAATATATATACATATATATATTTTTTAATTTTTGTATCTCTGTTTAAATGTTCAGAGTTAATTTTAGAGATTTGCATGTCAAAAATGGTTGGACCGAGTTTTGAAGGGACTTTTATGGCAGTTAGTTGATGTACTAAGGAGTACAATAACTTAAGTTACCTTAGAAATACATCCGCAATAAAATTTGTCGGGTTAATGATCACGTGACGCGCAAGCAAGACGCTGGTCGGCGGGCGCCATTCCGCGCGGCTGTAACTTGCTAAGGTAGTTTTAATTTTTTTTATATTATAAGTTATTATTTAGGGAAAATGTTTGTAAGTTTTATTACAGGTGCTAATTGTTTTCTTGGGTGTCTAATGTTTGTATATCCAGCTATTGGATATAGGATGATGGTAGTTTTAATTTGCACTAGCGGCAGCCCGCGTTTTCGTACGCGTGATCTTTTTATTTTCCAGCAATAAATATAGGTTATGTTACTCAGGGTGAATGCTTTCCAATGGTCTAAAGAATTTTTGAAATCGGCACGGTAGTTTTTGAGTTTATTTGTTTAAAACAGAAAAAAGTACAAGTCTTTCCTCTTTATAATGTTAATAGCTGTGCCCGCGACTTCGTTCGCGTTTCATGGTCGGTTTTACCCCTATCTCCCCTAATATTCGAAACAAAAATTAGTCTATATTTTAATAAAGCCAATTTTCATATCTCTAACTTAAAAAATAAACATTTTCCCATATAAACTTTCAAAGGTGGCATTACCCCCCCCCCCCCCCCCCTTACTTTCTAACAAAAAGTAGCCTATGTCCGTTCTTGAGGTTCAACGTATACCTACCCTATACCAAATTTTATCAAAATCGGTTGAGAGGTTTAAGCGGGAAAGCGTAACAGACAGACAAGAGTTACTTTCGCATTTATAATATTAGTAGGGATAGTATATAAAAAAAATATTCAAAATCCTGTAGTCCTAAGGCACAGCTAGTCAAAATATAAAATACATATTTTTACTTGAAATAAGCGTCGTATTTATTTTTCTTATTTTGAACGCGGTCAAATTGTTACCTTATTGGGTTTTATCTTCATCCATGATAATAGAACTTGAGATAAATCTACTATACAGTGAATTATTCACTGAAAGTGTATTTAATTGTAATGTTTTGTCTGTGAAAAAGTGGGGGAGCCACTCGATAGAAATGTGGTCAAATCTAAACACAGATAAAAAAATTGCAGTCCGTATGATAAATAAAATTGGAGTGCACTCAAAGACATATTTATTACTACTAGCAGTGCCCGCAACTTCGTTCGCGTGCACTTCATCCTTTCATGGTCGGTTTTACCCCTATCTCCCTTAATATTCGATACAAAGAGTAGTCCATAGTCAAAGTTTCGAGCTATATTTGTGCCAAATTTCATATCTCTAACTTAAAAAAGAAACATTTTCCCATATCAACTTTCAAAGGCGGTATTACCCCTATATCATGCTTGTTTTTGCTCATTAGTTTATTATAAGTCAATTTTACTGTGATTAGATGTTTACTGAATGTTTTTTGCATTTAATTACTTTTAGCGATCAAGGACCTAAACTTTTACAATTATAATAACAGTTTTTTACTTGAATAATAAATAATAATTAATAAATATTGGACAACATCACATACATTGCTCTGATTCTGTGATAAGTAGCTTAAGCACTTGTGTTACAGAAATCAGAAACAACGACGGTACCACAACACCCAGACCCGAGACAATATGGAAAAGTTCGTTTCCCATATTGACCCGACCGGGGATCGAACCCGGAACCTCAGAGATGGCGCTCGCCAAAGTCAGGCCCGCTCGCCTCTCGGCTACGGAGGTCGTCAAAATTGAATGCAAACGAATTGAATGCATGGTATAAACAAAATAATGTCAGACTATACACTTTGGACATAGCATCGCCCTTATGTCGTGCTCATAAGAACTAATATTGAACTGCAAAGTTTACCTTGACGCGGTATCGGCGTAAGAAAGCGTCTGCCAAAATTATTAATTACTAAACTCGTTTAGATATGCTTAAACATCCAAAATGGCCGTCTTGTACAACAAGACTAAACATTGAAACATATTTTAAAACAATAAAACTAATTCAAGGGCAGTTCGTTGAAATACTATTTTAGACTTCCGCGGGGTTAATACGCTACAGACACTCGACAACACGGTTTATATACTTTTGTTAATAATTTATATTAAGCTAGAATGTAAAAAAAAACATTATAGTCAGACGTACTAACGTCGTTTCGTGAATATTGTTTAAAAACACAAAAATATGTAGACTCAATAATTTTATACAGCTGTTGCACGCGACTTCTATCGCGTTATATCGGAATAAAAATTGTCCTAAATGTTCGAGCGTATGTAGTTTTTCATGTGTGTTCGTGCGTAAGACCGTGGTTTAGGACCCGATTTAAAAAAAACGCAAAAACTACTGAACGGATTTAGACGAAATTTGGTAGGAAGAGAGATGATATACTAGATTAACGTTTAAAATTATAGGATACTTTTTATCCCTAAATAACGCGGGCAAAGTCGCGGGCAACAGTTTATTATAATTCCCATCTATAAGTGGGAAGCCGGGGCGAACCATTAGTAAATAGTTTATTCGGTGGCGGATTTCCAGTCTCGGACGCCCTAGGCTCCAAGCCATCAGCCGCCCCTTTCTCAACATCCATCATATAGAATACATAATGAATTTCCTTCTTTTTTAATACATACCTCTTTTGTGGCGAAAGGTTTAATACGCCATTATAGAATTTTTGTCACGATTATGGCCGCCCCTAAAACTACTAGGGCCGGGCCTACCCGGCCTTATAGTGAATCCGCCACTGAGTTTATTAATTTTTATATATGTCGCAGTCATCTGGTTGAAACAGCTATTTGATTGAATCACTAGCGTGTTTATTAAATGACGACGTTTAATTGAATGACTAGGCCGAACGTTGAATGAATAAGACTCACTGAACGTCCAACAAGTTAGCGGATTGTAACATAGCCCTTTGAACATAGCGGACGTAATCAGTCAGGTGATTGTAATTTAGTTCATTTTATTTCCACTGCGGCGTTAGTGCTCATCAAAACAAAGATGGCTGGATGGATTAAGGTGTGCTATGTCAAAAAAATGAAGACATGACATAACACACCTTAATAAGATTTTTTAATATGTTTTAACAATTTTAAGTCTTAAGACAATTAGGCTAAAAAAATATTTTTTTACGAATAAGTCACTTTATATCTCAATTTCACTCTAAAAATTATCAACACAGTGCTATTCGATTATATCTGTACCAGCTGTTTCACGCCATCTTTGTTTTGATGAGCACTAACGCTGTAGTGGAAAAAAAATGAACTAAATTACAATCACCTGACTGATTACGTCCGCTATGTTCAAAGGGCTATGTTACAATCCGCTAACTTGTTGGACGTTCAGTGAGTCTTATTCATTCAACGTTCGGCCTAGTCATTCAATTAAACGTCGTCATTTAATAAACACGCTAGTGATTCAATCAAATAGCTGTTTCAACCAGATGACTGCGACATATACACAACGTTAATCAGGTATTTCATCATCAAAAACTCAAACTCACTATGTGCTTAGTTCTTGTTCTTCTGACCTTTATATTTGCGCCCACCATTTCGCTCCTGCATACATGGCCAAATGTCTACGAAATCTCTACGCATTTTTAAAAAGCGTACCTTTTAATGTGATTTTATTTAAATACATCTTGCACAAAAAAAGTACTAAAGGTAATGCCGCCTTAAACCAGTCTGAGGCCCTTGGAAACACAAGAATGTGGGGCCCCTGTGTACACAAGAATTAGGGCAGTGCCGGTTCTAGCATCACTGGCGCCCTGGACGAATTTCCGCCAATGCCCCTGTAAAAGCGTACATACATCTAATTAGGGGAATACATCTGGGTACCTCAGGGTAGCTTTCTAGCGCCCGTTCAAGTCCGAGCGCACTAAGCTGTTGCCTAACCGCGCGCCACCCTAACGCCGGCACTGATTAGGGGCCCTTTTGCGTATTAAAAAAAGCTAATTATTGTAAATTGTTTGCTATATGTCATTTATGATATTACTATTAGAATGCTGCTGGTTCTTTGGTTAGAGAAATGGTCGGTCCTTTGGGGCCCCCCAGAGAATGGGGGCCCTGGGAACGAGCCCCGCGTGCCCTTAAGACGGTTATGACTTAAGATGGACTTAACGTTAGGAGCTTTATCTACCAGTCAATTATTCATACCTGTAGTTAGATTATGCGCTAACAGACTGTGTTTATGAATTTCAAAAGTGATAATAATAAAATAAAAAAATAGGTAATACTTTTGACTTAAAAATTAAAATTATTTTCACTGATTGTTAGATACGGTTTTGGCCGTTACATATTTTAAAAAACATGCGCTCGTTAAAATAATAGTTCAAGGTTAAAGTTAACAATAATAGATAGGTGTAAACGGACACGTCACGTGAGTCATGGTTAAGAAATCGCGACTCTTATCGGATATTAGTTATACAACCCAAAAAACCCGGCCAAGTGCGAGTCGGGCTCGCGCACGAAGGGCTCCGTACCTTTAAATAGTGTCCGGTTCCAATTTTTGAAAAACAATCCACTCTAATTACGGATAGTAATAAATTATACGAGGCGTAAGCTAAAAACGACTGACCGACCACTGATGACAGCTGATATGGAAAGTAAATTTGAAATTAGAATTAACGGCTCGTAGAAAAACGGATAGTCATTTTTGACGCATTACGAATCGTATATTATTGGAACCGGGCTTAGGTAAACAATAAGTACACAGTTTCATTGAACATATTTACATGTTTACCTGTTTTTTTTTTATTTTTTTTTATTCTTCAAGTTTTGGAACCTTTGGTCGATACATTCGATCATGTCAGCTTCCTCTTAACCTAATCCCTACTTCCCTACTATCCCTACTAATCCCTACTTCCCTACTAATCCCTACTAATATTATAAATGCGAAAGTAACTCTGTCTGTCTATTACGCTATCCTGCTTAAACCTCTCAACCGATTTTGATGAAATTTGGTATAGGTATACGTTGAATCTCAAAAACGGACATAGGCTACTTTTTATTAGAAAATAAGGGGGGGGGGGGGGTAATACCACCTTTGGAAGTTTATATGGAAAAATGTTTATTTTCTTAGTTAGAGATATGAAATTTGGCACAAATATAGCTCGAAACTTAGATTAAGATATAGACTACTTTTTGTTTCGAATATTAAGGAAGAAAGGGGTTAAACGACCATGAAAGGATGTAGTCCACGCGAACGAAGTCGCGGGCACAGCTAGTCTTAAATACTATCAAAACTACTTAGTCCAGTCATTTCGTCGGAAAAAACGGCTTAAAAATACAAATGAACCGAGAAAGCTAAATTTTTAATATGACGTGGGGGGTGCCTAAAAAAGCTTAACTTTTGAAGTTGTCGACCAAAATTGCCTATGTGGGTTTTCCGCCATCTTGAAAGAGGGGATAAAATTGTTTTTTTGATAATATTTCGGCTATCCGACAATATACGAAGATATTGATTCAATGCTTTTTTGTAGCTTTTTTCATGTCCTATAATTTTTTCAACATTCGGTTCATTTGCTTTTCCAAATATATATAATGACTGGACTAACTTCATAGAAGCAATTACAAAATTAAATAGACTATTTATTGATATCGAGCAAAAATAGGCCAAAAATGTTGTATAGGAGCCCCCTTTATTCTTTTTTTTACTAGTTTTTTAATAGAACATAAAAGTAAATGTTCTGTAAATAGTTTAAGCGTCTACCTATCACCGTTATTAGTATCGAGTTTCTTGCCGGTATCTTCTCTTTAGTTATAGGTTCCGAACCGGAGGTAGCTTCATTTGCTTTATATAGAGACTATTCATAAGTATTACTAATTATTATGCTGTACTTGTCACCCTTAAGCTAGGACCTCATTACCACTTAACACTAGGTGGGATGAGGTCAATCTTGAAGTGCAATATAAAAAAAAATTAAAAAATAATCTATGTGAATAAAAAAGATTGACTTTGACTTTGATTTATTTTGTTTTGCGTTTAGTATTTGATGTTATAGCGGGAACAGAAATACATAATCTGTAAAAAAAAAAATTTAGCTATGACGGTTCTTGAGATGAAGCCTGGTGACAGACAGACAATAGACATACAGACAGCGAAGTGTTAATAAATAATAGGGTCCCGTTTTTGTCCTTTAGGTCCGGAATCATTGAATCAATATTACGTATGCAGGATGCTCGACTCTAGGGTTTAATATATTAATGAGTTAAACGTTCTTTAAAATTGCCTTATTTCGTTATTTGATCTTAGTTCGTATTATCGTAATAATTTAATGACCACTGATTAGTAAATTAAATAAACATTCGAAACAAGGGTACATTAGGGTCGTATTTGTTTTGTTTATAATTTAAATTGTTTTTGTTAAATGACTTTATTTTTGTTGTTGTACTCGTGCTTATAGCTTTTTTTATTAAGTTTCAACGTTTTTAAAATTTTCGTAAAGCAGTGTTCAATTTTTTTGTTACCGACCTCCTTTTTATTAGAGCACAAATAGTAATTGTGTATTTTCGAGTATCTTTGTAATTTTTCAATTAAAAGAGCAGTGTTTCGTTCTATATTTCCATATCTAAGTTAAAATGAACTACAAATAGGTATATATTTACAATTTTTTAAAGTGCTTCACGCGCAATAGCTATATTTACTTAAATATTTTTAAAGAAACAAAAAATTTGCTTCACATCGCAAGGGGAGATGAAATTTCTCTGTTTCTTTAAAAATATACAAATAGGTAGAGATATCCGAGTACTTTCCAAAACTTGTCTTTGCACCGTGCATTTTTGTACAGCTTTCTCAAATAAAAATACGTCGTGACCCGTGTAAATCCGAATTGCATTACCAGATTTAAAATGAATAGGAAAAGGCGATTTGATCAAAACATTTTCATATCATAAAAATATCCAACAAAAACTCGACTGCCTACTTAGAAGACGTACGACGTGTATCAGACCAGCGATAATTTACCAGCGACCGTAGCATTTGACACGCCGTTCATTACTCATTTTACTTAACAGTGCGAACCCGACAGACTCAATTGGCGGAGCAATGTATTATAATATCAGTGGAAAGCCAGTTGTTTAGACTGGAGGAAACTTGTATCAGTAGCGAGCGGCTTCGTGACTCAATCGAGGCAAGAGGCCGGACGGGACATTTATTCACAGCGTACTACACAACATAACTAGTTAGTACAATACAATATCTGTTTAATTCTCGACTACTTAAAAAATGTATTAATAAAGCACGCAATGCAACACGTCGTAGGGACTTCATTTTAGTAAGAGGTTTGGTTTTCGTTGTAAATACAAATGGGTTGACTTTAAAAGACCTATATTTGAGCCTCTTATTATCACGAGTCACTCGTATCTGAGGAATGAGGTACGACTCACGATAAATTATGATATCGTACGCTAAATAAATCGAGCACACGGACGGTTTAGCTCGAACGCGGTGAAACAAAATGGCCGAACAATTTATCCGCCAGCTAGTTGATATCCGCGGTGACTGCGTGCGTGTATTGTTTAAATAACTTTAAATAGTATTCGCCTTTGTTAAAAAAAAAATGTTTGAACGTGGAACGGAATTGTATGTGGCCAGCGTTAATTTTGATAATTAGACGAGCGCGTTGTTCGGTTGAAATATTTGTAAGCGGACGGAGATTCGTATTGCTTCCGTCGAAATGCGTATTGCTAGGTTTGGTAACGTGTCGTAAACATTATTATGATACTGTATAAAAATACGAAAGTGTAGGTAGGTGCATTGTTTGTGTTTAATTTTTACGTCACGCAAGCAAAATAACAGTATATTATTTTTGCAATTAAGTAGTGATCTCGCGAAACTAATTTGAAGGTTGCATCGAATAGATTTGTTTTTATGATTTAAAGTATAACATTGTATTATATGAACTGTCCTTTTATTCCTTAAATACCAGCATTATTTAACATTTTAATAACACTTATAAAAAATTGCAATCGACTAGAATAATGTATTTTAATATTTTATAGAGGTACAATTTGCATTTCTGACGTGGGTATAAAAAGGAATAAACTCAAAAATTACATACTTGACAGATTTCATATTTTCTCTCAACATTAATTCTAATGTTACATTATTCCTGAGTGTCATAAACATAAATATGTTGCCGTTTATATAACACTAATTAGTTAAAGATATTATTTGTTTGTATTACCTATACTGTTACGTAAGTACTGTATGTTTCCTAACAATAATTTAAATAGATATAAAATACTCTTTGTAAAGTATTATGTACTACATGAAAATTTTACTTACAAATTTAAAGACGCGGAAATAAAATGTGTACCAATCAACAGAAGTCTCCACGAGTTTTGGTCGAAAGGAAGTCTGCCACTATCAAAAATACGAATAATTTTCAAAAGAGTTATGAGCTACGTAGTTCAGTAAAGTGGTTTTATAAAATACCGTTTTTGCTATTGTGAGTCGTGACGTAAATTAACTTTTCTCAAGTGAGGAGACCTTATTCCGCGGTAGACTGTTACATAAGCATTGTTTTATCCGTAAACCTTGATGCAACGCGAGCGTTGAGTGAACGTTGAATCGATTATATTTTTCTATCACCGAGTCGCTACGATCTTTCTTAATAAAGATCTCTCCAAAAGACTAGTCGACTGTACAGGGTACCCAAAAGATGGCTGCTAACTAGCCACGCGTCTCTCAACCACCATTGAGCGAGCATTTTGGGTACTGTTATAATTTTGGGTTCTTATGCACTAAAAATTAAACGCAAAAAAAATCTGTAAACGTCTAATCACCACACAAATTTTCTAAGAACAAAAAACATACATCAACGTTAAGTCTAGTATATCTATCAATTTATATACCTTCCGACAATCGACGCTTATGTATGATTTAATTTGTTAACACAATGTTAATTAATTAAATCAGGCACCAGTTTCGCTAGATTAATACAGTTTTAATGTCCCCTTGTCATGGTCGGTTATTCTAGTCACTAGGAAAGAGCATTGTCTTATTCTAGTCGTCTGAAGTTCAGATTCATAATATTTAGTTCACACACATTATAATTAACTGTTAGGCCAAAAAATCTTAGCACAGACTTTAGAAATGACTAGCTTCTATCTCCGATTTTTAATTGTTATATGAAAGCTAATAGGTATTACAATTTGTAAACATAATATAAAATACTGATATATACGTTGCATCCATAAATAGTCCTAAAATGTTACATTCCCTATTTTATTTTCATATTCAACTTAAAATTTGACCTTATCCCACCTGATGTTAAGTGGAAATAGGTCCCAGCTGAAAAGCGACAAGTACAGCATAGGCTGCTATCTGTTACTGCACTTATCGCCCATATCTTCAAGGCTTGACCCCTGCTACTAATGTAGCACCCAGGAGCTCTGGAAACCTTACTCACACGCAGGAACACAACAACACCGCAGTGATTGTTATTTTGCTGCGGTCTTCTGTAAGGTGGAGGTATTTCACCAGTCGGGCTGCTCCAGTTCGAGCGATAAATCGCTAAGCCCTACCTCTCTTAAAATTGTTATATCTTAGTATTGTTATAAAATGTTCATCGACTATTTAATTCAACAACTCCTTGAGGGTACAGTCAGCACGTCAAGATAAACACTTGCAGTTTGATTTTAGTTCTTACGCCCCCTACATAAGGGCTGCACAAACTCCGAAATGTATAGTCTGACGTGTTTTCGACATTGCCGTGAGTGATTTCAATGCGTCGCGTTGGGAACACGCCGTTCTAGATCCGAGCGGGCCCTTGCAAGTGAGCGCGGCGGCCATCGCTGTGACCCGGTTGTGTCGAGTGCCGCTGAACTGTGAGAAAATACGTATACAAATATATAATGTAGGGGTTTTTTGTAAGTGCCCCCCCCCCTGAAGGACTGCTCCTCAGTGACTGTAATCGGATTATCAGAACAGAGTATAAAAACGCTTTGTTTGTCCCTATTTATGCTTGGATCTTTAACAGATCATCTTTCATGTACAGTCATAAATCAAAATTCGATATTTCGCTAAGAGCGATACTACTCGTAGCAAAAAAACTGTTTTCATTATCACTACATATTTTAAAACAAAGTCGGTTTTTCTGTCTCTATATCCCTATGTACACTTAAATCTTTAAAACTACGCAACGGATTTTGATGTGGTTTTTTAAATAGATAGATTGATTCAAGCGGAAGGTGTGTACATTTTATTGCTTGTGACTGTACATGTTGTCATGTGCGACATATTAATGTGCATAAAAGCCGAATGCTTTCATTTTTCCCATCCATAAATAGTCCCATAATGTTTCATTCCCTATTTTATTTTCATATAAACTTAAAATTTTACCTCATCCCAACTGATGTTAAGTGGAAATGAGGTCCTAAATTAAGGGCGACAAGTACAGTATAATAAATCTGTTACTGGACTTGTCGCCCTTACCTTGAAGGCTTACCTACCTACTAATGTAGCACACCCCAGGAGCTCTGGAAACCTTACTCACACGCAGGAACACAACAACACAGAAGTGATTGTTATTTGGCTGCGGTCTTCTGTAAGGTGGAGGTATTTCACCAGTCAGGCTGCTCCAGTTCAAGCGATAATTCGCTATGCCCTACCTCTTTTAATACATTTTACATAAAGTTATCGGAAAACGATACAGCTGACGCAAGAATAATTTTTTATAAAGTGTTTTTTAGATATTATCTTTTATATCACTTTTTGTTTTCACTGACTAAGAGACTATATATTTATTTTTGAAAGAAAAAAGTATAAGGGTCCGATATAAAAATATATTTAATAAAAACTTTAAAAAATATTACATAACTAACTTACTTTAGTATTTACATTTTTATTAAGTAGGTAAGTTAGGGACTCGTGATCCCACTGACAATCTTAGTAAATAGTTTTCTGGGAATATGGTTCTATAGTTGTAAGCTGCTGTTTAATAAATTAATAATAAAAACAATAAAAAAACAGTATTTTACGAAATAAAACAGTAATGTACGGACGGACAGATACTTTATAAACAGATTTTTGGGTCCGGATACCAGCAAACAGTATTTAGTTTAGCAGTAAAATGTATAATTCAGTGAAAAACAGTAAAATACAGTTTTCAACTGTATTTAATCAAATTCGTCTTAGTAGAGTACCTAATACTGTACTAAGACGAATTTGATACCGTTAATTATGCTGGCACACACTTTATAGATTAGTACTTCCACCCAATACGATTTGATGACTGGGTAAAAAACTAAGAATTAATTTTGTCCGTCAGTTAGTCCAGGATAATATCACTATAGCCCACGACATCGACCGCATAAAAAGTCTAATATTTGTTAATAAAAATGATACTTCTTAATCATTTATGTACAAATTTTACTTTACTTATATACTTAACAAGTTTGACGACCTCCGTGGCCAAGAGGCGAGCGTGCCGGACTTTGGCTTCGCGCCATCTCAGAGGTTCCGGGTTCGATCCCCGGTCGGGTCAATATGGGAAACGAACTTTTCTGTATTGTCTCGGGTCTGGGTGTTGTGGTACCGTCGTTGTTACTGATTTCTGTAACACAAGTGCTTTAGCTACTTACCACAGAATCAGAGCAATGTATGTGATGCTGTCCAATATTTCTGTATTTATTTCTATTTCTAACAAGTATTTTAATATTATAACACTGACCTATTTTCATAAAGATATGACTATTAATTACATATACTTTTGTCGGGGAATTCCCGCGAATCCTGACAAGAGTCGACTACTATCTAGTCATATTACAAAGGTTATTAAAAATATCTGCTTAGTGTAGGTAGCGCTGAAGTCTAATTAAATAAAAAATATATATATTATATACTATTTTTTATTTACTGTTAACCTTTTCCCAGCCCAGCTATCTTTAAAGTAGTGGCCCGCTGTACGCCAACGTATAAATGTATAACAGTTTCTATAGTACGAAAGCAAGGATGTGGCATAACGTCATATCGATAAAAAAAATTGATGTCTAAATCAAGATTTTTTATTAAATTTTGCAAATATAAATAAACCCTGATACATTATAATAGTAATTTGTTTTATTTTATGAACATTTTTAGTAAGAAAAACGAGTATCTATTATCATAGACAAAAATACATGCATAATCTTGCAACACATTTATTATAAAAGGCACTTCACTATTCATTTTATAACGTAGTCCGTTGACTTCATATCAAGTCGTTGGCGCTCGTGGCAAGATAAATATCTCAAATAGAAGTGTTGTCTATGCGTTTCTTTCTTCACCTTGAGTGAATCTCTCTCTATCTCTCTAGACGATTTGAATAAAGAAAAGACGGCTCTTGTACGGTATTCATAAATCATAACAAGTATGTTACGGTGAAATGTAAGACAAAAGAATGAATGGTCAGTTATTATTCGTATATTTAATAACTTTTTATAGTTTGTGTAAGTTTACCTTTCGATATTTTACTTTTTATATTTTCGATAATTATATTTAATGTTTATTGTACGAAAGAAAAAACAGACGAGCGCACGTTTGTAACGGCCGGCACTATGACACAATGACCTTGACACCTGTACGCTTACGACGTCACAGGTTTACTTGCATTGAAGTTGGTGGCGCTCGTAGCACTGAAATCTTGTCATTGCGTAGGGATGGGTGTTGCAATATCGAAGATCCTAAATAAATTATAAATTAACTAGCTTTCCGCCCGCGGCTTCGCCCGCTTGGAATTTGGTTATATTGCAGTATAAAGCACAACTATAAGAAAACTTCTCATTTCCACGGAAAAACGCTGGATACGATTAGTTGTTAAACAAAAACTGAATAGTACACTATATTATATACCTAAGTAGATGTAAAAATCAGTTTAGACGATAAAATAAATTGTACGTCATCCCTCGGGAATTCCTCATTTTCGGGGATTCATTATCGTATCATTTAGCTTCTAAATTGACATGTTTATATTCGTTTACAATATTTTACCTTGATTAACCTTTTCCCAGCCCAGCTATCTTTAACGTAGTGGCCCGCTGTACGCCAACGTATAAATATATAACAGTTTCTATAGTACGAAAGCAAGGATGTGGCATAACGTCATATCGATAAAAAAAATTGATGTCTAAATCAAGATTTTTTATTAAATTTTGCAAATATAAATAAACCCTGATACATTATAATAGTAATTTGTTTTATTTTATGAACATTTTTAGTAAGAAAAACGAGTATCTATTATCATAGACAAAAATACATGCATAATCTTGCAACACATTTATTATAAAAGGCACTTCACTATTCATTTTATAACGTAGTCCGTTGACTTCATATCAAGTCGTTGGCGCTCGTGGCAAGATTAATATCTCAAATAGAAGTGTTGTCTATGCGTTTCTTTCTTCACCTTGAGTGAATCTCTATCTCTCTAGACGATTTGAATAAAGAAAAGACGGCTCTTGTACGGTATTCATAAATCATAACAAGTATGTTACGGTGAAAAGTAAGACAAAAGAATGAATGGTCAGTTATTATTCGTATATTTAATAACTTTTTATAGTTTGTGTAAGTTTACCTTTCGATATTTTACTTTTTATATTTTCGATAATTATATTTAATGATTATTGTACGAAAAAAAAAACAGACGAGCGCACGTTTGTAATGGCCGGCACTATGACACAATGACCTTGACACCTGTACGCTTACGACGTCACAGGTTTACTTGCATTGAAGTTGGTGGCGCTCGTAGCACTGAAATCTTGTCATTGCGTAGAGATGGGTGTTGCAATATCGAAAATTCTAAATAAATTATAAATTAACTAGCTTCCGCCCGCGGCTTCGCCCGCGTGTAATTCGGTTATATTGCGGTATAAATCACAACTATAAGAAAACTTCTCATTTCCACGGAAAAATCTAAGAAGCGCGATGTAACGCTGGATACGATTAGTTGTTAAACAAAAACTGAATGGTACACTATATTATATAGCTAAGTAGATGTAAAAATCAGTTTAGACGATAAAACAAATTGTACGTCATCCCTCGGGAATTCCACATTTTCGGGGATTCATTATCGTATCATTTAGCTTCTACATTTACATGTTTATATTCGTTTACAATATTTTACCTTCCAATCCATCAATCCATCCATCAAGCAAACTATATTTTTGTTTTCCCTCGGGAATATCAGTTTTTTTCGGGATAAAAAGTAACCTATTATTTAATCCGGACTTCTAACTATACGTCTGCAAAATTTAAAAGCAATCGGTTCAGTAGTTATGTCGTGGAAGCGGAACAAATAAACAAACTCACTTTCTGATTGATAATATTAGTAAGGATCTTCGTGAAATAAATTAATTTCAATATTTATTATGTAATACGTTATTTTCAGACCGGAATTAATTGTCAATCATAAAATCTATGAATATTTGTATGGAACAAAACAAAGTAAACATGTAGGATTGTAATGAATGCAACTATCGCGTCACATCACTAGCCTACTTGATATGAAGTCGTTGGCGTATGGGACATCAAAATATTTCAGGCGTTTTTGTTTTTATCTGTATTAAAATACTATAAAGCCTGTTTCTTTTGGCGAAATAACAAAAATGGGCTTCAATCCTGTCCATCTTACAAAATTACAAGAGAAACAAATGTTTAATGCACCGTAAAGGTATTTAATTAAAGTAGGTACAATGAGTAACTTCTATAGAAGTAGTGGCGTTGACGGCACGAAAATCCTGAACTTCTATAGAAGTAGTTGGCGGTTATTAGGTTAAAACAGTAGATTTGGGTATCACTGCTCAACGATTACACTGTGGTTGTACCTTTGATTCTTGTTTCCATAACAACAGTGCCTAAGTTACTTTGCTCATCCGGTTGATATGTATGGTATCCAATAATACCTTTCATGTATGTATTTAGGTTCTTTTTCGAGGATTGATAATACATAGAATTAAAAGCCGACTTGAGTGTAGCAAGTTAACTGCTAGTTTACGATAGGTAGGTTTTTTTTTAATATCAATAAATTTTAGCCCGTGATCCCTACTAATATTATAAATGTGAAAGCAACTCTGTCTGTCTGTTACGCTTTCCCGCTTAAACCTCGATTTTGATGACATTTGATGACAATATCACACAATACTATCTAAAGTGAAACAAATATTCGATATTTAAATAGGTAGTTATTATTTTAATCCATTTCAAAATAGTGTTTTACAATTGTAGACTCCACAATTTGCCGTACCCATCTGTCGTATTTTTTTTCATAATAACATTTCAAGATTGACCTCATCCCACCGGATGTTAAGTGGTAATGAGGTCCCAGCTTAAGAGCGACAAGTACATGATAAAGCTATTACTAGACTTGTCGCCCTTACCTTGAAGGCTTGACCCCTGCTACTAATGTAGCACCCCCCGTGAGCTCTGGAAACCTTACTCACACGTATGAACACAACAACACAGAAGTGATTGTTATTTGGCTGCGGTCTTCTGTAAGGTGGAGGTATTTCACCAGTCGGGCTGCTCCAGTTCAAGCGACAAAACGCTATGCCCTACTTATCTACGGGTACATACCCGTAGGTACATAGATGACATCATCTAAAATACCTAAAGCCTGACTTTGGCGAGCGCTATCTCTGAGGTTCCGGGTTCGATCCTCGGTCGGGTCAATATGGGAAACGAACTTTTCCATATTGTCTCGGGTCTGGGTGTTGTGTTACCGTCGTTGTTTCTGATTTCTGTAACACAAGTTCTTAAGCTATTTACCACATAATCAGAGAAATGTATGTGATGTTGTCCAATATTTATTTAGATAGATAGATAGATACACTTTATTGCACAGAAAAATTTACAGAAATTGGCTTTACAGACATAATTAAGTACAATTTAGGCGGTCTTATTGCTAGAAAGCAATCTCTTCCAGACAACCTTTAGGTAGAGGAAAAAGTAGATATCGAGAAACGGGTGCGCCCGTGCAAAATATTTATTGAGGAAAACAAAAATAAATAAATAACCGGAAATATAAATAACATAATATGATAAATACATAAAAAAAAATAAAACACAAATAAATAAAAAATACATACATAAATAAATATCAATAAATATATACAAATCCATAAAGTATTTACGGTTTAACCAAACATATAGAATAAACAAATGAAATCAGATTAAATACCAACAAAAGCTTAGCTTTATTTTAACACTTTGATAAAGAAGTTCGCGTTTAGTTAAGAGAAAGAAATAAAGATTTTACTCTTGATTTGAAAATTGGAAGGGACTCAGATTCCCTGATAGATAAAGGAAGGGAATTATTTATTATTTACTAGCGGTCCCGGCGTTTCGCTTTAGAGAATTTTTCCCGCTTTTCTGTTGAAATTTTTCAAATTTTACCAAGGATCCGTAATTTTCTAGCCTATGTCAAATTGGAAGAATGTAGCATTCTATTGGTGAAAGAATTTTTTAAATCGGCCCATTACTTTTTGAGCCTATTCATTACAAACATACAAAAATAGGTACAAATCTTTCCTCTTTATAATATTAGTATAGATTTATAAATGGACTATACGACACAAAATTAATTTTCAATTCGAGCCAGTAGTTACAGAGATTAGCTTTTTTTTTTTTTTATATTACACTTCAAGATTGACTTCATCCCACCTGATGTTAAATGGTAATGAGGTCCTAGCTTAAGGGTGACAAGTACAGGATAATAAATATGTTACTGGACTTGTCGCCCTTACCTTGAAGGCTTGACCCCTGCTACTAATGTAGCACCCCCCAGGAGCTTTGGAAACCTTACTCACACGCAGGAACACAACAACACAGAAGTGATTGTTATTTGGCTGCGGTCTTCTGTAAGCTTGTTCAAATATACAAACTCTTCAGCTTTATAATACTAGTATGGATATAATATAAGATATAGTGTAAGTGGACGCGACTCGATGCACGCAGCGTGGCTCGGCCGAGGAAACGCAATAACAATGACTCACTGCGCCAGTCTCGCGGTACACGGAACGTAGCTGGAGTTAATAACTTATGGTTTGTTTCAATATGAAAACAGGATTTAAGAAATAATCGCCAATTTTTACCTACAATGTTACTAAAAATGTGAACGATTTATGCCCGGTTCCAATATTTTACGATTCGTATTCGTCACCGATCGATTGTACATCGATTTTTTATAATTCATTAAAATAACATTAATGAGGAAGATAAGTAATTTTACTTTATTCTGATTTTAAATAAATAAATAAATATTGGACAATAGTGATGTAACGAATATTCGCATTCGCATTCGCGAATATTCGCATATTTCTTGCCATTCGCATTCGCATTCGCATTCGCAAAAAATATGCGAATATTTTGCGAATATTTACATCCGAAAAAAATAGGTAAGATGTCAATAACAAAAAGATAAATTAAAAGGGAATACAAATTTCTTATATGTAATATTAATCACAAAACCTCAAGCCGTCTAATTTAAACGGAATTGCAAATATAATTATTAATTTTAATAATTTTAATTGTAATCACTGTCAACGAAACTAAACGGAAGGTCTTCCAACGAGGAGGGTCGAACGTCGAGGGTAAAATGCCTACCGCACCGTCACTCTCAGCGGCGAACAGAGAGGGCTGTCTTGCATCGACTAAAACCCCTCAGTGGCCAACGTTGCGCAGTTGTGGGGGAGTCAAGATTCCTTGCGGATTCTACCCAGACTCCCCACAGCGCCTACCGCCAAGCGGCCCACCTCGCCGCGCAATACGCAGCTGGAGGGTGACAGGCCACCTGACACTCCCCAACCCCTCGGGAGGTAACCGACGTCAGGCTTATTCCACGCCTGGCGTCTCCGGTCCCAGCAGCGGATCTGCTGTGCGGCTCCGCTGCCTACCGCCTCTGTGGACGCCCGAGACTCTCAATCCAGCTCTCCCTCCGAGAGTCAGATGGAGTCCCGAAACCCACCGGCCGCGGAGGATAGGGAGGCCGGTAAACGTAATACCGTATCCTCGTCTTCCTTCGCGACCCCACTACGACGCGGTTTGCGCCCCGCGTGCCACAGCCGGGCCACGGAGGACACGGATGCCGGCAACGACACGCCGCGGTCCTTCTCTTCCTCCGCAATCCACCTCTGCCCTTGCGGGCTTGCCGCAGAGAGACACATGCTCTCCGCGGCCCAGCTTGGGATGCGTCTTTGTTTTACCCTGTGCGGTGTCGGAGGCTGGGTGACAAGGCCAGCCTCAAGGTCCCGGACCACATGGTTACTGATACTCCCCATCACAACAAGATGCGGAACTCAGGGGGAAGAACGCAATCATCTTACCTATTGATTTATCAACTGCCAAAAACTTCATAGATTTATTATCACACTGTTTCGTTTTATAAATAACTCTTAAAGCGACATCTGTTTAACCTTTGATGTAATACATTTCTGGGAAGATGTTGTAATTCTACTGAATGCGCACTGTTTTTCTTTATGGAATTTTTCTCATTAACGATACCCGAAATTCGTGGCGCTATATTCAAAAGTGAATATTCGCATTCGCATTCGCGAATGCCTAAAAATCTATATTCGTTACATCACTATTGGACAACATCACATACATTGCTCTGATTCTGTGGTAAGTAGCTTAATCAGATCTTAATCAAATCAGAAACAACGACGGTACCACAACACCCAGACCCGAGACAATATAGAAAAGTTCGTTTCCTATATTGACCCGACCGGGGATCGGATCCGGGACCTCAGAGATGGCGCGACGCCTAAGTCCGGCCCGCTAACCTCTCGGCTACGGCGGTCGTCATTTTATATATATATAGGCCGCCCGGCGTAGAGCAGCGCGACTCCATCCGTCCTGTACACTCTAAAATGCTTTTTATTTTATAATAAAACATCCCTTTTTAACCGACTTCAAAAAAAGTTTCTCAACTCGTCTGTATCCCTACTAATATTATAAATGCGAAAGTAACTCTGTCTGTCTGTGTGTCTGTTACGCTTTCCCGCTTAAACCTCTCAACCGATTTTGATGAAATTTGGTATAGGTATACGTTGAATCTCAAGAACGGACATAGGCTACTTTTTAGGCTACTTTCAGAAAATAAGGGGGGGGGGGGTAATACCACCTTCGGAAGTTTATATGGAAAAATGTTTATTTTTGAAGTTAGAGATATGAAATTTGGCACAAATATATCTCGAAACTTGGATTAAAATATATATTACTTTTTGTTTCGTATATTAGGGGAGAAGGGGGTAAAACCGACCATAAAAGGATGTAGTCCACGCGAACGAAGTCGCGGGCACAGCTAGTGGATAATATTTTATTAAGTTATATGCAGTACTGATTACATTTAAAAACCATCTAAAATCCTTCCGCAACAATTTATTTAAAGTTAACAATATGGACTCTCATACAAACAACGTTTTAACCCCAAAAGGGATTTTATTTCTAAAGATGCATAATAAGTACGTCTCCACACCATTTGTATAACATACATTTAAAATTTCAAGTCCCTTACTTCAAAATACATAAGCCTTTCATAACAAACAAAGCTTCAAGCCAGGTTTTACTCCTTTAGGGGAAGAGATTCGCAAAATCTGTCATTAACAGATGTCTATACCTTATAAGAACCTTTTTATTCGGAGGGAAATGCATTGAGGCACCTTACCGTAGGGTTGCCTTTTGTTGCATTTAAAGTACATTGGTTATCATAGGTAAAAAAAAAGTACACAGCAGAAAAATAAATTTTATATTATTTTCCCTTAGTATTATATTTAAATATTTTATTTTTATTTTGTAATGTTTATTAAATTACTATCTAGGTGGCGCTGGAGAGGCGAGTGGCGACATCAATTCAACAAAATTTTTTTTTTTATTGCACTTCAATATTGACCTCATTCCATCTGATGTTAAGTGGTAATAAGGTCCTAGCTTAAGGGTGACAAGTACAGCATAATAAATCTGTTACTGAACTTGTCGCCCTTACCTTGAAGGCTTGACCCCTGCTACTAATGGAGCACCCCCCAGGAGCTATGATTTCACTAGAAATTAAATTATTTTCATAAAGTATAGAGTACAATTACCTTAAATAACGTACAATACTTTATTATAAAGTACTGGTGGCAACCCTACCTTACCGTCACCCGAGGGAGGTGACGGCGTGTGTAGGACTCCCTGCCCTTATGCGGGCAGGAGTACCCACTATAACCCCCCGGTGGACCTCATCGCCTTGTTGCCATGGGAACAGAAGACCTACCACAGCATCGCCGGCGGAATGGCCGCTAATTAAGCACTCCCGTCATCACCTTATTTTTTTTTTGTAACGCACTTAAAGGTTGACCTCATCCCACCTGATGTTAAGTGGTAACCTAGCTTAAGGGCGAAAGTGGTAACCTAGATTAACCTAGTAAAACTGTTACTAGACTTGTCGCCCTTACCTTGAAGGCTTGACCCTGCTACTAATGTAGCACCCACCAAGAGCTCTGGAAACCTTACTCACATGCAGGAACACAACAACACCGGAGTGATTGTTATTTGGCTGCGGTCTTCTGTAAGGTGGAGGTATTTCACCAGTCGGGCTGCTCCGGTTCGAGCGATAAATCGCTATGCCCTACCTCTCCTACATGGTAGATTTCATAGTGTTATAGAGGTAGTACTAAACAATTCATTTTTAATCAGTCGGTCACCCATATGATGTAGATTATCACGGCGCGTTTGCTAGCTAAGTTGGTGATTCTATTGCGAGAAAACCGGTTCTAAGTTTTTTCGGAAAAAACCATTTAATTCCATAAAACAAGTTCTTTTCAATAGTGTGTTTAACATATAGCAAAAACGAACGGCTCGACTTTTCCTGCGTCTTTTAATGTTATTCCCACATGGTATTTTACGTGTGACCGCATTAGTCATACTACTCTATATGATACGTCTATATGAATATCTGAGTGCAGCCGTGGTTTACGTGATCAAGAACATATTGTCATTAGATTTGGAAATATATAAGCAGCTGTGCCCGCGAATTCGTTTGCCTGGACTACATCATTTCATGGGCGGTTTTACCCCTGTCTCCCCTAATATTCTAAACAAAAAGTAGTCTATACTTGAATCCAAGTTTCGAGCTATATTTGTGCCAAATTTCATATCTCTAACTTAAAAACATTTTCCCATATAAACTTTCAAAGGTGGTATTACCCCCATTCCCCCCTTAATTTCTATCAAAAACTAGCCTATGTCCGTTCTTGAGGTTCAACGTATACCTATACCAAATTTCATCAAAATCGGTTGAGAGGATTAAGCGGGAAAGCGTAACAGACAGATAGAGTTACTTCCGCATTTAAAATATATGTAGGGATTAGTAGGGATAGGAGATGTCCTACACAGATGTGGTATGCGTACACAGTCCATATATATTGTAACATTCATATCAATCCAAGGAAGTAAAATCATGTGGACGAGTGAATACATTGGTTACTATTTCATATCGTCACAATCACAAACTGGCGTAATAGTACTTTTGTCATTGTATTATCTGCTTTTGTTAACAGATATGTAGCGACAAAAGATAAGCTAAGTAGTTTCTTTATTCAAGTTCAACTAACTAATTAGTCCTAAAGAATTTAATGACTCAACAAAACTTGAATTTAAAAAGTAATGGCGCTGATCATATTTTATGATTTTAGGTTTGATTTGCAAATTAAAAGTTGTAATTCAATTTTATACATGTTACGTTATTGTCCTAGTTTTAATAAATCAATTATTAGTTATTAATGGTTTAAGGACAGTGTTTTCAATAGGATACATGACTTTGTACAAATTCCTTTTTGTATCACCTAAAAATTTAAGACATCATTTTTTTTATTTTATCGTGTAAACAAATATTTATAGAAAAAATGAAATGCGTTGAAATTTAAAGCGTGGTATAATAACTATTTGTAGTAACTATGAAGTATAATAACTGTAAAAACTATATGTGCGTTCAAACAAGTGTGTTTGAACGCACATATAGTTAAAATAATGACGGAAACATATTCCTCCCCTGAACATTGATGCGTTGTATCATCATCCATTTTTATTTATAAGAAGAAGCAAAAAATGCCAATCTATAGTAATATTATAAAGCTGAAGAGTTTGTTTGACTGCGCTGATGGCAGGACGACCTCGGTGGCGCAGTGGCTAAGGTAGGCGGCCGAAGCGCGAAAGGTCCCGGGTTCGATTCCCGGTCAGGTCAATTTGGAAAACGATCTTTTCTAAATTTACTTGGGTCTGGGTGTGGTGGGATGACGCCCCCAGTTAGTATCCGTCGTCTGGTGCTCATAGTACAAAAGGAAACCTTAGTTTGAGACCAGGTGATTGGTGTTTGTCTGGGGCATTTATTTATTTATTATTAGCAACTACTGGTTCGAATTAAAATATACTTTAGTGTTGAATAGTCCATTTATTGAGGGAGGTGTTAGACTTTATAACATCACAGGCCCGCTGCGGCTTCGCACGCGAATGTGTATAAAACGTTGATACACATTACCCACTGATTCTTCGCTTCTATTGGTCGAAGCGTGATGGTGTAAATGCCATAGCCTTCCTCGATAAATGGACAATCCAACGTAAAAATAATTTTCCAATTCGAACCTGTACTTTCTGAGATTTGCACGGTAAAACAAACAGACAAATTCTACATCTCCATAATATGTATTAGTATAGATGTATCATATATGGAATGATTGGTACGAGTAAAGTATTGCGTCATCCTAATTAATTGTTGTTCGTTACTCGCTGAAGGCACTATGCATGTTTAAAACAATAGAGAAATGTTATCAAGGTAACGTTTGAATGATAACATGTGTTTTAACAATAACGTTTTTAGTAATATACGACATATATAATTACATATACATTTTAATTTACAGAAAAACCCTTATAAAATCACAGGAAATCCGGAAAAAAGTAGCTCGTTTTACTTATCATAGAATTCAACTTACGCTAATTTTATAATGTTTTATATGTTAATAAGCAAAAACAAATTGATTGCAAATTAAAACATTCTTCCTGTCGTCTTATATTTTAAATTGTTTTAGTTCTTTTTACGTCCTTTCCAAAAAAATAAGAAAAAGTTCGCAAAAAAAAAACAAAAAACATTATATTTTTGAAACTCGCTAGCCCGCCATATCTTAAATAAAATAATCCCCTCGTAATAATACTGTACTATGTACTATGCATAAACCAGTCCGGAGCACCTTTTCCTTCCTTCATACACGGGGACACATACAGTCGGGGACTAGCGACGGACAGCGCTCGCTTCACATTACATCCGCGCCGTGGTATCCACGCGCGCCGCCGCACGTTCACCGACTATCACACGTTGTTGCGTACAGGTTTACTTGTTGAATGCCTTTGTTATGCCAAATGCTAATTATAACTGGGCAAATAAAAAAATGAATAGAAATAATTTCACAGTTTATTAATTTGCCGTGAAAAATATTGGCTACAAATTTATTAAGTGGCTTATTCACTTTGTGGCCAACATATTTAGGATAGGTTAGTATTTTTTTTAATGCTCAATTTAATAGAACTAAAAAAACCATATAGTTAAATATTAAGATAACATTCGCAAACAAAACAAAAGATATCATTATATTTTTATAACTCGCTAGAAGATATAAATAAAATAATTCCCTAGTAATAATAACTATGTACTATGCATAAACCAGTCCGGAGCACCTTTTCCTTCCTTCATGAACAGACGAGATGACTAGCGACCACAGAACATTAATTCTTTCTATGATCTGAGCTAGCAACGGACAGCGCTTCCCTTGCATTACATCCGCGCCGTGATAACCTATCGCGAGACACGCGCGCCGCCGCACGTTCACCGGCTATCACTCGTTGCGTACAGGTTTACTTGATGAATATTTTAAAGAAACAGAAAAGAAATATCTCCCCTTGCGGTGCGGGACTCGAACCCACGATGTTTTCTGTTACTTTATAATATTTATATGCGGCGTAAAGCACTATAAAAATAAAGTAAATCGATTAACTTGCTGAATAACTTTGTTGCGCTCAAACACTTACTATTAGTTAAGTAAAATAAAAAAAAGCGAAATAATTTCTTGTAACGCCGCGTTGTTGCGTACAGGTTAACTTGTTGAATGACTTTGTTGCACTCGAGCTGTTTGAGCGCTATAATTATTAGAATTGAGAAAAATAAAAAAATATATAAAAAATATTAGAGGCACCTTTTCATTAATTTGGGTGACAGAAATACTGACAGAGCCGCATGTCGCCGAAGCCCAAGTGGCTCGCTAATTATATTTGTGGTTAATATTTATTTAGGTTAGGTTAGTATTTTTTTAAATGCTTGAATAAATAATACTAAAATAAACCCTATAGTTAAATATTTAGATAATATTCGGAAAAAAAAACAAAAAATATTATTATGTTTTAGCCTAAGTGACTCGCTTATTAAATTTGTGGCTAACCTATGATTTAGGTATAAATATGTAGAACCCAATAAAAACTCTTACAGTTCAATATTACTGCGTCTTGCCTTTGAAATTCGTTCGTTATATTGACGAAATACTACTCAAACCTTTTTATTTGATACTTATATTATGGGAGGTGTATCAAAATAATTTTATTTTACATTTTGTGGCGTAGGCCATCTTAGACAGATTTCTATCGTACATAGATAAAAAAAATTAATGGCTAATTCACTTTTCATAAAAAAAATCAAGATCACTTTACCAACATTAATCCTTACCTTATTAATCAAATGAAAATTATGTATTATACGTTTAATATAGATCATAATATGGACCTTTACAGCACATAGGTAATTAAAACAAATACATTTTAAAACGTTACATACTTAAAATATAGGAACATAGCGCATGATCATTCTGTGGCATATGATTTTTAAATTGATTGTAACAGTTTTATTGTTCACTTTTAAGTTAAATTAACTTTAATTGTATGTTTTAAGATTATTCCTCTATAAAGTGTTTTTTACTTTTTAGTTTGGAAATAGTTATAAAATTATTAACAACAATGACAATTCATTGGTCGTTGATACTTATGCAAAGTTTTAAATTAATCAGACCTCCGGAAATTAGTGAAAATTATCCTTGAAATTCCGTTACATACATACACAGATTACAGAATAACATTCATTTATTCATGTTAAATACAGAGTGATACATGAGTGATGTTAAAATTCATATTAAATACAGAGTGATACATGAGTGGCTTAAAAAGCATGTTGACAATTTCAAAGAAAACTGATACAAAAAATTAAATGACAGAATTAGAGTATACCTAGCTAATAAACTAATTCCCAGTTCCAATAATTGAAAAACGATCCGTTCTAGTTACGGATAGTAACAATTTATACGAGGCGTAAACTAAAAACGACCGACAGACGACTGATGACAGCTGTATGGAACTGCATTAATTAACTACTAGTCAGTTGGAGAAAAACGGATAGTAATTTTTGACACATTACGAATCGTAAAATATTAGTAATAATAGCGCCAACAAATAATGAGGCAAAGATAAAGCATTATCTACGTGTTGTTGGGACGCGGCGGCCACGCCCGCACCGCAAGCGTCGAGTCATGCGGACGGAGAAATGAAACGAGACTACGTAGGCACAGTCACGAGCGATGAAATGTAAACACTAGCGCTCTTATATCATTACCGTAAGATTCACTTTAGAATGATACTGCGTACATTATTGCACGATACTGTTTGCACACCAGCCAGTATCTATCCTGACTGAATCGGTCCGTCATTTGTTTTTCTTTTATTTAAGACCACAGCCAAATAACAAGCACTTCAGTGTTGTATTCCTGCGTGTGAGTAAGGTTTCCAGAGCTCCTGGGGGGTGCTACATTAGAAGCAGGGGTCAAGCCTTCAAGGTAAGGGCGACAAGTACAGATTTATTTGCTGTACTTGTCGGTCTTAAGCTTAAGTACGTACAATATAAAAATATGTAGGTATATATTTATTCGTTTTCGTTTGATTAATTTTTTTTATTATCTTACTTTTTATTTTAATTTTTTTTTGTAGTACATTCACGGTGCTCTAGCAAACTTAAAATAAAAAAAACATAATAAAATATTCTCTCTTTGCAGTCTGGCATTAGAACATTCGCGTATCGAAACATCATAAAATATTTTTTTTTATGTTTTCTCAGGCTTGGGTTGTGGTACCTTAGTTGTTTCTGATTTCTGGAACACAAGTGCTTTAACTACTAACCACAGTATCTGAGCAATGTCTATTATTTATTTAATAATATTCACAACATAATCATAATTTTATCAGTAAAGCTAGCTCGCGCTAAATTGGCAGAACAGATTGCTCGCACAAAACAATAATAGCTCTGACCACAAATTTGCCTCACCGTATTCTTTTTTCAGATAAAATGTAGTCTATGTACCTAAATATGTACTAGTAGCATGCAGAGATAGAAGAGTTTGTTTGTTTGAACGCGGTAATCTCGGAAATTACTGGTTCGAATTAAAAAATATTGTTGTGATGGATAGTATTTTTATCGAGAAAGGCTTTAGGGTATATGACATCTCGTTGCAACTAATAGAAGTGAAGAATCTGTTAAAAATGTGGAAAAACGGGGATAGCACGCGTGCCTGGTCGGTCTACAATCACAACATAGTATAAAATATATTCCCTTTCCACTGTCTGCCTCTCCATATGGTTAGATCTTTAAAACTATGCAACGGAATTTGGTACGGTTTTATTTAATAGATAGAGTTCAAAAGGAAGCTTTATATGTATATACAATAAATATTTTTTTAATACTGAAAAGCCGATATTTACGTTGCAACTGTGCGAAACCGGGGCGGAGCGCTAGTCAGACTGTTAGGAAAATTTCATCTCTACCGGTTCTGCCGATCGGAGGAGAATAACATACAACTGAAAATTATATAAAATCCTACTAATATTTTAATCGCAAAAGTTTGTTAAAATGTATGAATGTTTGTATGTTTGTTAATCTTACACACAAAAACTATTTCAAATATTTGGATGAAATTTAGTAAAAAGAGAGATGAGATACTTTTATTATTTATTTATTTATACTAGATTTTCATATATGATACATTTTATCCCAAAATAACGCGTGCGAAGCATAATTGTGATCAAAATTTCATCTCGATCCGTTCTGCCGTTCAAAGAACATACCAAACCAAAAATTAGATTAAATTGTATTAACAAATACAATTTAAACGTTAACAACTGTCAGAAATGGCTCCGAGATACCCGCAGCTCTGTATGTAATTGGTAATTACATGTGATTGTGGTTATTTGCCTCAAAACAGGTTTTAGACTTAGCCGGTCGCGCTACTAATTATTAGGCACCAATTTAATGATATTGTATCGTTTATGATACAAGCCGATGGTCCAGTGGTTTGTACAGACACACTTTCGACTTTGCATCGCCCTTAAGTCGGTGAAATAAGAACTAATGCTGAAGAGCGTGTTTACGATGATGTTCTTTTGACTGTAACAGGTTAAGATCATGGGGTCCTGGAATAATGACACTTTTTATTTAGTAACAAATGATCAATTCTTATTGGTTGACTAGTTTTTTTTATCGTTATTTATTTAAGGGCTTTTGATAAAAAATACATGCCAGCCCCATCGCATCTCTAAATATCAAATTGTTTGCATATTTATAATACAGTTGCACAAGCGATATGGTTGACGAGTTGAAATCATTTGTTATACCTAAAAACAATGGCTACCTAAAATAGAATTGTGATAAAATGACAATAACAACTAATAATAATATCAAAACGGTAATTAGTAGGTATGTATATGTCACCGTAAGATTGTAAAAATCGTTAGATTACAATCTATCTCGCGAGATTGTAAACTGTCGACAGATTGTGAACCGTAACATTATGATTGCAATTTAACGCGTTATTTTTCGCTATATTGTAATCTATCGATGGGAATCGGTCAAATTGTGAACTGACGTAGAACGAAATGCATCTCGCGCGCTGATTGGTTGCGAGTTATGTGCCCCCCGCCGCCCCGTCATTCGCCATATTTGTTTGTAATTTCGTTTGTTGTTTTTATACTATTAATTTATGGTATGTTTAAAGGACTAAATATTTGTTTATAAGAGTTTCTTAAAATTTTCCAATTTTAATTTATGTTAAAAGACAAAATAATTGTTTCATTTTGTTGTAATTTTCAATTTAAATTTTGAGTGTTTGAAGAATAAATATTTCGGTACAATTATTTCTCAAAGTAATGTCAGGATTATTGATTACCTAGTAAATAAATACTTGAAGATTTTTTGAAGTGCATTTAATTTATTAAAACGACATCTCTATTTTTTAAATTAAAAGAAATGATTTGATTTGAATTTCATTCCTAACTTTACGGGGACATAAAAAGGTTGGTCGTGATTGGTCGCTCATACAATAAACCGACCAATCAGGAAGAGCTTTCGGACAGTTGACAGTTTGACGCCGGACAGATTGCAATTTAACGGTTTCACTTCGATAGATTACAATACAGCGAAAAATAATCCGTTAAATTGCAATCTCAAGTTACGGTTTACAATCTGTCGACAGTTTACAATCTCGCGAGATAGATTGTAATCTAACGGTTTTTACAATCTTACGGTGACATATATGAAAACAATCAATACAATGATTACCGGGGCCGGATTAAGGGGAGAGCAACCGGAGTTACCGAGAGGAGGTACATATATTATACTTCGGGAAAATAATTAAAAACCAAACTTTTTAAAAGTAATAAGTGAGACTACACACTTCGGCCTTAGCAGCGCCCTTATGTCGTGATCATAAGAACTAATATAGAACTGAAGTGTTAGATATAGTGTTTTTTTAAAACGTTTTCAACAGCATTTGATTTGTTTAATTGCGAATTTAAAATTGCTATCCGTCATGGAATCCGCCATATTTCGTTTTTGGGAGTGGGCCCCCTAACACATTAATATTGTGGCAAATATCTTATCTTGAAGTGTTTCTTCTCAGAAATAAAGGATATACTTAAATATAAAAATTAATAATAGGTACATATTAACATGGGCATAAAATATTAAAAGAACTGGAAATCGAATCGAATTACAGTAATTCTATAGGTACACTGACGAAATATCTAGATAAATTTGTATATGAGTAAAATAAAAACAATTGACTCGTATGGAACCGTTGACAGGTGTCGACCAGCTATCGCTTGCGCGCGTTCAAAACAAAATCTTTAGTGCCTCCAACGCGCGCGGGAAACCGAACGCGTACATACCATATTTTTTTAAATCATTTAAATAATTCCGTTCATTTGCGCGCGACGTTCTCTTTTCAAAATCGCGTTCCATTTCAAACGGTGTGGCCATGTTTCTTTCGCCTAAACTTTTCACACGGCAATATTTCTGAGAAACGAAATCGCTGTTGAATTTTATAAGTGCGCGCAGCAGTGGTGCCGTCTATGTTTTTAACATTTTGTTTTTAGTGATTCGGCAGTGACAGCCATAATTGAATTGTTTGTTAAACGACGAATTTAAGCATAAATAAATTCCACTTTCCGATAAGGAGTCTCGCTTGAGTGTTTTGAGTGTTCTGTTTATTCTGATGAATAATTACGATGGGTGCGTATTTCACGATTGTGTTAATTGGAAATAAAATGCTTATTGGTAATTAAGTAGTATTGCAAGTCAATTAAGCAAAGAAAGGTTATATTGGTCGTTCCGGACGAAGCCAGTCCGAAGGACAGGCAATCAGCCTAGCAGGATATTCCGAGATAAAACCTTCGAAATATATGAACAAAGTAAAAAAAAACATTTACACCAATATATAAAATATTTCAACATGTTTTTAAATATTACTTATTAGTTGACCTTGGTTAATAATTATTTTCAATATAAACATGAGAAAAAATTATTTTCTACTTATTTTATTTAAATAAAACCATGGATTAGTTACAACAAAACATATTTTAATTCGATTTTAAGAAAACAATTTGCATGTAAAGGGAAATGACTCTGAATACAATAAAAGTAGGTATGTTGTCGTGAAAATAACATTATCGAAGATAGTCTTGAATATATAATACCGTCTGTGTTTTTAGTCTTAGACTCTCAGACCACACCTTAAGTAGGTATCACATTTAATCGATATTTCGACTGAATCCTCTGAATGAATGTTACAAGCAACAGGAGACTGAATCAAAAATGCCAGATTGATTTTAGTTCGTTCAATAGCTTTTCAAAAAATACTGGACACGTATTTTTGCTTTTGCTTAATTATTAAAAAAATACTTAGATAAAACTATGCCAAGTTGTGGAGTGGGGGCTGGGTACGTCACTGGTTGGTATTAAATGTACCCACTAATGACGTCATGCGACAATTCTATTCAATGTATCGCCATTATTTTTTTGATGAGATAGAAAAATCATTAATACGTGTCCCATATTTTTGGATTATATAACAGACGCGCTAAAAACTACTTTTTAGTTCGCTTTCCTATTTTGGTATATTAAATAATTGGTAAGTAAGAATAATTATGTATTCAAATTCAAATTCAATATTCTTTTATTCATGTTAATTACACCAGTAATATTTATGAAACGTCTATATAATGCAAATGACTCTACCTCCGGTTCGGAACCTATAACTTACAGAGAAGATCCCGGCAAGAAACTCTGTCGTTCATATTACAAATAAAGCTGAACTTATAACTAGTTTTGCACTAAGACACACAGTGTAGTAATTAGATAAAATAATGTAGTAAATTGTAAATACTATAAAATAAAAATAATGTAACTTTATTTTAAGTGCCTTATTAAGGTTGGTCGTAGCGCAAAGTAAAAAAGGAAGTAGTTTTAAAAATATAATAATAGAAACTAATTAAAATAAATAAATTAATAGAACATAAAGAACAATACAGATTAACAGTATTATATAAAACTACTAGCTTTCCGCCCGCGGCTTCGCCCGCGTCGAATTATTTATAGCCTATGACCATTTCTAGGTTATCATCTATCACCATACCAAATTTCATCAAAATCCGTTCAGCCGTTTAGGCGTGAAAGAGTAACAGACAGACAGACAGAGTTACTTTCGCATTTATAATATTAGTATGGATAAAAACTCCGTAACATGCATTTTTCTCGATTAAAAAGAAAATCGTTATCAACAATGTAGTTTCATTAAAACAATGGTCGTGCTTAAAATATATAGACGTGTTGTCGAGTCGAGAATCGAGATCGTCAAGCCATCGCCTAGGTATTGAGCTATCGACCTCTCTCGAGGTCGTTTGTTCTGCCTCAAACGTTCGCGCCCGCAATGATCACTTTTAATACATTTTCCTCTTTTACCGAATTTCCATAATGAAGTAAAATTTTACGTTTATTTATTCCAATTTAATTAAAGAATTTTGGGGTTTTTTGTTTGGCATGGAATGGAAAGCTTAACTACGCGATAGAGCATGTAGGGAATTGTTTTTTTTACCACAGAATGGAGAGTTGACGTTCATACTCTAAGATACGAAAGTGTAAATGATAAAGTATTTATACTGACTTAGAAATTGTACATTATAGTTCTTGATCGACACCTACTCATTACCAAACGGATTTTTCCGTTCCATTTTTTACTTAATTTTTAAATATATAAAGTTTTATTTATATTATGATGATTTTGAATAGTTGTATTGCTGTGTACAGTCGACATCTTTTGTTTGTATACACCTCAGTATTTTGTCACAATTAGTTTACTATCTAATTGGGGTATTTAGTTGACTTATTTGTTAAAAAAAATTGTTGTGGAGGGATGTGTTTACGTCATCGTTTCGTGAAAACTGTACGAATACGTGACGTTATGGTAAATTTTAAACAAATGTTGCTTATTATTTTTTTGTTAATAACATGAAAGAAAGAATGTTTATATATTTTTTGATAATTTAATTTATACACCAAACAGAAATATAAATATATTAATAGTCATCCACTAGTCTCAGTATTTGATAGTGAGTGCTAAATCGTATTGGTGTCTCGGTTTTATTAATAGATAGTGGTTTATTTGTCAAGGTTAATTGCTTATTTATTATTTAAACTAGCGAACTGTCTTTAAACTTTTTGATAATTGAGTATTCAATAGGTTAGATTAAATTTGAACATTTAATTCGTTTTAATTTTAATTATGATCATGTGTTGCATTGAAGTTCGCTTCACGCCACATTAGCAAACATAAAAATACATTTTAATTCGTTTTACATATTTTGTAAAAGTATTTTAACAAATAAATAAAAAAAATGTTCAAATTCCGTACGAGTGAAAACTAATAATATGGCAATTTGTATTATATTTAAATACTAGCTGTGCCGGCGACTTCGTTAAGTGGACTACAGGAATTCGGTTTTTTTTTTATAAACATAAATTATTTTTCTATAATAAATATAGTCTATACATTAGCTACCTACCAGTATCAGTCCCGTCAAAATCGGTCCAGCCATTTCAGATATTAGCTATAATTAAAAAAAAATATATATATTCATATGCATGTGGTATAAACGGTTATTTTAATATGACAAACAGACGCTACAATTTGTATTATATTCAAATATGTTTTTATCTGTTTTATCTCATAATATTCACTGTTATCAATATTTAGTATATACTATATTATGTAACGCATATTATGAGATTGGTGTTAAGTCGATACAAGCCAAGCTGGTTCAGTTCTGCCGGCTTCTTGGGTCAAGGTTCCTCGGAGCATTCAGCTTTAGCGTTTGTTAAGATTCGAATACATTTATTTAGAAGGTGAAAGTGTATAAAAATATATACATATACTTATTCTTTTATTTATTACTGTATTTTTTTTATTATGGGATCTATACCGCGTTTAAAAACAACGCAGCTATTCCGCTAATGTCAAGTGTTTAGAGAGACACGTCACAAAAGGAGACTGTTCTGTTTTAGTTCGGTGTACTAAATGACAGCTCTCTGTGTACTTTTTTTTTAAAGTTGCTAACGGCATTGCAAAATTTTGTGATGCCAGTGATTTTACCGATTAAATTTTATTATCGTATACTCAAAGGTTTATTAAAAAAAAGTGGCTCTGAAATTCGGATGGACGGACAGACATACAAACAGACATGACGAATCCGTTTTTTCCATTTGGCTACGGATATAAGGGACATTTGGTTAGTTACATATATAGATTATAATATAACGAAAAGAAATGCGTCAAATTGCAATCATATCTTACGGTTCACAATCTATCGACAGTTTACAATCTCGCGAGATAGATTGTAATCTTACTAATTTTATAATCTTACGGTAACATATACACACAAAAATAAAAACATTCCTTTTTTTTAAATTAATTTAAACTAGCAACCCTTTGCATTGGGATAATGTAAATACATAAGTAAGAAGTATTTACATTTTTGTTATTACATTGCACGCCGTGACGTCAGAATATTACTTATTAGCACTCTAATTTACAATAGTTTCGGAGTATTTTAGAATATATTTTAAATCCTTCTAACGTGGTAGGTATAGACGGGAACTGTAGACGGGAATGTGTAGACATTCTTACAAAAGATAATAAATATAATAACCAACATCATTTTGATACCTACGTATTTTTGATGGTGTCGACGTTTTTATCCAAATACATTCAATAGTTTTAATGCATCCGTACAACTAAAGGATACTGCATCACCTGTCTCTATTTCTTTTAGTTGTTCACACGCATTGCGGGTACGTGACTCATTCGAGCCGGTCGCCTGATATTTGAGATCGCTGTTCACTCGCATACGCTACCTATAATTGACGTCATCAGACAATAACATTACCTTCTCTCTATTTTTTTGGCTCATAATTAACAATCTTGTTTTTGATGCAAACTTTTTTTTAAGTTTTTGAACGCAAAAAAAAAAAAAAAAGCAATACAGCTTTTTTTTTTGATTTTTGGTATAAATAGTAAACGTAAACATGTACAGATAATTCCAAATTGCTATAAATTTATGCGGTCTTAAAAAAAATAAGAAATACACTTGTTTTTTCGTATTTTTGGCTATTTTTAATTATTATGGCTATTTGTTATTTTAATATAGGTGTCAATATTCTTTTCAAACACTGCGGAACCTAATTAATTGTCCTTGCGTTACTTCAGTACTTTTGTAAGGCTGACTTGAATAAAGATAATTTTATTTTTTTATTTTGCGTGTTTCCGTGTCGCTGCAGTAAGCCGCCAGCGTTTCTGCCAACTTGTTTAAGTCGCAGGCATTTTGTGTGATTCCACCGTTCACATACAGTGGCGAAAGTACTCATTATGCAGTACTAGATGTGCCCGCGACTCCGTTCGCGTGGTCTTTCATTGTCGGTTTTACCCCTATCTCCCCTAATATTCAAAACAAAAAGTAGTCCATATTTTAATCCAAGTTTCGAGTTATATTTGAGCCGAATTCTTATGTCCAACTTAAAAAATAAACAATTTCCCATATAAACTTTCAAGGGCGGTATTACCCCACCTCTCCTTATTTTCAAAACAAAAAGTAGCCTATGCGCGTTCTACAGATTCAATTTATACCTAGACAAAAAAAGGGTTTTGTTGTTTAGGCGTGAAAGCCGGACAGACAGTTACTTTCGCATTTAATATATTAGTAAGTATTGATTGGTGTTATGTAATTTAATTTTATTTGAAAATATAAATGGATATATTAATAATTTCGTCATTAATTATATTGTGAAGCTCGCCCACGTAAAACAATTTTTCATTCACGGTTCACTGTTGGGTAATATGACGTAACGGACCCTTCGAAGATGCGCCCGTCCCACGTTGGGCACGAATATGGCGTGCCCTTCCGTCCACTTATGGCGATCCGACAAAGTTCTTCTATTATAATTATTATCCAATTTTATCTGTATGAAGTTGCAAAATATCGTACCTTTAAAGTGTAATCACTTGTGTAAATCAGTAGAGAAATAAAAATCAAACATGAAGGAAAATGAGTTAAATTGCGTGAAAAAATAACGTTCAATACATTTATTGAATAATACTGTTTATTTTTAATGTAAGAATATACTTTCAGCTTTTACAACTGCACACATTTTTACGAAGAAGCGAATGAGAGAGCGATCACAGTAGCGCCATAGGCGGCAAAAAGTATAAACTTTAAATCTTGCGTTCCACATCTAACGAAACACTATTTAAATATGTGATAAAATATATGCATGTGCGCCCTTTGTACCGATGACGTGTAGGTATCAAATATCGTGTCGTAAACGTAGTCGTATCGTAAGCGTATCGTTACGACGTAAAGCATACTGGACCAAGGGGCTGATACCCAAACGTCAGGATACGATCGCTGATCTGAACGTTCTGAAAGTCAATGTTTTTGTCTCTGTGTAGTGGTGTATAATAAGCAAGAGATAAAATACACAAATATTCCTGCATAGTATCCGATACTTTAACGATAAATATGGAAAAAAATAAGAAAAAAATATTTATTCTGTGTGATTTTCAAGAACTACTACTGATATGATTTCGCACGATATTCGTTATATAATTTAACGTAGGCATTTGTAATATTAGAGAAGACTGCAAAAATTACATCTTATCCTTGCAATCAATCTTCCCAAATGTGTCTATGAAAAATATCGAATATAAATTTTTGAATTAGAACCCTATAAGAATTTGACAGATAAGTAAGGTAGGTTGGTGTTGCAGTGTGCACGTAAAATTATTTTCTTGATTATTTTTTCATCGAAAAAAATATTCGAACTACTCAAGAACTTATACTTTGCATTTAGAAGATGTGATCACAAACAGCCTTGTTAGCTACAGTACGGTATAGAACAGTGAGGTGACTTTGTTTAGTAAAATTATTGTAATATAACTATAACTACTATATACATTTATATTATAATCGAAGTGGAGCAGCCCGACTGGTGAAATACCTCCACCTTACAGAAGACCGCAGCCAAATAACAATCACTTCTGTGTTGTTGTGTTCCTGTGTGTGAGTAAGGTTTCCAAAACTCCTGGGTGGTGCTACGGCAGTAGCAGGAGTCAAGCCTTCAAGTAAGGGCGACAAGTTCAGTAACAGATTTATTATACTGTACTTTTCACCCTTAAGCTAGGACCTCATTACCACTTAACATCAGGTGGAATGAGGTCAACCTTGAAGTGCAATATAAAAAATAAACCAGACAATATCATTATATACATAAAGTATCATGAGAATTTACACAAAACGGATTCGAATACGAAAACTAAGCTTTATCTTTATTCGTATTGTAATCGTTTCTTTAATTTGTGAATATGGGGCCGAATCCCAATTAAGTAGCCGAAGCACTTGTGTTCTGGTATGGTTACTAGAACCAATAGTGGCATCCCAAAATATACTTCTAAATACATTTAACACCCAGACACAGAACAAACACGAATGTTTATAAGGCGAATAATTGTCTCGGGTGGGGATCGAACCATTATTTTAAAGAATTTCAGTCACATCATCATACTTCAGACGTACACATAATTAAATTGTTAAGTCAAATTAAACTATCTAACTGCAATCCGTGATTTAGATAGATATATACACTTTATTGCACAGAAAATTTACAGAAATTGGTTTTACAGACATATTCAAGTACAATTTAGGCGGTCTTATTGCTAGAGAGCAATCATTTCTAGACAGCCTTTAGGTAGAGGAAATAGTAGATATCGAGAAACGGGTACGGCAGTGCAAAATGTTTATTGAGAAAAAGACTAACAGAAAACATAAATACCATTACGAGATTAATATAAAAAAATACATAAAAATAAAAAAAAAGTATAATAAATAAATATATAAATTTCCATAAAGTATTTACGGTTTAAACAAACATATAGAATAAATATATGAAATCAAATTAAATACCAACAAAATAATGCTTAGCTTTATTTAAATATTTTGATAAAAGATACAAGTTCACATTAAGTTAAGAGAAAGAAAGAAAGATTTTACTCTTTAGTTCACGTTATTTCGGTATTTTAAGTATCCTGTGTGTTAAACTAGTATTTCATCCATTTATTTCTTAAATTTTATTGAACTCTATGCTTGCTGTAGTTTTTGCGTGAAGATTAACATTAGAGAGGCGAGCGGGCCTGATTTTGGCGAGCGCCATCTCTGAGGTTCCGGGTTCGATCCCCGGTCGGGTCAATATGGGAAACGAACTTTTCCATATTGTCTCTGGTCTGGGTGTTGTGGTACCTTCGTTGTTTCTGATTTCTGTAACACAAGTGCTTAAGCTACTTACCACAGAATCAGAGCAACGTATGTGCCGTTGTCCAATATTTATTTATTTATTATTTGTTTGTGGCTAGGAAAGTAAAGTACACAAATAAGACTTTAATTACTACGTGATGGTTTGAATCATATCTTTTACCGGGCGTCACATATTACTTCACTGAATGTAGCCTACACTGTTCCCCTTGTAGACAATAAGAAGAGGCCCGTCACAAGTGTTAGTGTAATTATATGGGCGAAGGATTTGTTCGACAAACGGACGGACGAAAGTTCGTTCTTATCGTATGTGATATTTGGATGATCTTTTAGACTGAGCGTGTGTTGAAATGCGGAGTTTTTAGTTCTGTCGTACATTTAGCAGCTTAAGTTTGTAAACAACTCTGTACACTGTCACATTCACTGTTTATCTGACTCACTTAGCCACGCGGAGGCTGACTGGACATTTTTTACGCGAGGGGGGGGAGAGGGGGGGGGGGGGGTTGTATCATCTTCATTATATGGTTCAATCTGGTTTCGTACATCACATACATTGCTCCGATTCTGTGGTAAGTAGCTTTAAGCACTTGTGTTACAGAAATCATAAACAACGACGCTACCACAACACCTAGACCCAATATTGATAGGCATAGCACTCCGGGCTGATATGTCGAGTTCCTCCTACTAATATTATAAACCCGAAAGTTTGTTACAATTTATGGATCTATGGATTTGTGGATGTATCGATGTCTGGATGTATGTTGTTATGGTTACTTTTTTACTTCAAACCATCTGAGTAGACTTGGATGAAATTTGGTAAAATGACAGGCGAGATACTATACATATAAATAATATATTGGATTTTTTTTTTTATATTGCACTTCAAGATTGACCTCATCCCACCTGATGTTAAGTGGTAATGAGGTCCTAGCTTAAGGGTGACAAGTACAGCATAATAAATCTGTTACTGGACTTGTCGCCCTTACCTTGAAGGCTTGACCCCTGCTACTAATGTAGCACCCCCCAGGAGCTCTGGAAACCTTACTCACACGCAGGAACACAACAACACAGAAGTGATTGTTATTTGGCTGCGGTCTTCTGTAAGGTGGAGGTATTTCACCAGTCGGGCTGCTCCAGTTCGAGCGATAAATCGCTATGCCCTACCTCTCAAAAACTTTTATACCGATAGTACGCGTAATTAGTAATTAAAAAATTAAGCATTGTTCTCAAAACAATTTAACAGTTGAACAAAGATTTTATTCAAAACACTGGTGTTTTGTAACGAACAAAACGTAGAATAGAATCGTTATAAGATAACGTTGTATCATTTTGTAGTGATAGTAGTACCTATTATACGCATGCCTGGCGATAACAAGTGATAAGCTGTGATAACTGTTGGTGCCATAATCCCCACCCTTATAGAGGGATGAATTGAAGTACTTTAGGGAAAAGGGTAATACAATCATAAATAAAAATATACCGACAATTCGTTATTAGCGCTTATATTTACGACAAGAGCGGTCGAAATCAAAACTGATACGTTGACTTTTAGCATTAGCATTATTCCACCATTTTGTCATAGTGGCCATCTTGGATTTTAATTTCACTTTAGCTTATTTTATTTATAGGAGCTCTGTTCATAAATTAAACAACAATGCCCGGTTCCAATACTTTAAAAACGAAAGGTACGGATAGTAATTAATTATACGAGGCGTGAGCTAAAAATGACTGACGTACGACTAGTGACAGCTGATATGTATGCATAGCATGCGCAATACGTCAAATTTCTCGCATGATACGACAAAAGTTACGATACTATTGATTGACTAATAGCACACCGCACTCTTATTTTCAGCCAATCAGCAGCTGACGCACTGACTTCGATCGATTTTGACGTTTGTTAAGAGCGCGATAAAATTTAGTCGCGTGGCGTATGCTAGGCCTGCAGATTACTGATTGCCTTATGACGTCACACGTCAGGCATCATCTGGCGGGCTGTCACATTAGCGTGACGTCACAAAGTGCGGCCTTCAACTTGACTGGTGCGTGCACACGCCGACCTCGCCTCGGAGCGTACGCAATGGAAGCGAAACGGATACACGCTAGAAACTTTGAATCTCAATTTTAAATTAATTAGGCTATTTTCGTTCTCTTTTTGCTGACTGTGCCGTAATTTGTGCTAAGATTGATTTGACGACCTCGGTGGTGCAGTGGCTAAGGTAGGCGGCCAAAGCACGAAAGGTCCCGGGTTCAATTCCCAAGCAAGTCAATTTTGAACTTCGACTTGGGTCTGGATGTGCTGGGATGACGCCCCCGGTCACTTCATAGTTCATCAACGTCATTGTACCAGGGAAAACCTTCGTTTGAGACCAGGTGATTGGTATGGTTGTCTAGCGTATTTATTTTATTATTATTATTTTATTTATTGATTGTTGCGTGACTAGAGGTGGCCCGCGGCTGTGTGGGATACAAAGAAGCCTCTTATTATTTGCCTAGCTACCAAATGTCATCAGAATCCAGTTAGTTATTTTTATCCATACATCCAAACAAACGAAGTGACGTTTTTAATAAAATAAGACGTAGCGTGAAGTGTTGAGGATAAATAATAATAAATGGAATACAAACAAATAATTAAAACATCAATATCATTATATTTGTAGTTACAATAAAAACAAAATGATATCGTATAATTTTGGCGGCGCTTCTTCAGGACCAATTTCGAGGCGCTATTACGAAAAAATATCGAAAATCGAGCGAAGTGGCGAACGTTTGGAGAGGCCTATGTCCAGCAGTGGACTGCAACAGGCTGATGATGATGATGATGATTACGAAAAAAAATGACGTGCAAAATAAGTTATTGTAAATCTTTTTTGCAGTAAAGAAATAATTTTATTTCATTATTTTAATTGTCATTAACGTATTTTTTAAAAAGAAATCTCTGATTGATAATCCTTACTGAACGTGGAAAAAGATCAAACAACTGTTTCTTTTTTACATTTTAAATGATCCACGAATTCTAGTTTTTCTTACTTGTTAATTAACATAAGTCTAAATAAATCCTCTTCAAATTAAAAGTTTTGTGTAGAAAATAAATGTGTAGGCGGTACTTACTGGCTTCTCAACTAATAACATCAGCATAGTCGAACATATTAAATAAGAAATCGGTGCTTTTACAAATTGAATTAAAATAGTTTGACACTTATTTACTTTGAATAAGGTACACTTTAACTGGTACTGTAGGAATTACGCCTAGATAGTTCCTTTAATTTTCCACTGCCATTCAAGTCGGAGCAGGGAAACATTTCGGCGGTAGAGCGCTTTGCATAACAGATTGAACGCAATGCAGATATTTGAAGTGTTAGTTACATGCATTTTTAGGTTCAAATTCGCCTGACTACGGCAAAGCCTAAGGTATTAAATTAAATATTAATTAATGCGTCCGACAATCGCACCGATCGGTTTTAATACAAGGTTTTTGGATTATGAGTACCAGACGACGGACACTGCACACCCAAGACGATTTAGAAATGTACTTATACATTTGTTCAAAAATCAAACAAGGTACTACATATAGTTTCTTAAAACAACACTTTATACATGAAGAATTAATTATTACTTATAAATAATATATTTAAGTGAAGCTGGCACGTCATGCTTGTGACCGGTGCCACCTTTTGGTGCAGGGCGTCTACTCTTGAAAACGAAATATGTCGGATCCGATGACGTTTAGTATTTTTTATTGCTCATTATCGCAACTAACACACTTCGAATGCGAATAAAGCGTTATCAAAAAACAAAATATTATTTATACAAATCAAAAATCACGTTTTAATTCCCTAACTTTTGATCAATCTTCAAAAACGAAACCTTTCGTTTGTTCGTTTCGTTTTCAAGAGTAGACGCCCTGGTCTGCTCCAGGTCCTTTCTCAAAAATAAATACTTAATGATAGCTATATGACGTCGTCCAAAGTGATCTACACATGTTAATAAGTTAAATACTGCTACTTGTAACGAATCTACTGAGTTACTTACCGGTCTTTTCGGTAGATAGTAGAATATACCGAGCAGTCTTCCAGCAGTAGAATCACTTTGCATTGTATTCAATGACGATTCAAAAGTGTTATATGGAACCTACTTGAATAAAGAAATATTTCCCTGCTAGCATGCGCAATACGTAAAATTTCTCGCATGATACGACAATCCCACCTGATGTTAAGTGCTAATGAGGTTCGACCTTTAGGTACAAGTACAAGTACAGTTTAGGATTCCGGTGCGAGTCCAGCACACCAATTTCAGTTCCCCGCAGGAAGTGATAGCTCGATATTTCCCCTCGGAAAAAAAGTCATGAAGCTACGTACATCCACCGTGGTTTCTACGAAGAAACGATGGTGGATGGGCCAGGACAGTTTTTTTTTTATATTGCACTTTAAGATTGACCTCATTTCACCTGGTGTTAAGTGGAAATGAGGTCCTAGCTTAAGGGTGACAAGTACAGCATAATAAAACTGTTGCTGGGCTTGTGCACTTACCTTGAAGGCTTGACACCTGCTACTTAGCGGCGTTGATAAGCAGTTACAGCAGCGTTTGCCAGACTTCAACTTTCTATTTCTCCTTGTCCCCAGTTAGAGAAGTGCAAAAGCGATGGCGCTCCATCCGGGACTCTTACACGAAGGCGTTCAGGCAGGGCAAGTGCGTGCTGCCGGCCCAGTGCCAGCCGGGCAGCCGCCGGCACCAGTACCACACGCAGATGTCCTTTCTGCTGAGAGCCTTGCAGAACAAGTGAGTATTGACATCTGTGACAGTGCAACGTCGCTGGCGTACGTGGACATCACTCGGCAGGCTCCACCGTGCATCACTATTCTGCTAATTTTAATGCACCGGAACTATTTAAAGGTCGGTCTGTTGATAAGGTCTGTCGATTTTTATGTTTCTTATAGTGCTTTAAGTCGCACTAGCGAACTTTAAATATTTTAAAGAAACAGATTTTTTATCTCCCCTTGTGGTGCGGGAATCGAACCCTTGCAGAAAATATTTTAAAACGACCAAGTCGAAGATACCTTAACATCTTAATCGGGAAATAATCATCTTTGTACCACGGGCCGATAAGTATGTAGTTCCAAACATATACGGCAGAGGGCACTTACCGTAGGCTAACAGGTTGATCCCGACTCCCCCACAATTGCGCAGCGTTGGCCACCGAGGGGGTTTTAGTCGGTGCGAGCCCGACACACCACTCTCTGTTCCCCGCTGAGAGTGACGGTGCGGTAGGCATTTCCCCCTCGACAAAAAAAGGTTGATACAGGAGAAAATTTTCATCGCCTATGATAACTTGCGGTTGACTCAGTTGGAAGAGTAGCACGCGCGATACGTGAAGGTCGTGGGTTCGATTCCCGCACCGCAAGGGGAGATAAAATTTGTCTGTTTCTTTAAAATATTTATAGTGAAATTTGTGACGCCATCGTTTCGTGTTTCAAATAAATGGTGTGGGGACTGGTATTTAAAAGAATCTCACTGGTATAACCGTCTTCACCATAAGGGCACGCGGAGCCCGTGCCCGTACACCCCCATTCTCAGTGGGCCCCGAAGGGCCGACAATTTTCTCTTACCTATATTAGAATGCTGCCGGTTAAAAACCTTAAATGACATATCGCACTTTATTTGATTACATATATTAAATGGCCATACTTAGTAAAAAAAAAATACTTTCCAAAATGGCCCCAAATTCTTGCTCATTGGACTACCCAGCCATCATATCCATTGTCGTCTTTCCAGAAAACCAAGATACAGCCAAGACAAGATGAACTCAAGCGCGCCCACTGACTGCGTCCAGGAGAAGTACGAATCCTTCTCAGAAGTGTCCAACTCGCCGCAGCACCCGCCGCCGGAAGACCCGCCCAAGGTTGAGGAGAAACCCCTCGATCTGAAGACCAAAGTCGAAGACAGACCAGAAACAGTTGACAAAGGTATGGGAAATATTAACGGAGTCTTGTGAATTTTCCTCGCTATGACAACAGCTGAAGAACTCGCGTCACAATCAGATACTACACCGGCCCCACGTCTTCCCTTAGCAGGAGTGTCCTCTTCGCGTTACCGGCACGTGTCGGGCGCTTTTCCCCCCAAACGTTTAGGTTACAAAGTCCCAGCCAGAGTCGAGGTTCGAGCCCTTTTAGGGAGCGCCCTCCAGTTGTTGCTTAAATACATAGGGGTGAGAGCCATCTGTGCTCTTCCGAAAGCTCGGTGATGATGGTAAGGCTTCGCAAGCTATCAGCGATAGTTGGGTGCGAAAAAAAGAGCTCTTTTGTGATAATAGTAGAATAATGTACTCGCCAAGGATGCTATGTTATTTCTTTGTAATACCAAGCACGTGATGATTATGTTTGTTTGTTATTCTTTGAGGATATAATCTGAGGTTATTCAAAACATCACAAAGATTTTCTAAAAAGTATTTAGGCCTATGTCATCCGGACTTCTATTACAAATCTATTGACACTTTAATCGTTACAATCGGTTTAATTGTTAAGTTATAGTGTTACGGTAAAATATAAAACCACACGTCCACACATACAGATATAAACTTCCAAAATGATTACCTTTCCTTTCGGCTTCGCCAGCTAAGCTTACCAAATGATGTTTTTTCTTTCAAAGGTAACCAAGCAGCAATGTCTCAAGGCAAACCCATTGAAATAAACAACCCGTCCGTCGAAATCAAGATTGACGCGAACTCCATCCTACCGGACGACTATTTCGATGACGACAAAATGTTCATGAATTCGCTCTTGCCTCTCTTCAAGAAGATGAATGACGACACAAGGCTGTTGTGCCGAATCGAGGTACTGAAGATCATACGGTATCTGTTGAGGGGTGAAACTAAAGCGGACACTTCAACTCTATCTAACTTATCTGGGGGGATGGCTGTACATAAGACGGAGGTGGTGAGCAAAGAAGAGGCGGCGCCTAGTAATGTGAAGACGAATGGATTGGTGGTTACCACGCGCTCTGCAGCTGGTACCAGACCACAGAGGAAGAGGAAGGTAAATAAAGAAGTTAGTTTGTTTACACCTTTATTAAGTACGAACAGCGCATCATGTTAAACACTTGCAATGCGATTTTAGATCTTATGCCCGCGATATAAGTGCGGGACAATATTTAAAGTGTGTAATTTGATGTGCTTTTGACCGCGTTAAGTTTGCATTTTAGAGACCAAATCAAGCCCGTAAGATTTTTTTTATATTGCACTTCAAGATTGACCTCATCGCACCTGATGTTAAGTGGTAATGAGGTCCTAGCTTAAGAGTGACAAGTACAGCATAATAAATGTGTTATTGGACTTGTCGCCCTTACCTTGAAGGCTTGACCGCTGCTACTAATGTAGCAGCCCTCAGTAGCTCTGGAAACCTTACTCACACGCAGGAACACAACAACACCGGAGTGATTGTTATTTGGCTGCGGTCTTCTGTAAGGTGGAGGTATTTCACCAGTCGGGCTGCTCCAGTTCGAGCGATCAATCGCTATGCCCTATCTCTCGTAGATATTGCGCTTCTATAAGTTTTGCGCAGATAAGATGCCTAGACCGTGATCACAATGTAACTCATAATCACATCCTTGACCTTGTTTGTAGTTTGTACTAATTACCTCATTGTTTTCTTATCAAAAACATCATCGCACTTCACCACCGTCACAAACAGAATAAACGAAAGTAGGATTGCTCATCATCATCATCATCATAGTCTGGATTTAGTGCATGGTAAAAGTTAATAAGAGGTATTATTAATTTGACAGACTCGGTCACCGTCCCCACTACCGTACCCCACGAAGAGGAGGGGGCCTGGGCGTCCAAGAAAGGTACTTTTACGTTTGCGATTGTTAAATGTATCTGAGAAGTTTGCAATCAATAGGAACAAAGCAGTGGATGATGAAATAAAGGTTACAAGACGTCGTCCAATGTCTTATTCCTAACTTACGTTTAGGAGAGATTATGTGTAGTTATAAAAATTATATTTTTATAGTGCTTCACGCCTCTAGTGGTAGTCCTATATATTTTAAAGAATTTCCCCTTGCGAAAGATGATGCAATTTTTATGTTTCTTTAAAATAATTGATGTTAATCCATGTTTAAGATTGTGTTATGCCTGTTTTTAGGTCCTCGCTTGCGAACTTAAGTGCCCTCACAAATTATATGGTCGTTAAATCCAGAAATCCAATATAAACTAGAATGATAATTAACGGTGTATTGCTATTAAAAGGACATTCGGCCGTACGAAGATATATTCTTAATATTTGAAAAATATATTTTTATATTAAAAATGGGCAGAAGCAGTGGTGACTTTTTATGGTTATATTTATCCAATATATATTATATCGAATATTTACCGTAATACATTTGATCTTATACGAAAGGTTATCAATAGATGTGACATCGATTTTCCAGGTCCGCCCCCCGCCATCAGACTCTGAAGAGGAACAGACGCTGCGCAAGCGCTGCCCCAAGATGAAGGTGTCGGAGCCGGAGGACGACCTCGACACCGCCACCAGCGTGGCGCAGCTCACCATGCCTCTCTTCATGAAGGTACCACTTCAGCATTATATGTCCGCCATCAGACTCTGAAGGGGACAGACGCTGCCCCAAGCTGAAGGTGTCGGAGCCGGAGGACGACCTCGACACCGCCACCAGCGTGGCGCAGCTCACCATGCCTCTCTTCATGAAGGTACCACTTCAGCATTATATGTCCGCCATCAGACTCTGAAGGGGACAGACGCTGCCCCAAGCTGAAGGTGTCGGAGCCGGAGGACGACCTCGACACCGCCACCAGCGTGGCGCAGCTCACCATGCCTCTCTTCATGAAGGTACCACTTCAGCATTATATGTCCGCCATCAGACTCTGAAGGGGACAGACGCTGCCCCAAGCTGAAGGTGTCGGAGCCGGAGGACGACCTCGACACCGCCACCAGCGTGGCGCAGCTCACCATGCCTCTCTTCATGAAGGTACCACTTCAGCATTATATGTCCGCCATCAGACTCTGAAGGGGACAGACGCTGCCCCAAGCTGAAGGTGTCGGAGCCGGAGGACGACCTCGACACCGCCACCAGCGTGGCGCAGCTCACCATGCCTCTCTTCATGAAGGTACCACTTCAGCATTATATGTCCGCCATCAGACTCTGAAGGGGACAGACGCTGCCCCAAGCTGAAGGTGTCGGAGCCGGAGGACGACCTCGACACCGCCACCAGCGTGGCGCAGCTCACCATGCCTCTCTTCATGAAGGTACCACTTCAGCATTATATGTCCGCCATCAGACTCTGAAGGGGAGCAGACGCTGCCCCAAGCTAGTGACGTCATAGATCTGTGAAGGAAGGTGTTTTTTCAGATATTTGAAAGTAGCTCAGTTGAGTATTATCCAGTCAACATTCCTATTGAGAACGTGTCTTGGAATCAGATTTTTTTTTCATTGTTATACCTACTGACTACCCCGTAATAAGTAAATAATGTAACCCAAGCTCGGAAGAAACACTGCATGTTCACTAATTATATATATCTCCTTCCAGATGTACAACTTAGAACGATCAAAAGCAGCTCAGGAGGCGAGCAATCAAGCTCAGAGTATGCAAGTATCGGTCAAAACGGAACCGGTGGACGACCCCCACTGTCAAGTGCCCCATTCGTAAGCTCCTACAGTTTATTAGTGAGTGTGAGAATGGTTCGTGTTAATGTATAACAACTTTTGCGATCGAAAAATCTATCATATTGAAAGAAAGAAAGAAAGAAAGAAAACATTTATCGTCTCAACTTACAAACGAAACACAAAACATGTCATAAATCATGTGTTTCCTCTTTCCTTTAACATGGATTCCTTCAAAAGGAGCGTGAAGAAACATCGGTAAATGAAGAAACGGTATCAAATCCGTTGTCATCGCGATGTGGGTTCCTCTCTTGCTTACCATCAGGCTGGGAGGAGACAATACACTGCGCTAATATAAAAAAAAATCTGTTTCAAACATAATTTATGATTGTGGAGGAGACAACAGGAAAAAAAACCTTTTTTCCATTATTGAACGTTAAGGTTCGGTTGTATTGTATTCTGGTTGGTTTACGTATCAAAATGACGACATAACGTCGAAGCCATTTTTAAAATTAACCAATTAGGTAACGGTTTGAAGTTATGGAGGGAAAAGTGTATGTTAGATTTTTCGATCGTGAAATGTCAATAAATTGGGCGAAAGATTTGTAGGACCCCTCGTTCAACTCATCACTATCATTACATAGTATATAGTCCAGCAGCCACCGCCTGAATTTTTTTTTTTTATTACCAACAGGCTAAATTTTCGTAAGCTCGTTCGGTTTGACGAGACGCCCACGTTTTTACTCCTCCGAAAATCTGGAGGAAGTATGTAATGAGGCGTTGAAAATGTCGATTTGGTTGGGAAAAAAAATTGATTACTAACAGCAATTTTTTTTTTCGAATGATGAGATAATAGTCAAATGATGTCAGAAAAACAATCCTACAAATTGGATGGTATGAGTGGAGGGTCCTCCACCTCGAATATTTATGTGTGTATGGTAATTCTTAGGAATCACCAGGGCTTGACTATAATATGTTTAGTGTTGTGTAATTAATGAATTATGAACTGTAGTCATACGAATCTTTCGCCTTATTAATATTTCGGTAAGAATCATATCAGTGTTATGATTTATTGATGATAAAGAGAAAATGTGATATTTTAAAATATTAGGAGCTTGGCCATTTAGGTTCTAACTTTATATTAGTGTTAAGATATTGTAACAGATGTGAAAAATAGGTATATATTGCGATTTATTAATAAATATAGTTCACACGGCATCACGTCGACCTGCCCTGATCTGTTAAATTTCCCCAATTGATAGGACTTAGAAGCATCGATATAGTGTCGAAAATTGAGTGTGAAATTTAATGGAATTGGTTAGGCCGATGGGATACCGTCAGGACACTTGAGAATGAGGGCTATCGCGTGGAACAAAATCGGCTAGCATAATGTTGTGTGTTTGGTTAATGATGACACATGTCACTGTCATTCGATTGACCAATCACGTGGCAGCTGGACCTCACGCCTACGTTGAGCCATCTAGCGGAAATTTCATGCGCGATAGCTGTCATTGCGATTTACCGTAAGGTTTAATCCTGAGAAGATCCAAACAGAACTTATTGGAATTACGTTAATTATTAATTTAAAAAGTGATAACCGTTTCTGAACTTTATTGATTTAATTTGTTTGATCGAACATTATGATACGAGTCAACAGTTTTCGGATTCTGATTTAAAACGTACATATGTGGCGTTTATGTTGCTTTTATAATTTAGTTTTTAAAAATATTTCAATTTAAGAATAGGTTTAGGCTGTGTATCTTAAGCTTTATATCATTAAAATTATAAACGCGAGTAGGAATATTATGTTGATAACAGAAGACTTTAACGTTTAAGCTATTAACACCAAAGTAAAAAAGCATATATTTTAAATATGTAGTTACACTCTTATCATTTAACATACACAGATATATTTATGTGCAAATAACAGTATTTGCACAATCGTTTTTGAAAATTATAACAAATTATTCTCGTCATACACGCACAATATTTATACTTGTCATTAAAATAGATATTACGTACCTCAGAATAATTAAAATTATTATACTAGCCCTTATTACATGGCAATATACATTTTCAACCAATTACTGCAGTGATTTGAACTGCACATAAACCAATAGTCTTTATAAACGATTAAAAGCTTTTTTTATGAGAGAAATCTTACTCCGTTCACGAATATTGAACCTCGTCTAGTTGACGTATCAATTGACCTCCTTATTGAACCTCCTTATTTCCTTTTACAAGAAAAAGAGGACGCACTTAAGATACACAGCCCAAATAAATTATTATGAGTGTTTTAAAGCGAACAATGTCATGTCCAAATATACGATTTAAAAATATATATCCTAATATAAGTTATTATTATTATATGTGTAAGATATTGTTACAATGCTCGTCGTGAAGTGCACGCAGTACATTACAAATTACAACAGGCACGAAATTGAAGACTACGAAATTAAAAAACGTATTCGCGTAGTGAATTAAGCAGTGATCATAACTGGAACAAAAATATCAGATTGTTTTAAGTTCGTTAAATTGCTATTGATATAGACACGTATTTTTTAATTCATTTCACCAAAAAAAAAAACTTTAATAATAAACAAATTCGACAGAAAAACACACCAATCACCTGGTCCCAAACTAAGGTTTACCTTTGTACTATGAGCACCAAAAGACTTATACTAACAGAGGGCGTCATCCCAGCACACCCAGACCCAAGTCAATTTAGAAAAGTTCGTTTTCTAAATTGACCTGACCGGAAATCGAACCAGAGACCTTTTGCGCTTTGGTTGCCTACCTTAGCCACTGCACCACCCAGGTCGTCTAATATAAAACGATGTCAATTTACGAGTTAATGTCTTATTACGTAACTTGTGGGTAATAAATGTATTTGCTAATGACGATGTGGAGTGTATGTAATAAATGCTGGTTTTAAAAGTAAAAACTATGTTAAAAATCAAATACAATAACAAAACTCAAAAACCACAAGCTTACGTGACCAGACGGAAAAATAACAGCAGACAATCGACTTATGTCAAAAGTGACATGTGAATTAAAAAAGTTTGAAACAATGTAAAGAGGTTTGTAAAACTATACAATATTCAATGTATTGCCGTATTTTATTATTGGTTGGAAAATGAAAAAATACGTGTCCCTTAAATATGTATAATCTAACAGACGAAGAAAAAACAATTTCCAGTTCGCTTCCACATTGAATAAAGCTTTATTCACTTTTAGACAGATTTCGATGGGTTAAGATGCGTGTATACTAACTACGCCTAGTTTTTTATGTGCGTGTTGTACTGTTGTCAAACTATGATAATTTTGTTTACATTCCAGATGTGAAAATTATGTTAAGACAATAAGATTTGGTTTTATGTTATTATGTGGACGTAAAAATAAAACGAGAAATTTTATACAACAATTTAGGTTTTATTGTGGTTTTTATTGTATTTAGCAATCAATCAAATATGTTTTATTTCCCAGTTGTTGGTTCACTATGAATATTGTATCTATTTTTTGATAGACTATCTTTTTAACTTTTAATAATTCGTTTTTTTTTTCTGTAAATATTTGCTTTGTACATTGCCCATGCTAGGTGGCATAAGGAAATTAGTTGGAATGCAAAATATCTTCCTCTGGCTTACTCAGCTTGACCTCACTGAACTTGACCTTGAGCCCTTCCCGCTGTGGAGTGCAGCACATGGGCCCAGCGTAGCAGGGTTCCTTCGGGAACGGGCACAACCTCAGCAGATTCCATGTGTAGTTATCAGTGGAGTACTTGACGCAGACGACGCCGCGGGTCTTGGTAAGTCGCAGCCAGAACTTGTGAGGGTTGCCGGGAAAGTAGCCTGGAATTGGATTTACTTTTTTTACTATTTCAGGGAGCAGGCCTTATGTAGCCCCGGATCAATGAAGGGGCAAGGGGGGTTTTGGGGGCGCCAAATTGTATGTAGGCAGAAGAATCCACAAGTCAACTAATGGCCGGTTCTAATATTTGAACGCTCCGTTCTAGTTAAAGATAGTAATAAATAATATGAGGCGTTAGCTAAAAATGTCCGACTGACGACTGATGACAGCTGATATGGAAAGTAAATTTGAAATTATAGAAAAACAAATAGTAATTTTGGACACATTACGAATCGTAAAATATTTGAACCGGGCAATAGTTAACTAGGTAGGTACAGTACTACAGTCGCCGTGAGATGTATTGGAGCAGACAAAGTGACCAAATACATCGGAACAGTTAAAAATGTCAATATGTTCCATACACTACAAGGTAGGCACCATTAATATCTGAACATTCATTGCTTCAGTAATATCTGAGCAGATTCCAATAATATCTGAACACTCTGAACACTCATAACGTCAATACGTGTCACGCACGTCATGTGTCTCATGTAGCTACCTGGTTAGTTGAGTATAGAAATTAATGACTCGCATCTGCTCAGATATTACTGAAGTAACGAATGTTCAGATATTAATGGTAACTTGTAGTGCAGATAGATACAGATAGATACATTTTATTGCACAGAAAAAATTACAGAAATTGGTTTTACAGACATAATAAAGTACAATTGGCTACTTGACAGTTTTTGAAAAAGTATTGTAAAATGTGCGCCCGTTCATTTTATATCCCAAGCAATTCGATTTATCTGGAAAAAATGTAAATAACCAGAGAAAAATAAGATTTTGTGTAACACATTTAAAAAGTGCGCGAAAACGCCAAGTCTCGTCACTGTTGCAATATGACGTCAACGTCCTAGACAACGAACCGATACGCATAGGAACGACTTAATTTAGATAAACGGAAAATGTTTCAATAAATTCTTAATACGATTAGAGACACACTAATTCAATTAATTCGGTAAAATAATCATTGTTTCGCCACATTAAAATAAATAATTTTCGCCGACAGCTGTCATTTCCGAATTGCAATGGTGGTTTCCGTTTCGGTTCTTTTGTTCCACAGATAAAAAAAGTAAAATTTATTTTGCAAAAATAAAATACTTAGTATGCTTTTAATAAAAAAATAAAAAAGTAAAATTATTACTTAACTAATAAGCTAACGTATCTAACACTTTTCATATTTTATTGTTAACACTGTCAAGTAGCCAATTTAGGCGGTCTTATTGCTAGAAAGCAATCTCTTTCAGACAACCAGCTTTAGGAAAAGGAAATAGTAGATATCGAGAAACGTTTGTATGTGTATGGAACTTATTGAGATTTTAAACTGTTCAGAAATATTTGGTCACTTTGTCTGCTCCAATATATTTGACGGCGACTGTACATGCTTAGCGTAAGCCGAGATAAAAAGTATCATATATGTCAACAAAGTCTTTAATCTCGCTACCATTTCGCGTTTATAATATTAGTGAGATAAATACTGTTACGAGCTTCGGGTTCGTGACAATAAAAACAGCCGATAAAAATTACCAAAACTACAACACTTTAATTGAACGCCACTAATTAAAACAACAATCGCTCCCAAGTCGCACTTCAAAATCGCTTTCGAAGTAATCACTTGTATCACTAATTCAATACTGTCCCGGTCGCGGTGAATCCCGGCCTTTTATATTGCCGCGGCCGTTCCCGAACCTTCCAACGCAGAAACATCCGGAACATTCGCGCGCAGTCCGGCCTTGACCGGCCGTACGCTCGGTCAAGGTCATAGTTCTAGTAAATTCTGGCGTACGCGTCTCGACTCTCTGTAGTCCCGCCTTTCCACACTAGATGGCGCTGGTTACTAAGAACGTTAATCGTGGCGCGTAACAATACCTACATTCGTACCAAATACAATGTTTGGTTGGTAATCAAACCCTCAATCCTTTCACCAAGGAACGCTAACCAGTCCACCAGGCCAGGCATGGCATCCCCTTCACGTACCAGTAGCCCAGTCAGAGACTCCGTTGGTCAACACCGTGCCGATCATGGGTTGTCCGTCGTTGTACTCAATTCCGGCCTTAAGCCAGTGCTTCTCGTCAACGTAGATCATCAGACCAGCCTGGTCGTACAACGTCTTGAACTCCCCTTCCACGCATGTCTGAAAATTTCCGGAGATAGGTACTTAAACTTATCTTTTAAGCAAACGCTTATACCACCTATAAAAAGGAATCCTCCAAAGCTAAATGCAAGCAACAGCTAGAATGTGCGTGGTGATTAAGTGAGCACCTTCTAAAAAAATAATGATACTTATTATCCTCCTTCGCCGAGAGGCGAACGGACCTGACTTTGGCGATCCCCAGTCGAGTCTATATGGGAAACGAACTTTTCTAATTGTCTCGGGTCTGGGTGTTGTGGTACCGTCGGTACTGATTTCTGTAACACAAGTGTTTAAGCTACTAACCATTACCACAGAATCAGAGCAATGTATGTGATGTTGTCCAATATTTATTAATTATTTATTTATTTTTCATTTAGTACAAGGTCTAAAACAAATGTAAAACCAATATCAGAATTTGTAAAACGTAACAAGCTGAGGTAAATAGGAAAACGTATGCTCACTCAGTCCTCACAGGGGGGTAGTTAGAAAGAATAAAAGAAAGAAAAAACATTTATTGGCTCGCACAAACTTTTTACATACAGTAGGTTCAAAATTATTTAAATGATAATGCGCCAATAAGGTCTCAGCCTCAGCATGAGCTGCTGCAGCACAGTGCCACATCAGCGCTGGTTTTCAGGCGAGACCTTGTGGTGAGTGGCGTATATAAAAGTTACGTTAAGTTAGTTTTATTACATGACCACACAAAGAAAAACAGCAAATATAAGTAAAATATATATAAGAACAAAACAAACAGTAAACATAATTTCATATAGTTTTATAAACAGGACACGAAATTTGAAAATTTAGAAATGTACAATAATTTATATGAAAAGGTTAGATAAAGTTAGATCTCCGTGTATAGGTAATATAAGTAGATAATCATCATATTCGGCAACTACTAATGTACAGTCGCCGTCAGATATACCGGAGCAGAAATAGAAATATATTTATTTGCATAAAATATGGTACAAAAGATGTTGAAAATAAAATAAAAGCACAAGCATATTTTACCAACATTGGCATCAGCGCAGTTTCTAATGTAGAGACATAAAGTGGAATGATTCGATTGTTGGTCAAATCAATTTGGAAATAGACTTTCTGAATGAGAAAGCCTCCAGTAAGTGTGCGATGTATGGTGGTTTAAAAAAGGTAAGGTTTTTTGTAAGCGACCCCGTTTACAAAAAAAACTTGTTGACAATCCTAGATATGAAATAAAAATAAATTTATTCTTCTCCTCCTTCCTTTGACGTTCTTTACTAACAAATGAGTCCGTGGGAATAAAAAACAGCAATCTGTCTAATGGTTGACTTTCGGTTACGCTGTAGTAATGTCGGTATATGGACCCCACAGGGTCGCAATATACAGTTAAAAATAACACAGGTTAGTGCGTTTATTTTTACTTTCTTGTTGGTCCCTTTTTATCAGTCGATGCCTACCATTGTCAAAGTATGGGCAATTTAGGAAATCAGTCACAAAGAAGTCAAACGATAATAAAATATACAATTCTCACCGTGATTGTGAAATCGTCTGCGATAAGCGGTGTCCGGAACATATGCCCAGTATTGAAATGAAAATTGTACCAAGTGCCTTGCCAGAAATCTGTTTTGTTGTCCGTTGTTACTTCTAGATTTTCATCGTTACTGATTTGCCAAGTCTTGGGTTCGTTTAACCAATTAAAATTTGACAATCTCAAATTATTGTATGAATCTGACTCCATACTTTTATTCAGAATTACTACAGAGTGTACAATATAAATTTTAACACTTCTAAAAATAACAATTGCTTGCAATTGTACGAAAGATATTTTAACTGAATAGATTCTTGAGTAAAGTAATCAATATAAATGACCCGAAAACACTTGTGAGATAAGAACTAGTAACTATCAAGATAAGTTAGTAGGTATTTATTAAGATATAGTAAGTACATAAACAATCAGTGGTTTTCTGTAGTTTTATTTGTTCATGTTCATAATACTTTTTACTACCTTTCATGAAAATGCCATACGATACGATAGGTACATAGATAAAGTTAGTTAATGGTTAACAATAAATAGCTCAAGAGTGCCGTGTGTGCTCAATGTGTGGCCATAAGACAAGAATAATCTGTTTATCATCTCCCTACTTTTTCAACACGCTATAAAGTATAAATATTTTAAAAATTCAGACAGCTTTCCTGATTATTTTACCTTTTTAAAAGTTTAGAGAATTCCAGAGCACATGTGTATGTAAGTACAGTATGCGCGACCACATCATTTTCTGTGCAATGATAATCAAAATAATCCTGCTTGTTTTAAATAAAAGTGTAATGAAATTTATTTCGAAGAAAAGTACACGCATACAATTCAGGTTCTCAAATATTATGGGATGGATATTTTCTACTTAATTGGCTACTTGACAGTGTTAACAATAAAATATGAAAAGTGTCAGATATGTTAGCTTATTAGTAAAGTAATAATTTTACATTTTTATTTTATAATTAAAAGCATAGTTAGTATTTTAATTTTGCAAAATAAATTTTACTTTTTTTATCTGTGGAACAAAAGAACCGAAACGGAAACCACCATTGCAATTCGGAAATGACAGCTGTCGGCGAAAATAATTTATTTTAATGTGGCGAAACAATGATTATTTTACCGATTAAATTGAATTATTATGTCTTTAATCGTATTAAGAATTTATTGAAACATTTTCCGTTTATCTTAATTAAGTCGTTCCTATGCGTATCGGTTCGTTGTCTACAACGTTGACGTCATAATTTCAACAGTGACATGACTTGGCGTTTTTGCGCGCTTTTTAAATGTGTTACACAAAATCTTATTTTTCTCTGGTTATTTACATTTTTTCCAGATAAATCGAATTGCTTGGGATATAAAATGAATAGAATAGAATAGAATAGAAAAATATTTATTCAGTGTAAGCTTAAAATTAGTTACATGAGAAAACAAAAAAAAGAACAATAGGTACAGAACACTGAAAATGAACGGGCGCACATTTTGCAATACTTTTTCAAAAACTGTCAAGTAGCCAATTGTTTAATTGGTAGTAATGTTCACCCCTTAAATACAAGAATCATATCATTAAAAGTAGATTGCGCGGCCTTATGTTATTTTAAGAAGTATTGTTTATTAAATAATAATAAATAAAATTATTATTATCATATTCTGACTATTTTTGAATCATTCTCTAATATTGCTTTAATGTGGTTTAGTTAAAATTTCGGTTATTTTATGGGGGTTCGACTTAAATGTAGGGAGATAGAAAATTTAAGCTGGTAATAAAGTTAACATTACCTATTTTAAAACCTCTTGTTTTAGCAGAGCAACATTTCATTTGGATGTCAAAGTCGTAAAACTCAAAATGGCGTCATTTCCGCAAGCGGCAGCACGACGTGATGGCTCCGCGCGGTTTATGAAGAAAATTAAGTTTATTTTTGTGTTTAGATAATTACAAGTCCTAACTGTGATTGTACAAATTTATTTTATCGGATAAAACTATGGGCAAACCAGGTAAGTTTTGTTTCACGTACTTTCATTGAAAACACGTGGGTTCAGTCACCGCGTGGTGATTGTGATATCTATCTATTTTGTTTATTCTACTAGCGATATTCATCGATTTCATCTTCATTTACTGCAATAAAGTGATTTTGAAAATAATTTGCACTCTTGTGTTTCTTGAAAACCACGTACTTACTATTTTTATTGAAATTCACCCACGCGACGAAGCGGTGTGTGGTATTTTTAGGTTAAGTTTGATTACTGCTGGTAGCAGTATATTTTAAAATTGTCTTTGTTTTACCATCGAGAGTTTCTAATGATGTTATATTTGAGTAAAATTTCTTTATTCCTCAATTTTTCGTGGTATTATTTTATAGAGTTAATATCTATAGCCACTTGACTGTCTAATCCTGACATGTGGTGACCACACCGGGTAACCATTACCACATTTAATTAATTTGATGACCATGCTGTTTATTCAGGTAACGGCATGGTCTAAATTCACAATAAATTACCGATAATAGGCGTTTGCCTGTAATAAATTGTGAATTTAGATAATAACCATCGCATACCTCACAGCTCTTTGTAATGTTAGATTGTAACAATTAATGGCAAACCTAAATAAATTTATGATATCAATAGAAAACTGCAAGATTAGGTTCGTTTTTAATTCTATCATTATTAGCATAATATAGGTATGAAATGTTACCACACGAACATGACAAATTATTCCTTTTGTTTACTAAGAACCTAAATTTTGCTGTCCTCAGAAGATAAACATCTGTGCACTGATGCTTTGTAAATAAATATTAGGATTTTTAGTCAAATTTTCTCATGAATAGAAACATTTGTGACTTAGATTATTGGAATTGTTAAGATTCTAAAACCACTCTTACACCATTGTGTTAGTAATCAATCTCTAGCTCGAGGTGTGCTCTTAATTTTTAGCCGAGGAATTTCTATGCTCAACTGTATGTTCTTTTTAAAAAAAAATTGTATAGTTTGAGTTTGTTTTACAATATTTCCATTTTCAGAATTTAACAACCGCGGTGGCGGTGGAGGTCGTGGCGGCGGTCGCGGCGGCGGCGGGTTCCGCGGGGGCCGAGGTGGAGGCGGCGGTGGAGCCCGCGGCGGCTTCGGAGGTGGTCGTGGAGGCTTCGGTGGCGGCGGCGGTGGCAAGTTTGAGAAGAGGGGCGGAGGGGGAGGAGGCCGCGGGTTCGGTGGAGGCAGAGGAGGTGGTAAGTAAATTTGTTATTCTTGAAAGAAGTCAATTATCAAAGTAGTGAATCAGGAAAACTAGCAAGCAGTCAAATATAATAAGAAGAATTGTAGCATTTTGTAAAAAAACTGTTACTTGTAATAATGAAATTAAATGTAGATAGGTATTCCCTTGTATTCAAAACATCTAAAATTATTCTTATACTGAGTTGAGTCTTGGTGTTTTGTCTCTATCTAATTGTTTGTGGTAAAAAAGGTACAAAATATGTGGAATTAGAAACCGTTTCTGATGTGGTGTGAATATCGGTCTGTATGAGTCTGAAAATAGTAAATATTTTTGCCTGATCTGTTTTTTTTTGTGTATATTTACAACACTTAAAAATCTGTATAAGACGGTAACATTGACTGTATCAATTCAAAGAAAAGTTATTTTACTGTCAAACTTAGCCTAATCCTCTCAATCACATTTTCATCTTGCTAGTTAGCCTACGGCATTGCATTAATATCGTGATGACAACATGGTCCCTCTAATCTTGACCTATTCATGAAGACTATGATACCACATACCCACTTCTGATGTTGAGTACCTCTCTTCATACTGGATCTGTGTGCGATACAGTTTGTGTAATAGTGATAACTCTTTCAGGTAGGGGGCGTGGCGCGCCTCGAGGGGGTAGAGGGGGCGGTGGCTTCAAAGGAGGGAAGCAAGTTATCATTGAACCCCACAGGTTTGTTTCATACTATTTTATTGTTCATTAATATATTTAATGTTTTTCTCATGTCTGGATTTGGGTTGCTTGGAGTAAAGCTATTAATTCGTAGATTTCAGCCTCTTTATACAGTCACAATATACAAGCTCATATGGTGCTAACATTAAGTTTACTTAATAATAGTAGGCTATATTAGTACAGGTGGATATTGTAACCTTTTTATGTCATAAATGTTGGAGACATTGGAGTTGCAGCATTAAAAGAAACAAAATTTTAGTCTAAAACCCACCATCACACCTACTTACAAAAATCCAAATCTGATTAGTGTTTAGAAAATAAATTTTATCTCTTTTACATTTAATTAACAATTGGACAATGATGAAATATTATTGACCTTCGAAATTGGAATAGTTTTTTATGTTTCTGAATTAGCCCCCAGAACAATAATAGCCTCGAAAATACAGACAACTGTACAAAAAAATGCTAATTGAACCATTTAGTGAGAAATTGAAATACAAATGATGCTATCAACATAACTTTCGTTCTTCTGAAAGCGAACGCTTGAAGCCAACATAATGTTACTGATATAAAATAGAATCAAGATAAAATTATTTCGTTAGAATGTCAATTTATTAATTACCCTCTTTCTACAGACACCCTGGAGTGTTCATCGCTAGAGGTAAAGAAGATGCACTGGTAACAAAGAATTTGGTGCCCGGTTCTGAAGTCTATGGAGAAAAGAGGATATCGGTGGAGGTTTGTACAACATTGATATTTTTAGCATAATGTTGACTTGAATTCAGGTGCAAATTACTCTAAGAGATATGTTTGGAATAAAATGGAGACTTTCAATGATGATCGTGGTCCCTCTAATCTCGACCTACTCGTGAAGACTATATCCACATACCCACTTCTGATCTTTCATTGAACAAGGACACACTTTTATCTGTTTCTTCATTTACTAAGTGACTGCAATTTTTCAGACAGACGGAGAGAAGGTGGAATACAGAGTATGGAATCCGTTCAGATCAAAGTTGGCCGCAGCCATCATGGGCGGAGTGGATGCGATACACATGCCCCCTGGGTCCAGGGTTCTGTACCTGGGTGCTGCAAGTGGGACCACAGTCAGTCACGTGTCTGATGTAGTTGGGCCGGTGAGAATTTTTTTGTTTAATACATAGGTTGATTTAGATGGAATAAATTGTATTAGATTCAAATTTTTTATGGAAATGTACATTGTGTTTTTTTAAGGTATGACACCATGCAGCTCTACCCCTTTTGATAAACATGTTCAATAGCCTATCTTTATTAATTCAAAGGCGTCAGTAATGCAATTTCAATGATGAGAAAAAGTTCAGACCTATTCGTGAAGACTACTTATCACCACCCACTATACTGAATCTTTGCCTACATCAACCGTGCCAGCTGAATCTATTTCGCAATCTTAATTTTGCACATTTATCGCAGGAGGGGCTTGTGTATGCCGTGGAGTTCTCGCACAGGTCCGGTAGGGACCTAATCAACGTAGCCAAGAAGAGGACGAATATCATTCCAATCATAGAAGATGCACGGCATCCGTTGAAATACAGGTATGTGTCATTTTTATCCTGCAAATATTATAAATGTCAGTTGACGCCTGGGATGTATGAACAAATAACTGATTGGTTTTGGATGAAATTTGGTTGAGATCAGATAAATTTTAAAGATCATGTTAAATTTAAAGTAATAACTGGTAAGCGCACGGCAGTACCAGTCCATATTATTAGTACATGTTAATTCTGCGTCTACTGTGTGTCGAAGTTGTATTTCCAATGAAAAGTTATTTATTTGAATTATAGTATGATCAAATGCACGTTAAGACTTTGTACTTTACATCGCCTTTCTGTCGTGCGCATAAGAATTAATATCGAACTGAAACCATATAATTTAGGCGATGTGTAAATACTGTTTCAAAAACAGTCAGAAAAACAGGTGGATTTTTCTTCCTTTGTAAAACTAAATTATTAACAATTCTAACGAAAACGACCATTCAAGTTCCAATGATGACTTCAGACTGCTAAATATTTCATGTTGATATGTTGAACTCTCTCTCTGAGCTTTGTTTTTCAAATTCCCGTCTCTCTCGCACTCGCTCGCGCCTGATGGCCCCGTCCCTTTCGCAGGATGCTGGTCGGCATGGTGGACACTATCTTCGCTGACGTGGCTCAGCCGGACCAGGCGCGTATCGTGAGCTTGAACGCGCAACACTTTCTTAAGAATGGTGGACACTTCGTCATCTCAATCAAGGTATGTATCTCCTACTAGTTAGGTCGGCGAACGTCGTAACGCCTATTATTTCCAAATTGTCTAACTTTTTTAACCACCCTCTACAATTAATTTAAAACTAAAATTAGCTAAACTAGGCTAGCCGTGGTCGAGTTTTAGCCGGAGTATTGTGCAGTGATTTATTTTCATAAATAAAAAGGTGGATTTTAAAAATTATGTGGGTTTGGTTTTATACATAAAAACGCATCAATGGTCTACTGTGCAAGATGTCCTGGGTTTGATTCCCAGGTTGATTTGAGTTTGTTACGGATTTTTTAAGTAATGCTTGGGTATGACCACATACCGAATTATACACAACACAAAAAGCTTGTCATATGCATGAAATATGTCTGAAAATTGGCCGCATATGCGAAATAAGTGATAACACAAGACCTCGAAATCATAGTATAACTCAAATATCTCTTATCTATATATAAGGTAAGGTTTAGGTAAATTGATCAGAGGATTATCTTATGATGAAAAAACAATGCTAAATTTTTCATGTTGAAATTGAACTCTCTCACTGAGGAATAAACAATCCTTAGTTCTTACCTTCCTTCGCCAAATACAGTTAACTAACTATCCCTATCATTACAGGCCTCTTGTATCGACTCCACGGCGCAGCCTGAGGCGGTGTTCGCGGCCGAGGTGAAGAAGCTGCAAGCCGACAAACTGAAGCCGCAGGAGCAACTCACGTTGGAGCCTTACGAACGAGACCACGCCGTGGTCGTCGGCGTATTCAGACCACCTCCTAAGTCATAGTAAAATATATTATAAGTTTTTTGTGTCGCGAAGAGTGTTAACGGAGGCTTATTATGATTAGCGACGTTCTTACGGTGTGACCATATCCAAAGCCACTTATTCAACTCATCAGAATAAATAATATTTTAAAGTTAGTCAGTTTATGTCGTAAAGTTTAATTTGAAGATTTGCCATATTCTAATTGAGTATAATTATATGTTACTTGATTGTAGTAAGATACATTTCATGATATCTGCTGCCATGATTATTAGTCAGTTATGATAAGACAGTTAACAACTTGCATTTCGATAAGTTCTAATGCCAATCACATAAAGGTGGTTCAAAGTTTATAGTTGTGTGCTTTTGACCATACATCAACAAATCAACCTCTGCCAAGTCGTGTAGAAAGTGTGCATTCGTTAGTGATGTTTTAATAGCAAAAATCTATTTAGAAATTCACCGTTTCATGATGAGAATGTTAGCCGACTCAAAATAAGCTTTCGTTAGCCAGAAAAAGAGATATTTTGTATAATTTTCGCGCGAAGTGGCCAATTAGTTGCATTAATTGGTTATATATTTCTTAACTGAATGCAAAGTAATTTTAATTATAAGACTTAGAATAAGTGATACGAATGATCGTATGATGAGAGAATGTTATTAGATTTAAGTTGTTAAATTAAATATACAATGACTGTGAACTAAGCTTTTGTGTTTTATCTTTTTTATTTTTACAGATTCCTAATCTCTTCTACAAAATTGTAGTTCAGTAAGTTCATGTAACTATTTTATTGTCCATTAAAGGTACATACTACATCTCATAGCGACCTTCCAAAATCAAAGAATAAAACGTATTTCGTCGACGCGCGTGCAATACCGCGCCTTAGTCTACCGTTTGCCATACCGTTTGACGACCTCCGTAGCCGAGAGGTGAGCAGGCCTGACTTTGGTGAGCGCCATCTCTGAGGTCCCGGGTTCGATCCCCGGTCGGGTCAATATGGGAAACGAACTTTTCTATATTGTCTCGGGTCCGGGTGTTGTGGTACCGTCGTTGTTTCTGATTTCTGTAACACAAGTGCTTTAGCTACTTACCATAGAATCAGAGCAATGTATGTGATGTTGTCCAATAAAGATTAATTTTGTCTGCTATTTCATATTATTTCAATCCAAATTAGACCTTACGGAAAAATGTACTAACGCGATATTGCACGCGCGTGGACGATTTGTGTGTCGATAGTCAAGTAGGAAAAAAAGTGGTTACATTACATTTAGGTATATTTATTTTATTGCGGTAAAAAATACGTATTGATTGCCTAAACACCCATTACATAGCGTTGTTGTTTAGGTTTAGAGTTTCGATGAGATTTCGCACGTCATGCTCCCCAGCGGACCTACTTTTGATTTAACTAGTATAAGTTACTAAAATAATTCTATGAAATATCTATAAAATTCTAGTCCTATTTAAAAAAATCTATGTCTCAGGTTTCGCGAAAGTGGTTGCGCTGCAGAGTCTCCTTCCAGCGACACCGTCACGATATATGTATTACTATGCATAGTATAATCAAATATATGGTATCAAATTATTCTATAACAATTCTATATTGAACTAGGACCCCCAAATCCTCACTAGAATTTAAATATACTGTCAAAGCGGTGTCTCAAATTTTCTCTTCGAAATAGTTGCTAAACGCCTAGAGTAAAGTTCTTAGCAACATTACCATAAATATATGGTATCAAATAATTCTATAACAATTCTATATTGAACTAGGACCCCCAAATCCTCACTAGAATTTAAATATACTGTCAAAGCGGTGTCTCAAATTTTCTCTTCGAAATAGTTGCTATACGCCTAGTCTAGTCTTAAATTAATTGTTACAACCACAAGCATTCGAATTTGGCTGAGTAGGGAGTATGAAATGAAAGAATTTATTTTCTAATTACGAGAAATCAGTGTCAAGTTTTATTAATTTTCGAATAAGGAGATTATACTTCTTGTAACAAATAATCAAAAGGAAAAAAATACACATGTAAAAAAACTATATTCTTGCATAAATGAGTACGTCTACTTGCATATTTATTTTTATATTTGTTTTCGAAACTTTATTGAAAGAATCATCATAACAGTACCATTTGGCACCACTTTTGCAGTGTGCTTTATAATGTCCCAAGCCACCCGGTAATCCAGGCACATATTCTATAGCAGCAACGATACTATATTTTTTATTCTCGATTAGACTTACATTATTGGGTATTTCATTAATACCTAAGTTGTTTTTTGCAATTTCAAACACTATTAAATCGCTCAATTTATATGTCTCACGCAGCACTGCCTCTTTACTATTGCACTCATGATTACTTAAGCGCGTTTTTTCAATCAACATTGAATTAGCAGATTTTTCCAGTCCAGTTGCCAGGCCATATTCTTCCAAAATTAAAAGATCGAGTGGCAATATAGGACACGATTTTTCTATTTTGAAGTCACAAATAGTGCAAAACTTTTCATGTTTTGCACTATGATATTCATGAAGTAATAATCCTTCAAATATTCTGGTAACATTACAACTGCAGTCAACAACTTTGAGATTAGAATTTTGCTTCAGTGCAAAAAAAATAGACAAAATTTCAGCTCTTAATTTTAAAACATCCACCGAAGTATCATTTCTTGAAAGAGCTTTAGCCAGTGTTGAAAACAATGAGTCTTGTGATTCAAGCAATGTTCGAACACTATTATATTCTTTGTAACCAACTGCAAATGCTTGCACCACAGCATCAAAAGCACAAGTATTTTGCAATATTAAGTCTTTAATATTTGTGCGACTTATATTGCCATTTGGCAATAACTGCACGTAATGCTTATTCCATTTAGGCTTAATTATTTCCATTAATGGTTTTTGCTTTTCCTCATTAGTCTTATTTCGCCAATTTTCTTTATAAATAGGTGCGTCTTGAAATTCTGATTCCTTTTTAAAGTTTACATCATGATTCGTTTTTTGCTCAGTTTGTTTATTTAATTTATTCAAAGTTTTAAGCTGTTTGTTTTGACCAGTTTCTAATGTAGAACTATTGTTGTTCGAAGAACACTGTGCCGATTTAATTTCTCCTGATATATAATCGGCGTGTTTCATGATGAAATCATCAACACGCAGCAATCCACTTCTGGATTTAACAAAAGTTGTTTTATATTTTTAAAATAACTTTCGACGTTACTGCTGCTAGCTGAATCATTCATTTTCTTGTGAAACGGCAGCATCAAGTTAGTCCACAGAGGGATCCGACAGTAAAGTTTTTTAAAAGTGGGTATAAAGCTTGGAAAGTAATAGATATTTTCGTAAATTGTGTCATCACAGAGATCAGCATATAACACTTCACCATCTATTATTGCATCAAGCCATTGACAAGGTGTATAGTCATCATCATTGATAAAAGTAACGTCTTCTTCGATTTTAGATTCTACTTGAATATTTGAAGTCGCCATTTCATTATTCAAATTAAGTTCAATGTTTTTTAATGCTCCTAGAATAAATTCCTTAGATATGTCACATCTAGTGCGATCTCCATTTTCTGAACATCTATCAAATCTATTAACAGCCACAGTCACTAAATGTCTTATAATTTCTTGGAATTCTTCGTAATTTGTACAAGTTTTCAAATACAATAAAACTTTTAAATAAAATCTTTTGATACGTACATCTACTAACTTGAAACATTGTAGCCCATACAAACATTTTATGAAATGAGACGAATCTAAGCGTAAGAAACATGTAGAGATCATTTTGGTCTTCCCTTCAAGGACCTTAAAACAGTGACTAACATACTCCTTAGTGGACTTAAACATTGTAAAAGCCCTAACACATGCTCCTATCAAGGCGCTCGAGTCATCAGTAATTATTTCTTTTGGTTTAATCATATTATTAATCCAAGAATTTAACCACATATAAATAGTTTCCATAGTTTGACTTGCCGAAATCATCTGGGTTACTGGAACTGATGTGGTTTTTAACTTGAGTACAGCCACGTATAAAAATAAATGTTTTGCCTGATACTTTTCAGAATGTATGGGTGGCTTGATCTTCTTGAATATGGAACCTGTAGCATCAAGACTTATTGCAGTATGGTGCATTCGTGAAAAGTTTTCATAAAAAATTCTTTGTGATTCGGTCCAATAGTACACATAGAAAGGATTTAGGTGAATATCTCGCACAACTTTGTCATACGGGGCCATAAATGTCATAATCCATAAAGCAACTAATACTATTTTATGGTAGTATTTAGATGTATTAGTAGTGCTCTTTATGTTCTGCAGAGATTTTAAACTCGGCACATAGGGCGGTTCTTTAGTATCATTATCTGTGAGTGTTTGACTCAGTAATTTGTTTCTAAGGACAATAGGGTATGTATTTTTTAGTTGCGAAACCAATTGCTCTTTTTTGAATTTTGTGATTCGAACTTTTTTTGGTTCATGCAACAATTGTGAATTTACATTAACCATTTTGCAATGAACTAATACATAAGAATCACTCTTATTTTCTGTACTGATTCTAATAGTACCCTTACATTCTTTACAATATCCATAAGCGGTAACGGAATAACCGTCCTTTGCTGTATTCGTTTTAAAAGCCCATGAACACTTATTCGATGTTTTCCTCCATATAAACTCCCTCATAAAGTCTGTCCATTTATTTTTCGGCATTCGTCGCTTATTAGGATGATTAATAGCAGGCCTATTTTTATCATTTTGTGCATTATAGTGAATGTCTGGGCGGATATTTTCCCACTCCTTTAAATTTAACTCAAAAGATATCAATTTTTCTTGGTTGCTCCACGTCGAGTCAGTGTTTTTGTCGCTATCTGTGCCAGAAATAGAATCACAACTACTAATACTAGCACTAGCATCATCGTCCGGTGTGTTATTCTCAATTTTATCGAAAAAATAAAGGTAATTCGTTTGAACTGAAAAATATAGCGCATTGGGAGTCATACGAGCACATAATAATTTGCTTATTTCTTTGTACACAACACTGCATGAACGAGGCAATTCAGGACCTTTAAAATGCTCTTCATATTTAAGGAAAACACTCTTTTGCTCTTCTAAACTTACTGATAGTCTCTTTCCACGCTTCATTTTAAACCGTTAAATATATACCGGTAAGATGTTGATGTTGAAATGTGCAATTCATAACCGATAATAATTTCGTTATAATGCGGGTAGTTACAAATTTTAATGAAAGTTCCTTAATATGTGGGTAAGACATATTCTAATTGTGTGACATAAACATAGACATTACGATATTTAGTCGTTACAGCAAAATGTAATATAACAAGGTATACTATTAATATCCTACAATAATAATATAACACAACAAATACTTATAATTATTTGTGTACTAATAAGTTTTACCTCTGAAGAAAGATATAACTATGGTAATGTTGCTAAGAACTTTACTCTAGGCGTTTAGCAACTATTTCGAAGAGAAAATTTGAGACACCGCTTTGACAGTATATTTAAATTCTAGTGAGGATTTGGGGGTCCTAGTTCAATATAGAATTGTTATAGAATTATTTGATACCATATATTTGATTATACTATGCATAGTAATACATATATCGTGACGGTGTCGCTGGAAGGAGACTCTGCAGCGCAACCACTTTCAATTATAAAATACGGCGAAACCTGAGACATAGATTTTTTTTAAATAGGACTAGAATTTTATAGATATTTCATAGAATTATTTTAGTAACTTATACTAGTTAAATAAAAAAAAGGTCCGCTGGGGAGCATGACGTGATTTCGCTGTACTTCCACCCAATAATTACTACTAAATACGGTAATGATGCGTATCCTACATAATTTACATATTACTGGAACAGGGTACATACTCCCAAAAACGAAATATTTATTTATAAGCCAACAAACAATCATTACAGGCTTACCCTAATACAATTATGTCGTTTTTGATGCTATATTAATAGCCAATCTTAAGAACTCACGTGGCCTACTATAAAATAGATCAGATTGCTCTGCCATGGCATGGCATGCAGTAATAGAAGCGCTCGCACTCGCGGCGCCCGCTGCAGCAGCGCGGCACGAGCAGCAGCGGGGGCATACACTACTCGTCCGGCTCACACACACTCATGAACTCTAACAACCGAGGGTGGTGTATAATACCTCTCAACACTTTCACTAAGTAGACAGCTAGAGCGACCTCTCTTCTAACTTCTAACTTGTAGTATCCCACCATGCCCAGCAAGAACAAAGTGGGATAGAACAAGGGATAACCTGGCATGATATGGGATCCAATGACTAATAGCAATTTCTTAGTCTCTTAATCGTAACCAACTCGCTTCGAATGCGACTAAAGCCGTTTAAAAAGAAACTAAACATTGTGTATTCCATTTAACAAACACGTTTTTGTTAAATTTTCTAAAACGAAACCTTTTTCGTTTAATAATTTCGTTTTTGCTAGGCCTACTCCCGGATTGCAATCGCTATCTACTGTTTTAATGTTTAGGTGCTTCATAACAATGCTATGAATTGGATCTAATCAATTACCGTCGCGTAAATTAAAAGTGCGTGATATCAATTACAAATGAAATTGTCTTGTAGCGAGTGTTAGCTCATATGCTGCTGATAGATCCCATGATGGTAAATCTTCGATGCTTGGTGGTGATACTGATGATCTTTACTTTTGTGGTATGTTTTGAGCACGTTTTTTAATTTAGGGGGGATGGGATAGATACTACGTGGGGGATTCCCCCGCTTTGAAAAAAGCAGAGCTAAGACTTAAATATCAATTTAAACCCGCTGTACAAAATCGTCTAAATAAAGGCGCCTAAAATTGACACCTTAAATCGTGTACAAAAAATAACGTGTTTTGCTTTTTTTGTATTGTCATTATCCCTTCTCCACATTACTCGCGGAATTGAACGAAGTTAGACGAATACGATAGTTTAAAGAAGCACTTCGGCTCATCTCGTCAAACTTCGCCTAACCTCGGGCGACTTCCATTTGTTGTCGGATTTGCGCCCGAGTGGAGGGCGCTAATCCGATTAAGAAAGGTAGGGCATAGCGATTTATCACTCTAACTGGAGCAGCCCGACTAGTGAAATACCTCCATGTTATAGAAGACCGCAGCCAAATAACAATCACTTCTGTGTTGTTGTGTTCCTGCGTGTGAGTAAGGTTTCCAGATCCCTTGGGAGGTGCTACATTAGTAGCAGGGGTCAAGACTTCAAGGTAAGGGCGACAGGTCCAGTAAGAGCTTCATTATGCTGTACTTGTCGCCCTTAAGCTAGGACCTCATTACCACTTAACATCAGGTGGGACGAGGTCAATCTTGAAGTGCAATATATTATGAGGATATGCCATTATGGCTGCTACCTTCCAACGAAGTTTGGAAGTTTGTTATACCTACCTATATATCTTGTATATAGGTAAAAAAGAGATTGGAATCCAAAACGTGTTTAATCTTTTACAGCATGGAACACTGAATGGGCTCAGATATAACATTTACTCGGCAGATGTGAGTATTTCTGTATGCAGCAATTTGTAAGCATTGATTTCTATTCAACGAACAGTTTTTTATTCATAGCTACAGTCACCTACCTATCTCTCGGTTTCATTTCATTTTATTTAATTTAATCATATATGTGTACCTTTGCATAACTAGATAGATAGATATACTTTATTGCACAAAAACTTTACAGAAATAGGTTTTACAGATTGATTATAGTACAATTTAGGCGGTCTTATCGCTAGAAAGCGATCTCTTCCAGACAACCTTAAGGTAGAGGAAATAGTAGATGGCGAGAAATGGGTACGGTCGTGCAACATAAATACAGTTTTATTTTAGAATTATATTAATTGTATAGCATGATAAACATACATAAACTCATAGATATATAACATAATATATATATATATATATATATATATATATATATATATATATATATATATATATATATATATATACAAATAAACATGCTTATATAATTAAAATCAAGTAAAGTATTTAGAATAAAAAATAATAATAATAATAATAATGATATGTTAATAAGTAGGATAAATGTTTAATAGGGTATTTAATAGATATAGTCATGTTATTTTATATTGCTTAATTTATTGTTGTATATTGAGTTTTAGTTCTTTTCTTTCTTTTTTTAAGTTATGTACTTACGCACTTCTTCACTATTACCGCACTTATATACAAACTATCCGCATGACCCAAGGGTTGACTAGTAGAGAATGCCCCTAGCATTGAGTTCACCTGTTGTACTTGTTTGTGCAATAAAGTTTTAGTAAAAAAATAAATAAATAGACATTCAGCGTAAGTAGCAAACCGGCCCTTAGCGGCCATCTTGTAGTTCCTTTGCTACTTTTCATGTAGGTACTACTGGAAGTTTTAATTGTTTAATATACAGAGCCATTGTTTCTCCTCCAAAGTTTATTACTCAAACGTGTTTTTTGTATTTTAAAATACAATTACCTAATCTGCATTCCAATTAAGTGGTTACGATTATCTACTATCCCTACTAATATTATAAATGCGAAAGTAACTCTGTCTGTCTGTGTGTCTGTTACGCTTTCCTGCTTAAACCTCTCAACCGATTTTGATGAAATTTGGTATAGGTATACGTTGAATCTCAAGAACGGACATAGGCTACTTTTTATTAGAAAATAAGGGGGGGAGGGGGGTAATACCACCTTTGGAAGTTTATATGGAAAAATGTTTATTTTAGAAGTTAGAGATATGAAATTTGGCACAAATATAGCTAGAAACTTGGATTAAAATATAGACTACTTTTTGTTTCGAATATTAGGGGAGAAAGGGGTAAAACCGACCATAAAAGGATGTAGTCCACGCGAACGAAGTCGCGGGCACAGCTAGTAGGTTTATAAAAATAAGTCGGGTTTTCCTTCCTGACGCTATAACTCCAGAACGCACGAACCGATTTCCACGGTTTTGCATTCGTTGGAAAGGTCTCGGGCTCCGTGAGGTTTATAGCAATGAAAATTCAGGAAAAAAATCAACAAAAAAGCGGGAAAATCCTCTAAGGCGAAACGATGTTCGCCGGGACCGCTAGTGAGAATTATAAATTGCTCTTCGTCATCGCATTCGACATAACTACTTATTGCGTTTTTGGAGTAGCCCTTCAGGTTTAGTTAGCGAGCGAATTGCGTCTAAAGCCACTGCTTCCATTCAGCGGGCAGCAGGGACTACTAGTGTTTTATGTGTTGCAGATGCAGAAAGGAACTCCAAATGTAATCAAAGAAACTCCAACTGTAATCAAAGAAACCAAAACGAATAACGCGAAGCTTTGCCTCCTTGTCAACGAGATAGAGCTGGAGAAATGCCTCGGAGTGGAAATACCATATCTAGCTAAGGAATGACGACTAGACTGACCATTAGGCCGTGTCCCCAGTAGGCAAACTGTTAGCGCAACTGTAACGCTGCAAACTGCGTATAGTGAGTGCAAAACTAGCAGACTGTGGACACTCCATTTCAAATGTATTGAAGGGCGTACTAAATCGATACGCCGCAAACTCAGTCCGCCGCTAACAGTTTGCCTACTGGGGACACAGCCTTAATCGATTACCGGAACTTGGCGCATCTATCTACGAATAATATCGAATTGCGAGTGTTAACTATGCTGTGTTGATGAAATAACGTTCGTGTTTTAAACGGGCCAAATTTCGGTAATTCACCTGCATAGATTCAGTTGCATAACTTATGAATTAGGCCTAGCATGCGCAATAAGTCAAATTTCTTTCATGAGACGACAAAAGTTGTATACCGTTGATTGGGTGTTAGTACACTGTACTCGTATTTTCAGCCAATCAGCAGTCGGCGCATTGATAATTTCATAAGAGCCTGATAAAATTTACTCGAGTCGCACATGCTAGGCCTGTGACGGTAACTCACGGTTTGATAGCTATCAAAACTGTTTTAACACGTGGATTGTATTGCAATTTGACCACCGTAAACGCATTGATTACTCTAAAGTTAAGTTGGTGCAATTAACCCTGTGTCTTAAGTGCATCCGTTTCACTGTTTTTGTGAATATACTTTTTTACTTTTAAGTAGGTACGTATGCGATCTTTTATTTATTTCGTTTGTCCTTTCACTGTCGAAAGCAATCTGACTATTAGGACTTTGAACTCTGTACCAACCTAATGTCGTGTATAGTTCTAGAGTGAAAAAGCTTCGAGTTTGATAACACCTGAGTTAATTCTGAAAAGAATCACATAGGTATACACACACACATGAACGTAATGTGTCGCCTCCTCCTCTTCTTATTATGTATATCAGGGGTGGCCAACTTGATTAGACCTAAGATCTACTGTTTATTAACGAAACCCTGTGCGATCTACCAAGTACATACTTCTTGGAATCTTAAATGAAACAGGATAGTTAAGTAGGTACACAATTGGCTACTTGACAGTTTTAACAATAAAATATGAAAAGTGTTAGATGTGTTAGCTTATTAGTTAAGTAATCATTTTACTTTTTTACTTTTTAATTAAAAGCATAGTTAGTTATAGTATAGTTTTGCAAAATAAATTTTAGTTTTTTTATCTGTGGAACAAAAGAACCGAAACGGAAACCACCATTGCAATTCGGAAATGACAGCTGTCGGCGAAAATTATTTATTTTAATGTGGCGAAACAATGATTATTTTACCGATTAAATTGAATTATTGTGTCTCTAATCGTATTAAGAATTTATTGAAACATTTTCCCTTTATCTAAATTAAGTTTCGTTTCTATGCGTATCGGTTTGTGGCAACCTATCCACAGCACCATATATACACACACTCTCTCTCAGATAACAACACAACACATCTCTCTCAGTGTGTCTGCATTAAGAAACAATTGTCATGATGATAGTTCTGAAAAGAACTGTGTATAAATCAGCAAGACCGTCGTGTGCTTCACCAGGAATCACCACCACACGCTGCCGCTGAATATTACGACCGACGCAACGCGAAGTGCCGCAATCGCAACGCCCCGCGCCCACTTTGGTGAGGGAAGGTCGAGGTATTCTTCTTAGTAAAACTCCGTAGAAGGTGTAGAAATGAATGTCATTAATTGTAAAATATGTTCAGCTTATATACAAAAATGTGTCGTATGAGGACAGCTTCTGACCAATAGAATGACTGATCCTTCTGATTGGCAGATGGTAAAATTGTTAAGAAAAAGTTTTGGCGCGCGCGCCCGCGCTCAACGAAACTGCCTCACCAGAGGGCGCTGGCGCGGTGCGCGCGGGCGGTTAGCAAACTGTCGCTTGCTTTTTCTCGTCTCTGATTGGCCGATGCTAAAAGGGCGCGCGCCCGCACTTGTCGAGGTAGTCTTGGCGCGCGCGTGCGCGCGTGTTCTGGGAAATGTGCCTCTACAGGGGGTCGCTTGCACAGTGCGCGCGGGCGGTTAGCAACACATGTGCAAGATCGAGTGACCGCTAGAGACGCTCGTCCATTTTGACCAAGAGCAGCGGCGTACGCGGACGTCCGGTGAACTTCGTGGGTACGCGGGTTTAATTCTGTCGATAGATACGGTAGTGTGACGGTTAGGTAGCTGTATGGTGAAAGTTTTATCCGATCTGGTGATGATTTTGTATGGGCCTTCATATGGTGATTGGAGAGGCTTCTTTACTGCGTCGACTCTTAAAAATACGTGGGTGCATGTCTGTAGATCTTGATGCACGAAGATACGTTGCTTGTCATGATGTACAGATGATGTTTGCGGTTTATTATTTTCGATGGTAGCTCTAAGTTTTTCCACGTATGTATAGTTCATGATTTGATTGGGTGATGATGTTTCGAAAAAATCGCCTGGGAGTCGTAAATTGTAGCCGTAGGTAAGTTCAGCTGGGCTAACACCGGCGTCGGTCCTTACAGTTGCGCGCAGTCCGAGTAGTATCGTGGGAAGTTCATGGTCCCACGATGTGTTCGCAGCTGATAGTTTAGCGCGCAATGCTGACTTAAGAGTGCGGTGCCATCTTTCGATCATCCCGTTACTCTGTGGGTGGTACGGTGTAGTACGCGTTCGCTTGATACCCAATAGCTTCATAAGGTTATTGAATAGGTGGCTTTCAAACTGTCTGCCTTGGTCGGTTGTTACAGTGGTTGGACAACCAAAGCGTACTATCCAATGTTTGAATACTATTTCGGCAACGATTTCGGCTGTTATTTCGTGCGTGGGTATTGCTTCTGGCCATTTGGTTGTTCGATCGATCATCGTGATCAGGTATCGATCTCCGTTGCTAGTTGTAGGTAGCGGTCCAACGATGTCGACGTGAATATGTTGGAATCGTTCTGTTGGCGGGAAGTTTGAAGTGGCGGAGAACGTGTGTCGTTGTATCTTGCTTTTCTGGCAGTCGATACAACTTTTCGTCCATTTGCCAATGTCCGCGTTCATTGATGGCCAGAAGTATTTACGTGAAGTCGTTTTGCGAGTCGTGCGTATACCGGGGTGGCTGGTATTGTGTACGGTTTTAAAAACTTCGTAACGATGATCTTCTGGTATGTAGGGTCGGATTTGCGATGAAGAAGTTTCGCAATATAATTCTATGTTGGTGTTCGGGATGGTTAATTTCTTTAAGGTGATATTTTCCTGTCGTAGTAATTGCTGGATAGTGTGGTCTTGTTGCTGAGCGGTTGCGATTTCTTCGTAGTTAATTGTGGTCAGGCAAGATATGGTTTCAATACGGCTGAGTGCGTCGGCGACTATATTTTGTTTACCGCTGAGATGACGAATGTCGGTCGTAAATTCGCTAATAAACAAAAGTTGTCTAGTTCGCCTCGGTGTTTCAGTTGTAGAATTTACTTTTGACATTGCGAAAGTGAGCGGCTTATGGTCCGTGAAGATGATAAGTTCACGTCCTTCAAACATCTTGCGGAAGTGTTTTACGGCCATATACATTGCCTGTAACTCACGATCGTACGTCGAGTATCTTGACTGCGCATCGGAAAACTTTTTCGAGAAATAACCGAGTGGTTGCCATTTTTCGTTTACGTACTGTTGCAGAACGGCGCCAGCTGATTTGTCGGAGGCGTCGCAGAAAATAGCATAGGCAGCGTCGTGTGATGGGTGAGCGAGTAAAACGGCGTTGCTTATGCTCATTTTACAAGCTTCAAATGCTTGAGACGACTCTTCTGTCCACTCGATTAACGTTTTGTCTCGTTTTTTTACATTGTGCAGATGCGCGTTTAATGGTGCTTGGATTGTGGCTGCGTTTGGTATATGGTCGCGGTAGAAGTTTATCATACCCAAAAATCGTCGTAGCTCCTCGATGGTTTTGGGCTCCGGGTAGTCACTGATGATTTTGACTTTTTCAGCTGGTGGCATGATACCGTCTTGAGACACTATGTACCCGAGGAACTTGACTTCGGTTTGACCGAATTGACATTTGGCTGGGTTAATGGTTATGCCGTGTTCTTCGAGTCTACGCAGTACTGTTCGCAGGTGTTCGCGATGTTGTTCTTCGCTACTACTTGCGATTAGTACGTCGTCGATAAATGGGAATACATAGCTTAGTCCGCTGAGTACTTGATGGATGTACCGTTGGAATGTTTGTCCCGCGTTCTTGAGTCCTGGACACATACGTGGAAACTCGAAAAGTCCCATAGGTGTGATAATAGCTGTCTTCTCCATGTCTTCCTCCCTCACGCTGAGTTGTTGGTAAGCGCGGTTAAGATCTAGGGTCGAGAATATATTTTTTCCACTGAGCTGGTATGTGAAATCTTTGACGCGTGGGACAGGATATCGGTCGGGTTTAGTGATCGCGTTTAGGCGGCGATAGTCCCCACAGACTCGAATATCCCCATTCTTCTTTGGTACAACATGTAGCGGTGAAGACCATGGACTCTTGCTAGGTCGGCATAGGCCTTGTTCAACCATATTTTCGAATTCTTTTTTTACTTTTTCATACCGATGCGGTGGTATAGGACGAGCTCGGCAGTGAACGGGTTGTCCTTCGGTTTCAATGAAGTGTTGTACGCTGATTTTGCTATTTAGGTTCATGGCGGTTAGTCTTGTAGTTCCAGGGAATTCGGCTAAGATATCGTGATAGGAGTTTGCGATATCGATGCTCCTTACTGTAGGGATGTCCGTGGCTCGTACTGGTGCGGTTATCTTTAGATTAGTGACGCTATCTACTAACTTTCGGTTCTTTAGGTCCACGACGAGTTGGTGATGTTCAAGAAAATCGGCGCCAAGAATCGGTTTTGAAACGTCAGCTACGATGAATCTCCATTTGTATGGACGGCGAAGGTTTAGATCGAGTTCCAAAGTTCTCTCTCCGTAGGTCGGTATTTCAGTATTATTGGCGGCGTACAATTTAAATGGCAGCGCTGTTGATGTGTGGCCTTTTGTTTTTGGTAGGACGGATATGTTTGCGCCCGTGTCTACCAAAAATGAGAGTCCGGTTTTCTTGTCCGTGACGAATAGGCGGTACGAAAATTCTTGAACGCTGGTTTCCGCCGCTGCCAACGTTCTGTCTAGTTTTCCGACTTTTCTTTGTTGAATGAGCACGGCGTGGTACATTTTCTTGCCTGTGCGCCAAACCTTCGGTGGTAGTAGCAAACCGTTGACAGTGAGTCTTCTCTTGTGCGAGATCGGGACTGGCTGTTGCGGCTGCGAGACGGGTAGCGATTTCTGCGGTAACTATGATTAGTGTAATTTGGCGGTTTCGCTTTTAGTTCCGCGATCTCGAGTGACAACTTGCGAATTTCGTTGACAAGAAATTGTGTGTCGGCTTGAGATGTTGACAGCGGTGGCGTAGTTGATGTGGATGTAACGGCTGCAATCTCGTGGGTCTGCTCCATCATTTTATCAGCAAGAAGAGCCAATTCTTCTAGTTTCGTCTCTGTGCTGAATGATTCGCTGACGGCGAGTACGGAGCGGACGTGTGGAGGTAGATGATTGGTCCACATAAGCCTTAGCGTAGTGTCAGGTATTCTATCGCGAGCAAGATCTCGCATGCGACGAAGTAGTTGAGTAGGCTTTTGGTCGCCTAGCTTCATCTCTGACAGCAGCTTTTGAAATTGCCGCGTGTCTGATTCTTCGTAGGCTGTGATTAGACGCTCCTTGATTGATTTGTAGACATCGCTTTTCGGTTGGTTGTACAGCAGGTCGCTGATTTGCTCGACGTCTTGCCTTTCCAGCTGTGCGATGACCATTTGGGCAAGCTGTTGGTCGCTCTTGCTGTAGGCGTGTGTGGCGGCCTCGAAACTAAAAAACCAAAGCCGTGGTCGGTCGCGCCAAAACGGTGGAATTCGCAGTGGAAGCGAAATTGTGGCGGATTCTATAGGCTGGTCTTGTTGTTTCTGTGTAGAGGTTCCTTCGTCGGACGACATGGTAGATGGACGCGTTGTCGCAGAATTTCGAGCAGGGATTTCGGCTTGAATTTTTCTTGAGCGGCAGAACCTCCAGGGTGGATTGTTCAATCCCAGGCTGGGCAGAGTTCCGCGTTTGCTTCCTGGATCACGTCGGTTTCCCGTTGGCTTCCCAGATCACGTCGGTTTCCCAGATCACGTCGGTTTCCCGTTGGCTTCGCAGATCACGTCGGTTTCCCGTTGGCTTCGCAGATCACGTCGGTTTCCCGTTGGCTTCGCAGATCACGTCGGGGTCACCACTTTGGTGAGGGAAGGTCGAGGTATTCTTCTTAGTAAAACTCCGTAGAAGGTGTAGAAATGAATGTCATTAATTGTAAAATATGTTCAGCTTATATACAAAAATGTGTCGTATGAGGACAGCTTCTGACCAATAGAATGACTGATCCTTCTGATTGGCAGATGGTAAAATTGTTAAGAAAAAGTTTTGGCGCGCGCGCCCGCGCTCAACGAAACTGCCTCACCAGAGGGCGCTGGCGCGGTGCGCGCGGGCGGTTAGCAAACTGTCGCTTGCTTTTTCTCGTCTCTGATTGGCCGATGCTAAAAGGGCGCGCGCCCGCACTTGTCGAGGTAGTCTTGGCGCGCGCGTGCGCGCGTGTTCTGGGAAATGTGCCTCTACAGGGGGTCGCTTGCACAGTGCGCGCGGGCGGTTAGCAACACATGTGCAAGATCGAGTGACCGCTAGAGACGCTCGTCCATTTTGACCAAGAGCAGCGGCGTACGCGGACGTCCGGTGAACTTCGTGGTCGACGTTGCGCGGGGCGTTGCGATTGCGGCACTTCGCGTTGCGTCGGTCGTAATATTCAGCGGCAGCGTGTGGTGGTGATTCCTGGTGAAGCACACGACGGTCTTGCTGATTTATACACAGTTCTTTTCAGAACTATCATCATGACAATTGTTTCTTAATGCAGACACACTGAGAGAGATGTGTTGTGTTGTTATCTGAGAGAGAGTGTGTGTATATATGGTGCTGTGGATAGGTTGCCACAGGTTCGTTGTCTATGACTTTGACGTCATAATTGCAACAGTGACGTGTCATGGCGTTTTCGCGCGCTTTTTAAATGTGTTACACAAAATCTTATTTTTCTCTGGTTATTTAAATTATTTCCAGATAAATCGAATTGGGGAGCGTTCAAGTATTACGTAACGCAATTTTTGAACATGTTTACTCCCCTCCCTCTATGTAATGCACCGCAACGTTTTCCAGTACTCCCCCTCCCTCTTTCTTTAAAAAAATAAACACACTGAATACTATTGAGAGAAACTAAAAGGGTTAACAAATGGGAGTTTCATATCTTATTTTTTTATTGGAATGCATCGTAACTTTTTAGATAGCCTCTCTCCCCCCCCCCCCCCCCCCCATTTGCGTTACGTAATACTTGAACGCTCCCTTGCTTGGGATATAAAATGAACGGGCGCACATTTTACACAACTGTCAAGTAGCCAATTATGTATTTCTTATTAACTAGACTTAATAGTTTCTTATACCGTGACAGAACAGCTATTGAACAACAATACAAGATGATGCTGCAGTGGTTGATAATTACGTTGCACAGTCTAGTTTATATTTTTTGACTGGCTACGATGGACTGGACTAACACTCGATCGACCAGGCTAGCCCTCCTCTTTAGCAGACAGTTCTGCGTGGACGTCCATAATAAATGTAGGTACGCGACTCAATTCCACTCGGCCACCACTGCTACAGCCATATCCATACTAATATAACAAATACGAAAGTTACGCTGTATGTTTGTTTGTCCGGCTTTCCTTGCTATGATGAAGTTTAGTATACGTTGAACCACTAGAACGGGCATAGGCTACGTTTTGTTTTGAAAATAAGGGGGGATGGGCGTAATACCGCCATTGAAAGTTTATATGGGAAAATGTTAATTTTTTCAGTTAGAGATATGAAATTTAGCACAAATATAGCTTGAAGCTTGGATTAAAATGTGCAGTACTTTTTGTTTCGAATATTAAGAGAGATAAGGGTAAAACCGACCATCAAAGTATGTAGTGCCTATATTTTACCTACTATTTTGATTATGCGAGTACCTAGTGTTTTTAGTACTTTCACGTGTATGTGACCTACAGGCCTAGCATGCGCCACGCGATTAAATTTTATCGCGCTCTTAACAAACGTCAAAATCGATTGAAGTCAGTGCGTCAGCTGCTGATTGGCTGAAAATACGAGTGCGGTGTGCTATTAGGCAATCAACAGTATCGAAACTTTTGTCGTCTCATGCGATAAATTTAACGTATTGCGCATGCTAGGCTTACTAAACGCATTAGCCGCGTTAAGGTCGACAAAACAACGACCGATAAAGAGTTTATTAAGTTACAACGTCATCTCATGGAGTAGGATGAAAGACGCGCCGTGATTGGTCCGCACCTATGACTCGCAGCGTCCTTGACAACAGTATTTGTACCGGCGCTAGCTCACTTTTTTAGTCCACGCCTACCGTGCCATACTTTTTGTGGTGCTATTTTCAAGTGTTAGAAATGCTTCTTTGTTTTTTTATCACTGGGTAGGATGTCATCTCTGTCTACGTAACCTGCGATGTATGTATGTAAGTATAAAATAGTTTTTACGTTAAACTGATTTCAGGGTTGAGTATTCACAAGCACTCACGAATAAAGATTCACAAATAAGTTTTTTCTTTTATTAATAAACTAACAACACCTGCTGCATTAAGATAACTTTTTCGAGGAATTACTGCTAATGGCTTCAAGTCGTCTGGTTTCAGTCTCCTGAAAGTAGAATAAAAGTGTTTTGTAATAAATTGAAGTGTGCTAGAGGTCATTTGACGGCTTGAGAACACTTGATTGATTGTACAGTCACTTGCAATAATATGTATACAATTTAATTCTAATGTGAACCTTATAGAATCGTTTTAAGAACACAAGATGAGACTGTACTTAGTCAAATGATTCCGGTGCGAGTCCAGCACACCAATTTCAGTTCCCCGCATGAACTGAAATTGGTGTGCTGGACTCGCATATATGAAGTGATAGCTCGATATTTCCCCTCGGAAAAAAAGTCACGAAGCTACGTACATCCACCATGGTTTCTACGAAGAAACGATGGTGGATGGGCCAGGACAGTTTTTTTTTATATTGCACTTTAAGATTGACCTCATTTCACCTGGTGTTAAGTGGAAATGAGGTCCTAGCTTAAGGGTGACAAGTACAGCATAATAAATCTGTTACTGAACTTGTCGCCCTTACCTTGAAGGCTTGACCCCTGCTACTAATGTAGCACCCCCCGGGAGCTCTGGAAACCTTACTCACACGCAGGAACACAACAACACAGAAGTGATTGTTATTTGGCTGCGGTCTTCTGTAAGGTGGAGGTATTTCACCAGTCGGGCTGCTCCAGTTCGAGCGATAAATCGCTATGCCCTACCTCTCTCAAAACAGTTACAGTTATAAAATGGGGACCACGTGGCGATTCAAGTGGTGTAAAGCCGATAATTGTGGAAGAGTTCGGGGAGACATACAGTGTTCAACAGTGAACGTCACTTTTGCTATAATGATGATGATGAATTCGCATATTTTTGGTTTGATGTGTATAGTCACTAATTAACAAACGTCAGCGTCTCGATGCAAAATTAGTTATAAGTTCAGCATTTTTTTTGTCACGATCTTGCCGGTACCTATCTTCTTTGTGGTTTTAGGTTCCGAACCGGAGGATAAATTCCTCCACTTTCCTCCTCATAATTTAAATGATTTCTCATTTACGGTGGCATGGCATAAATTTCATTATTATTATAATTACCGAATCCTCGCCGCTTTCTCCTGATTGATCCTGCAAAATAAAGTAAAAACTTACAGAAAATTATGAAAGTTTCGCTATAAACTTCAAGCTGTACTACACTCCTTCATAGGGATAAGTATCAAAATATTAAATAAGTTCCCTCAAAGCTTTATTGACTTGCCCATGCATAGATTTGAAACTCAAATCAAAACATGGCTCATGAAAAAGGCTTACCTATTATATACACTGTACCTAGGTTAAAATTTCCAACTACAGCTGGGTAATCTTTATTGTTAATTTAAATGCTATATTGTTATGTTTTTAATTTATTTTAAAAGAGGATGTCTGTTGAGATTGTTGCGGCGCTTCTTCTCAACAGAACCAACGTCGAAGCGCTGGTAGGAAAAAAAAATGACGTGCAAATGAATTTATTGTAAATTAACTTGCAGCAATAAATCATTTCATTTCAATTCACGACTCGTACTGGTATTGGATAGACAGGTGATCATTCAGTGATATATATTTATTACAAGCGATTCTGGTCGGAACCAGAGTTGCTGATAATCAGATCACAGTATGTCTTTTTCCATCCCAGTAATGAGTGTCTATGGCCGAAGTTATTACTCAACCTGGTGTTAGTGAAAATATATAACAAGTAAATTGGGTCTAGGACATCTAGGAGACTCTTATAAAAATCGTCAAAATTTTGAAAATGTTTTAGGAACTTCTTTGATCATCCGATAAAACGACCGTTTTTTAAAGATTTTAAGTAGGTACCTATTTAAGTTAAAACGACTGGTGCTGTGGGGGAGCCTGTGTAGAATCCGCTAGGGATCTCGACTCCCCCACAACTGAGCAACGTTGGCCACCGAGGGGGTTTTAGTCGGCGCGACCCCGACACACCACTCTCTGTTCCCATCAGAGAGTGACGGTGCGGTTGCCATTACATTCTCGAGAAAAAAAGAACCTCATTACCACTTAACATCAGGTGGGATGAGGTCAATCTCGAAGTGCAATATAATAAAATATATACAACACTTATTTTTAACAAGGCATGGGTCAAAGAGACCCAACTATTTTGACGCCTGGTAAATTACTACCTCATCTTCGCCTTCGTCCTGCGAAGTAAACAATAGCGTGAAAATACCTTGAACCTTTTCAACTTCGTAGAGACAATGGTTTGTTGAATGTCTTTTGTCGTCTCTATCATGGTGAGTGTTCCGAGGAACGGTTCCCACGTTCCCTTATCCCGCCCTCCCCTTTCCTTCACAGAACCACAAGAGCCGGCCAACGATGTCATGGCTTCACCGTGGAAAATATTCCATTGCGAACAAAAAAGTATGGTAACCCATATCTTTGCCGCACCATTAAGAAGTGGAACTCGTTGCTGGCTCATGTGTTATCTCCTTCCTTTGACATGGATTCCTTCAAAAGGAGCGTGAAGAAACATCTTGCGGGCCAGTATAGCGATGCTAACGGATAGGATATTACGGTATCAGATCCGTTGTCATCGCGATGTGGGTTCCTCTCTTGCTTACCATCAGGCTGGGAGGAGCCGATATACTGTGCTTCTATAAAAAAAGCGTAGGTATTTGGTAGATCGTGCTTACTGCATTGAGGTACGATTCGCACCGACGATAAGCATTCGTTTTTGGTCTGGATATTTAGATATTTCTTATGATATAAATATTTTGTAGATGAGAGTTGGCAAAACAAGGCTTCACTTAATATTAAGCCTTCTTTCACTGTCATTCAGTTTTGTGGTCATTTTCATAAGGTTTATGAAGATTAGACTATCAGGCCTAGCATGCTCAATACGTCAAATATCTCGCATGAGACGACAAAAGTTTCTATACCGTTGATTGGGTGATAGTCATAACCGTCTTCACCATAAGGGCACATGGGGCCTGTGCCCAGGGCCCCATTCTCTGGGGGCCCCAAAAGACCGACCATTTCTCTAACCAAACAACCAGCAGCGGTCTAATATCGTAAATTACATATTTTATCAAACAATTTAGTTTTAATAGCTTTTTTTACTTTTCAAACCCCCAGGGCCCCAAACTCTTGTGTGCGCAGAGGCCCCAAACTCTTGTGTGTGCAGAGGCCCCAAATTCTTGTGTGCACAGGGCCCCCAAATGCTTGTGTGCCCAAGGGCCCCAGGCTGGTTTAAGACGGCATTGGTGATAGTACACCGTACTCGTATTTACAGCAAATCAGCAATTGACACATTGATTTTGACATTTGTTAAGAGCGCGATAAAATTTACTCGAGTGGCGCATGGCCTACCCTAGGCCTGTATGACACTTTAGACCTTTTCATGCAATGCTTGTGTTGATATAGGTACGCTGAACTTGACATTTCCCTGGTTAAAAAAAAATTACGCATTGCATATTATTCTAAATAAATGTCATGTATGTGTTATAAATAAACAAATCGTACCCTTCGGCGAATAAAGTCGTAAGTGACGTAACGCGTTTACGCCGCTTACGTCTTTATCAGCCTGGCGTAAAGTCGTAAGCGGCGTAAACACGTTAAATAACATACGACTTTATTCGCCGAATGGTACGAAATATACAAAACACAAGCACACCGGTCTATGTACGGTCAACCGCACGTCAAGGTAAACACTTGGTGTTCGATATTAGATCGTATGCCAACGACATAAGGGCGGTGCAGAATGTATAGTCTGACGTGCTTTTGTTTATACATATCTAAGTTACAGCAGAAATATCTTACCTTATTCTCAAAGGCTAAATAATAGTAAGAGAATCCAGCTGCTTCGTCCTGTGAACATTTTCGACATACGTTTTTACTTCCTCTATTTCTTTTTGTATGGAACGGCATCCTATTGAATGCCGTTCCATACAAGCTTCCATACAAGCTTCTCTTGCTAAGTCTATCTCTGCCAGAGTCACGTGACATGAGAATGGGGGCTATCGCGTATAGAAAATCCGCTAGGTGGCCATACGTAGGCGCGTAAGATTCAACTATTACTTCAAAAAGATGAAAATCGATTGAAGTCAGTGCGTCAGCTATCGATTGGCTGAAAATACGAATGTGGTGTGCTTTTAGCCAATGAACAGTATCGAAACATTTGTCGTTTCATGCGGGAAATTTGATCTATTGCGGATGTTACCCCTATTTACAAACAGGAAATAACCAATTAATAACCAATCACGCAACACTTGAACCTTACACCTACGTAGTGCCATCTAGCGGATTTTACACGCGCAAGAGCCTCCATTGATACAAAGCTCGTGCTAAATAGCTTTCCAAGAATTCCGTGGCGATCAGTTTCTAGTTGAAGCTTGCTGTAAGGCGAAATCGGGTCTGAAGCAAATTGTACATGTTCAACACTCGCCTAATTGCCAATTATTTGTTGGTATCTTGCATGAAACTGTTTTACCAAGTAGGTATGTTGAAGTAAATCCAAACATTTTTTGTTAACAAATAGAATTACCGATTGAAAATGTCAGGAGACGTGTACTTACTGTTTCTAGAGCCTATGATAAGGTGAGGAATAACACACTTAAGTTCACTCTGAACAATATCTCGTGGGCTTTAAGCCAGAGGGGCGTATAAATAAAAGCATATATTTTTTATTAAGTCAATCTTTTCTAATTTTATCGAAAAACTACCTCTATTTCACATTAATATATAAACCGATTTAAAGATACTTGCAAATGTATAATTATGTAGATACACTAGGGTTAAAGTTATTAAGTTTTTTTTGTCCCCTGAAAAGTAGGGATTTGCCTATAGCTGTAACCAAAAGTTTTAGTGACGTGGACCAGCACCAAACTGATGACAGCCAGCACCCTCTGTCACACAACATAAAAGATCTGTCTAGCACTAAATTAGATAGTAACAATGTCATACTATTCTCTGATAGAATTGGGAGTTGGCTATGGGTCTATTCTCAATGAAAAATTGAAATGCAATGTTATTAATTATTGCTTACCAGAGACACCATTTTTGGAAATATGTATGAAAATAAAAAAATGTAGTTATAATAAGGACTCAATAATTATAATTATGATGGCAGAAGGCTTAAATACTTGCAAAAGAGACATTTTAAGAGGTTTTTCAATACTTTTAGAACTTGATGTAAAAAAAGTATTTTTGTGTGCCTTTCCTTTTTGTAAATATTACACTTCTAACCAGAACAACTGTATTCACATATTGAATACTCAATTATACAATTTGTCATACAGTCATAGCGACAATTTTGTGTTTTTTGACACAAATAAATTTATTAATAATAGATTAATGACTGGCAAAAGTTTTTATTTGCCCTATAAATTTAAAAAACAATTGGCTAGCTTGTTAGCCTACAATATAAATATTATATTTAATCAGACATTGGAACTCGTTCCAAATAATTTAAATGCTTGCTTAAGACAATAGAGGACCACTCTAGCAAACATGTGACCAAGGAAAAGTCCAATTACCTAAATATTATTCATCAAAATATACAGGGCTTTTCTGGTAAAGAATTAGAAATAGAGATATTTTTAGAAGCAGAGAATGTTCATGTCTTGTGTATTACTGAGCACTGGTTGAAACAGTATGAATTAATGATTAGTATTCCCAATTATAAAGTTAGTAGTTTTTTTACCCGAAAATCCGCGATAAGAGGCGGTTCACTCATATTAGTACGTAAGGCCCTTAAGTCTAAAGAACGGAAAGATGTCGTTTCTCTTTCGATTGAACGAACAATTGAGTTAGCATGTACAGAGACAGAGCAACATATTATTTTATGTGTATACAGACCCCCCTCATCTAATTACATGATCTTTGAGTCTGTCATGGAAGATGTTTTAAAAAAACTTTCTCAATCAAATAAAAAAATCATAGTGTGCGGAGATTTCAATGTCAACATATTAGATACGACTCAAAACTCAACAAGGTTTCTGAATCTTTTTAATTCATTTAATTTGCAACAACTTTTTAACGAACCTACCAGAGTTACTCCCACAACAGCAACTTGTTTAGACAATATTTTTTGCAATTGTGTTGTTTTGAAAAAATCAATCATTAACTTTATAAATTCAGATCATTCTGGTCAATTAGCTGTTTTTGAACACCGACATGCCCCCTCTTCGTTAAGTATTGTTTGTAGACCAGTCACCGCATCGCGTGTAGACAGATTTAGAGAAAAAGTTTCTAATAAAGTATCTTTTCTAAGTTTCCATGGTAACAATGTTGATCAACTTTATGGAAACCTATTTAATATAATTGAAAATGAAGTTCGTGAGATTTTTACGAAAAAAACAATTAAAATAAGTAGCACTAAATCAACATTTTGTGAATGGGCTACAACAGGTATATATAAAAGTAGAAGAAAATTGTTTGAATTGTATGAAATAAAGGCGAACTCAACCGATCCTTCATTAATAGATTATGTTAGGAAATACTCAAAAATATTTAAGCAGGTATGTTTATTTGCGAAATGTAACTATTTGAAAGGAAAAATAATATCTGCTCCTCACAAAAGTAAAGCAACATGGAACGTTATAAATAAAGAGACTTGTAAAAACAAAACACAAATTAACAAGTTATCTCTCAAATTAGACAATAGGCGTTTTGATTCCGATTCAGATGTTGCAAATGTATTCGAATCTTTCTTCACAAATATACCTGTCGCTACGACGAGTAGCTTAAACTCCAGCCCCCGTCTTGCCGAGTCTCTCCTGAAATCTCATGTAGATAAGTGTCAAGCTGATTTTAACTTTACTCATATTTGTCCTGCGGAAATTATAAAGAGTTTTAAGAGTTTAAGTATGAAAAAAACTGAGGATTTATGGGGCATTTCCATTGATATACTCAAAAACATAATTCATGGAATTGCACCTTATTTATCCTTCATATTTAATAAATGTATTGACGCTGGTGAATTTCCTAATTTAATGAAATTAAGTAAAATTATTCCACTTTATACATCAGGCGATAAAAGTGATCCGTCTAACTTTAGACCAATTTCCATATTACCAGCACTTAGCAAAATCTTTGAAAAAATTATTTTCAATCAATTATTAGCTCATCTTACAGTTAATGCTCTGTTACATAGTAAGCAATTTGGATTCACTAAAGGTAGATCTACTACGGACGCAGGAGTGGCACTTATCAAACATGTTTTCGATGCTTGGGAGAGAAAACAGGACGCCATTGGAGTTTTTTGTGATCTGTCAAAGGCATTTGATTGCGTTGATCACCAAACGTTGCTGATGAAGTTGAGGCATTATGGTGTTGTAAGCACTTCACTGAGTTTTCTACAGTCTTACCTTTCTGACAGAACTCAAAGGGTCAATGTGAATGGAACTAACTCTTCTGGTGCACCTCTAGCGATGGGAGTGCCCCAGGGCTCAATATTGGGACCTCTGTTGTTTCTTATTTATATTAACGACCTTCCTTACTTTGCGAAGGATCTCTGTGAGATTGTGTTATTTGCTGATGACACTTCTCTCATCTTCAAAGTTGATAGATGTAAAGAATCATTTGAAGATGTAAATAGTTCTCTCTCACAAGTGCTACATTGGTTCACGAATAATAATCTCCTGCTTAACACTAAGAAAACGAAATGTGTCAAATTTACAATGCCGAATGTTAAAAAAGTCAACATCAAATTGTCTATGAATGGTGAACCTATTGAAATAATTAATTCTACAGTATTTCTCGGCATTACATTAGACTCTAAATTGCAATGGGGACCCCATATTGTTGCCCTGGCAGGAAGGCTTAGTTCAGCTGCATACGCTGTAAGAAAAATTCGTAATTTGACTGATATTGAGACTGCAAGACTGGTTTATTTCAGTTACTTCCATAGTGTTATGTCATATGGTCTCCTTTTGTGGGGAACAGCTGCTGACATTCAGACTATTTTTGTTTTACAGAAGAGGGCTATCCGCGCCATATATGGTCTTAAATCACGGGATTCTCTCAGAGACTTATTTAAAGAAATTAACATACTTACCGTTGCATCTCAATACATTTTTGATTGTATTATGTATGTACGCAAAAATTATAATCTACTTTTTAAAAAATCTGACTTCCATAACTTTAACACTAGAAATAAACACAAGCTTGCTGTTCCATATCTAAGACTACATAAGATAAGTAATTCCTTTGTGGGTTTAAGCGTTAAATTATTTAACAAGTTACCTGAAAATGTTATCCAGTTGCCCATGCATAGATTTAAGTCTCATGTTGAAAATTGTTTGATAAAAAAGGGCTACTACAAAATTGATGATTATTTAAATGACAAAAATGTCAAATAAATAACTTAATTCTTTGAAATCTTACTATAGCTTTGTATACTTTATTTAAGTACCTAGTTTAAGGACACATTGTTATATTTGAAAAGAGTAAGTGTCGAGTTTCTTGCCGGTTCTTCTCGACATGATCAACATTCCGAACACGGCGGTAGAATACTTTATTTGTACTGACTATTCATAAGTGCTTTTGTGAAGCTTACATGAATAAAGATATTTTCTATTTTTCTATTTTCTATTTTTTCTATTTTTCTATACGCCCCTCTGGTTTGAAGCCCGTGATCTGTCTCCCTCGAATTGGCTACTTGACAGTTTTTGAAAAAGTATTGTAAAATGTGCGCCCGTTCATTTTATATCCCAAACAATTCGATTTATCTGAAAAAAATGTAAATAACCAGAGAAAAATAAGAATTTGTGTAACACATTTAAAAAGCCCGCGAAAACGCCAAGTCTCGTCACTGTTGCAATTATGACGTCAACGTTCTAGAAAACGAACCGATATGCATAGGAACGACTTAATTTAGATAAACGGAAAATGTTTCAATATATTCTTAATACGATTAGAGACACAATAATTCAATTTAATCGGTAAAATAATCATTGCTTCGCCACATTAAAATAAATAATTTTCGTCGACAGCTGTCATTTCCGAATTGCAATGGTGGTTTCCGTTTCGGTTCTTTTGTTCCACAGATAAAAAAAGTAAAATTTATTTTGCAAAAATAAAATACTAAATATGCTTTTAAATAAAAAATGAAAATGTAAAATTATTACTTAACTAATAAGCTAACATATCTAACACTTCTCATATTTTATTGTTAACACTGTCAAGTAGCCAATTGAAGGAATAGATGGGCGAGGTTAGGATCGTCCTCGTTCTTACGGAGCGGGGGATTCCCACAAACACCGCTGTCGTGCCCACAGCAGCTGTACGGTACTACAGGTATTTTCCCCACCGCAAAAAAGGTGACAAACTTTCGAAAGGTAATATAAATAATTTTACACTTAATACTCTCCTCTCTAAACTTTGCCTTTCCCATCAGGGCAACTTTAAGTTAGACCCGCAACTAAACACCTAAGCTGCAACTGGCTGCCACGGGTACCTAACTCATCACTCCATTCGTTCCAAGATGGAGCGAATAAGAAACGGTAACACCATTCTTCTAAGTGAAGTGAAATAATTATTATGAATATGATTATCTAAAAAAAAACATAACAGTGCTAAAGTTTTTTTCAGATAATATATATAGGTATCTACGATTACTAAAGTAATATAAGAGGTCAACATTGTTAGCTATTTCTACTAAAGTAATGAATTAGTTGCTATCGTCTTACTTCTTAATTACTTACAATAAATACTGTTCTACCCGCGAGGTCAAAGTAAAGCACAGTTCTGTTCTCACTATGTTGCACCTAAAACAATGATTAGTACAATTATACCAATACTACCTCGTATAGTAGGTACAATCTACCGGTATGTATACAAATTACAAAATAATTTCACTAAAAAACGTTTCAGTGTAAAAAAACTTAAGAATGTGTGTTTAATTTATGTTTTAATGCACACATAGGCATTGCATTAAGATTTTCGTATTCCATTAAGTAATAACAACTAAGTTATGTCACGAGTGACCCGTTAACCTATTTTCAATGAGCAACCTCTTGTTTTAAAGTTGGTTAAAAGGGAATTTTGGTTAAATAGAGACTTAGAAAATAAACATACCTCTTGTATTTGTTTTGGCGTTGCGGTCACTCCAGTCGAGTTTCCATAAACCTGTTTAGAAAATATTTGTAAGGTCAGCTAAGCAAGCGTGTTAGTTACCAAGGTAATGTGGTAAAAATTACCACCGATTCGTATTGCATTTTCATATGCGAAGCTCCAGCAAGCATACGCCCAGATAGTATAAAATAATATTGGACAACATCACATACATTGCTCTGATTCTGTGGAAAGTAGCGCAAGCAATTGTGTTACAGAAACAATGACGGTACTACACTCAAACCTGAGACAACATAGAAATATCCGTTTTCCATATTGACCCGGGAACGAATCCGAGTCCTCAAGCCCGCCCTGCTCGGCTCGCTCGATTACACACGTACTTAATTAATTTTATTGTCACCTAACTAATCAAACTAGACTACTATCTATAGTTAGAACTGCTACTTCAAAATATCTAAGAAGTTGTTGAATTGACAAATTTTGTGAATAATACTGGGTTCCGAACCGCTAGTATAGTATTTTTTCATTCTGGAGACCGGCCGGCTGATGCAGTAAGGGGGACCTCAGTCGGCATTGCACCCGCGGTCTCCACAGCGAAGTGGGGGCGGTCCAGTTGGATCAGACCCCCCACCCCTCGACCCCTGCACATTTCCGCGTGAATGGCGATTCCGCCGGTGGTGTTGTGATAAATCAGGTTGATCCGATTTCCGACAATACCACCACTCAGGCAATGAGGTCCAATTGGGGTGTTTTATTGGGTAGTCCCGCCTCATTCAGAAAGTTCCATACACGCCGCGTCATCTCCCCCAGGTGACGGTGCGACATTGCGTTTTTTTGTCGTTTGTGAATCACAGTTACTTTAAAATATATACCTATGTCTCCCAACAACGGCCCGAGCCGAGGTCCGAGCCCCGCTATTTTTTTTTTATATTGCACTTCAAGATTGACCTCATCCCACCTGATGTTAAGTGGTAATGGGGTCCTAGCTTAAGGGTGACAAGGTAATAAATCTGTTACTGGACTTGTCACCCTTACCTTGAAGGCTTGACCCCTGCTACTAACGTAGCACCCCCCAGGAGCTCTGGATACCTTACTCATACGCAGACACACAACAACGAAGTGATTGTTATTTGGCTGCGGTCTTCTGTAAGATGGATGTTTTTCACCAGTCGGGCTGTTCCAGTTCAAACGATAAATCGCTATGTCCTACCTCTCTTATATAGGATGCCGTCCGGCGGTTGTTTAAATTTTTAGAAGTGCGAGCCTAATAAATTTCGATGAAGGTAACTGCGGCCCTCATCTGTAGTGAGTTAGAAAAAAATACTACGAGACCGAAACTTGTAACTATTAAAGCTTTTAATACTTACCTGAGTACTCCTCGAGTTTACTATGAAAATAACCACAACAAACAAAGTAACTCTCATTGTCTTCTACGTGCAATATTTGGAAAATAACTGCTGTCTAGTTCCGAAGACCTTTTAATTAAAAAATAATTAATGCTTCAATTTGTTCTGTCCACCGTCATTGCTGGGATTAGTTCTGGTTAAACATAATTACTTATCTGTTAACGGTACGGTCAACACCACGTCAAGGGTAATACTTGCAGTTCAATATTAGTTGTTATGCGGTCGGCATTTTTATTGGTCAATAAATCAGCCGTTAGCCCAAAATCGGGGACTTCCCGCATGCGGGCCTCAACGATAAATTTTAGAGAATATGGCACTAAAAAGAACAAAAAATACAAAATAATAAAAAAAAAACTTATGAAACGAGTCTTCAAATGTTGTGGATTTTGCCATAAACATGGTAGTCCGGATCAATAGTGTCTGTAAGTGCAACCACGTATTTAGTAATCAAAACAATCGGCTAAATAAACTAGAGTCCAAGCCACGCCCCATCCCAATTAAAAAAAAAATGTCAAAACAATTGTCAAATATTTTCTATCCTTCCATTCAATGAAATTCACGAAAACAAATAAAGTAATTAAACATTTTAAAAACTCTATCGACTTATTTATTTTGATTGTGAGCTCATCATCTTCATTAACAATCATCCAAAATAAAGGTTTTACTGTTACCATATGGTTACATGAAATGTGAAACTTTGTTTTGAAAAATATGTTTTGATTACATCGCCTGAGCAAGATGTCTTCAAATTTGGAAAGCGAGGACCTTGAAAATGTCCAATTGGTGCGAATGGAAGATGTGCAGCCGTCTCGGGAGTGGTCTAGTGAGGAAGTAGTTATCAAGGATGAGGGGGTGGTTGAAGAAGATATGTATTTAGTGAAGGAAGAAGAGTTGGAAACTTGTATCGTGGATGACTTGGAATATGACAATGAGTGTGTAGTAGACGGTAATGATGAAGACCCGAACATTGGGAGCATGGTGTCAGTACATTCTGAGGAATTGTCAGGCGACAACAGTACTTCAGAGCTGATTGTGCCAGAAATTATAGCGCCAAAGAAATTTGTTGAGGTGAGTTAACAAACGTCAGTATTAAGTTAAATTACTGCATTGAACTAAACCCGGCATGGGAAGCCAAATCTCAAGGCTATAATAATGGCTATCAAACATAATTTCTAAGATGTTTCAAAAATGTCGAAAAAATACCGTTTTGTGTCTACCTCAAATGCATTTAACTATTTTATAGGTTAATTTTGGCTATTTGAAATATAGGTTTTCTTTTAATTTAATTTAATTGTGAAAATTTTTAAGTTGTTTTTTTTCATACAATTGTTTAGGATTAGTTTATATGGTAAGCAATCTAAATAGAATTTAGAATTACAGTACTATTAATAATTCTAGAATAATAATACAAGTTTAATTATATTTTTAAAATATAAACAATAAAAAAATAAATTTAATATAGAAGTAGTTGTATATTTTGTATCATCATTTAATTATAAAACTCAGCTGACAAACAGATAAAAGATATAAACTTCTTCTTGCTTTAAACCACCATGCAAAACATAATTTAGTTGCCTTGTGTTATTGAATACTTTGCAATCGATTTTTTTTTTTTATATTGCACTTCAAGATTCCTCACCCCACCTGATGTTAAGTGGTAATGAGGTCCTAGCTTAAGGGCGACAAGTACAGCACAATAAAGCTATTACTGGACTTGTCACCCTTACCTTGAAGGCTTGACTCCTGCTACCCACACCCCCCAGGAGCTCTGGAAACCTTACTCAAACGCAGGAACACAACAACACCGAAGTGATTGTACTTTATTTAAATTATAATTGTGTGTTTCAGGACACAAGTCTAATAATTAGAAAAACAACTGGGCCAGCAAGCTGGCCAACTTTAGAAATCTTGCCTGGCGGAGTGATAAATCACTTAGAAAAGCATGAAGACGATCCTCACATTGACTTGGCTAAAAAGAGCGGTGAGATGGTGTATGCGTGCGCTAAGTGCCCACAACAGTTTCAATACCTTTGCGGTTTGGTGCAACATGTGCGGTGGCATACGTTACAACAGAAAAAAGAGAAGGAGCTATGTGATATATACCCAATGCGTAATTTTCAAAGTAAGTTTATAATTTTAATATTTTTATTTAAATTTTAGTCATGTACACAAAATATGTTACAATAATAGTAAAATTAAAAATTGTAATCAATTTTAATACAACTCTTTTTCAGAGTACATGGGTATTGCTACTCATTCTATTTTAATAAAAAAAAATTTTTCGCACTCTATTGATTGGTAGACACAAAGAATATCATAACAAAATTATAAAAAAATAGATCCGTATTTAAAAGATCCACCCAGCAGTAATGGATACACACACAAATCTTTCTTCTGTGATACGGATATCTGGCACATCACTAGTATTGTTGTAACACCGTTGGTTGTTCCAATACCACAAGTACCTAAACTACTTATTTTAGTATCACTTACATAATTGTGGACGATTTTGTCTGATCTTCGTATACTAGCTGTGCCCGCGACTTCGTTCGCGTGGACTACATCCTTTCATGGTGGGTTTTACCCCTATCTCCCCTCATATTCAAAACAAAAAGTAGCTATATTTGTGCCAACTTTCATATCTCTAACTTAAAAATAAACATTTTCCCATATAAACTTTCAAAGGTCGCATTACCCCTCCCCCCCCCCCTTACATTTTAACAAAAAGTAGCCTATGTCCGTTCTTGAGGTTCAATGTATACCTATGCCAAATTTCATCAAAATCGGTTGAGAGGTTTAAGCGGGAAAGCGTAACAGACAGACAGACAGAGTTACTTTCGCATTTATAATATTAGTAGGGATATTTTGAGAAACATGTTTTTTTTATATTTTAAAGAAACAAAAAAAAATTATCTCCCCTTGTGGTGTGGAGCTCGAACCCACGACCTTCACGTATCGCACGTGCTGCTCTATGCTCCAACTGAGCTAACTATCGTAGGCGATGAATTGTTTCTATTTTATTGACCTTTTACAGTCCTAGCATATGCAACGCGACTAAATTTTATCCCGCTCTTAACAACCGTCAAAATCGATTGAAGTCGAGTCAACTGCTGATTGGCGGAAAATACGAGTGCGGTGTGCTATTAGCCATAGCTGGGCACCGTTAATCAAACAGTTAACTACGTTAATCGTTGATCCGTTACTAAAAAAGTTAGCTTCGTTAAACGTTAAAGCGTTACATTTCTAAAGAATTAACGCAAGTTAACGTTAATCATTAATCCGTTAAAATATAATGGAATCCGAAATCTAAAAAATGGACCAGACCTGGAATCGGATTCCATGTCTTCCATGATAGGAATTTAGTAAAACGCTACGATGCGTTTCAATAAAAAAATAAGATATGAAACTTCCATTTGGAAACCCTTTTAGTTTCCCTACGGTTTACGGAGAATCCCCCGATTGTATTAGTCTTTTTTTAAAAGAATGAGGGAGGGGTGTACTGAAAAACGTAACGGTGCGTTATTATATATTAAACCCACGACGGTAAAAATTGGAGAAAAATAACTCAAAACCCCCGACTTTACCCAATAATTATGTAACGAAATATTATAATGGACGTAAAAATACTTTCTAAAAAAGGGTTGATATCTTGAGAAATCGGTAATAGATATACTTAAGTACCCAAACAATGAATATCGATGTTTACAGTTTTTTCCTAACGTGTCTGTTTCTCGAAGATATACTTACGAGTAAATGTAGCGATAATAATTTTACCATAATACATAACCGAAGAATATCCGTCAGGGGCTGCCTTTCGTATATGAAATTTCGACAAAAATTTAATCATACTCATAAGTGTATTTTATGTCATCGTTAAACATCTACAATTCTTCAATAATTGTATTCACGTCACTAGAAAATCTTTTGCTGGGTTAATGGCAGCCCCCAATACTCTTGAGACCATAATATTTTTTGAAATCGGACAATTCGTTTTAATATTATTGCCATATTATTTTGCACTAATATTGTAGCGCCCTCTAGTGAGTTACATATGTAATTTTTATTATTTGGGAACATGCATTTAAGCTACCACGTTAGTGTTGCCTAATAATCGATTATCGATTCCCCCCCCTAAAAATATAACAATCGATATGACAATCGATAGTATCGATATCATCGATAGTATTGTGTAATCTAAACAATTATTATCTTAAAATCGATTACATCGATAGTATCGCTTGAAAACTTGATATCGATATAATTGATTATATTGTATTTGACTACGCATTATAATCGATTAATCCATTATATCTAATAAATATAGGTATCGATATAATCCATTATATCTAATAAATATAGGTATCGATATAATCGATTATATTGATATTATCGATACTATCGATTGTTAGATTATTTGGGCCCCTTTTGAATAATCAATTAATAATCGATATACAATTGAATCGACGGCAACACTATACCACGTACACATTTTTGAAAACAGAATTGTAATCGGACATTTCGTTTTGATTATATTGCAACATTGTTTTACACTAATATTGTGGCGCCCTCTAGTGCGTTACATACATAACACCTGTCTAAGAACATGAACTCATCAAACACAAACCCGTTATTGAAAACCGCATCAAATCGGATTATTAGTTTAGAAGATAGGTGGCAACATTACTTTGCACAAACGCACACACAAACATCACCCTAAATGCATATATCTGCTCCGTTTCGTTGTGGGTAAAAATGAATCTATTCGCAGCTTTCTCACACGCACTCGTATTTCACTCGCGGTGCCATGCGGTTGATAGTAGGCATTGGATTAACGATTAACGGACTTCAATATTATTAACGGAAGTTAATGAGTCCGTTAACAGTTTTTCAAGTTAACTTGAAAGTTAATCAGTTACTCAAAATGTTAACTTCGTTAATTAACGATTAACGGATTAACGAGTTAATGCCCACCTATGCTATTAGCCAATCAACAGTATCGAAACATTTGTCGTCTAATGCGATAAATTTGACGTATTGCGTATGCTAGGCCTGATAGCCTCCGGTAAGTGCCCTCTGCCGAATATGTTTAGAACAACATACTTAACTTCTTTTTTTTTATTTCCAGCCAATCGCACACGAGGTGCCGCTCGCGGGCCAAAGAAGAACTACGTCTGTTTAAGAACCGAAGCGGCCTCCTCGCCTTTGGTCATCAAGACATACAAGAAATTAGTGAAGATAAAACCAAAGAAATCTAAATCATAGCCTAAGTTTGTTGATTGTTTTTAAGATAAATTTTATTGTTAGAAACACAAGATAAAGGTAGGTTGTCTAAAAGGAATGCGCCAGTCAATATTGTGGTAGGTATTTATTTTGCACTTATTGATAATATAATTGATCTGGAATACTTATGAGGATGTCTGTCTCGGATTTAACATAAAGCTTAAGCTTGGGACAGCGATATTAAGGTGGCAGCAAAATTGGCCTAAAATTCGGTGCAGACAAACAGACAAACAGACAACACTTTGGACTTTGTACCGCCCTTAATGTCTTCTGCATAAGAACTAATATAGAACAAGTGTCGACCTGGGCTTGCTGTAAACATAAACACAACAAACACAGAAAGACAACAAACATCATATATTTAGCGACTTAAATTTGGATTCTATTATCTTTGTTTTTATTCAACAATGCGTTTGTTTACAAACTGTGTTCGTTAATAAGGAGATAAAAATCCATGTTTACCTAATGAGACCAGTAGGTATTGTTTGCTTCAAAACCCTTTTGCAAATATATCTCTTCTTATCGTTGCCCCTGGTCGCGCATAAACAAGTCCGTATTTTTTTATTTTGCACTTCAAGATTGACCTCATCCCACCTGATGTTAGGTGGTAATGAGGCCCTTTTTTTTTGACGGGGAGAAATGCATTGACGCACCGTAACGCCACCCTGAGGGGGGTGACAGCGTGTGTGGGACTCCCTGCCCTGAGAAGGGCAGGATGGTAATGAGGCCCTAGGTTAAGGGCGACAAGTACATAATTTATTGCAAACTAGGGTACGCGACTGCGTAGGTCACAATTATTATAAAACATCGCCTTTTTTAATTTGATAACTACGCATCGCGTCGCGTTTTAAGTTTACTTAGGACACAGACAAAGGCGGCATTAAGTTTAAAGTGCATTGTCCTATTTGTAACTGTATTGTAATTTTTAAGAAGCAGCTAGTGGATGGTAGTGTTGCCGTCGATTCGATTGTGTATCGATTATTAATCGATTATGCAAAAGGGGCCCAAATTATCTAACAGTCGATATCACAGTACCTACCTATCTTCAGCTAATATAATCGATTATAATGCGTAACCAAATACAATATAATCGATATCAAGTTTTGAAGCGATACTGTAAGCGATATATAATCGATTATATCGATAGTCCAATCGATTTTTAGATTATTTGGGGAGGGTTAATCGATTATCCGGCAACACTAGTGGATGGGGGACCATCCCCATAGTTATTATATTTAAATTTACCACCGCACTGATGCTCAAACTTATTTTTAACAAAAATGATGAATTATGATTTCTCACAACTCCCATAGTTTATTTTTAATTTAACCAGTTTTTTTAATTATGTCAAAATCTTTGTTATATGCATGAAGTGGTGTGTATATGTGTTTTTTTTGTGTAATTTAGGAGATGTCTTAAAGTATTTTAGCTGTAAAATTTATATGTACAGGGTGTCCTATGAACTAAGATTGTTTAGGCTTTTAGCAATTTGATTAAACAGATTTTTGACTAATCATAATTTGAAAATTAAAGAGGATTGTGGCATTCAAACTTTAGGATTAAGTGGAGACAGTGTGGCTACATCATAAACAATGCGAAACTTGGTAAATCTGACGTCATTTAATGGGATGAGCCATGCGAGTAAATTTTATTGCGCTCTTAACAAATGTCAAAGTCGATAAAATAGCTGCTAATTGGCTGAAATTACGAATGCGGTGTGCTATCCAATCAACGGTCAGGCCTAGCATGCGCCACGCGAGTAAATTTTATCGCGTTCTTCAGAAATGTCAAAATCAATGCGTCAGCTGCTGATTGGCTTAAAATACAAGTACAGTGTACTATCATATCACCCAATTAACGGTATAGAAAATTTGTCGTTTCTTGCGAGAAATTTGACGTATTGCGCATGCTAGGCCTAGGTGTCGAAACTTTTGTCGCCTCATGCGAGAAATTTTACATATTTACGCATGCTAGTGAGGTTGGAAGTATACACAGTGCCGTAACTAGGGCGGTGCCAGCAGTGCCCAGGCACAGGGCGCAGAAATGACCAGACTAGTATCTAGTTTCATCTCATGCATGGTAGCTGGTAGTTAAATTTTGTTTTATTGCGAACATGGTGTGGACGCGACCTACTGTCCACATTTGTCCATTTTATTTTCAGAGCCTGGTTAGAGCATTTTTCAGGGGCGCAGTTTTGAAAGCTCGCACCGGCATAAAAGGCTAGTTACGGCACTGAGTATACAATCATAATTTTGTCAAGTTATTTATATTTATGTGCATTTTTCAGGTCATTTTTTTAATTAGAACAGAGTTAGGTTGATGGGACAGCCTTTCTATATCTTGGCTACATTCTTGAAATGTAAGTAGTTACTACTTATTTGAAAAATATTTTTTGAGATTTTGTGAAGTGCCTAATAATATTACATTTCTTTTACGTAATGGTTGTATTTAGTAGAAAAACAAATTCAATGTTTTACGTTTTCAAATTATTCGTTTATCGATTTAAGTTTTACTGAGATTTGTAAATTATCCATTTGTTAGAAAAAAATGTTTAATATCATTATGTTTACTTATCTATTCAGAAAAAGCTTGTTTGTTTTGTTGTTGGACATGTTACTAATGAAAATGAATATTTAAAACGATAAGGCCTAATTTTACGAACCATTTTATAAGAGTCCAAAGCACATTAAGTGATAGTTTATAATTTTTAAAGAATTTTTCGTTATAGGTTAGATATATTTTATTAGAAAAGTTTATTGTATCTATGGAAAAACATAGCTTAATTACAACCCGTAATTCCAAACTGAACTAAATAAAGTCAATATGAATTAATTTCAATAATTACTTGCTTGTCGCCATTTTAATTTATATTTTAACGATTAAGAATAACAGCGATAAGAGCAAACCAGAATGATAAAAAAGTTAGTATAATCTTAAATCTACCCATCAACAAAAGTAATTAGAAACTATGACTCTTCCTATGTTACCTACATTAGAATCTTTTCGCTTTTTTCCATGATTTCATTAATGACTGTAATTTTGTTAAAATAACAAAATGGCGGACAGAAAAGAAACCAAATATTCTAACGCCTTTACACAAGTGAAGCACGTTGCAATAAAATAAAATAAAATATAAAAGGTAAATGTTATTTTAAACAATTTTAGTAGTTCAAAGAAAGCTTCCAAATAATACTAGTTTCAAGATGTTGAAAATATTGCTGTAATTATACTAAGTATGTTTTAATCCTTGTTAATCTTATCTAATATTTTATGAAGACCTGACCTTTCGTAATGTATAACGATATGAGAAAAGCAATTTGTTTTGTATAAGTCCTGTACGCTATGAGTAGGCATTTGCATCACATCTAATTCAAAGTGGAAACATTATTTGTTGCCCAATACGGTGAACAGCATGCGATATTAGTCCTTATGCTCACATCTTAAGGGCGGTGCAAAGTCTAAAGTGTACTCTGACGTGCTTTTGTTATGCATGTTTATTTGTTTTTGTTCACCACCAGACCACATATTCAATGAAACAATACACCATTCTTTATTCAAGAGTGTTTTAACTCCTTAAAAACTTAAGGGGGAAAAAAGGGAAATTGGTATAAACTTCGGTTAGGGAACAATATTAAAAAAAGGGGTTACGTATAGATTTTTATATAGCCTATATGGGGTCCCACTGCTGGGCAATGGGGTCCACCATACATATAGGGGTTCGTTCTCGTGTAGATAAGGCTTAGGCCGCACTATGGCTAAACCGCCCGATTTTGTGACTTAAATAAAGTAATTGAAGCGGCCTCACTGATGGTTTTTTGTCGCGACTGATATTAAAACCGTGTTTTGTTGCAGAATGTTTATGGGGAAAAAATCGAGCCAAATTTGTAGTCCATAGAACTTGTATTGGCGTTGCGGTTTTTAACCGTAGTGCCTGCTTTTCGGGCGGCTTCGAGTGTCACGATTTACCGCTTGCGGGAAAAAACCGTAGTACGGCCTCAGCCTAAAAGTTATTTAAATCTAACAACATTTATTAGTTTTCAATCTGAATATGTGGTTCCAAATAAAACTGTTCGTCAAAGTATTTATGTACGTATCTGTGGCCAGATGTGAATATCAAATGATGTTGATAAATATTATGCCAACCCATTATAAACACATAATGTTTGTGTTAAAGGGGCCACTAAATGAATGTGTTAGGTCAATTAAGAGATCTAAATTAAAATTTGTTATAAAATAAAAGTTTTATTGATTTTTAAAATATAGTTTGACTATTTCAACAAATACACCTGTTCAATTTAACTGTAACAAAGATGTACTAACGATTTGCAATCACATATCCTTAGATAATAATTTATTTTCTCCACAAATCAAGCTTGATGATCAATTTCTGATCAACATGTTAATTAATTTCATGTGCACAAAAAATGTATTCTTAATACATAATTGCATGTGATGAATATGATTTCCTATATCAGTCTTTTTAATTGCTTCAGTTCAGTTTCTTTCGCTAATAACTTTTCCTTATCCAATAGTTTCGTCCATTCATTCACTGAACTCAAATATTGGGCACTATTCAATTTATTATTAAGCTTCAATATAGTATCTTCTAATTTAACGATTTTCTTTAACAGTTTACCTTTTGCCGCTGTGATAGCGCTGTCTGCGTTTTCGCCAATAATTTCTACACTCACTCTTGTGTCTTTATCTAAAACTCCACTTACACAATTCTTAATGGAATCTACATCGAATTGTAGAAGTCCGCATCTTGTTAAATTTAAAACGACTCTTTCGTTGTATTTGATGTCTGACAATAGTTCTTCGTCGTTCGTTTCAACTTGTATCGAAGGCCTGTGTTTGTTCGAGATGCCATAAAACCCTTTCAATTCTCTGACTAGATTGATTGCACTCAACAGTTTCCCGACTTTTGTTTCTAAATCAACATTTTTCCTGGCAACAAAATCTTCCGTTTTCGGAAAGTCGTAATACGGTTGATTGCCGTCGTTAAAGTTTACAACGATGTTTCTTTGAAAGGCCGGGATTTTGGGGATAAGTTCGTCAGTCAAATATACCATGAAAGGAGCGAGGCATCTCAAAGATGTATTCAAGACTGCCGATAGCGTATGCGCGTGGGCGAATCCAATTTTGCTATTGCTACTCTCGAAGCCTGGCTTAGTCGCTTCTAAATACACATCGCAGAAATCATTGTAAATGAGAGTTCTTAATGCTTTAGTTGCTATGTGGAAATCGTACGAATCCATGGCAGTGTTCACTTTTTCAACCATATCTGCGAGTTTACTTAAAATCCACTTGTCAAAATATGTCAGATCTTCATCAGATATTCTGTCCTGAACGACATTAAGTTTGTTGAACGAGAGTTGCGTGTATTTAATGCTTTGCCAGATCTTGTTGCAGAATAGCTTGTTAGCGTGACACATATTAATGTCAAAGTTAACAAAATGCGACTTTATATCGTGAGACAGAAGAGTGAATCTCAAAGCGTCAACGCCGCATTGAGGAATGCCTCCTGTATTAGAAAAGTTGCTCTTATGAAAAGCGTGAGCTTTCCGCATCTCATCAGCGTTTAAAATACCGTTTTTATGCATTTCTTCCGTTTTTATTTTGAGTTTCTCCATTGATATACCTTCGATTACGTCAATTGGATCGATAACATTGCCTTTGCTCTTTGACATTTTTGCTCCTTTGTTGTCGCAAATAATTCCGTGCAACAAAACATTGTTGAATGGAGATTTACCCGTTAGTTCCGTTCCGAGAATCACCATTCTGTGGACCCAAAATCCTAATATGTCGTGTCCCGTTGCCATAAGATCTAAGGGATAGAATTCTCTGTAGTCTTCACTGTACAAATGCTCAGGCCAGCCTAACGCTGCGAACGGATATATTCCAGACGAGAACCACGTGTCCAAGACGTCTGTATCTCTCTCAGTTCTAATTTCGCTCGGAAGGGTCCTAAGATGAATAGCCGCCTGCTTCTGCGCAGACTTCTCGTCGTTAGCCGCTATCCAAACGACATTTTTCTCTGCACTACATTTGTACGCTGGAATCTGATGGCCCCACCACAATTGTCGCGATACGCACCAGTCTCTGTCGTCTCCCGTCCAATCCAGCCAATTTTTGACGAACTTCTCAGGCTCAATCTTCAACTTACCATTTTTCACCATTTGGGAAGCTCTCTCGTTCATAACGCTGCAGGATAGGAACCACTGTTCTTTCGGCAAGTATTCTATGATGTCGCCGGTTCGACTACACAAGGGCAGAGTCATTTTGTGGGGTGCGACAGTTTTGAGGAGGCCCATGTTTATCAACGCTTGCACTAATATTTCTCTGCAGTCATACTTTTTGAGGTCGTTGTATTGGCCGGCGTTTTGCATTCGCCCTTCCTCGTTTATGACTTGGAGGAGGGGTAAGTGGTGGTGTTTCGCGATCTGGTAGTCGACCTTGCTGTGCGCGGGAGTTATTTTTACAGCGCCGGTACCGAATTCCATGTCGACGAAATCGTCCGCTATTATCGGGATGGTGGCGTCTCGGAAAGGGTGTACTGCGCGTTTACCTATCAAGTTTTTGTACCTGAAATTAAAAAAAAAATCCAGATCTAACCAAATGTTTGAAAATCACAAAAAGTCATTAAATACAATACTAATAGCTGAATTCTTCTTGTGAAGCAACTATTAAATTTAATTAATCTACACAGTAAACGAATGGTCCACTGCAATAATGATGAATGTCCAAAATATTAAAATCTAAATGATCGACGTCTTTCGATCACTTCTCACAAGCAGCAGTAGTATTTTACAAACTAGACAATATCACTACCAGTCCAGAGATAAAAATATTTCTTATATTTGACTACACATCTAGAAAGCTCAGTGTCCCAGGTTTTCACAGCAATTGGCTACTTGACAGTGTTAACAATAAAATATGAAAAGTGTTAGATATGTTAGCTTATTAGTTAAGTAATCATTTTACATTTTTACTTTTTAATTAAAAGCATAGTTAGTATTTTATTTTTGCAAAATAAATTTTAGTTTTTTTATCTGTGGAACAAAAGAACCGAAACGGAAACCACCATTGCAATTCGGAAATGACAGCTGTCGGCGAAAATTATTTATTTTAATGTGGCGAAACAATGATTATTTTACCGATTAAATTGAATTATTGTGTCTCTAATCGTATAAAGAATTTATTGAAAAAATTTCCGTTTATCTTAATTAAGTCGTTCCTATGCGTATCGGTTCGTTGTCTAGCACGTTGACGTCATAATTGCAAGAATGAAGCGACTAGGCGTTTTCGCGCGCTTTTTAAATGTGTTACACAAAATCTTATTTTTCTCTGGTTATTTAGATTATTTCCAGATAAATCGAATTGCTTGGGATATAAAATGAACGGGCGCACATTTTACAATACTTTTTCAAAAACTGTCAAGTAGCCAATTAGGTTGAGTTTTGTACAACGTTTATAAATAAAAGATGTTCAACATTGCAGTGAATCCTTCAAATATAAAATGGAAGAAGAATCATTAAATTAACTAAAATTAAGTTTGCAGTGCGAAAAACCCACCTCTTATCATGAGGATGCACTGCTATAGCCGTATCACCCAACATTGTTTCCGGCATGGTTGTTGCGACTACAATCTCATCATTACTGTCAAAGATTTTGTATGAGAAAGTGAAGAGCTGACCAAACTTTAGAGGTCTATTATACCCCGGCACTTGTCTTTCACTAGCTCCTTCTATGGTTGCATTCTCAACTTCGATATCCGATACGGTAGATTTTAATGCGTTACACCAATTGACTAGAGCTTTTTTCCTATAGACTAAACCTTTCTGGAACAGTTTTATGAATGCGGTGTTGACTGCGTTTGTGTGCGCTGGATCCATAGTGAACATTTGCCGGGACCAGTCCAGAGAGCAGCCAAGTGTCCTCAGCTGGCTACAGATTGTATCACCGTGTTTCTCTTTCCATTTCCATACTTCATTGACAAATTTCTCCCTGCCAATCTGGAGACGTTGCATGCCTCTTTTGCTTTCTAAGTACTTTTCTACGACTCCCTGCAAATGAAGAAATAATGTGATTTCATTATAAGAGCATTAAGACATATATTCTATTGTAAATTTTACTCAGTATTTTTAGATCTTGCCATTGGGGTGATGAAAGCATACACAAATAATTTAAAGGTGTAAAAGGGGCCTTCCTTAAATTATTTTAGGATAATTCCTTAATAAAACAATATAAATAGGATAAAAACGTACATTTTATACTTATGGACCACAGATATTTAAGAATGGAAGTTTTAGGTTTCAATCACTTCAAGTCGTTCAAATTCACAATGGCAGTATTAATGATGTAAGGTTCCATTTACCTGTGTAGCGATACCAGCATGATCCGTGCCTGGCAGCCAAAGGACATTGAACCCTTGAGACCTTTTTCTTCTCACTATCACATCTTGCACAGTGCAAGCCAATGCATGACCTGCAATTAACAATATAGCCAGCATGATATTACGATGAGCAATTTAACAAAATAGATGTATTTTTTTTTTAATGGACTCTATCTCGTGTCTCTAGATAACGCGATGATTCTGCCAATGTCAAGTATTTAGAGAGACACATTATTTTATGAAAAACGCGCGGTGGTGAGAGCTAATTCATTTCTGAAATGAGATCTTCATTCTCTCAACCTAAAACAGAGAAGTACGACACAATATAGACAACACAACATTAGAAGTGGCATAGAGAGAGAGAGTTAATCATTATAATTGTAAAAAATTGGATTTCCTTTGAAACTTAAAAGATGCATATTTGTAATAATTGGGAACCAAAATTAGGTCATCATGCGCACCATGATCAACACTGATTTATAACTAGGCCAATTGGGAAGGAATACTAACATACAAAGTTATGTGTGAAATCTAACCTAAATGCAACTTTCCCGTGACGTTTGGCGGCGGTAGAACCATGCTGAAAGGGGGCTTTTCGCTCGTGTTCTCCGCCTTGAACAAGCCTTTCCACTCCCATTCATCATACTTGTCTTTTTCCACCAACTCCGGTCGGTACGCCGCCGCAGACAAATTATCATTCATAACTATCGTTGTAGTCGTCGAAATGCATCGCCGGGAAATATTTAAATATGAAACTAAGAAATTTCGGAGCCGTGATAGCATTTTTATTCAATTTTTTTTATTATTTGGAAATTTAACGAACAAGACGATTTTTGCGGAAAAATAAAACTGTTCTGTCAACAACTGTCAATTTGCATTTCGTTTCGTTTTACTGAATTTGGCATGACAGTCTAGTTGTTCAACGATCAAATTATAACCCAATTTTTAAGCAGTCCCATATATTTTGCCAAAACGAGATCAAGACAATTCAAACATGAGTTGTCTTAATCAATTTTCTATGTGTATGTCTATTTTCCAGCTGTGAAAACATTAATGTATTTTGTCCCCAACCTGAAATAGTGGTTCCATCTATCGCGTGATAAGCCCCTCCCCCTCCCACCGAGTTCTCAATGGAATAGAGGCCTGAATAAAGATAATACTGAATTACCTATTAATCATTTTTCAAAATTAAGTTCACCGATAAGTGCAGACGATTTACATTACTGGGTGATGTTTACTGATATTTACTGGGAGGGAGGACACCAAATTAGAACCAAGCCAACACGCATAAATAAAAAACAACAAACATTTTCTATATTTTTATTATTTAAAAGAATTGACGATACAAAGCTTACAGGAATATATTACGTAGCACTCCAAATCGAGTCTTACAAAATTATCACAATACATATATTCGAAAACCTATTAGGCCCAATTAGGTAAATACCCACATAATTTATCAAAATGAAACCAGACAATAATACGATCGCTTGGCGATTCTTTTCACATTTTAATGTATAAGTGGCTGGTAGCATTTTCCGCTGGGCGGCGCCAGTTTCTTAACTACTTCCTTTTAGAACTACCCTCAATTAGGGCACACACATTAGGGCGCTTAATTCAGCGATAATTACATTCTGTTCTCAACTCACATCTTCAGCACCTCTATCAAGCTGCCCCATTGAAATAGTTAAAGAAAACAAGCAAGCTCATAAATCTAACTGGTGGTCTAACAGAAATCTAAGTAACTGTAAATGAACCAGATATTGGCTATTTTGTGCTCTAAATTTTACATTGGTGATTTGTCACAGTAAACGTAAAACGTAAGTTTACAAAAGACAGAAACTTAAAATCGACGAAACTAGGTCCATAATTCTGCAAATGAGATAAAAAGTAGGTATGTATCAAAATCTTAAGTCTAATTATTTTATAGACACTCAATAGGTATATAATGTGCCTAAAGCACAGAAACTTAGCAAATTATATGAAGTATATTCTTCCAAGCTAAAGCAAATACCATGGGCCATGGTATTAAGACAAATAGAAATGATTGTTGTTTTTCGTCTCACTTAATATCAGGCTGAAACACTTTCACATCTCATTTTGTGAAAGACATATCAAATAAAATAGTGTTTATTTTTTAATATAAATCCAAGAGATCGTGAAAAGGATGATCATCATACTCAGATAAATAATACATTTAAGAAAATTCCTAATTTAATTACTTACTCGGTTTCCAAAACGTTTTTAATCAAGTATTAAGTTTAGGTATAAAGATCTAAAAATAAACTTTTTTTATGAATGGCATTACCATTGTTATTCTCAATAAATTCATGTCAAAGACAATCAAAGAAAATTAAGTTACAAAGACTACAGTCTCAATGTGTAGAAATAACCATTGAGAAAATCTATTCAGAGACTGAGGCCCCATCGTTGTAATTCCAGGCATGCACAGGGAAATACATCTGGAGGAGTGTTTTGTAGATATCCACATCTACGGGCATGAATGTGCAGAAGATGATCCGTTCCATGTCATCGTTGGCCTCGAGGAACTTCCTGGCTGTGCGCAGCGCGACGTGGCCCGCTAGTCGGTTGGGGAAGCCGTATATCCCAGTGGCGATGCAAGGGAATGCGATTGACTTGATTTTGTGCTCGTGGTGGAACGAGAGACTCTTCTCGTAACATTGAGTCAGGTCCCTGACGGAGCCATCCCGAGGGCCCACAGTGTGGATGACATCTGGAATTATTGATATATTGATGGTAAATAGCTCAAATTATGTAATATATATGTAGGTTTGGACTTTGATAGTACAATTCTGGGTTAAAAATGATTCGAAATGTTCTCGAAATCGAAATCTAGCAAATGTATTATACTACAATTAAAATGTATTATACTACAATTGTATAATACATTGGCATAAGTGGTAAAATATAATTCAATAAATGGGAAATCCATCAGACTAGTAAGTGGTCCACACATCTGTCCTATTGATAATGTTTTATACCCTGTAATAGGCTTTTTAACATAAGTCTCAAATTTGTAAAAAAGTAACAATAAATTGAGACAATTTATTGAAAATGTTAATACTTAACCTTGTAAGACCGAATGTTCTTTTAGCGAATGCTAGGCACGATTGATTCTCTGTTGTGTCTGGTTGTCTGGGTCTTACGACTTTAAGCCAACAAATGAATCTCCAAATGTGTCTCTTTTAAAAATCAACCAGAGGTAGATCTGAGCGAAATACATAACATTTGTAATAACTAATACAGACTTTCCTTATTTCTGACTGTTGAGGTGTATAGTAATATGATAGACTCACACTTTGCAGGAAGATTATATCCACCAGTGATCTTAGCCTCTCCTGTGGTGCAGCCATGGAGCGAGTTACACTCTTCCTGGAAATGTATACAAAATGCATTTAGCACAAGCACTTCATTTGTTACAGTATAAAAAAATTATAAATCCTAACTTTATGTAATTAACTACATGTTGTCCACAACTTCGCAAGTGTTATTTCAGGATAAATAGTAACCTATACGTTAATCTAGTATCTCATTCCTCTTTTTATCAAATTTAAGCCTTGGAAACTTCAAAAATATTGGACATCACATACATTGCTCTGATTCTGTGGTAAGTAGCTAAAGCACTTGTGTTACAGAAATCAGAAACAACGACGGTACTACAACACCCAGACCCGAGACAACACAGAAAAGTTTGTTTTCTATATTGACCCGACCGGGGATCGAACCCGGAACCTCAGAGTCCGACAATCTTGCCTCCTGGCTACGGAGGTCGATAAAAATGTAACAAACATAAGTCTTGACATCTGTACATCCATATTCACATTTATAAATTGGTAGTAAGAGTATTAACTCTTAATATAATAGTAGCTGAGTAGAGTATAGGTATACATATTCTAGGAAATCACTTATAGAGGGCAATAGGCAATAGGCGAAGATTAGAAAATCCTTTCCAACTTCTAAGACCCAAGCATTAGCACAGAAATTTCATTTCATTATTTCCCTGCTTGGATCTACCCTTGCTAAGAGTACAAAATGAGCATTTGATGAAGCAGAAATCAGCCAACTTGTACCTGGAGAAAAGGGCCAGCAGCTCTGTGAATAGCACCATCCACTCCACCACCAGCTATAAGTCTTGAATTAGCGGCATTCACAATTGCATCAATCTAAGAAAAAAAAGATGATTTTTTTTATATTTCACTTCAAGATTGACCTCATCCCACCTGATGTTATGTGGTAATGAGCTCCTAGCTTAAGGGTGACACATACAGCATAATAAAGCTGTTACTGGACTTGTCGCCCTTACCTTGAAAGCCTGACCCCTGCTACTAAAGTAGCACCTCCAAGAGCTCTGGAAACCTTACTCACACTCAAGTTGTGTTCCTGAGTGTGAGTAAGCTTAAGGGTGACACATACAGCATAATAAAGCTGTTACTGGACTAGTCACCTTTACCTTGAAGGCTTGAACCCTACTACTAATGTAGCACTCCCCAGGAGCTTTGGAAACCTTACTAACATGCAGGAACATAACACCTAAGTGATTGCTATTTGGCTGCAATCTTTAATTGTATATTAATTCAGTTAAAAATATTTGATTCATTTTACATTAATACACAGTTTAATTATCATTTGTGTACAAAGTCACAAAGCCAGTAGTAAAAATATAATTATATCAAGAAGTTAACAGAAAGTATGCCAGATCAAACCACATTGTTTCTGTGGAAGGTTTATGAAAAACTACTACTTATGTTCACAAATAAAATAATTTCAATGGTATGGGTGAAAACTTTACAAGTGCCATCTTAATTGAAATAAAATTTTACAATTCAATGAATTTGAAATCAAAATGTTTTTTAAAAAAACTATTCTGAAAACATAATATTTATTTCAGTTTGGCTTGAGTTGTTGGTTTAGAGCCTTGAAAATGATAAAATTCTTGTTTTTTAGTTAGGTATAGGAGAATTGTATCATATGCAAATAAAAAGGATATACCTATGTACTTCAATAAAATACTATGTCAATTTGGTGGACGCCATTGCGACCAATTACGCGAGACTAAGTTTTGTAAAAGAAGTTACTTTCCAAAATTTTGTTTATGATCAGTGGAATTACTTTAATACAATAGAACAACCTCTTACTGCTACATCCAAGTATTTTAATACTGAATAGTAAAGAACTGACTTATTTGAATTCCAAATGTTTATAGCGTGTCAAGTTATGTCGAATATCTCTAGTTAGGAACACTGATTATAGTCATTGTTTTAGTCACCTCAAGTTTGGTGATATCCCCTTGAAAGATAGACACTTTCTCAGACAGCTCCTTGTCCTTTGAGGAATCTAGTTTGATCTTCTGGAATTCGTTGAGGTCATCTAACGTGTGTTTAAGCATTTCGATCTCCCTGTGCCTGACAACAAACTTGCACCAAGGGTCAATTTTGTCAAGTATAATGTAATCTCCTGGTTTATATAACTTCCTCTTCTCCTCCAGAGGCATGTTTAAGACCTTATTCTTCTCGATTTTCCATTTCGTTTGCGTAGTCATCTTAACCAGAGAATATGACCGTACTTGTTGCGTTCGATAATTCCCAAACACAGTAAAAAAAATTTTAAGGCTCACCGGCAGGGGCATTTCCATTGCCGTGTTCTTTTGTTGTAAATTTGCATTAGTAGCTATTTAACGTTGAAGTAAATCTCATTTGCATAAAAAAAATCGTAAATTCAAATCTTTGATGGAAGCATATCAAAGTATACAAAAACACACTTGCAATGAAACATATCCAATTTGACATTGACGTTGACGTTGAGTTCTGAAGCTAGGGATGTTAATCGAACATTATATTTTTTATCGATTTTATTATTTTTATAGTACTATAGGGTTCAATTCCCGCACCGCAAGGGGAGATAATTTTTTTCTGTTTCTAATATTATATTTTTCAAATTCTGTTGAGTAAATACAAAATTCGCTCATATCAATAGCGCACATTGATGCCGAAAAACATAAAGAAATAGTTAAAAAAACATTTAAATTTTTAAACTTAAGTAGTAAAAACCGATGTATTTGGTAACTTGGGGAAAGATAAAAATTTTAACATTTATGATTCCAATAATATGCATTTGCTTCTTTTAGGTATTTTTTAAGGTTTATTATGATATATCAGTGGTCTGTTCCGGCTTTGAGAGAGAGAGTTTTTTACACTATGAAACATTTTATTTTATTTATTTAATTAAAAACTTTATTGCACAAAATAAAAAGTACAAAAGGCGGACTTAATGCTAGGAGCATTCTCTACCAATCAACCGTTGGGTGCGGTAACAGTAATATGTGAGTATAGATTACAACAAAATGAATACTAATAAATAGCAATAAATTAGACACCAGAATATTATATTCATTCAAAGGGACATGGTAAATTAATATAATAATAAAACAAAAAAATAATAGATACATATATCTAATAAAACAATATTATTTATATATAAATATATATGCAAATAAGTGAATACATAAAGAAAATCAAATTAAGCAAACGAAATTCTAAAAGAGGGGAAAGAACAGAAGAATTCACGGACTCTCATTTTAAAAATTCCCTTAGTCAGGGTTTGTCAAGTTTCGGTGGGCAGAGCGTTCCAAAGCTGGCTTGCTCAGTGAAAGACTTGGAGAAGAACTCGGTATGATGTCAAGGAATGCTTAAGCTGAAGTTGTCTGAGGAGCGAAGAGAACGGTCATGAGAAAGACAGAGGTATTGAAATTGTTACTTAAGATAAGACGTGGACAGTAGATTGTTGAGAATATTGAATAGCAGGCAAAGAATCCTAGTGTTTCTCCGTTTACGTATCGGAAGCCATTTAAGTTGGTTGCGAAAACTGGAAATGTGATCGTACTTACGTAGCCCAAAGATGAATCTAATACAGTTGTTAAGGAGACGATCGAGTTTTTTAACCAGGATTTCGGAGATATCTGGATAACATGCGTCAGCGTAGTCAATAATAGGTAAAAATAGGGGTACACAAGTAAAAGTTTACTGGTGAAAGGAAGAAAAAATTTCAAACGATAAAGACTCCTCAGACAAGCAAACACCTTGCGGCTAATCTCAGTAATATAAACGGACCAACTCAAGTTTGAGTCCATATGAAGACCAAGATTTTTTACGGACTCACAGTAGAGAATAATTGTTCCATCCAATCGTGTTGGCCCCAGGTAAGTAATACAAAGCTTAGACAGAAGTCTGGTCTGACAGTATTATGGATATGGGTCGAAAATAGTTGGGAGAAGTGGGATTGGAAATTTTGGGAAGAGGATGAACCAACGCCATACATCAGGGAAATCACAGGAGTTAAGCGAAAAATTTATTAAATGTGAAATGTCTGGTAGCAGTTGGTCCAACAGTGAAATTCCCATGAGGTAACTAATTCCGTCGGCTTCAGTGGCCCTAGACGTAATAGAGATGATCGTTCTTTTTATCTCGTCCTCATAGATAGGGGAAAAAGTGAAAGGGTCAGTGATAAGAAGTGTAATTGCTGAAATTTTTGAAGAGACATTCGTGGTGTATAATAAGACTCTCTAATTTTATAAAAAACATTTAAAACTATCGCACATAACAATAATGTTGCATTCCAACAGTAAAATATTGTATTGAAATTTAATTGCAACTGAAGAAACAATTTTTTCTTATTGGTAATTTTTTTTTTATGATAAACTAGCTGTGCCAGTGATTTAGTTCGCGTGGACTAAATGATATTGAATTTATATTTTCTAAAATAAAAGTAGCCTAAGTTATTCCTTATTACATCAGCTGCCTGCCAATAAAAGTGCCGTCTAAATCTGTCCAGCCATTTTGGAAAGCCGAAATAAACAGACATACATAGAGACAAAAATTGTATGAAATGTTATGTCCCGTATCTTTATTCATGTGCATGTAGTAAAACGGTTATCTCAATATTTTTAACAGACACTCCTTCTTAGCTCCGAAATGCAAACCTATCGGGAGTTACAGGTGTTATTCTGAGTAAACCATAAAATATAGACGGGATATGTTGTAATGGGATATTTTTTATTTAATTTTAAGAAAAAATATAATAATAAAAAGAGAATGTACAGAATATTTAAGAAAAATATTTCTGCCAAACTTGATTTCTGTGTAGCTTTAACCATTAAAGCTGCTCACGCGACTCAAGCTTAAAAAATAGGGTAACTTATTTCGTTTTCCCAACATTTACCTTCACTGCTCTGCTGCTATTGATTGCAGCATGATGAAAAGTATAATACATATAACCTGCCCAGGAGTATGAATAATAATTATACCAAGTTTCGTTAAAATCCGTCGAGTAGTTTTTGTTTCTATCAGGCCTAGCATACGCAATATGTCAAATTTATCGCATGATACGACAAAAGTTTCGATACTGTTGATTGGCTAATAGCACACTGCACTCGTATTTTCAGCCAATCAGCAGCTGATGCACAGACTTCAAATGATGTTGACGTTTGTTAATAGCGTGATAAAATTTAGTCGTGTTGCATTTTTGGCATCAGTATCGATCACTTATCGCCCCTTGATAATTATTTTGGAAATATATTTTATGTACAGAATTGACCTCACTACAGATTTATTATAAGTGTAGATAGTCTATTTAGTCGCTAAACTTTATAAATAAAATCTAATCAAATCATTTAAACATCGAGTTCGTTGACATTTCGTTATGTCTATCGCAACACTAATTCGGTTGACAAACAAAAACTCTCCACGTACAGGTGGATTTATCTTATCTATTAAATTTCTGATAAAAACGACAAGCGGCCGGCAATTATAGTATGGCAAAATAGTAAGCAGTATCTTTTCTTCATTACTCCGAACAACAACATAATACATGGGCAGGTAATTCGCTAACAATCGTGTCCCAAAATATAGTTGTCTCTGTGCCGGTTTTAGTTGTTCTAGTTTTTCGAAGTTTTTAACTATTTATTTGGACTCTTTTAGGATGAAGCCTTTAGGCCTTCTTCTAGTTGGCTTGTTGGTGATCAATCAAAGCATCGGTGTGGACAAAAAAAAGTTTAAAACTTGTAGTCAGTCTGGTTTCTGTAAGCGTCTTCGTGACTTCAAACCCGAAAGATCTCAGTACGTTGCGGATTTCACGAGCGCAAAAATAAATGAAAACTACGTTCTAGTGGATGTAAACACTGTAGACCTGAAATCGGAGCAGAAAGCTGTGCTGGTAAGTGCTTTTTGAACATTTTAATTAACTGATAGAGTTAAAGTGCGTTAGTGATAACTCCGTCATGGCGAAAGCCGGCGTCGACTATCCGCGCATATTTGAACAAAGTTCTAGCATCCTAAGACTATCAAAGATATGAAGTCAAATAAAAAACAGGTAAATTTTTAACAAGATGATAGTTTTAAATTCTCTTTTTCTAAACCACAACCTTATAGTATAATTTATTAAAGGCATTGACTGATCTATGAAGATATATGTGTCAACAAATAATAGTGTATTTAATTTGGATATGTAGGTATCTAAATTCCTTACCAAAATTCCTGTTGGAAACTTTTTCCAATAAACATTTATTGGGCATTTATTATTTTAAAATTTACACACTGTTGCTGATCATGTGTTTATATAGGGTACATAGAGAATTTAAATTTAATCTATTTAATTAAAAAAATATTAATGAACTAACCTTTCTTTGTCTTGTTTAATACAATTGCCTTATGGCATAAATATCCTGCCCTGCTTAGTTTATTCTGTATCGATGAACAATGAAAGTTCAATAATTTAAATCTATTGTTCTGATCAGGCCTTATCTCTACCATTATAGACTTATGAGGCCATCACACAAAGAACTTGATGTGAACTGGTACTAATGTTATGAGCTGCATACCAGATTTCCCATCTTTGGGAGTTTAAAGTTTTAATGAGTAAATGATGTGGTCAATTTGTGCACAAGTTAATAATGGTAATTAATGTTTAATATTAAATATAGGAATTTAAAAGCCGCCCGTCTTTGGAATGCTCTGCCCGCTGATACTCGACAATCCCTGACTAAGGGAATTTTTAAAATGAAAGTTCGTGAACACTTCTTCTCTCTCGCTAATACATAAATCGTAGACATGAATTTTTCAATTGCTGAATCCATTAATATATAGTTATTATTTATTTTATATTTTTATGTGGTATTATTTACTTATGTATATATAAGTATATATATCCTCATTATGTAAATATAGGTATAACTTCATATTTTATATATATATTATATTTATTCATGTATGTCTATATGTATATTTAATTGTTTCCGAAATGAATTTTGTAACGCTTGATAGTTACTATTCTCGTGTATTATGTTTTTATTTTATTTTTTAGATTACTTATGCACTTTGTCACTATTACCGCACCCATAAACTAACTCTCCGCATGACCCAAAGGTTGACTGGTAGAGAATGCCCATAGCATTAAGTCCACCTGTTGTACTTTTTTTGTGCAATAAAGTTTTTAAATAAAATAAATAAATAAATAAATAAAAAAATAATAATTTGGCAGTGACCTGGGACAAATTTTTTATTTGTAGGTTTATTATGATAATTGAATAATATCTTTATGTACATAATTCCCTTGATGTTTATAACATAATTAATTTAAGCTGTATAATTACTTAATAAAATATTATTATTATTAATTCATTTCTTGGTTATAAGTTTCAGTTATATTTAAGCTATAAATGCTATGTCAAATCTCTAAATAAACATTTTAGTCTTTCAAATATGTGGAATGGGGTTTTTTAGTATAAAATACTAAGAGATGCGGTGTCTCACATCAGTTTTTTTAATTAAGGGATAAAATTGTATATCTCTGTCTAGATTGTGGATGAATGAGCAGTGTATAATATCAGGCGAGATTAAAGATCTCCACCTAGTAATAGACTATGATGTTATCAATCGATGTCCGGCTGATAAAGCTTTTATCCGATCTATCTACGAAAAATCTGTTCTTAATGCCATATTCGTGAAGGTTTGTTTATCTTTTTTTATGGTTAAACGGACATTAAGAATTTCAACGAATATTTTTTCACCTTTCAGCTTTTTAAAGGTTTGGAAGTAGTTTGCATTGCAATCATAATTTGAGCTTTATGGTCTTGAAAGAAAATCCAGAAGTACCTAATGCAATTATAAAATAAGCAATCAAGGGTTAATGTGGAATTTAAAAGTATAAATCAGTTATTATTAACTTTTTGTGAGTAGTATAGATAGCCAGCATAATTAGTTCATGTACACCTCAGTACCTTGTCATACCAAATCTCCGCATAACTAAGCAAGTCAGATAGACAGTGACTTAATGTGACAAGGTACAGAGTTGTTCATAAACTGAAGCTACTGACTGTAAGTACCTATTTTTAGGTCAAAAATTTTATTCAAAGAGATTACGTAAGTAACACTTATGAAAAGTCTCTCGATAAATCAAATGAAGCTACCTCCGGTGCGGAACCTTTAACTACCGAGAAAGCTAAAGTTTTTACTAATTTTGCACCAAGACATACAGTTAGTTTGTTATTAATTTCTAGCCTAATTTGCTACTTGATAGTTAAGTAATATTTATACATTTTCATTTTTTAATTAAAAGCATAGTTAGTATTTTATTTTTGCAAAGTGAAATTTACTTTTTGTATCTCAAGTCAAGGAGCCAAATACTTCCATTTAAAATGGCATCGTAGACCACAGATTTAGAAAAAAATGGTGACAGCGATCTATTATTGTTCTCAGGACAAGTATGTTCTCAAGATATCTTCGCTGGCAGACAGCACATTTAGGGTTGAGATGCAGGAAGTGGAACCACTGTACGGGCGCTACACCCCCATGCTGACACTAGACGGCGCCCCTAAGCCTGACACGTAAGTAGCTGTGGTCTCCTACCCCTTATTCACAAACATCAGATACGGTTCTGCTACGGAATATCTATGCTTTGTCACTGTCTTTTTATATTGGTTAGAAAAAGACAAAGCATTTTTACCGAATTCCAATCCGTTTCCGAATATTTCTATGAACAAGGCGGCAGTTATCTATTTAAATATATAAAAGGAGAAACTGACTGACTGACATATTAACGCACAGCCTGAACGGCTAAACGTAGGCACTTGAACTTTGGAAGGGACGTAGCTTAGGAACCGTAAAGGTGCACTTAGAAAGGAATTCCCGAAATTCCCACGGGAACGGGAATTAGCGGGAAAGTCCTTTTGTATGAAAAATCTAAACAGCTTAAATTAGACGCTTGAAATTTGGCATGCAGGTACCTTAGTAAACTTAAACCTTAGTTGCAACAGAATATTGCAAAATTCCCACGGGAGTTAGCGGGAAAAAACTGGAAAAACCCTGTAGGCCACGCGAACGAAATCGCGGGCACAACTAGTATGTGTATGGGATGTTGTGCAATATTATTATAAAAATGTTAGTATATGTATGTTGCATTGATTAATGTCACACTTTAAACTTTAGCGAAAAAACTGTAACATATTGTTTTCATTGATAAATGTTATTTATATGTTTCATATATTATTAGAAACCCATAAACGAGATCTTTATGTCTCTATAACAAGTCTTCAAAATTTTAAATAAAATGCTAAGTAATTGGCTTTTTAGTGACATTATTTTATGTATAAGTTACCGTTCATGCTAAGTTATGTACCTAACTAAATAAACATTTCATTCTTTCTAGAAACATAAATCGTGTGTGTACTTATTCCCTTAGGTAATAGGTGGTCCCATAGGTGGTCCCTTTGATGTGTAATTTGTACCTGGAGACAAAACTCCATCATGTGCATATAGTGCCAAATTAAAACGCACCGTTTCACAGGTTGACAGAAGTGTCAAAGTCCTCTGACAAATTGGTGCTTGAGAACTCTAAAGGGCACAGAGTGGAGGTGTACGCGGACCCTCTCAAGATCGAGTTTCTGGACTTGGAGGGGGAAACTGCGGTGGTCATGAACGAGAACTCGCAGCTACTCGTCGAGGTCCCGAGGGAGAGGAAAGAGGTGAGTTAAAACCACTCCATAGGTCAGCGTTTCCTAAAGATTTCGTAGACATAATTAATATTGATAAATAGATACGTTTCGTAGAGTTAATTTTTGGGTTTTGGGGCACCCGCTCCAGAAACTCCCAACCCGTTTTACCCCCTTTGGGGAAGTTTATCTAAGTACCAACACGTTATGAGAACGAGAAATCTTTTATTCATGTAAATTACATCAGTAATATTTATGAATCCATAATAAAATAGTATTATAAAGCTGAAGAGTTTTATATGAATATATAGGTACGATAGGTATCTATATATGATATCAAAATATATTTTTTATTATTTTTGTATCTGTTTGTTCCGGAAAATCCTGTATAAACACAGCTAGTTACAAATATAAGGAACCTCTCTACCAAATTTAAAGTTAGTATGTGGGTGTGTCTTAATGTTTCTCACCTCGAATGATTAATTAGTACCGTATTTCGCTTTCATATTTAAAGATTGCGAAAGAAAGCGATTTTTGCAGTCTGATACATGATTTTAAGAGAGGTAGGGCACAGCGATTTATCGCTCGAACTGGAGCAGCCCGACTGGTGAAATACCTTGCAGAAGACCGCAGCCAAATAACAATCACTTCGGTGTTGTTGTGTTCCTGCGTGTGAGTTAGGCTTACAGAGCTCTTGGGGGGTGCTACATTAGTAACAGGGGTCAAGCCTTCAAGGTAAAGGCGACATGTCCAGTAACAGATTTATGCTGTACTTGTCACCCTTAAGCTAGGACCTCAATTCCACCTAACATCGGGTGGGATGAGGTCAATCTTGAAGTGCAATAATAATACATAATAATGTCTAAAAAGGAACGCGAAAATCTAAAATTCTATATTTTTAACACGCTTTTATTAGCTCGGGTTGTATGTATCTATGTATGTAACGGAATCTTTGAATCTTAATTTGACCCACTTCCCGGTCTTTGATTAAGATGAAATTTTGCACACGCTCTGAGTTCTGATGACAATACATGACTAGCTAAGAAACGTCATTACAAATCCAATATGGCGGCCTCCCCAAGATGGCGAACTGACTGTTTGAAATGCACTTCCATGATATGGGTATCAAAAGAAAGGGTTTGCTGTCAGGAATACGAAAAAAAGTCACATGATTCAAATCCAATATGGCGGGCGTCCAAGATAACGGACAGGCTATTTGAAATGCACCCCTATGATATGGGTATTAAATGAAAGGGTTTGCTGAATGGGATACGAAAAAGAATTATATAATTATTGATACATGAGAAAACTAAAAAGTAGAAAATAAAAATAATAGTTTAAAAAACTAAAAAACACGCTTTTAGCTCGCACTAAAAATTACAAAATAATTCAGACATTTAAGAAAGAAAGCGTGGAGCGTTTTGTCCAAAAAGAGTAAAGATAACATAAACGCTCCACGCTTTCTTTCTTAAATGTCTGAATTATTTTGTAATTTTTAGTGCGAGCTAAAAGCGTGTTTTTTAGTTTTTTAAATTATTCCTGAAATCAAATCAATCTAGCCAGTGCACTCGTAATCATAACTACTCCTCGTTATCATTCTTAACCTAAAATCAAAACTACATTACAAACCTTTATCTGCGATCAATTATAAACTTCATCGCTATTGTGATAAGGCACAGTTTACTTCCTCAATACGTGGATTCTAGCCTGAGTGACATTATCAGTCTACGTGACAAGATAAATAAATAAATAAATTCTTTATTTATCATAAACTTAACATTCTAATTACAATGTGGTGTTCTCAACTGCAAAAGTTATAAACTGTAGCGCAGTGAGAGCGCCCTCTCTCAGACAGTAGTTTAAGTTACATACTTATAAGGTAAAAATGTATCACAATGAAAATAGGTATATAAAGAATAAAAATAAAGAATTTAGATAGCAATTCATTTGTGTGTGTTTGTGTGTGAGTGAGATTGTAAGTGTTTGTGTGTGTATGTGTGTGTGAGAGAGAGATATTTGGAGCTGTACCATATTACTGTATATATTTTAGAAGATCTTCTGATTCCTGATACGAGAGGACCACAAGCCAAGTAAATAGTTTACGTCTACAAGCACTAGAGGGCAGGTGATAAATTTGTTGTTTTTTATTGGCATAATTGTATAACTTAGCACTGAGATGTAAGTAATGACGACCGGCAGCTTTAGTGTTACGCTTCATAGTAGGACATACTATGTCTGCTCTGCGTCTTTGAGTCAAAAGTTGACGATCAAAGGCTAACTCTCTATGCTTCCGGAGAATGGTCTGCTGTATGAATAATCTTCGAACAGACAACACATTGCAAACAGAAAAGAGGTCGTCAGTAGGATAACGGAAAGGTTTGGATGTCATCACCTTTAAGACCGCTCTTTGCGCCACTTCTACTTTTAACATGTGAGTTTGCGCAGCAGCACCCCACACTGTGATGCAGTAGGAGATAATTGACTGTGCAAGGGAGAAGTAAATTGTTTTGAGTAGAGCAATTTCGGCAATGTTACGCATCTTCTTAAAGATGTGGATTAATTTGCGAATTTTGGGCGTTAGAGAGTGAATATGCTCCTTCCAGGATAACCAAGAATCTAGGTGTACGCCAAGGTATTTAATAGACGGGACACGTTCCAACACAGGGCAGTCACAAGAGACATCAGGTGATACACAGGTATGCACAGAAACTGTTAGGTGATCAGGTGGCTGAGTCCTCGCAGTGTAGGAGAAGGTGAGGTATTTACTCTTCGATACATTTAAGGTCAACAGATTTGAGTTTAACCAGCGAGTGACAGTTCTCAAAGCCAATTGAGCACAAACATAAACCTCTTCCCAATCTCTCCCAGACACGAGAATAGCTGTGTCATCAGCATAGGAAAATAGTTTGCTGTTTTGCATATTGAGATCACATAGTTCATTCACATAAATGAGGAACAATGTCGGCCCGAGGACACTGCCCTGGGGCACTCCAAAAGAAACGTCTTCTTCTCTGCTAACTACGTCATCGATCACAACAGCTTGCCTACGACCCGAGAGATAGCTTCTAAACATCTCCAGCGACAAGCCCCTTATACCAATCGTATCCAACTTTCGCAGGAGGATGGGAATGGAGACAGTGTCAAATGCTTTTGAAAGATCTAAGAATATGCCCATAGACTTACGGCCTGTATCTAGATTTTTTATAACTTCTGTTGTAAGATTTAGTACGGCATCCTCAGTAGACTTTTGTCTCCTGAAGCCAAATTGGTTGTCTGATAGAATGTCGTGCTTACTAAGGAAATCAATCAATCGTTTGTTGAGCACTTTTTCGAATATCTTGGAGAAAACACTTAAAACTGAGATGGGTCTATAGTTGTTGACACTATCTTCATCCCCGGCCTTAAAAATGGGGTGAACCAATGCCTTTTTGAACGCTGTTGGAAAAGTGCCAGTAGTTAAACATCGGTTGAACACTGAGGTTAGGATGGGACTCAGTATTTGTTTAGAAGCTTTGACAACTGAGGTTGGAATTCCATCCCAGCCCACAGCACAATCGTTCTTGAGGTTGTTTATAATACACTCAATTTCTCTATCTTCAACATCGAACAGTGCCATGGACTGAGATGAACTGTTTGGAAAGGTCATAAGTGTGCTCGTGACATTTGGTGAATCGATTTTAGACGCCAGTTCTTTACCTACATTTGCAAAGAAGCTGTTTACTTTGTTGATATCTTGACATGAGTCATGACTTATGGTTAGCAGTTTATGTGACGGATTTTCTTTATGGTTCATATAAGAGACTCTTTTAATGATCTTCCATGTATCTTTGGGATTGTTTGTGGCCTTAGATAACTCATTTCGCTCAAATTCAAATTTAACTCTTTTGAGTAGATTATTGCAGTACGTTCGATATCTAGTAAATATAATTTTATTCGTTTCATTTTCTTTGTTTTTTAAAAATGTTTTATAAAGTTTGTCTCTATGGCGAATGCATCGCAGGAGACCAGGAGTCAGCCAAGGTTTAAGTATTCTCTGGCGATTTGGGGTCTTAACTTTTATAGTGTGTTTGCTGACAAGAGTAGTAATTATATGGACTAATTCTGTTGTAGCCAAATTAGCATCTTGGGCTGCCTTGATATGAGTGAAGTCGGTTTGTTTTAAATCTGAGAGAATGGCAGACATATTAATTCGAGTGGTAATTTTATTTATGGGTTTTGTTTTAGGTTTAACATTAGCTAAAAACAGGATGGGGGCATGGTCAGTGATATTAGTGTCAACTATTATTGATGTGGGGGTATATGGAGAGCAATATATGAAATGATCCAAGCAACTATTTTCACGAGTAGGAGTCGTATAAGCCGGAGCTAGACCATGGGAAGCTAAGAGGTTGAGATATTTTTCGCTATCTACAGTAGTAGTGTTTATATTAATGTTTATATCCCCAGTAACGACTACCGATTTTTGTCCTTTGATTTCGTCCAGCACACGATTCAGGCTTTCTAGAAATTTGTCGATTTTTGAATACGAGGGAGATCGATATAGTGCAACTATTGAAATGTTGTTGAGTTTTAATAAAAGGCAGTTCGCGTCCTGAAAGTTTGGAATAGTCACTTTGCATGTAAGGCCATGACGAATATAAACTACCACACCATCGTTTTGTAATATAAATTTAGAGCTATGATGAGTATATCCAGGTAGAACGGGAATAAGGGGACAGTCTTTATTCCAGCATTCCGTTAAAACAATGACATCAACACAGGTTTTAATACGATGTAGTAATACTATAAGCTCGTCAATATTTTTATTTATACTACGGATATTTAACTGTAAGATTTTTAAGCTTCTTTCATTATATTTGTTTAGCAGTTTTGATATATCTTCAGGGGAGGATGTAAAAATGTTGGTTTCATATAGTCGATCCATTTCAGAGTTTATGTTTAAGATGTTGTCACTCATACTTCATAGTAAAGTAAAACTTAGTTTCAGCAGCAGATAAGCGTAGGTAAATACGGTAATATTTATGGAATCTGTTATTACTTAATTTATTGTGAAAGAATTGGTACAGCACCAGCAGTGTGATGTGAAGTGAAAAAGGATGTGTGGAGTGTGTGTATGTGTATATAATGTGTGTGTATATGTGAGTGATACATAGAATAAACGATGACATGTAGTAAGTTGTTGCAAAACTATATCTAAATACTTGTACGAACAGAGAATATCTCAACTTTAAAATGAGTGGAATGAGAGTTGAGCAATATAAGAAAATAGTATTACGAAAAATCATTAGTCACAAAGGGCTATCAAAGGCTCTCAGATCACTTTCGTCTGAGACCTTTATTAATTTATCTCCTTCACGCTTCTTTAGAAAGATCTTACCACCTGTTACCCAACAGAACTTAAAGTCATTCAGTTTTGCAAATTCTCTTGCTAGGTAATGCAACTTCTTTTGTTTCGTGGAGAGATTTTCCGAAATAAAGATTCTCTTAGATGGGCCACTGATTTTCAGTTTTTCTGTTGTCAGATGGTTCTTTGCTTTGATTTTTCCACGGTAGGCGGTAATGATTTTTTCTTTAGTTAGTACGCTGCCGAGATCGACTATAATGGTGCGATTTTCCTGCTGTTTCGAGTTGATTCTAAAAACGTCTCTGATGTCCCCCTGTTGTATATCAATGTTCAACTCCTTCCCTATGGTACTGACAGTCTCCACGAGTGATTGTTTTGATTCAGTCTTCAGTGCAGGGATATTTTTTATCTCTATACACGAAGCCCTCGCATAACGCTCGTCATGTTCCATTTTGTTTTCCAGTATGGCGATTGTTTGCTGATAAGAATTTTGTTCGGCCTCCAATTTATTTACCCGGGCCGTAATATATAGAGTGTATTGACTCTTTTTTTTTATAAGATATAGAGTGTATTGACTCTTTTTTTTTATCAAGGAAACACATTTATATTTCGAGCATGCGAAACTAATCTAAAACTAATGACGACCTCCGTAGCCGAGAGGCGAGCGGGCCTAACTTTGGCGAGCGCCATTTCTGAGGTTCCGGGTTCGATCCCCGGTCGGGTCAATATGGGAAACGAACTTTTCCTTATTGTCTCGGGTCTGGGTGTTGTGGTACCGTCGTTGTTTCTGATTTCTGTAACACAAGTGCTTAAGCTACTTACCACAGATTCAGAGCAATGTATGTGATGTTGTCCAATATTTATTTATTATTTATTTATTAATCTAAACGTATAAGCCAGACTTATACGTGTGTTTATTTGTTGGAATTCCATACACAGAAAAAAATATCTTCTATTCTTGCTATCTAAGTATAAAGAGGTAAATTCTGTACATCCCTACTAATGCGAACGTATCTCTGTCAGTCTGTCTGTCTGTCTGTCTGTTACGCTTTCCCGCTTAAACCTCTCAACCGATTTTGATGAAATTTGGCATAGGTATACGTTGAACCTCAAGAACGGACATATGTATAATATTAAATATACTATGTATGATATTTATATGAATATTCTATTCTGGCGTTTAATTTATTGATATTTATTATTATTAATTTTGTTGTAATCCATACTCACATTTTTACTGTTACCGCACCCATTAACGAACTATCTGCATGACCCAACGGTGAGCTGGTAGATAATGCTCCTAGCATTAAGTCCGTCTTTTGTACTTTTTTTGTGCAATAAAGTGTTATACCATTAACCTGCAGGCTACTTTTGTATATTTAATTTTAGTATTGATACGGTAAATGCATGCTTATCGCAGTTTAAAGATTACACTTTATTACAAACTAGAGTTCGCCTGCGACTTCGTACGCGTGAACCTAAGTTCACGAAAAAAGACTAATCTTTTTTAGCAATAGATATAGCCTATGTTCCTCAGCAGTGCCGGTTCTACCATTACTGGCGCCCTGGACGAATTTCCGTTAGCGCCCCTGTAAAAGCGTATACCAATACATCGATTTAGGGGAATACATCTGGGTACCTCAGGGTCGCTTTCTAGCGCCCGTTCAAGTCCGAGCGCCCGGGCTGTTGCCCAACCGCGCGCCACCCCAACACCGGCCCTGTTCCTCAGGATAAATGTAGCTTTTCAATAATGAAAGAATTTTTAAAATCGGCACAGTCGTTTTTGAGTTTATTCATTGCAAACATAGTAAAATACAAATGTATCCTATTTAAAATATTAGTGTAGTGTATATACATTTTATTATATTTCTTACGAATTGGTAGACGATATTAGAGATCTATTAGTACGAGTGTATCAGCAATGAGGCTAAAAGTTGATAAGAAGCATAATTATTAGAACATTAAGATGAATTACGTTATTAAACACTCAGCTGACCTCACGTACGCTATTAATTATTATTGAATCAATTGTTTTGACATATATCGATAATGTTATATAATTAACTAGGTTTATTAAAAATTACTTTGTGCACTTAAAACACACCGGGGACCGCACATACATGCACAAAATGACATACATCGCTCCGATTCTGTCTAAATCGAATAAATAATACTAATTATACGTTAGTAGCAGGAGCCAAGCCTTCAAGGTAAGGGCGACAAGTCCAGTAACAAATTTATTATGCTGTATTTGTCACCCTTAAGCTAGGACCTCATTACCACTTAACATCAGGTGGGATGAAGTCAATCTTGAAGTGCAATAAAAAAATAAAAAATAAACAAAATAATTAGCTTAAGCACTAGTGTTACAGAAATCAGAATCAACGAAACACTACACCAGACCCGAAACAATATAGAAAAGTTCGTTTCCAAGATTGACTTGACCGGGGATCGAACCCGGGACATCTGAGATGGCGCGACGCCAAAGTCCGGCTCGCTCGCCTCTCGTTTTTTTAGTGACTTTATTTATTTATAAGGCGCTATTCTATAATTGGCAATTCAATAAATGTCATTAAATAATGTTTTTTTTCTTTCAAATACTTAAGATTTTAGTTATTAATTAAATTCTACCAATATAGTAAAAAGAAATTTAACATTAATTTCTGCGTTTAAAAAAACACATACACATATTGAAAACCCACCGCGGGCCGCATCTAAGAGAGGTAGGGCATAGCGATTTATCGCTCGAACTGGAGCAGCCCGACTGGTGAAATACCTCCATCTTACAGAAGACCGCAGCCAAATAACAAGCACTTCGGTGTTCTCGCCCAAGAGCTCTGGAAACCTTACTAACACTCAGGAACACAACTTGAGTGTGAGTAAGGTTTCCAGAGCTCTTGGAGGTGCTACTTTAGTAGCAGGGGTCAGGCCTTCAAGGTAAGGCGACAAGTCCAGTAACAGATTTATTATCCTGTACTTGTCGCCCTTAAGCTAGCACCTCATTACCACTTAACATCAGGTGGTATGAGGTCAATCTAGAAGTGTAATATAAAAAAAAACATACATGGACTACGGGCCGCATGCGGCCCACGAACCTTTATTTGGATCGATCTGTTTGGAAATCGTTTAACCAAATACTGTTATCTTTCTGGTGACGCATACCTAACGTGACCAGACGTCCCGTTTTGAACGGGACTGTCCCTTTTTACAATTACGAGTCCCGGAGCCCCGAAACAAACAGTGGGACGCAATATTGTCCCGTTTTCAGAAACCGAGCGAATAGATGAGTAGCGGACGCGGATTTGAGTTTCATTCTCAAGTAAAATCGCCACCTTTATTAAAACAAATTTGTTCCACTGATAATGAATTATTTTGGGTAACTACATTTTGTGGTTCGCAAATTTTAAGCCAACCAAATGATTCGGAATGTATAACTTTAAAATAAGTGTTTTTTCTTCATTGACAAATTATATGACCTAAATAAACCGATGTCCAGTTTGAGTCAAAGAACAAATGGTCACGCTACGCATACCCGAATAAAACCTGACATATCTATTATTTGTTTCGCCACGTGGATTCCGCCACGTCGACTATCTGTGCTCATGACACGTGGAAGTTTGTTGATAATGTTATCTTGTTGATTATTCTGATAGTCGGGTAAAAGATTGGCCGGTACAGGCCGCGAGTATTAAGTGAAGCTAGCCTTTGCCCGCGACTTTGAATGTCTGTCGAGTTTTGAAATGTCGCATATGAAGTAAAAAACATATTAACGTTTAGTTTCGTGTTCTTTGAATACAACAAGGGGGAGTGGGGGGATGCTTTTGTGCTCTAAATCGAAATTTATTCAAGCGAGACCTTTTGGGTTGGGAAGCTCAGATGACAAAAAGGAAAAATAATCTTATCTTACTAATATTATTAGGGTGTTGTGGTACCGTCGTTGTTTCTGATTTCTGTAACACAAGTGCTTAAGCTACTTACCACAGAATCAGAGCAATGTATGTGATGTTGTCCAATATTTATTTATTTATTATAAAGAGGAAAGATTTGTACCTATTTTTGTATGTTTGTAATGAATAGGCTCAAAAAGTACTGGGCCGATTTAAAAAATTCTTTCACCAATAGAATGCTACATTCTTCCAATTTGACATAGGCTACAAAATTAAGGATCCTTGGTAAAATTTGAAAAATTTCAACAGAAAAGCGGGAAAATTTCTCTAAGGCGAAACGAAGTTCGCCGTAGATATAATATATTCGCACATCTAGATGAAAACTCTAGGAACTCAAAAAATCATTTTATATGTACCTATAAATGAAAAAGAAAAGGTTTTAAGTATCTTGAGTACGCACATTAAAATTCTAGTGAGACATTATCGAGGTTAATTTCTTTGTATGTTAAATTTGCATATCTGTGTGTTAATTTAGGTGTAGGTATTCGAGAAAGGAATTCGAAAACGAGACATTCACGCCTAGCATGCGCCACGCAAATAAATTTTATCGCGCTCCTAAGAAATGTCAGAATCGATGCGTCAACTGCTGATTGGCTGAAATTACGAGTACAGTTTACTATCACCCAATAAACGGTATAGAAACAGAGATTTCATCATAAATATACCTTTACATCGGTGGGGGAGTGTCTACAGATTTTAAAAATGTTTATCAGAACTCCAATCTCAGATATTGATAGCATCCATGTCATACGTATTATAGTTATGTTAATCTCATTGTTCATTGATAGGGTTGGTCATACGGGTTGAATGACTTATTTTCTAAGGGTTGCTAAGTAACCATAAAAAAGGCTTTTAAAGAATAATGTGACGGATGTGACGCCAATTCGCGGCCTTCGCTTAAGGGCCTTTTTTTTATTTAGGCTACTAATTGACTGTAATAACATAACATAAATGTAATTTATTAAATCTGTATAAATAAAAATAAATATCCGAAACGTATGTATGATAATTCATGGTTTATATACTAAAGGAACATAGGTATTTTTTTTATCTCCGCCTTGCAGTTCAAGCAGTATGCGCGATACGTGAACGTCGTGGTTTCGAATCCTACACCGCAAGGAGGTTAAATTTGTCTGTTTCACACTTGTCCAAGACTAAGAGGTTAATATAACAGAAAAATTAATCATCCATACTAATATTATAATTGCGAAAGTAACTCTGTCTGTCTGTCTGTCTGTCTTCTTTCTGTCTGTCTGTCTGTCTGTCCGTCTGTTACTCTTTCACGCCTAAACGGCTGAACGGATTTTGATGAAATTTGGTATAGGCATACGTTGAATCTCAAGAACGGACATAGGCTACTTTTTATTAGAAAATAAGGGGGGGATGGGGGTAATACCACCTTTGAAAGTTTTATATGGAAAAATGATTATTTTTGAAGTTAGAGATATGAAATTTGGCACAAATATAGCTCGAAACTTGGATTAAAATATAGACTACTTTTTGTTTCGAATATTAGGGAAGAAAGGGGTAAAACCGACCATGAAAGGATGTAGTCCACGCGAACGAAGTCGCGGGCACAGCTAGTCTACGATAAAAGAAAGTCGTGTTAGTTACAATATTTATAACTCAAGAACTGCAGAACAGATTTGGCTGACAATTGGATGGGACCTAGCTTAGAACCAGGAGACTTCTCCTTATTTTATACTACCTCCCGCCAATTTTCACATTACATAGAATATTTTTTTATTAATTTCTTTTTGCTTTTTGTAAAGTAATTTATTGCTCTAAGGCGGAACAAAGTTTGCCGGGATTGCTAGTAGAGTTATAATACTTAGTTCAAAAGCAGCACGCGCGGTACGTGAATCTCGTGGGTTCGAATCCCATGCCACAGGGGGAGATGAAATGTTTCTGTTTCCTTAAAAAATATCAGGGTAGGGTATACGTGATATCTTATGACGTATATCGTATGCTTGAAGGTTTACTTTCGAATGAGGTTGAACACATAATAGTGCGCTTGACTGTTCCGGTGGTACAAAATGTTTAATGGCAATTCTTTTTATTGTTTATTTTATCACCTGGTATTAAGGTCCATGTTTGTTTGCAGCATGAGGTGTTTACCGAGACCTTCAATTCATTCCACGATAGCCGGCCCCGCGGCAACGAGGCAGTCTCTCTCGACATCGGCTTCCCTGAAGCATACCAGGTTTATGGTAAGTTTCCTATAATTACTCGATTAGATCTATGACTTATATGGATTTGTACCTTAAATGAAATATGAATCTAGCAGTTATATTACAGGGTCACAGTCTCAACGTCACTGTGGTGGGGGCGCAATGTGTCGGGTCGTTACATTCCCTTCAATATGGTTTAGTGAAGCGATGGCTGGCACATACGTCATGCTTGTGAACAGGTGGCCTTCGGAGACTGTTCTGCTCCAGATTACCTCTCGAAAATAAACACTTAATTTTTTATTCACTCATCAAAACAAAACTATATGTCTTGGTCCAAAGTGGTCTAAACATAGTATCAATTAGGTACTGCTACTGTAACTAATCTACTGAGTTTCTTGCCGGTATCTTCTCGGTAAATATAGATTCAGAACCGGAAGTAGAATCACTTTGCATTGTATTCAATGACGATCAAAAGTGTTACATGTAACCGACTACATAGCATTCAAAGCATCTGATTAGTGGAGCTCATACATTTTTGCGATACGTCCAGGGAGGTAGCTGTCCTCCCCTGCCCCCCCCCCCTGGCCCATGTTAAATAAATATTGGACAACATCACATACATTGCTCTGATTCTGTGGTAAGTAGCTAAAGCACTTGTGTTACAGAAATCAGAAACAACGAAGGTACCACAACACCCAGTCCCGAGACAATATAGAAAAGTTCGTTTCCCATATTGACCCGACCGGGGATCGAACCCGGAACCTCGGAGATGGCGCGACGCCAAAGTCCGGCACGCTTGCCTCTCGGCTACGGAGGTCGTCATAGTTTAGTACAAATAGTGTGACCATTTCACGTTCCAGGTATACCGGAGCACACTGACAAGCTGAACCTGGCCACCACGACCTCCGGCGACCCCTATCGGCTTTTCAACATGGACGTGTTCGAGTACGAGCTGGACAGCCGCATGGGACTCTATGGAGCAGTGCCCGTCATGTACGCGCACAGGTGAGTAGTCTCTATTGGAAGATTCTTTGTTGCATTATGAATGATTGATTTTGTGTAACACATTTAGAAGCGCGCGAAAACGCCAAGTCACGTCACTGTTGCAATGAGGGTTTTCGCGTTCGAAAAATCCACCAGATGGCGATACGTAGGCGTGAGGTCCTACTGTTTTGTGATTGGTCATGGTTTACATGACATTGACAGACATGTCGCCATGACATTTAAATCACCAATCAATCAACAGTTGGACCTCACGCCTACGTATCGCCATTTGGTGGATTTTTCGATCGCGAAAACCCTCATTATGACGTCAACGTTCTAGACATCGAACCGATACGCATTGGAACGACTTAATTTAGATAAACGTCACCGTAAGATTATAAACATCGTTAGATTACAATCTATCTAGTGAGATTGTAAACTGTCGAAAGATTGTAAACCGTAACATTATGATTGCAATTGAACGCATTATTTTTCGCTATATTGTAATCTATCGATGGGAATCGGTTAAATTGTGAACTGACGTAGAACGAAATGCATCCGGCATTCGCCATATTTGTTCGTTATCTCGTGAGATTGTAAACTGTCGATAGATTGTGTAATCTAACGATGTTTATAATCTCACGGTGACATATATACTATGAATATCGGTCGCCCGCGACTTCGTACGCATGGAGTTAGTACGGGGCGTTCAAGTATTACGTGACGCAATTTTTTAAGACTTTCGACACCCCTGCCCCCCCCCCCCCATGTAACGCACCGTAACGTTTTTCTGTATTCCCCCTCCCCCTTTCTGACCACACTAATACAATCAAGTGATTCCCCGGAAACCGTAGGGAAACCGAAAGGGTTACCAATTTCGGAGTTACGTTTCAAATTTTTTTATTGAAATGCATCGTAACGTTTTCAAATCAACTAAATATCCTGTGAATATTTCAAGCGTCTATCAACAGTTTTTATTCATATCGATTGAAAAACAAAAAAATTACGTTTGTCTTATAGGAGCCCCCCTGAAATAATTATGTTATTTTGTATTTGTTGTTTGCAACAGAAATACATAATCTGTGAATATTTCAACTCTCTAGCTATCATGGTTGTTGAGATACAGCCTAGTGACAGACGGACAGATGGATAGACGGACAGACGGATGGACAAATAGCGGAGTCTTAGTAATAGGGTCCCGTTTTTAACCCCCGACGCAAAATCGACGGAGTGTTCCAATTTTGACGTGTCTGTGTGTGTATCAATTTGACTTTGAAATTACACTTGACAACAAGTTGCGCTTCCACAAGCATATAGAGAATGTTGCCAATGCAAGTTTCAGAATGCTTGGATTTGTCTTGAGAAACTGCAAAGAATTTAAAAACCCTGCTACAAAAATCGCCATTTACTCGGCCCTAGTGCGAAGCAGGTTAGAATATTGTAGTGTCGCATGGAACCCCTATTTTGATGTATATCGGAAAAATCTAGAAAGGGTTCAGAAGCGTTTTCTTTGGCATTTATCGTATAGCTGTAACATGGCTAAAAAACTCCCAAGCTATGTAGACAGATTAAAACATTTTAAACTTCAGTCTTTGGAGGATCGAAGAAATTTGATAGACCACCTATTTCTCCATAAGCTGGTGAATGGTGTCCTTGATGCGCCTAACCTGCTATCAAAAATTAATATCCGCGCCCCTACACATAGTGTTCGTCTTGCTTCCTACACACCCTTCATTCCAAGGAAGTCATATTCGCGTCATGGACACCATGCACCACTTAATAGGCTTGTATCTAGCTACAATAGGCTACACAAAAATGTCACAAAGTGCTTGAGCTCGCAAAGTGATTTATCAAACAAATCAAAATTAAATGCCGATATATTCTCAAACAATATTTTAAATTTCCGCAAAAGTCTGATATCGCTGTCTGGCTAGTTTTGGTATTTTGTGTATAATTTTTCTTTACTATTTATAAAATTTATTATAATTTATTTAATTTCATTGTCAAATCTATTCATCTACCAATTTTATAATTACCTATTTATTTCATGTTATTCTGATGCTAACTTTATTCAATTTCTTTTGTGTAACACCTAAGATAGCACTCAAACTGTTATATTGGCATGTATAATTTAGTATTAAACAGTGTATGTCTTGTTGGTGTTAATAAATAAATAAATAAATAAATCTGTCTATGGCGTCGCAGCTCCCAATTTTGATTTTTTTGTTTGAACGATGAATTGGTCGGGAATGTTCTTAGCTAAGTTTGATTAAAATCGATCCAAGATGGCCGCCGTCACAAAATTATGGATTGCATGTTTTAACACAACTCCCATAATATGGGTATCATATAAAATGGCTTGAATATCAGAATATAAGTATTCATAATGAAAAATTTCAAATCCAAGATGGCCGCCGCCAGAAAATGACGGAATTCCTAAATTTTTTTGTCACGACTCCCTCATTATAAGTATCAAATGAAAGGGCTTTTTTCACACTTTTTTATGTCGGGGGTTTTTTAAATTTTCGAAACCCTAAAAAATATTTGTTTGTTCCAGTCCGAAGCGCACGGTGGGCGTGTTCTGGCACAACGCTGCTGAGACGTGGGTGGACGTCGTGAACTCAGCCGACACTAACGTTGTCTCTTCTATAGTCAACCTAGTTACGGGCGGCTCTGGACGTCGAGTCGACGCCAGGTAACGTCAATGGAATTGTGAACGTTAGTGATTGTCCTATTCCTGTATACCTAACATATTATAACTCAAACTCAAATATTTCTTTATTCATGTAGGTTACTTTGAATCGTCATTGAATACAAGCAAAAATGATTTTACTTACAGTTCTGAACCTATATCTGCCGAGAAGACACCGGTAAGAAACTCAACAGATTAGTTACAGTGGCAGTATCTTACTTATTGCTATGTGTAGCTCACTTTGGACCAAGTCATATAGTTTTGTTTCGATGAGTGAGACCCCCCACACGCCGTCACCTCCCTTGGGTGACGGTACTGTGCCCAAGCATTTACCCCACCCCCACCCTCAAAATAAAAAAATAAAAAGTATGTCAGTGTGGTGTTGTGGTAACGTCGTTATTCTGATATCTGTAATACAAGTGCTTAAGCTACTTACCAATGTTTGTGATTTTGTTTAATATTTATTCATTCCGTGAGAGTAGCTAGCTCGAACGTGTTTTTGTACCCCCATCTGGCGCGCTACAAGATTACTATTGTAATTCCAACTGATAGTGATACATGGCACCGAATGCATAAATTATAATAATGAATATTTAAATGTGATAAATACCATTATATGGGCATACATTGTCGCTCACCATATTTTTAAGTTCTCTCTAGTCCTAAATGTTAAGATGACTATCGAATTTATTGCCGGTTCTTCTCGACAGCATCAATATTTCACGACGTTAGTTTAATTTACACTGTGTATTCATAAATGCTTTTGTAAAAGTTTACATTAATAAAGACCTATTATATATTTTTTAAATGTATCAATATCCGTAGATAGTAATAAATTATACGGGGCGTAAGCGTAAGGACGACTGATGACAGCTGATGTGGAAAGTAAATTTGAAATTAGAATTAACTACACATTACAAATCGTAAAATAATGGAACCAGGCATAACAGGACTTTGTTTTATATATATAAATATTCCTTTTATATGTATGTGATAATGTCTAATATTTATATGTATATAGAACCTGTTTTTTTTATATTCCATAAATGTAAGGGCGAATTCTTTAAGTAAAAATAGTCCAAAATGTCTTAGAATATGGAATTCCAAAATCCATTGCTTAGGAGATATCAGCAATTGTATTAAAATAAGTACGTAAATTAATCACCCATATGTCGGTCCTTTAGTTTTACGAAACATTGCCAAACTTCTCTATCAGTAGTGTAGTAAAGTGACAAGCAGCGTAACTAGTAAACATTGACGTATGTTAACACATTGAAATAGATCTACGACTCGGACTTTTCACTCGCTCATTCGCATCTGTCGCATTGGATAAGTGAGAAAGCATTATTAGATTGAATATTCATGCATGTGTAGCGTCGACGTCACCGATACACAAGTTAATAAAGTCAGGTAAAAGGTACTTATTACCTTTTTACCGAGTAAATCATTCATAATTAAATGCGACATTGTCAAATTTACGTGAATGTTCTTTCACATTAATTATTCTCATTAGTCAAATTATTTTGTATGAGAAATGCAGACAAAAAAAAATATAGAAAAAAAATATATAAATATGCTAATTGATTACTTACCACGTATTCATTAATATCTTAATGTTATGGGATATCAAATGGAACACGTTGTATAGATATTCTATTATTATTAATGTTTCAGGTTCTTGAGCGAAGCAAACGCGATAGACGTATTTGTACTGATGGGTGATACTCCTGGGGACGCCTTCCGGCAGTACACCACGCTCACTGGGGTCGCGCCGCTGCCGCCGGTATGTGTCACCAACTATTAAACTTCAAAGTTTAAAATGATTTTATCTATGTAAATCAGTAGGGAGCGTTCAAGTATTACGTAACGAAATTTTTACCTAACACAAATCCCCTCCCCCCCCCCCCTAGTGTCACCATAACGTTTTTCTGTACTCCCCCTACCCCTTTCTTTGCAAAGATGACCACAATAATACAATCGAGGGATTCCCCGATGATGATTATGATTAGCAAGGTTTTTTTTTAGTTTATTACACTTCAAGATTGACCTCATTCCACCTCATGTTAAGTGGTAATAAGGTCCTAGCTTAAGGGCGACAAGTACAGGATGATAAACCTGTTACTGGACTTACCGTTCTTATGCTTTTATAATGTAAAAGTGAGTTTCACAGTTATAATTTTGTTTATTATCTTTTAATGCACCGTCGTCGTTCACAGCATCGTCTAATTTCTAATAACATTCCTAACAGATTAAAATCCCTGTCATACTTCATCTATCTCACTCGTTCTCTCTCACTCGTTACTCGTTCAGAAACATTCACTATCCCACATGTATATGTACAAACAAACTATAATACATTATGAGTTTTCATTCTGAAATGAGAAATCGTTAGCAAATTCAATTTCAATGTCTTAAAGTACACTGATTATGCTTAATTATATTTTAACTTAAAAAAACATCTGTGTGAATTTTAGACTTATAATATCAAATTTGACATCTATACCACGGTAAGGAATGGAAAATATTTTAGTTTAGAAAAAATAAAAAATCAGTGAAGAAATCACACTCGATCATCGGTAACCCCACAGGATCTGATCGAAAGTCTGCAGATACCTCGACCGGTTTATCACGAACAAACATTCAAAACGTCCACTCTTCCAGTCACGCGATTCGATACAACGCTAACCTAGTTTGAATTACCACATTATGCAGTTACAACTCACGAGACGCTCACGAGACGCTCACGAGACGCGCGCGGGACGCTCCCGCCTCGCCCGGCCCTTCACTTCTTGGCGTTCTTCTTCGGCAACGGAGCTTTGCCTTTGGCATTATTTGACATTTTCGCCTTCTTCCCTTTGGGCTCACCTTCTTCATCATCTTCATCCTTGAATTGCGAATCATCTCCCTCCTCCTCATCAAGCATCTCCTCCTCCATCTCTTCCATGTCCTCGAACTCCTCGACGAGCGCGCCGAGCAGGTGCTGACCTATCAGGTGCACTGGCCCTGAGCCCTGGATGACTGTGAATGTGACCGGCGCATAGGGGAACTCAATGTCCAAGCGAGCGTGTCTCGGCTACTGGAATCTTGATAGAGTCCTGCTGAGACATGGTATCTACCTGTACTACGTTTAGTTCGTCAGGCTTCGCGTCAGGCCCCAACAGCGCTTGGCGGATGAGCAGCTTGTTGCTGCGCGGGTACTCCGCTTTCGCTTCGGGGTCCCATGTCTCAGACTGGTGTGGCGTCGACAACGTGACTCCATATAAATATACGTCCGACATGATGATTTCACTAATTTATTCAAACTACTTGTCGCCCTTACCTTGAAGGCTTGATCCCTGCTACTAATGTAGCACCCCCCATGAGCTCTGAAAACCTTACTCACATGCAGGAACACAACAACACAGAAGTGATTGTTATTTGGCTGCGGTCTTCTGTAAGGTGGAGGTGTTTCACCAGTCGGGCTGCTCCAGTCCGAGCGATAAATCGCTATGCCCTACCTCTCTTAAATTGTTAATAATGATGTTCCGCAGAAATTCTCCCTCGGCTACCACCAGTGCCGCTGGAACTACGTCGACGAGAATGACGTGCGCGGCGTCGACGAGAACTTTGACGTGCACGACATACCGGTTGACGTCATCTGGCTGGACATAGAGTACACACAGGGGAAGAAGTGAGTTTGACCTTCTATACTAATACCAGCTGAGCCCGCGACTTCGTTCGCGTGGACTACATACTTTCATGGTTCAGTTAATATTCGAAACAAACAGCAGTCCGTATTTTAATTCAATTTTCAATCTGTATTTGAGCCTAATTACATATTTCTAACTTTAAACATTTACATATTCCCATATAAACTTTCAAGGGTGGTATTACCCTCACCCCCACTTATTTTTAAAAGTAAAGAAAAGAAGAAGTAGTATAGTAGCCTATGCCCGTTGTAGAGGTTCAACGTATCCATACCAAAATTCATGAAAATCTGTTCTGTGGTTTAGGCGTGAAAGCCGAACAGATAAACAGACAGACAGAGTTACTTTTGCATTTATAATATTAGTATGGATTACCTACATTGACGACCTCCGTAGCCGAGAGGCGAGCGGTCCGGACTTTGGCGTCGCGCTATCTCTGAGGTCCCGGGTTTGATCGCCCGTCGGGCCGGTATGGAAAACGAACTTTTCTATATTGTCTCGGGTCTGGGTGTTGTGGTATCGTCGTTATTTACCACAGAATCAGAACAATTTATGTGATGTGGTCTAATATTTAATTTGCCTTGAAGGCTTGACCCCTGCTGCTAATGTAGCAACCCCCAGAAGCTCTGGAAACTTTACTCACACGCAGGAGCACAACAACACCAAAGTGTTTGTTATTGGGCTGCGGTCTTCTGTAAGGTGGAGGTATTTCACCAGTCGGGCTGCTCCAGTTCGAGTGGCAAATCGCTATGCCCTACCTCTGTTCTTTCTTTCTTGGCTAGGTACTTCACATGGGACTACAGCAAGTTCCCTCGCCCCCTCGAGATGGTGGGCAACTTGACCGCTAAGGGCCGGAAGATGGTGATCATCGTGGACACCCACATCAAGCGTGAGAAGGGCTACTTCGTGCACGAGGAGCTGACTGAAAAGGGCTTCTACATTACAGACAAGGATGGGAAGGATTACGAAGGTATAGTACAGCTTTCGTGTTGTCACTAACGGCCCTTTTTAGGGTTCCGTAGCCAAATGGCGAAAAACGGAACCCTTATGGATTCGTCATGTCTGTCTGTCTGTCCGTCCGTCCCTCCGTATGTAACAGACTATTTTTTCCGAAACTATAAAACCTCAGATCATAGAAAGAAATAGATATGAAACGGGCGCACGGCCCGTGTCGACGCGACATGCCCAAAACGAAATATCACTGCGCGCCGCTTAGTCAGTAGTGATTCTACCGTGGTGGTGTAATGATATCAAAATGTCGACTTGTAGCGTTGTTAAGTGTAAAAATAGGAGTGAAACCAAAAACTACAAGAACGATGGGATCACATACCATATAAAAGTACCTATTGTTTTTTTACATATAACTCAGTAAAATCAAATATTTTTACTAATAAACGCACTGCTTTGTAGGCGAACTCTGGTATCGAACGAAAATCTGTATTTTAGCTGTGAGAGTTGTACATTAACAGTTCGGCGCGACCAGCAACCTTTACTGCGCCAAACCACGGAGCAATGTATCAACAACCGCTGTGGGTATAGTCGCGACGTGACTTATTTCGTGGTGCGGCCGCTGCTCAGCGACGCAAACTAGACAACGTTTGTCTCCCACTAGCGTAAATGTAAAATAAATTGCTTTTGTTTAAGTGTGTGTGAAGCGCATCAATGCCAATCACAGCTCTTGTTTGTATGTTGTCATTGACTCTGTGGCTTTTGTTTCTACGTTGCTCAGTGTGTGCGTGTTGGCGGTGGTAGGAAAAAAACTGGAGACATAGCATTTGTTTGTAATGAAGCAGTATGGCACTTCTCCCTTGTTGAATGTTCTGTGTATAAAACCTATACTATTGAAACTTGGTATGTAGATTATTGTAGATGTGTTCTGTGTACCACATTAAAATTTTTCACAAAAATAAAAAATAAACATTTTGCAAATACATAAATACATTTAGGGGCGCTCCATACTTAAAACTGAAACTCAAAAACTTTTTTGACGAGACAACGTCTTATTTATTTATTTATTATTTATTTATTTGAGTTCAAATAAAACGGCAAATGCCAGTTACATTAATTGAATTAGACACATAAAAATACAAAATTACAATTAGTTACTTTACAAAGGACAGGCACTCTCATACGTCTCGCTCACAAAATCTCAGACATTCAGCTGACAATCTCGTCCATGCGTCCGCGCACAGATCACACTGAGGGTTGGCATTCAAGAGTGCGTTGAGTGCAGCGATTACCCGAGGAATTGAGGATTGAGCGCGCCACGGTGCGGCACCGCGGCACGACGAACAGGTTGTGCTTGCGTACACGTCGATAATTGTCCGATAGAAAGAAACGGCAAAGCAGATTACTCAAGCCTTGAACATCTATTAAGCCTTGGAATACCTTACGCGCCATCATCAACTGGACAAATGCTCGCCGAACCTCAAGGGAGTTGTAACCGAGGCGACCCAGCAAGAATTTTGTCGGATACATGTATGTATAATTCGATGGAGCCGGCTAGGCTGTACGCACGAAAAACATGACTCATGTGGCGTCACCTCGCTCTGAGGCGTTCCATTCAAGGCTTGAAGTGCAAGTGAGGTTGCTGAACGAGCGACAAAGAGAAAGCCCCTCCCTCCTCTAACATCTCCCGTAATTTATAGATTAGCTGTGTCCGCGACTTCGTTCGCGTGGACTGGTTTATCCATTTTTTTCCACTAACTCCCGTTCCGTGGGAATTTTGCAATATCCTGTTGCAACTAAGCTTTAAATTTACTAAGGTACCTGCATGCCAAATTTAAAGCTTCTAACTTATGCGGTTTAGATTTTTCATACAAAAGGATTATCTCGCTTATTCCCGTTCCCGTGGGATTTTCGGGAATTCCTTTCTTAGTGCACCTCTACGGTACCAAAGCTTCGTCCCTTCCAAATTTCAAGTGCGTACGTTTAGCCGTTTAGGCTGTGCGTTGATATGTCAGTCAGTCAGTCAGTAAGTTTCTCCTTTTATATATTTAAGATGGAGTCGGCTGCACGCATGAAAAACATGACTCATGCGGCGTTACCTGACTCTGAAGCGTTCCATTTAAGGCTTAAAGTGCTCGCGAGAGTGCTGAACGAGCGACAAAGGGGACCATCTCACGTAATTTATGGACGATAAGAATACAGTAATAAATGTTTGTATCCAGGGTGGTGCTGGCCCGGCCCATCTTCGTACATCGACTTCCACAAGCCAGAGGCTACCAAGTACTACACGGAGCTGTACCGCTTCGACAAGTTCCCGGGGACCACCAAGGACGTACACTTCTGGAACGATATGAACGAGCCCAGCGTGAGTACTTACCTTTAATTTCTAATGCCTGGTTCCATTATTTTACGATCCGTAATGTGTCCTATATGACTATCCGTTATTCTACGAGTCGTTAATTCTAATTTTAATTTTATTTATTTTATTTATTTAAAAACTTTATTGCACAAAAAAAGTACAACAGGTGGACTTAATGCTATGGGCATTCTCTACCAGTCAACCTTTGGGTCATGCGGAGAGTTAGTTTATGGGTGCGGTAATAGTGACAAAGTGCATAAGTAATCTAAAAAATAAAATAAAAACATAATACACGAGAATAGTAACTATCAAGCGTTACAAAATTCATTTCGGAAACAATTAAATATACATATAGACATACATGAATAAATATAATATATATATATATATATAATATGAAGTTATACTTATATTTACGTAATGAGCATATATATACTTATATATACATAAGTAAATAATACCACATAAAAATATAAAATAAATAATAACTAGGTATATATAAATGGATTCAGCAATTGAAAAATTCATGTCTACGATTTATGTATTAGCGAGAGAGAAGAAGTGTTCACGAACTTTCATTTTAAAAATTCCCTTAGTCAGGGATTGTCGAGTATCAGCGGGCAGAGCATTCCAAAGACGGGCGGCTTGCACAGTAAAAGACTTGGAAAAGAAGTCGCTATGATGACGAGGAATGTTTAAGCTTAGGTTGTCAGTGGAGCGAAGAGAACGGTCGTGAGATTTTACTTTCTATCAGGCATATCATGCTCAATACGTCAAATATCTCGCATGAGACGACAAAAGTTTCTATACCGTTGATTGGGTGATACTCGTAATTTCAACCAATCAGCAGTTGACGCATCGATTTTGACATTTCTTAAGAGCGCGATTTTTTTTTAATATTGCACTTCAAGATTGACCTCATCCCACCTGATGTTGAGTGGTAATGAGGTCCTGGTTTAAGGGTGACAAGTATAGCATAATAAATCTGTTACTGGACTTGTCACCCTTACCTTGAAGGCTTGACCCCTGCTACTAATGTAGCACCCCCCAGGAGCTCTGTAAACCTTACTCACACGCAGTAACACAACAACACAGAAGTGATTGTTATTTGGCTGCGGTCTTCTGTAAGGTGGAGGTATTTCACCAGTCGGGCTGCTCCAGTTCGAGCAATAAATCGCTATGCCCTACCTCTCTTAAACTTACTCGCGTTGCGCATGCTAGGCCTGTATATCAGCTGTCATCAGTCGTCTGTTGGTCGTTTTTAGCTTACGCTTCGTATAGTTTATTACCATCCGTAACTAGAACGGATCCTTTTGCAATATTGGAACCGGGCATATGATACCTACCACGAAGCTATGACGTCACAGATTTCCCTTAACAACACTCTGGCTGTTAAATAATTTCGGCAGACTTTAAAAAGCGTTTTTAAAGATAATTTCGACGACTTACCATCAAAGATTTTGTAAATTCATCCAAGTTCCATGCAAAATGTAAATTTTGTTTACATTTTGCCTTGATTGTCTCCATGACGTACATATATAAGTGTAATATATGTATACAACAAAAAAACTCTTTGTTTCTAAACCAGTCGCAAGTGCTCCAATCCTAGAATATGTGAAAAATAAAAAATATATTCATTCATGTTAGCTTTACAAAAGTTTTGTTCTAATATGTGCAGGTATTCAACAGTGCTGAGGTCACGATGCCTAGGGACTGCCGCCACTTCAAGGAAAGTGCTCCAGAGGGCGCCACTGGCCTCGACTCCTATTGGGAGAACAGGTATGAAACAAAGCGCTTTTTCCTCCCACAGATGTATGAAATGAAACGATTTATTTCTGCAAGTGCAAATTCTTTTGCACGTCAATTATTTTTACTACCAGCGCCTTGACGTTGGTTCTGTTGAGAAGAAGCTGCAACAAACTTAATTATAGATATTCTCTTTTTTGACGACCTCCGTAGCCGAGAGGCGAGCGTGCCGGACTTTGGCGTCGCGCCATCTCTGAGGTCCCGGGTTCGATCCCCGGTCGGGTCAATATGGGAAACGAACTTTTCTGTATTGTCTCGGGTCTGGGTGTTGTGGTACCGTCGTTGTTTCTGATTTCTGTAACACAAGTGCTTTAGCTACTTACCACAGAATCAGAGCAATGTATGTGATGTTGTCCAATATTTATATTTATATTTCTTTTAAAATTAATTATAAACATCATAATATAGCATCAAAATATTTGAATTAACAATAAAGATTATCGAGGTGCAGATGGATATTTTAACTATCCCACATATATTTATAATTAAAAAAGTCTTGTACAGTGCACAGTGTAATAAGCCTTTTTCATAAGCTATGTTTTTTTGATAATGGGACAGCCTAAGTTTCAATGAATCAATCAAATGGTTTTTGCATTTATGTACAATACATAATATTTGTTACATAAGGTAGTAAACAGTAATAAGTGGAGTATTGTATGTACAACCCCTACGCCCTTGCAGGGTACATGTGTACCCTGCAAGGGCGTAGCAACGTTTAATTTAATTATTTACTTATTTTGCCTAAATTACTCATAAGTATGTATTTAAATACACGTTTATGTATGTGTGTGCGCGTGCATGCATGCGTATCTGTGTTTGTGAATAAATTGAATTTGTGCATGTGTATATTTATATATTGTTGACGTTTTTAACTGGCTCTATTTCCCTTGTGGAAAATGGATGTACGGGAATTATTTTTTTTGTTTTTTTTTTATATTAAATTTCAAGATTGACCTCATTCCACCTGATGTTAAGTGATAATGGGGTCCTAGCTTAAGGGCGACAAGTACAGCATAATAAATATTTTACTGGACTTGTCGCCCTTACCTTGAAGGGTTGACCCCTGCTACTAATGTAGCACCCCCCAGGAGCTCTGGAAACCTTACTCACACGCAGGAACACAACAACACAGAAGTGATTGTTATTTGGCTGCAGTCTTCTGTAAGATGGAGGTATTTCACCAGTCGGGCTGCTCCAGTTCGTACATCATACCCTACCTCCCTTAATTCAGGTTTGCTGCAGTATGGACTGGCGATAATATATATAGAGCCAGGTGGCTCCACTCCGACATAAATCTTACGGTATATATATATATCGACTGTGGTGTATTCCAGACACGTGCACAACGAGTATGGGAACTTCCACTTAAGGGGCACGTACCAGGGCATGCTGGACCGCACCGACGGCAAGTACAGGACCTTCCTACTCACAAGAGCCGTCTTCTCCGGCACACAGAGGTAGGTGGAGTAAAAAAAACAACGGCCAAGTGCGAGTCAGACTCGCGCACGAAGGATTTCGTACAATATCTATCGACACAACGTTGCTAAAAAATCACATTTGATGTATGGGAGCCCTCCTTGTATTTATTTTTTTAAGTAGTTAATATACTGTTACGCGCCACGATTAACGTTCGTAGTAACCAGCGCCATCTAGTGTGGAAAGGCGGGACTACAGAGAGTCGAGACGCGTACGCCAGAATTTACTAGAACAATGACCTTGACCGAGCGTACGGCCGTTCAAGGCCGCACTGCGCGCGAATGTTCCGGATGTTTCTGCGTTGGAAGGTTCGGGAACGGCCGCGGCAATATAAAAGGCCGGGATTCACCGCGACCGGGACAGTATTGAATTAGCGATACAAGTGATTACTTCGAAAGCGATTTTGAAGTGCGACTTGGAAGCGATTATTGTTTTAATTAGTGTGTTTTAAGGTTGTAATTAGTGGCGTTCAAATAAAGTGTGACTTTTGGTAATTTTTATCGGCTGTTTTTATTGTCACGAACCCGAAGCTCGTAACAATTGGTGTCAGAAGTGGGATTTAAATTATGCCGATTTTACCTAAAGACGACACGGAGGGTATCCGTACCCGGAGTCAACGCCATCAGGAGACGGACCAGAGACGTTTTGGTGGAGCTTTGCCGCAGGAATCGGAGAGCCAGTTATTAACCACGGAGGCTGGCCCGTCCACAGCAACACCAGCAGCATCGGCTGCACCAGACCTTGCTGCTCTGATGATGATGCTGCAGGAGCAGTCACGTCGGCTGGAAGAACAGCTCCAGCGGGACAAGGAGGAACAGGCTAGCCGACAGGAGGAACAGGCTCGCCGCCAGGAGGAACAGGCTCGCCGCCAGGAGGAACAGGCTCGCCGCCAGGAGGAACAGGCTCGTCGGTTGGAAGAACAGCTTCAGCGGGATAAGGAGGAACAGGCTCGCCGCCAGGAGGAACAGGCTCGTCGCCAAGAAGAGCAGATGCTTCTTTTGAAGGACCTTCACGCTACCTTCGGGAAAGACATAAAGGAGGTGAAGGATAAGGTTGCTCAACATGACAACCGCCTGCTGGAAGCTGAAATCCGGATCGACCAAGTCAATAATCGGGTTGACTACGTAGTGGCTGATGTGAAGAAGACCGTGATGGCAGACGTTAAGAAAACGCTGGATTGTCTTAAACTTGGAGAAGCAATCGCAGCTCCCGTAGCTACAACACCTTCGCTACGTGGATTTAAAGTGCCACCGTTTGACGGAACTTCTTCCTGGTCGGCCTACAAAATCCAGTTTGAGGCAGTCATGAAAGCGAACGGCTGGGATAAAAATCAGGCCATGACTGCCCTCACCCTAGGCCTTCGTGACCAGGCCTTATCTGTTTTGGAAGCTCTCGGTAAGGAAGTGACTTACGAGCAGCTCCTTGAGGCACTGGAGGCTCGATATGGCGACTCTCACCTGGAACACGTGTTTCGAGCGCAGCTCAAAGATCGTGTGCAACGCAGTAGCGAAAACTTGCAGCAATGGGCCCTTGAAGTGGAGAAGCTGGTGCGTAAAGCATACCAGTCCGTACCAGCGCTTATTGATGGGAACCTTGTGCAGGCGTTCATCGATGGCATCCGCGACATTGAAGTTAGAGCTGCTGTCAGGCTCGGGCACCACGGGACGCTTAAAGATGCCTTGGCCCATGCACTGGAGGTGGAAGCTGTGCGGCAGGATCATCGTTCCCATCGCATTAGGGAGGTTGCCGCGGCTACAGTTCGCGACCGCAACAAAGGATACAGCCCTAGGTGCTACGGTTGTGGGGAAAAGGGCCACCTTCGATCCAGTTGCCCTAAGCGAACTGCAGAAGGAGAAGACGGCAGTGCAGCTAAGAGCACCGCTCAGCGTCAGCAGCAGGGAAACGAGTAATAGCCAGGACTGCGGGGCGGGTGCTGGCTGAGGTTCAAAGAGCCCCAAGGGTTTCGATCAAACAAACCCAAGACGGGAACAGCCTAGTCATCCAGGGCGAGGTAAACGGAACGCCGTGTAAGCTGACTATAGACACTGGAGCCTCTCGCACGGTTGTCAGTTCCCAAATTATGAGACGGTCCCTTGGGGACTCTGCATACGACCGAGAACACATTAATTTGGTAACAGCCACCGGTCAGCGCATACCCGTCCATGGAGAGAAGAAGATGGGGCTGAAGCTAGGCAACAGAACCTACCTGCATAATGTCATTGTGGCGGATATAATGGACGATTGCATCCTGGGCCTTGACTTTATGAGGAAGAATAGTTGCGAAATTGACGTCAAGCAAGGTGTTCTGAAATGTGGGCAAGAGGAACTTTTCGTGGAAGGCGCGTTACCAGGGAATGCATACAGCCTTAAAAAGATTGTTCTTCCGCCGAGATCTGAAACGATTGTGCCGGTTAGTCTTCCTCGGAATCCTGGGCAAACTCAACGTTGTGTACTTGTGGAAAGGGTAGAAAATGACCTTCCATGGAGAGTGGCACGCACTTTGGTTAGAGCCACCGACATCTCAGGGGTACGTGTGCTGAACCTTTGTGACCAGGAACAGGTTATAGAAAAAGGCACACTAGTTGGTACTTGCGAGGAAGTGGATTGGTTGCGTCGATGCCAACATCAATCGACCGGGACCGTCAGCAAAGATACACAAACGAGAGTGACCACACTTTTAGAAGACTGCCGCAGCGCCCTGTCCCAAAACGAAATGGTCAAGGCGAAACAAATGTTGCTCAAGTATGCCAACGTTTTCTCGTCAAACGATGCTGACATCGGAAGGACTGGCTTAGTTCAACACAAAATTAACACAGGAGAAGAATTGCCTATCCGTCAGCGGCCAAGGAGATTGCCCGTAGCACGTGAAAAGGACGTGGAAACCATGATTGAGGGAATGGTGAAGGATGGTGTTATTGAACCTTCATCTAGTCCATGGTGTTCACCTGTAGTGCTGGTAAGAAAGAAAGACGGTAGCATGAGGTTTTGTGTTGACTATCGTCGTCTGAACGACGTTACAAAGAAAGACAGCTATCCTTTGCCAAGAATTGATGACACGCTGGACATGCTTACTGGAGTAAAGTGGTTTAGCACGCTAGATTTAAAAAGTGGTTACTGGCAAGTTGAAATTGATCCTAAAGACAAGGAGAAGACTGCATTCTCGACAGGAAAGGGTCTGTGGCAATTTAAAGTCATGCCGTTTGGATTGTGCAACGCTCCGGCAACGTTTGAAAGGTTGATGGAACTTGTACTTACCGGTCTGATTGGCGATGCCTGTCTAGTCTACTTGGATGACATAATCATCGTAGGCCGTACGTTTGAAGAACATCTTCTAAATCTGGAACGCGTGCTCATGAAGATCCAGAGTGCCAACCTCAAGTTAAGCCCGAAGAAGTGTTCACTATTCAAACGGCAAGTTAGCTTTTTGGGATATGTAGTGTCTGAAGAAGGTATCAGCACGGATCCAGAGAAAATCGCTGCTGTAAAGGATTGGCCAATCCCAAAAGACAAGACGCAGGTCAGAGCATTCCTTGGTTTGTGTTCCTACTATCGGCGTTTTGTTAAGAACTTTGCAGATATAGCAAAACCCCTGCATAAGCTAACGGAGGAGAAGCGACATTTCTGCTGGGATGGAAGTTGTGACATCGCATTCCAGGAGCTAAAGGACCGTCTGTGCAAAACACCTATTTTGGGATACCCTGATGTGAGTAAGGAATTCATAGTTGACACAGACGCAAGTGACATAGGACTTGGCGGTGTATTATCCCAGCGGAATGGCGATCAAGAAATTGTGATAGCTTACTTCAGCAAGTCTTTGTCGAAACCTGAAAGGAACTATTGTGTTACGAGACGAGAACTGCTTGCTGTGGTAAAGTCGTTGCAGCACTTTAGCAAATATCTTCTGGGGCGGAAATTCCACATACGAACTGACCATGCTGCACTGAAATGGCTTTTACAGTTCAAGAATCCGGAAGGACAAGTTGCGAGATGGATTGAATTACTGCAGGAATACGACTTTGTGGTGGAACATCGCAGCGGAAAATCTCATGGTAACGCAGATGCATTGTCAAGAAGACCTTGTCCTGAAGACTGCAAGCATTGTACCAGGCAAGAAAGTAAAGAAGTTGTTCCTGTGAGGATGCTCAAGACAGACCTTAGCAACGAGTGGAAGGAAAGCCTACAACGTGCACAGCAGGAGGATGCGGACATCAAGCCGATTCTAGAGTGGATGAAGGCCGGAGTTCCTAAGCCTAGGTGGAGCGACGTCTCAGCGATGAGTTCGATCACAAAGAGCTATTGGGCCCAATGGGACAGCTTGGTGATTCAGGATGGAGTTCTGTGCCGTAGATGGGAAAATGCTCGTGGAGACAGCTGTCATCTGCAAATGGTTGTCCCCAAAGGTCAAGTACCGGATGTTCTACAGCTGTACCATAATGGTTGTTCAGGAGGTCATCTGGGAGTAAAACGGACACTACTAAAGATACGAGAACGGTTCTACTGGGTCTACTGTCGGGACGATGTCGAGGACTGGTGTCGCAAATGTACAAGTTGTGCGGCTGTAAAGGGACCTCAGACTCGTAGTAGAGGTGCATTGAAGCTGTACAATGTGGGCGCACCATGGGAGAGGATAGCCCTTGACGTTGCGGGGCCGTTCCCGGAAAGTGAAAGTGGCAACAAATATTTCATGGTTGTGATGGATTACTTCACTAAGTGGCCGGAAGTCTTCGCCATTCCAAATCAAGAGGCCTCGACAGTTGCTGATAAGTTAGTTTATGAAGTCTTCTGTCGTTTTGGAGTTCCCTTGGAAATCCACAGTGATCAAGGAAGGAATTTTGAGTCCCAAATATTCCAGGAAACTTGTCGAGTTATGGGAACTCATAAAACAAGAACAACTTCTTACCACCCACAGTCGGATGGAATGGTGGAACGATTTAATCAGACACTAGAGAGGTACTTGGCAAAAGTTGTGGAAAATCGGCAACGAGATTGGGACAAGCACATACAACCATTTTTGCTGTCATATCGTAGCGCTGTTCACGAAAGTACATCGGTAACACCAGCGTTCGCAAACTTTGGAAGAGAACTACGACTGCCTGCAGACATGATCACCGGAATACCACCTGATTCCCCATGCAGTATAACAGATTATGCAAATAACTTACGGAACAAGATGAATGACATTTGTGAGCACGTGAGACAATCGGGCCAGCAAATGTCTGAAAGAATGAAAACCCGCTATGACCGCAAAATGAACAGTAAAGAGTTTGACGAAGGTTCACTAGTGTGGTTGCACAATCCAATCCGCAGCAAGGGGAAATCTCCTAAGCTTCAGGCGAAATGGGAAGGGCCGTATCGAATTGTGACTAAGATCAATGACGTAACCTACCGGATACAAAAAGGTGCGAGGGGTACTCCTAAGATCGTCCATGTGGATCGATTGGCGCGTTATTATGGAGCCGAAAATGCTCGGGACGAGCATGTCTTAGGAGGGGGCAGTGTTACGCGCCACGATTAACGTTCGTAGTAACCAGCGCCATCTAGTGTGGAAAGGCGGGACTACAGAGAGTCGAGACGCGTACGCCAGAATTTACTAGAACAATGACCTTGACCGAGCGTACGGCCGTTCAAGGCCGCACTGCGCGCGAATGTTCCGGATGTTTCTGCGTTGGAAGGTTCGGGAACGGCCGCGGCAATATAAAAGGCCGGGATTCACCGCGACCGGGACAGTATTGAATTAGCGATACAAGTGATTACTTCGAAAGCGATTTTGAAGTGCGACTTGGAAGCGATTATTGTTTTAATTAGTGTGTTTTAAGGTTGTAATTAGTGGCGTTCAAATAAAGTGTGACTTTTGGTAATTTTTATCGGCTGTTTTTATTGTCACGAACCCGAAGCTCGTAACAATACATTTCACTCACGCGGAAGATCGCCAACTCGATGGACGGACCTCATCAAAAGTACCACAAACATTTCTCTGAATGAGTGTTGCAGAAGTGCGAACAATAGGAGTAGATGGAGGCAACTGGCAAAAGCTACACTGAAAAGCGATGCATTATGATCACGACCACTCTGTCAAGAGTGCACGACTAAGAAGATACATTTCACTAAATATTTTGTGAATATTACAAGCGTCTAGCAACAGTTTTTTATTAATATCGAGTAAAAAACAGCAAAAAAATCACGTTTTTTTAGTGGGAGCCTCGCTTAAATAAGTATTTTAAAAAATTAAATTGTTATTTGTTGTTATAGCGGCACCATAAATACATAATCTGTCAAATTTTCAACTCTATCTATCGCGGTTCTTGAGATACAGCCTGGTGACAGAAAGACGGACGGACAGACGGACGGACAGCGAAGTCTTAGTAATAGGGTCCCGTTTTTGCCCTTTTGGTACGGAACACTAACTAGATACTGACGACCTCTGTAGCCAAGAGCGGGCTGCACTTTGGCGTCGCGCCATCTCTAAGGACCCGGGTTCGATTTCTGATCGGGTCAATATGAAAAGCGCAGGGGAAACTAAAGCCTAACATAATTTTGGAAAAGAGCTTGTGGCGGACCTCCTTACATTAGTTTTTATTTTTATCATAAAGATAAACTTTCACATAAACTGTCATCAACTCATGTTTTTTATATTGCACTTCAAGATTGACCTCATCCCACCTGAAGTTAAGTGGTAATGAGGTCCTAGCTTAAGGGCGACAAGAACAGCATAATAAATCTGTTACTGGACTTGTCGCCCTTACCTTGAAGGGTTGACCCCTGCTACTAATAGCACCCCCCAGAAGCTCTGGAAACCTTACTCACACGCTGGAACACAACAACACCGAAGTGATTGTTATTGGGCTGCGGTCTTCCGTAAGGTGGGGGTGTTTCACCAGTCGGGCTGATCCAGTATGAGCGATAAATTGCTATACTCTACCTCTCTTAAATCGCTATACTCTACCTCTCTTAAATCGCTATACTCTACCTCTCTTAAATCGCTATACTCTACCTCTCTTAATTCAGGTTCGCTGCAGTATGGACTGGCGATAATATGGCGGAGTGGAGCCACCTGGCGGCGTCGGTGCCGATGTGCCTGTCGCTGGGCGTGGCCGGAATCAGCTTCTGTGGAGCCGACATCGGAGGGTTCTTTAAGTACCCCGACGCTGAGCTAATGACGAGGTGGTACCAGGTCAGTAGACCAGATATCTCCTTATCTACGTAAATCGTTCTTAACATTTATTTAAAATAATCACTGCGGGATTATTTTAAGAACTTAAATGGTGGTAAAGTTTTTTTGGTTACTTTCATGGTCGGTTTTACCTCTATCTCCACTAATATTTAAAACAAAAAGGAGTCCAGTTAATCCAAGTTTCGAGATATATTTGTGGCCCATTTTATATTTATTACTTAAAAAATAATAATTGTCCCATATAAAACTTTAATCTTTCATTTTTCAAAACAAAAAGTAACCTATATCCGTTCTAGAGGTTCAATGTATATCTGTATCAAATTTCATCAAATCGGTTCAGTGGTTTAGGCAATGGCGTAGTTAAGGGGGGAGGGGTCTCACCTGATCAGAGGTGACACCCGGCTGTGAACATCAAGTAATCAATAAAAAAATAATCAGAAGTAAATAAAAAAAACATGGTACATATCATTTCTGCAATCGAAGAACTTTGCACAAATAATTAAGAGAGGCAGGGCAAAGCGATTTATTTATCGCTCGAACTGGAGCAGCCCGACTGGTGAAATACCTCCACCTTACAGAAGACCGCAGCCAAATAACAATCACTCCGGTGTTGTGCTCCTGCGTGTGAGTAAGTTTTCCAAAGCTATTGGGGGGTGCTACATTAGTAGCAGGGTTCAAGCCTTCCAGGTAAGGGCGACAAGTCTAGTAACAGTTTTACTATGCTATACTTTCGCCCTTAAGCTAGGAACTCATAACCACCTAACATCAGGTGGGATGAGGTCAATCTTGAAGTTCGTTATAAAAAAAAAATGCAAACTTCGACACCATAGGCGCTGTACTAAATTTCACGTTTATTAGTTATCTTTTTTTTATATGCTGTATTTCGGGATTATCTGCACCGGGTGTCACCCATGGTAGCTACGCCACGGCGTGAACGCCGGACAGACAGACAGACAGAGTTACTTTGGCATTTATAATATTAGTATGGATTGCCACTGCTATAAAAGTCTAGAGTATAGTTTATAGTCATGTTGACGACCTCCGTAGCCGAGAGGCGAGCGGGCCTGACTTAGGCGAGCGCCATCTCTGAGGTTCCGGGTTCGATCCCCGGTCGGGTCAATATGGGAAACGAACTTTTCCATATTGTCTCGGGTCTGGGTGTTGTGGTACCGTCGTTGTTTCTGATTTCTGTAACACAAGTGCTTAAGCTACTTACCACAGAATCAGAGCAATGTATGTGATGTTGTCCAATATTTATATTTATATTTATTATATTTATGTTTGTCGTTCTCATTCAGGCGGGCGCGTACCAGCCGTTCTACCGCGCGCACTCGCACATCGAGACGAAGAGACGCGAGCCGTGGCTGTACGATGAAGCCTCCATGAAGCTGCAACGAGAAGCCCTCCGGAGACGGTACACGCTCATCGACTTCTGGTCAGTACCGATACAGCAGTGAACGGAAATAACATAGAAGCATGTCTAACGCTTGAAAATAACACCACGAAAAGTGAGGCACGGTGGACGTGGCTTGAAAAAGTGAGCTAGCTTGAGTGCTTTACATTTGTTTTGGTGCCGATGTTCGATTGAAGTCAGTATGATGGATATAATATTTTATATTGTGTATTATATTGACTCGGGTCTGGGTGTGCTGGGATGACGCCCCCAGTTAGTATCCGTCGTCTGGTACTCATAGTACAAGGGAAAACCTTAGTTTGAGATCAGGTGATTGGTGTGATTGTCAGGCGCATTTATTATAAAAAAAAAAATATATCGATATTGGAATCTTTCATATTATGTCTTCTTTAGACATCTTTAAGAACCCTA